>JBBGZY010000316.1:2827500-3480000 GCA_037952925.1 Lithobates clamitans
GCAGTACATTTTTCGATGAGAGGCAATAATTGACACTACACCGGCAGCACTCATGCAGCCTCAGAGCATGACACTCCCCCCACCATGCTTGACTGTAGGCAAGACACACTTGTCTTTGTACTCCTCACCTGGTTGCTGCCACACACGCTTGACACCATCTAAACCAAATACGTTTATCTTGGTCTCATCAAATCACAGGACATCGTTCCAGTAATCCACGTCCTTAGTCTGCTTGTCTTCAGCAAACTGTTTGTGGGCTTTCTTGTGCATCATCTTTAGAAGAGATTTCCTTCTGGGACAACAGCCATGCAGACCAATTTGATGCAGTGTGCGGCGTATGGTCTGAGCACTATTTATACACAGACATTAATTGTGATTTAAAAAGCCACAAATGTGGGAAATTAACCTTTAATTGCCATTTTAACCCGTGTGTCACCTTCTGTGTCTGTACCAAGGCCAAACATTCCAAGGTATGTAAACTTTTGATCAGGGCCATTTGGGTGATTTCTGTTATCATTATGATTTGAAAGGGATCGAAAAAACTATGTGATGATAAATGGCTTCATGTGATTGCTATCCTTAAATAAAAGACAGTTTTTTGGCATGATCAATCATATTTTCAATATTAATGCCTAAATTTCACAATATCTGCCAGGGTATGCAAACTTTTGAGCATGACTGTATATATATATATATTAATGTAACCTTTATATATTAGCTGTAATATTATCTGATGATCTTTTCAATAAAACATTTGAACGGGAATGTATCTAGTTTAGAAGAGATAATACGAGAGGAGAGAGGGAAAGTGCTACAGAAATGTTGCAAAGGGCCGTGCAGAACATTCAGCCCCACCTAGAGCAATGTGTTGCTAATGCTGGTGCATACAGTATGTTCAATTTTAACAAAAGCCCATAACTGGAATACCTTATTATACCACTTACATCTTCTCAGTTAATTTCATTGACTTTGTAATAACCCAAAAAAATCGGACATAATTATGGATCACCCTGTATATAAAAGTGGGTTATGACTGAGACATACAATTTGAAGCAACTTTATCATCAAAATGAAAAAGAAACTACCATGAGTAAAATACAGGGCCTTGGAAGTACCTTCACAAATATGCAGCAGTCTTCAAGCCCCACTGATGAGACTGAGCACAAGGTTGTCCCGATGGGCCAAATTCCCCTTGCAGATAGTGTCAAAGCAGGACATTACATTCTGTCAGCCCAGAAAGTGTGGATAGGGCTAGTTGTGGCCAGGTGCTGATTGACAAGCTTCAGGGTGATAAATCAGATCAGCAGTGACAATGTCAAGACCTCATGCAATGCCTTCTTATCCTAATAGAGTGCAACCATGCACAGCCTACATTGTACATGAGAGTGGCAACAGTTCCCTGAAATCAGGAGCAGTGCAACAGTGTTGCAATACAATTACAGGAAACTGCATTAGGTGGACATCACTGGAAATCTAAAAGGGTATGTGTAGGATTTTGGTGGGACAATGTTAAGTGCTTATGCACTTATAATTAAGTGATGCAACACTTTTTTTAATGGAATACCGAAATTCTACTTTAACCTCTTGGCGCTGAGCACACGCAAATATGCGGCCTCTCAGTGTCCTGGCATTGGTGCTGAGCCACTACATATTTGCATGCATTAGTGCCTATAGTACTGTGCCGAGAGCAGGTGCCCTGCGCACTACCGGCACAGTGACTGACGGCTTACGGAAAGTTTCCGATTGCCATTCGCGATCATGACTTTTCTGATCATGTGACCACCGTGACAGCCAATCATGGTTGTCACGTGGCCATAAGTCCCGCCTCCCGGCATAGCAAACCCCTTAAAGGGCTGACGGCAGCCAGCGCCAAGGGGTTAAAGACAGTTATTCTTTTGGCAAACCAGTCTTCTTAAAGTTCTTATCCAATTCTAGACTTATCTGTACAGAGTAGATTATGAAAAAGGTAGGAAACCAATTAATATTGTAATCCATGTGTGGGTGAAAACTTATACCCTGAACATTCTCTAATTTGTTTCTAAGTTTTTTGTGAACTATGGTTTTCTTGCATTATGTTACATTCAGGATAATGGGTAATTAATAAACAAAGCATAATTACAGAAAAAAAACAAACAAAACTTCAGTTCTCTATGATTTAGAAAATTAAAACTAAATTGCAGTCTGTGCTATTTCTGGGGTCAGTAATGAAAAATATATAAAGGAAAATAATTCAGAAATAAAAGAAAACTAAATCATAGGAGTGTCATGAACTCCTGAGCTTTGATATTGTTCTTAACATAAATAAAACATTGCCTTTAATACAAATTGGTATAATAACTGTAGGTCTATCTAGGCAGCACTGTAGAACACACACATATTAGAATTTTTTTTTTTATAATCAGCTTTTTTTCACACTTCAAAAGCCCTAATGCAAGCAATTAAATGCTGTTGTACTAAGTAGATATTTTAAAGCTTAACTCAACAAAGAAACATGTGAAACTACAAAAGGGGCAGGTTGTTTTAATCAGCACAGTGATGGTTTAAGGAGTATTTTCAGTGGATTATGTTTTATTAATGCGATATGTCCTCTGCACAGCAACATTTTTGTTGTATTGCATCCAGTACTGAGAGAGAGAAGAACCCTTAATAATGCTTTGGCATACACATCAGGTATCAGTAAAAGAGAAATCAGCTTTCACACTGAGGTCCAAAAACTCATACCCTCAATAAGACATCATATTTTAGCTGTTTGGTCTAGCCATACCACTAAAATATTATTTGACTGTTGCATTACAGCAGTATGAACATTACACCTTGCCTTAAAAAATAAAAACTCAGGGGTGTGGCCTGGCTGCTGAGCAGGAGGTCTGCCTGATCCTCCTGCTCCGCATGTACTGGGGACACAGCTAAAACCCTCTGAATTTCCACCTGTAGTGTCTCCTCCATAAAAGGAGGTAATAAACCAGGAACCCTTTCTGATATGTCCAGCAAGAAGGGTCAGGCACCGGGACCCCTCTACATCTCAGAGTCCTTCATGCAGCTGGCAGCAAGAGACTCACAAGATGGTGCAATGGGGGAAGGGACCCTTGCTCCCCACACAGAGCACATGCACAGCACAGAATCCACTTCTGATATGGACAATACAGCGCCTGAGCCCTTAGACACCTAGTCCACAGCAACTAACAGAGGTAAAAGAGCAGCACTCTTTAAACAAAAAATAAATACATTGATATAAGGGGATACAATACAATCAGTTAAATTCATACTGGGAGAATACAAAGCAGGGTTTGAAACAGGAAAATCTGGATGCCGCACACTGGATAAAGTTGAAAACATCTTCTTTATTGTAAAACTTGGATCATAAACAACAGGACAATCAGGCGGGTGGTACAGACACAGCTGACGTGTTTCGCGCTCTAGTTTGAGCGCTTACTCATAGCTATGAGTAAGCGCTCGAACTAGAGCGCAAAACGCGTCAGCTGTGTCTGTACCACCCGCCTGATTGTCCTGTTGTTTATCTTCCAAGTTTTACAATAAAGAAGATGTTTTCAACTTTATCCGGTGTGCGGCATCCAGATTTTCCTGTTTCAAACCCTGCTTCAATTTGCATTTAGCCAGCACCTGGGACTCCTCTCCTCTGAAGGATTCACTAACACACACCTGAAAGCAAATTCTCCTGAGCGGTGATTCATTTTCTCTGGGAGAATACAAACATATAAAATAAAGTGCATCATGTGAGATAGACAAGAATACCAGGGGCGTCAACCATAGTAGCAGGAGAAGGTCAATTAGACTTAAGAATCCTCATTATGCATTAGGAAATATAATCAACAATGCCCCAGTACCTAATAGCTATCAACCATCAGGTAAAGATGACTGGAGTATGAAAACCTTAAACATTGTCTCATCCCGACCAAGATACCTCCAGGGGGAACCCCTGGGGTAACTGTGTTAAGGTCTCAGCTGATAACTGGTCTCAGGTCTTGAGGTCTCAGCAAAAACATAACTTATAACAAAAAACGAATTAGTAATAGAATGGGTAAGGCGTACTAGAAACACATCACGGTATCCCGGGGAAGGGCTATCCCACAAGGGCCCATTTACTGAATCTTCAAACCCAGAGGGAGAGAAAGCTCCCTCCGGGTTTGGAAAGAGTGTAGATATCCTACACTCTTTCCTAGCCCACTCTTTCCTAGTGGGCTAGAAAAGAGTGTAGGATATCCAACGAGAGCCAGAACCCCTGTATGTAACCATAGGTGATTCAACATATTAGTTATCAAAAAAAAAGGGGGGGGGGCTTCAGAGAGAGAGAAAGAGAAGAGCAGGGAAGACTGAGGTAAGAGGGAAAAGAGGACAGGGAGAATACCAGTGCAGGAGACTAGCAGGCAAAGAAAAATAAAAAGAGGAGGAAAAATCAATTAGGGAATAAGGTAGACCTTCAAAGAGTGAGCCCAAAGTTCCCAGATTGAGTCAAATTTCTTGCTGGTATTATGAAGATCACGCGCAATTTTTTCCATGAGATTTTACATTTAGCCAGTGCGAGAGAGACTGAAGGGTGTTTCCAAGCATGAGCTATTATAATTTTAGCTCCTAGTAGAATAAAAAAGATCAATGCTTGGGTACAATTCGGGGTTTTATCTACCCATTGGTTGAGGAGGGCAATCTGAGGGGATTGAGTCAGTGTGACCTCAGTTAGTTTGCCAATTAGATGAAATATTTGGTTCCAGAACCCCTGGATTCTAGGACATACCCTAGAATATGAAGCAAAGAGTCTACATGCCCGCAACCGCGGAAGCACAAAGGAGAGGCTTCGGGATACAATTTAGCAAAGGCAGGTAGGAACTAGGTACCAGCATGAAATTACTTTTAAATTGGCTTCAATCAATGAGATATTATTTAGCCCCTTGAATGAAGGGCAAAACATTGATGCCAGGTGTCCAGGTCCCATTCAATCTCTAGGTCCCTTTCCCATCCCAGCATATAGGGAGCTGTATTAGTGGAGTCAGCCAGGGCTTAAAAGATTATGGAGATACCTCATCTCTGGTCCATGACTTTAGAACACCATTGTTCATACAAAGTGACTTTTGGTGGATTTGGCTTATCATCCCAGATTGATTGTAAGAAATGAGAAATTTGGGTTAAGTAAAATTCCTCCAAAATAGACACCTTAAATTTGCTGATGCAAAAGCTGGAAGATAAAGGGCCATTGGAGTTGAGGGAGTGCCCTATTCTGACTAGACCTTTGTTTAGCTACCATTGGAAGGCTCTTATATCCACCCCGGGATTGTGAAATGGGATGTGAGATGGAGATTGTGAAAGATTTGTGTTAGAGGACGCAATTCTGAACTAATTTTGGAGGACTTGTATGTAGATTATCATACAAGGCTAGAGAGTGAGAAAGGGTAGGGAAAAGTATAGGAGGAAGGGGTCTTTCAAGAACACTACAAAAGATAATCTAAGGTGCAATGTGGCACGGCTTGTTTCCATGGAAACCCAATCAGGCTTGACTTCGCTTGCGTAGATAATTGAGATTTGAGCTAGCTGGGCTGCCTGATAGTACCACTACAAGTTTGGAAAAAGCAGCATTCCTACCAGCACAATCTCCTCAAAAGCTTCCCACTGCAAAGACACATCACTGAGCTGAGCATGTGGTACCTAATGCTGAGGGAGAATTTGCTCATTCTCTAGCTGCTTTCCTGGCTACAGATAACCCAGTCTCAGAGCATGCCCTGAAAAACATGCTCCTTTCTCTTAAAACATAATTACATGTCTCTATCTCCCACACCACTCAAGGCTAGATCAAATAAAAGAATGCACCGATCAGTAGAGAGGCACATGGGGGTATATGCTAAAAGCTTACATTGAAATGGTAAACGCTCATGAGGATCTTGCAGAAGAAATTCAGCACTTAAAGCTTAAAACCGCTGACTTAGAGGACCTCTCATGGTGGAGCGACATAAAATTCAGGGGTATACCTTAATTAATTACATCTGCTGAACTGCTGCCATTTTTCCACCAACTTTTTACTCTGCTTCTCCCTGACCTCTCCCCTCATGACACCACCATTGACTGAGTGCATAGGGTTCTCAAGCCCAAACATCTGCCTGCTGCTGTTCCGACAGATGTATACATTTTTTTCACCTCAAAGAGTGATTACTCTCCATAGTCAGATCTCTATGCACCCTTCCTGATCCCTATGCCAACATATCTCTCTACACTGATATCTCTGCAGCTACTGCACAAAAATACAACGTGTTTGCCATAATAACAGCCACACTTAGGGTACACAAATTTACCTATCCATAGGGGTTTCCAACAAAGCTGCTGGTGATTTACCAGAATCAACTGTAGATACTAACCCCAAAAGAAGGGTATAAGCTTCTTCATAACTGGGGTTTCATCAATAAACCTCCTTCTACATCCACAAGGGCCAAACCACCACAACAAGTTGTGGACCCCTGGAACACAGTCGACAATACTTAAAGTGGTTGTAAAGACAGTGCTCACTATCACTGCCAGCCCCTCTGCTATGACAAAATGTACTATACAGTGTCTTTGTTTTTTTTTATTCGTCTGCTACCTGTAAATACCTTATTTAACCTTGCCGATCTGTGGTCACGTGACCGCTCGCCGCTCTCCTTCTCCGATCTATGCACTACAGAAGGAAGGGGCTGAGATCCTCCTCTGACATCTGCCTGGATTGAAAAATCCTTTTTTTTGTTATATTATTACCATTACTTTTTTTTTTCTCAATATTGCCTGGATCCAGCACACAGCACTTACAAGTTGTACATATATGTTCTATTGTATGGCTCTTCTGCCCGGCCATCCATGTGTGTCAACAGGCACGCAATGTCATCCTGGTCATGGGGTGGGACAACGTGTCCCTCGGCTGGGGGGGGGGCACTACCCGCAAAGTACAGGGAGACAGGAGCGTTGTATCTCATGGCCATGGTGGCCCAGATCAGAATGAAAACTCCTTCTCTCCCTTCCCTTTTTCAATTAACAGTGACCCCTTCTTAGTGGGCCTCTTAGGATTTAAATAGACAGCTTTTTGTAAGCTTTTCTGACGGTCATCTTATTGAAGACCCTATGGTCTTATGTCAGAAATATCCTGGGAGTTCGGGGGTAACTGCCCTTATACCCCCATATAGCGTAACTCTAACTATAAGGAACTTCTCAAATTACACGGCTTTCTGGACTAGGAGAGAGCAGGTATTATTTATATGTCCCAATTGTACAAAGGTTTGATACTTAAATCCTTAAATCCTGGGAGTTTGCCCTTCCCAGAAGTCAGTTTTATGAATACCTACAGCTCAGGCATGCACTACAGGCTCAGGCTCATACCTGTTTGCTACTTCCATTGACCATCCATTGATGTCTGATGTTTGGCTTGAAAAAGATAAAAAGGGAATTATCTCTAGGGTATATTCTATTTTTCTTCATTCCACACATGATGCATCCAAACTCCTTTGTAGGAAAGGCTGGAAAAAAGACTTGGGGCCTATAGACAGGGATAAGTGGGAACTCTGCTTAGCCTCTACTCTGCTGGTATTGGTCTCAGCTTCCCAAAAACTCTCCCATTAATTCCTACTGCATAGAGCATATAGGACACTAATTCAGCTTCACAGATAGGGTAGTAGAGATACTCCCTTGAGTCCGAAGTGTGAAAGAGATAACCGTGACTTGCTGCATATGATCTAGAGATGCCTGTTTCGATACTGGTTGAATGTTAATTCTACTATTTCACAAGCCTTTCAATTTTGCCTCCTGAGTGACCCCATTGTCTGTTTGCAAGGTGCCTTGGAGGAAGATTCAATTACACCACATGGTCACACGGGCGGTACTGTGTTTGTTGTACATCACCCACAAATTGATAGCTCGTTACTGGATATCACCTCAGGTGCCAAGTAGGAGACAATGGATGGATGCAGTCAATAACATGCTAATATGTGAAAAACGTACCTATCAACGCAGAAATGTACCCAAGAAATTATTTTCAAAGTGGCAGTTATGGCTAGATACCCCAAGCCTTGCACCACATCAATTGGTGAAGGATAGGCTTCTGCAGTGTTGACCCCTGCTGAGGTTAGTATGGCAGCTGTAAGTACTTTGCTTGAACATGTGCACATTGCATTGTGTTGTATATGCCTAGGCAATGGCTCTCAGATTTTGTTTTGTGTGTTTTTCCTATTTTATTTTGAATTTCCCTTTTTCTATTTTTGCAATATTATATGCAAGATATATTGCTTTCTGATGGGGTGCTGACATTTATCTGTTACATGCGAGATGTATAATGCAATTCTGGAATTCACTGGATGTTATCAATCTGGTTATCATGACTAAGCTGATGTTGAATGCTTATATATATGTTGGTTACTTATATCATCCCTATGTATACTGATGGTAAACTGTCTCACACTCCGTGTATGTCTGTGAGGGATGTTTGTTATCTCAATAAATATGTTTCCTTGGTTTAAAAAAAGAAAACAGACACTGTTTAATTTACATTGTCCCTTTCTATTTCCCTTCTATTTCTGTATATGGATGATGGCGAGATATGATAGGGAGGAAATACTAGCATAGAAACCCACTGAAAACTGTGCAAAGTTGCCACCACAGCTGCAAAATCCCTAGCTGAACTGGGGACATGGGCAGAAGGTGGAGATAAATAGCGGCAGGATCATTGGTTTGCACAGCCTGTTGCATTAGGGTGTCCACACCAGAGCACAATCATGTATATCAGCAGAGCAATGGACGGTGTCAGAAGAGTAGAGATTGGTGTTAATAGGGCAGTGGATGATGTCAGTAGTTTTTATTATTATTTTTTATTTTTTTTATTTTTTTAGGAGCCCCATTATGGGGCTTTGGCGAAATATCGAGGGTTTAAACAGACCCCTGATGTCTCACTTTTGAAACAGAAAGAAACTGAGGACAGAGATTCCCCAGTCCCTTTCTCAGTAGCCTGCGGTAAACATAGTTTATTATGTTTCAGTTAAAGCGGAGTTCTGCTTAACCACTTGCCGACTGCCTCACGCATATATACGTGAGCAGAATGGCACGGCCAGGCAGAATCACGTACCCATACGTGATTGCCTTCCCGCGGGCGGGGGGTCCGATCGGACCCCCCCGGTGCCAGTGGTGGTCAGCATTTGTCTAGGAGCGTTGAGAGGTGAGGGGGAGGCCATCTGATTGTGGCCCCCCTCGCGATCGCTCCCAGCCAATGGGAAACATCCCCTGCCTGTGTATAGTACACACAGGCAGAGGATGTGATGTCATCTCTCCTCGGCTCAGCAGTTTCCGTTCCGGCGCCGGGGAGAGAAGACTTCACAGTGAGTAAACACACACACAGTAGAACATGTCAGGCACACATAACACCCCCGATCGCCCCCCGATCACCCCCCAATCACCCATCCCCCCTCCCTGTCACACTGACACCAAGCAGTATTTTTTTTTTTTTTCTGATTATTGCATGGTGTCAGTTTGTGACAGTTAGAAGTGGTAGGACAGGTACTGTTAGCCCTCTGTAGGTCTAGGATACCCCCCTAACTCCCCCTAATAAAGTTTTAACCCCTTGATCACCCCCTGTCACCAGTGTCGCTAAGCGATCATTTTTCTGATCGCTGTATTAGTGTCACCGGTGAAACTAGTTAGGGACGTAAACATTTAGGTTCGCCGTCAGCGTTTTATAGCGACAGGGACCCCCATATACTATCTAATAAATGTTTTAACCCCTTGATTGCCCCCTAGTTATCCCTTTCACCACTGATCACCGTATAACTGTTATGGGTGACGCTGGTTAGTTCGTTTATTTTTATGTTTATTTTTTATAGTGTCAGGGCACCCGCCGTTTATTACCGAATAAAGGTTTAGCCCCCTGATCGCCCGGCGGTGATATGCGTCGCCCCAGGCAGCGTCAGATTAGCGCCAGTATCGCTAACACCCACGCACGCAGCATACGCCTCCCTTAGTGGTATAGTATCTGTACGGATAAATATCTGATCCGATCAGATCTATACTAGCATCCCCAGCAGTTTAGGGTTCCCAAAAACGCAGTGTTAGCGGGATCAGCCCAGATACCTGTTTTTCCCCTCCGCCCGGCCCAGCCCAGCCCAACCAAGTGCAGTATCGATCGATCACTGTCACTTACAAAACACTAAACGCCTAACTGCAGCGTTCGCAGACTCAGGCCTGATCCCTGCGATCGCTAACAGTTTTTTTGGTAGCGTTTTGGTGAACTGGCAAGCACCAGCCCCAGGCAGCATCAGGTTAGTGCCAGTACCGCTAACACCCACGCACGCAGCGTACACCTCCCTTAGTGGTATAGTAGCTGAACAGATCAATATCTGATCCGATCAGATCTATACTAGCGTCCCAAGCAGTTTAGGGTTCCCAAAAACGCAGTGTTAGCGGGATCAGCCCAGGAACCTGCTAGCACCTGCGTTTTGCCCCTCCGCCTGGCCCGACCCAGCCCACCCAAGTGCAGTATCGATTGATCACTGTCACTTACAAAACACTAAACGCATAACTGCAGCGTTCGCAGAGTCAGGCCTGATCCCTGCGATCGCTAACAGTTTTTTTGGTAGCGTTTTGGTGAACTGGCAAGCACCAGCGGCCTAGTACACCCCGGTCATAGCAAAACCAGCACTGCAGTAACACTTGGTGACGTGGCGAGTCCCATAAGTGCAGTTCAAGCTGGTGAGGTGGCTAGCACAAGTAGTATCCCGCTGCCACCAAGAAGAAGACAAACAGGCCCGTCGTGCCTATAATGCCCTTCCTGCTGCATTCGCCAATCCTAATTGGGAACCCACCGCTTCTGCAGCACCTGTACTTCCCCCATTCACATCCCCAACCAAATGCAGTCAGCTGCATGAGAGGCATTTTCTTTATGTCCTCCCAAGTACCTCTACCCAACGAACCCCCCCAAAAAAGATGTCGTGTCTGCAGCAAGCGCGGATATAGGCGTGACACCCGCTATTATTGTCCCTCCTGTCCTGACAATCCTGGTCTTTGCATTGGTGAATGTTTTGAACGCTACCATTCACTAGTTGAGTATTAGCGTAGGGTACAGCATTCCACAGACTAGGTGCACTTTCACAGGGTCTCCCAAGATGCCATCGCATTTTGAGAGACCCGAACCTGGAACCGGTTACAGTTATAAAAAAAAATAGTTGTCGTTTTATTGTTCTCTCTCTCTCTATTCTCTCTATTGTTCTGCTCTTTTTTACTGTATTCTATTCTGCAATGTTTTATTGTTGTTATGTTTTATCATGTTTGCTTTTCAGGTATGCAATTTTTTATACTTTACCTATTACTGTGTTTTATTGTTAACCATTTTTTTGTCTTCAGATACGCCATTCACAACTTTGAGTGGTTATACCAGAATGATGCCTGCAGGTTTAGATATCATCTTGGTATCATTCTTTTCAGCCAGCAGTCGATTTTCATGTAAAAGCAATCCTAGCGGCTAATTAGCCTCTAGACTGCTTTTACAAGCAGTGGGAGGGAATGCCCCCCCCACCCTCTTCCGTGTTTTTCTCTGGCTCTCCTGTCTCAACAGGGAACCTGAGAATGCAGCTGGTGATTCAACCAGCTGACCATAGAGCTGATCAGAGACCAGAGTGGCTCCAAACATCTCTATGGCCTAAGAAACGGGAAGCTACGAGCATTTTATGACTTAGATTTCGCCGGATGTAAACAGCGCCATTGGGAAATTGGGAAAGCATTTTATCACACCGATCTTGATGTGGTCAGATGCTTTGAGGGCAGAGGAGAAATCTAATCAATTTTTTCAAAAAAAAGAGTACCTGTCACTACCTATTGCTATCATAGGGGATATTTACATTCCTTGAGATAACAATAAAAATGATTTAAAAAAAAAATGAAAGGAACAGTTTAAAAATAAGATAAAAGCAAAAAAATAATAAAGAGAAAAAAAAAAAAAAAAAAGCACCCCTGTCCCCCCTGCTCTCGCGCTAAGGCGAACGCAAGCGTCGGTCTGGCGTCAAATGTAAACAGCAATTGCACCATGCATGTGAGGTATCACCGCGAAGGTCAGATCGAGGGCAGTAATTTTAGCAGTAGACCTCCCCTGTAAATCTAAAGTGGTAACCTGTAAAGGCTTTTAAAGGCTTTTAAAAATGTATTTAGTTTGTCGCCACTGCACGTTTGTGCGCAATTTTAAAGCATGTCATGTTTGGTATCCATGTACTCGGCCTAAGATCATCGTTTTTATTCCATCAAACATTTGGGCAATATAGTGTGTTTTAGTGCATTAAAATTTTAAAAAGTGTATTTTTTTCCCCAAAAAATGCATTTGAAAAATCGCTGCGCAAATACTGTGTGAAAAAAAAAAATGAAACACCCACCATTTTAATCTGTATGGCATTTGCTTTAAAAAAATATATACTGTGTGGGGGTTCAAAGTAATTTTCTTGCAAAAAAAAATAATTTTTTCATGTAATCAAAAAGTGTCAGAAAGGGCTTTGTCTTCAAGTGGTTAGAAGAGTGGGTGATGTGTGACATAAGCTTCTAAATATTGTGCATAAAATGCCAGGACAGTACAAACCCCCCCCCAATGACCCCATTTTGGAAAGTAGACACCCCAAGCTATTTTCTGAGAGGCATGTCGAGTCCATGGAATATTTTATATTTTGACACAAGTTGCGGGAAAGAGACAACTTTTTTTTTTGCACAAAGTTGTCACTAAATGATATATTGCTCAAACATGCCATGGGAATATGTGAAATTACACCCCAAAATACATTCTATTGCTTCTCCTGAGTATGGGGATACCACATGTGTGGGACTTTTTGGGAGCCTAGCCGCGCACGGGACCCCGAAAACCAAGCACCGCCTTCAGGCTTTCTAAGGGCGTACATTTTTTGATTTCACTCTTCACTGCCTATCACAGTTTCGGAGGCCATGGAATGCCCAGGTGGCAAAAACCCCCCCAAATGAGCCCATTTTGGAAAGTAGACACCCCAAGCTATTTGCTGAGCGGTATAGTGAGTATTTTGCAGACCTCACTTTTTGTCACAAAGTTTTGAAAATTGAAAAAAGAAAAAAAAATTTTTTTTCTTGTCTTTCTTCATTTTCAAAAACAAATGAGAGCTGCAAAATACTCACCATGCCTCTCAGCAAATAGCTTGGGGTGTCTACTTTCCAAAATGGGGTCATTTGGGGGGGTTGTGCCACCTGGGCATTCCATGGCCTCCGAAACTGATAGGCAGTGAAGAGTGAAATCAAAAATTTACACCCTTAGAAATCCTGAAGGCGGTGATTGGTTTTCGGGGCCCCGTACGTGGCTAGGCTCCTAAAAAGTCCCACACATGTGGTATCCCCATACTCAGGAGAAGCAGCTAAATGTATTTTGGGGTGCAATTCCACATATGCCCATGGCCTGTGTGAGCAATATAAAAAATATACAAAATATTCCATGGACTCAACATGCCTCTCAGCAAATAGCTTGGGGTGTCTACTTTCCAAAATGGGGTCATTTGGGGGGGTTTTATGCCATCTGGGCATTCCATGGCCTTCAAAACTGTGATAGGTAGTGAGGAGTAAAATCAAAAATTTACGCCCTTAGAAATCCTGAAGGCAGTGATTGGTTTTCGGGGCCCCGTACGCAGCTAGGCTCCCAAAAAGTCCCACACATGTGGTATCCCCATACTCAGGAGAAGCAGCTAAATGTATTTTGGGGTGCAATTCCACATATGCCCATGGCCTGTGTGAGCAATATATCATTTAGTGACAACTTTTTGTAATTTTTTTTTTTTGTCATTATTCAATCACTTGGGGCAAAAAAAAATGAATATTCAATGGGCTCAACATGCCTCTCAGCAATTTCCTTGGGGTGTCTACTTTCCAAAATGGGGTCATTTGTGGGGGTTTTGTACTGCCCTGCCATTTTAGCACCTCAAGAAATGACATAGGCAGTCATAAATTAAAGGCTGTGTAAATTCCAGAAAATGTACCCTAGTTTGTCGGCGCTATAACTTTTGCGCAAACCAATAAATATACGCTTATTGACATTTTTTTTACCAAAGACATATGGCCGAATACATTTTGGCCTAAATGTATGACTAAAATTGAGTTTATTGGATTTTTTTTAGAACAAAAAGTAGAAAATATCATTTTTTTTCAAAATTTTCGGTCTTTTTCCATGTATAGCGCAAAAAATAAAAACGGCAGAGGTGATCAAATACCATCAAAAGAAAGCTCTATTTGTGGGAAGAAAAGGACGCAAATTTCGTTTGGGTACAGCATTGCATGACCGCGCAATTAGCAGTTAAAACAATGCAGTGCCAAATTGTAAAAAGTGCTCTGGTCAGGAAGGGGGTAAATCCTTCCGGGGCTGAAGTGGTTAAAAAAAAAAAAAATAAAAGTCAGCAGCTACAAATACTGCAGCTGCTGACTTTTAATAATCGACACTTACCTGTCCCAGGGTCTAGCGATGCGGGTGAACGAAGCCCCGCTCATCTCCCCCTCCTCTCTGCCACTCTGGCATTGTAACTGTGGGCGCCCGGCTGTGGCTTCACAGCCGGACACCCACTGCGCTTGTGCGAGCCGCGCCATGCGCCGTGACTGGCCGGGCGATCATCTGGGACCTGTGACGTGTCCTAGATGATTGCTGAGAGGGAGAGTGGAGAGGTGATCACCCTTCCGGTGCCATGGTGTGCCGGGAGGAAGTGGGAGATGGGACCCTCTAAAAAGAGGGTATCTGCTCCCCCCACCAAGAAAAAATGACATGCCAAATGTAGCATGTCAGGGGGTCACCATCCCTTAAAGCAGAAGTCCCATTTTTGAGTGGAACTCCGCTTTAAGAATAAAGACAGGAGCGATCAGTACAGATCACTTTCTGTGTTCATTTAGAAAAGAAAGAGGAGAGGAGAGGAGGGAAGCTGGCAGCACTGCAGGGGAGAGAGGAAGCAGGGGGAGTCAGCATCAGACAGGATGATTAGGGTGTGCCCAGGCACACCCAGCACACCCTGTGCACATGCCTATGGGCAGGATCAACCAGGTTTGTTTGCAGAATACAGAAAATGAATCTCATAGTGATTGAGTGAGTATAAACAGCATGTAATGCATAATTTATTTATATTTTTTTACGATGTGGGTTTAGTGATCCATTGAGGGGGTCTTTATATTACAATTAGGAAAAGCATCCAGACACTCTCTCTTTAGAGACTGCACATTTTACCTTTGCTGCTCCCTCTCTTACTGCTAAACAATGTAAATGTATTATATTGTACACTGCACCCATGTCATTTTTACTGTTAATATCCATGCCTCTTTCTACATTCCTTCTACCTTTTGTTTATCTTGTGATTATACTAGCCTAATTGCTAGGCATTGCTTAAAGTAGAGACATACTATAGGATTAGTTGCGTCATATTTTACTGAATCTGTGCATATTAAACTCTATTTTTATTTTATCACTACTGATTCCTGTTGGATATATTTTTATACTCATGTCTACTATACAATATGATATTGTATATGTGCGTGCATGCGTGCGTGTATGTGTGTCTCTGTCTGTATAAGCCATCCCTGACCTTTCTAGCTTAAAGTATTAACCACTTAAGGACCAGACCTGTTTTTTAGGCTACAAAGGAGGTTTTTTTCTAGAAAATTACTTAGAACCCCCAAACATTATATATATTTTTTAAGACACCCTATAGAATAAAATGGCGATCATTGCAATACTTTATGTCACATCGTATTTGCGCAGCAGTCTTACAAACTTATTTTTTGGGGGAAAGAAATACACTTTTTTTAATTAAAAAGTTAGCCCAATTTTTTTCGAAATTGTGAAAGATAATGTTACACCAAATAAATTGATACCCAACATGCTTCAAAATTGCGCCCGCTCGTGGAATGGCGACAAACTTTGACACTTAAAACTCTCCATAAGCAAAGTTTCTACAGGTTACCAGTTTTGAGTTCCAGAAGAGGTCTTTTGCTAGAATTATTGTTCAGGTCAATACCTCACATCTGTTTGTTTGAGCACCGTTTACATATGTGGGCACAACTTACGTATGCGTTCGCTTCTGAAAAGTGAGTAATTTAATAGCTATTAAACAATAAATCGCTTGTACTTCATAACACTATTGGAGCATTCTTTCTTATGCTGCATAACCGAGGCTTGTGAGCACAGAGGTGTCACTATAACAGGAAGGAAAAGGCACCAGTCATTTATTCCTCAAGTCACTTATTGCACACTATTGATCAGACCTCAGTGTCTATCTGTTGGATGTTTACTTATTGATGTTTACATTTTATAAAATTCACATCTATCACTGCACCTTTATGATGTTGGTGTATGCACTATTTGTATGTTAAGTATGGCACTTGGCAATTTATTTAGGAAGTTATTCATATTGCTGTATTTGTACTTATTTCATTAATTTTATTTCATCACAGTATTTGATCATGTACTGAATTAAGGTTTCAGCCTTAGGCTCCATGCACACTGAAGCTCATAAACAGACATTTTTGGGAGTTTGGGCGCTTTTTTTTAACAGCCCATGAACTCCCCTCTATGCTATTCTATGTGTCCATGCACACATGGATGTTTTTGGACGTTTATCAGCAGTGGAGTTTATGGGCTGTTTTCTGAACGGCATAAAATCGCGTTCAGGAGTCGTTTTTCTGACCACAAAAAATGGCAAATGCTCATAAACGCTCATAAATGCAGATAAATGCTCAAAAGGGTGGCTCACCAGCGTTTTTTAACATTTCTGATCTATTGAAAAAAATAAATGAAAGAAAAACCCCTAAAAAACGCTGACGCAAAAAAACGCTAAAAAAGCTAATAAACTTTATTGCAAAAACTTTAAAAAATGTTGAAAGACTCACTGCAAAGCTACTGGCTTTTTTATAACATTATTTTAACGTCCAGTGTGCATGGAGCCATACAGTGTAAGTCCTATTGCATACTGGACAATTTTTTAAGCATAAAAAGTTATAAACAAGTGCATTTCCTATGATTAAATCAGTTATCCCAACAGAAGCGTAGATAGAAGAAACGCTTACTTAAAATTTTGTTTGGTGTATAGTTTAAATCACCAATAGGGATGGGCCGAACACCCCCCGGTTCGGTTCGCACCAGAACATGCAAACAGGCAAAAAAATTTGAGCGAACACCGTTAAAGTCTATGGGACACGAACATGAAAAATCAAAAGTGCTCATTTTAAAGGCTTATATGCAAGTTATTGTCATAAAAAGTGTTTGGGGACCCTAGGGTCCTGCCCCAGGGGACATGTATCAATGCAAAATAAAGTTTTAAAAACGGCCGTTTTTTCGGGAGCAGTGATTTTAATAATGCTTAAAGTGAAACAATAAAAATTAAATATTCCTTTAAATATCGTGCCTGGGGGTGTCTATAGTATGCCTGTAAAGTGGCACAGTTTTCCCGTGTTTAGAACAGTACCACAGCAAAATGACATTTCTAAAGGAAAAAAGTCAATTAAAACTGATCGCGGCTGTAGTGAATTGTCAGGTCTCAGCAATATAGATAAAACTCATTGAAAAAAACGGCATGGGTCCCCCCCACTCCATTACCAGGCCCTTTGGGTCTGGTATGAATATTAAGGGGAACCCCAAACCCATTTTTTTTTTTAATTGTGTGGGGGTCCCCCCTAAATCCATACCAGGCCCTTCAGGTCTGGTATGGAAATTAAGGGGAACCCTGCACCAAATTTAAAAACAAAAAGGCGTAGGGGTCCCCCCCAAAATTCATACCCTCCTGAACCATACCAGGCCACATGCCTCAACATGGGGAGGATGTTTTGGAGTAGCCCCCAAGGCACGTTGTTCCCATGTTGATGGGGACAAGGGCTTCATCCCTACAACCCTTGCCCAGTGGTTGTGGGGTTCTGCGGGCGGGGGACTTATTGGAATCTGGAAGCCCCCTTTAACAAGGGGACCCCCAGTTCCCGGCCTCCCCCTTATGTGAATTGGTAACGGGTACATTGTACCCCTACCATTTCACAAAAAAAGTGTCAAAAATAGTAAAAAAGACAGGAGACACTTTGGGACAAGTCCTATATTAAAAGATAAAAAAATAAAAATTTCCTGCAATCTAAATCCATTTCACGCCGCCGATGAGCCGAAAAAAAGAAAAAAAGCCGCACTTGCACCGCCTCCATGGGTGGCTCCCGCTGAGTGATGCTCCTTCTCAGTGACAGCTGTTATATAGCTGAGGGCGGGCCACTTGGTAACGTAAATGGGTGACCCCACCTTCCTCTGATGTCACATGTCTTTCCTGACTAAACTCACGTGCCCTGACCTTAATGTGCATGTCTCTCTCTGTAAAAACTGAGTGTATATTTTTACTCTATTCATGTTCTTCATATAATTATTCAGATTTGGGCTATTTAAACCCCTGCCATGGGTAGTCTGCTTGTGGGTCGGGTCTCTCCCCTCTCATTTGGCTCCCCCTTCTGATCTCCATTGTTGTCTGCCCATCCTTGCTTCTGTCTTCTGGGTTGCTGTTGGGGTCAGCGCAGCCAAACATTTTCTTTGTATGTCTTCAACCCTTTCTTTATATCCAAGATACCTGCTTCTATATCTCTAGTTAGTAGACATGGTTATCAAACTGCAATTAAGTGCCTGTCTGTTAAATTAAAAAAGAAAGAAGGACGGCGCCCTCTAAGTGCAGCATGTATGTTAAAAATATTTATTACAATAGATAAAAACACTCACATTTGAGTTGCTAAAAACCAGCATGTAAAGTAGTTTCATCTGCGTGCTCTCGGGGGATGTGGGTGTCACGGGCCAGTGGAGGGGTTCCTGGGATGTGGGTCCTGTAACCTGGGTCCTGGTAGCTGTTCCGGTGGTGCCGAGGGTCCGCTCCGTGGAGCGCCGTGCTGACCTGCGTCTTCACTTCCGGGAGAGGGGTGAGGCGGGCGGTGCTTCGCGTTCGGAGCATGCGTGCTCCTTCATCAGGCTATGCTCATCAGGCTCAGCATAGCCTGATGAAGGAGCACGCATGCTCCGAACGCGAAGCACCGCCCGCCTCACCCCGCTTCCGGAAGTGAAGTCGCAGGTCAGCACGGCGCTCCACGGAGGATCCATGACCGATATCCTGGCCGCCCGGAGGCTCTGAGGACCCTCGGCACCACCGGAACAGCTACCAGGACCCAGGTTACAGGACCCACATCCCAGGAACCCCTCCACTGGCCCGTGACACCCACATCCCCCGAGAGCACGTGGATGAAACTACTTTACATGCTGGTTTTTAGCAACTCAAATGTGAGTGTTTTTATCTATTGTAATAAATATTTTTAACATACATGCTACACTTAGAGGGCGCCGTCCTTCTTTCTTTTTTATTTTTTCCAGAGCTTCTTCTAGCTTTTCTAGACTGGCTGCCTTCCATTTATTCAGCATCATTTTATCCTCACATGGACTAATACCCGAACTTGTTGTGAAACATTAACTACCACCATCAAGTTCCCCCTCTCAGGAACCCCCAACCCACCCCCTTCGCCCCACCATTTTTAGTTATATGTACTCGGCTACCTCCATTGTGCGCCATATTAACCCCTTGATCGTTTTTTTTTATTTCCTGTTAAATTAAGAAAGTTTTCTAAACAGCTGTATACATACATTTTGTACTAAAATTGTATTTTTTCACTTTGTATATTTGTACAGGAGTGATGTAAATTAGGTGGTTTTCTATGATTTCATGTGGATACATACCATCGAACTTGTAAACTTGTGATGCAAACTTTCTATGTATCTATGTTTTTAGAATTTGTATTATTAAACTTATATCAATTTTTACATTTATTGTCTATATACACAATTCTTGGAGTCATTGCCTTTTAAAGTCCAGTCAGAGGGTTCCTGTTTTGCTGTTTCTATGCTTTATTAGGGATGTGGGCAATGTCTCCAATTCCCCACCAGAACTGAGCTATTCTATATATACTTGAAAAAGATTAGGGAGGGGATTAGGGAGGGAGATCATTAGATTTGTTAATGAGAAAAGCAAATCATCGGCAAAAGCCAAGATCTTATATTGAGTTCTTTCTACCGTAAGTCCTTGAATATCCGGGTTTCACCAAATCTTACTTAGAAGGGGCGCCAGGGAAAGGGCAAAAAGGAGTGGTGATAATAGACATCCTTGTTTAGTTCCATTTGTAACCCCAAAAAGAGAAGACAGCACTCCATTTACTTTCAACCTGTGTGGCTGGGGAGGTATAGATACTTAAGATCCATCTGAGAATATTATCTCCCAGACTTATATGTCGCAGTACCGTGAATATGAATTTCCAATTGACCCGGTCAAATGCCTTCTTTGCATTTGTTCCAAGGAACAGGCATGGGGTTTTAGTTGCATTAGCTACATAGATTAATTTCAGAGCCTTAATGGTTTTCTCCCTTGCTTCCCACTTTGGGACAAACCCTACTTGGTCAGAATTAATTAGCAAAGGCAGATGTTGTTGTAATCGTAGCGCTAGGATTTTTAAAAAAAGTTTCAGGCCTGTATTTAGAAGTGAGATTGGCCTATAACTCTCGCATTGTGTGGTGTGTTTCCCTACTTTAGGTAATACCGTGATTAAAGCTTTTAGAGTTTCTGTGTGGAAGGAGATCGAATCTCCTATTTTGTTAAACATCTTCCCCAGATATGGCCTCAAGATAGGAAACATCAGCTTATATTAGTGAGCGGTGAGACCATCTGGACCAGGAACCTTGCCTGCTTTTGTCAAGTTCACTACTGCCTGTATTTCCTCTCTCATAATTGGTGATTCCAATTCCTGTTGAGTAATAGTCATCAGGTCATTCCTGAAGATGTCAGATAAACGTCCATTACTGACTGTTCGGGTTCTTACAATTGTAAGTTATACAATGTGGAATCTTTTTATTTTTTACCTTATAGGCCTTTAGTAGGAGAGAGATGCAGGAAACCAATACAAGTGGGTAAAGAGACAGGGGGCAGCAGCGATGAGTGATGAAAGGATGGAGGGATGTATTACTATTATTATTATTATAAAGGATTTACATAGGGCCAACACTTTGCGCAGCACTTTACAACATGAATGAATGGTAGTAATGGATGGAGCTAGGGTGGAGGTTAAAAAGCCAGAGATAGATGTTGGCTGGAAAGGTTATATAAATATTAAATGAAAGAGGCATCGCTAGCAACAAATGGACCAAGTAAATGTTATCGCTGATGTAAAAAAAGTGCTAAAAATTTAAAAATTGAAAATAAAAACGATTACAGCGCTGATAAACGTGACTTAAATATAAAGTGCTGTGTGCTGACAATGAATGCAAAAAATTAATTATTGGTAATAAACAAGGTATAAAAATCATAAATAGTGGACTACATATCACATGTAGTGTAAAAATGAACATTCGCAACTTTTAGACAACTGTTATGACACAAATAGTAAGTGATAAGTGCAATACAAAAACAACTGCTGATTATCAAAATGACATACATAAGATACAAGTTGTATAAAAATAAACAAATATAAAGACCATTAGTGCTACCCAATTAATAAAAAAGTGAAAAACAAAACTGACACAGCAATAAAATAAATGCTACCAGATACCAATAGGCTATTAAAGTTGAGATAACATCTGCTCACGGATTGGAGATATTACTACGAACAAATAGTCCCAAAATAATTAACAACAGCTGGACTGGTCACAGGAATCTTGGACAGACAGCCTTGCAATGACACAGCGGCTCTTCAACCTGTAATGTCAGTCTGTCTCAATATAGTTTAGCAAGAGATACCTCTAAAGCGGATAGGTGGATGCAATGGCTGATGTTTCAAATCAATGGAGCCATGGACTTGCGATTGACCACCCAAAAACAAAGAAAAAAGGCATATAGTGAAGTATTGCGGAGTTTAAAAAACACTTGCGCTACAAGCCGCTACTCACACTATCCTTTGGTTGCAATCGCCCCCCAGCGCGCCGCGTCATTGGATGTGATTGACAGCAGCGCGAGCCAATGGCTGTGCTGCTTCCAACCCATCCACTGTAGCCAATCAGCGGCCAGTGATACAGTGAGCGGCTATAGCCGCCGGCTCTATCACGGGAGCGCACCCGCAAGCACTAACCACCATGCGAGGGAGCTCGCATTAAGGTGGTTAATGCTTGCAGGGAGGAACTGAAACAGCCGCCGAGGGACCCCAGAAGACCAGGTTCGGGGCCACTCTGTGCAGAACGAGCTGCACAGTGAAGGTAAGTATAACATGTTTGTTATTTAAAAAAAAAAAACATTTTACCTTTACAACCCCTGTAGCCTCCCTGGCGGTTTTCCCGAGTGTGGCTCGGGGTTAAAAATCAGGACCATTAGCGGTAACCCCGAGCCACACTCGGGATTACATCGCAGGATCCTGGTGTGGCATTACTTACCTTGTCCCTGGGATCCTGCGATGTCCCCCGCAGTGTCCGCGGGCTGTGTCCTCTGCCCAAAGCCTCTCTGTGCCAGGCTCCGTTCCCTGCGAGCGTCGCGACGCACGGGGGCGGAGCCTGGCGGCAAATTCAAAAAAAGTCAAAATCATAACACATACAGTACTGTAATCTTACAGATTACAGTACTGTATGACATGATTTCACATCCCTTTTGTCCCCAGTGCTTTGGCCAATGCCCTGCATGCAGTTTTATGTGACATATACTGTTCTTTCTGCCTGGAAACTGGAGATTGTCCATAGCAACCAAAAAGTGTCCCTTTACGTCAAAAATGGCTTTAGACCAGCTAGAAAACAGCGATAATAAATTAGAACACTTGCAGAATTGAGCGATAGTGAATCTTGGGGAAATTTATTTTATTACTATTTATTTTTATTTTTTTTAATTATTTATTTTTATTTATTATATTATAATTTATGTTTTTGTGTTTCAAACTTTATCATACCCGGGATATCTACTAGACTCTTGTTTGGACAGATTTAAGTGTGTTATTGTTAAGAATTACAGACCTACAATATAAAACGCCAAATTTCCATGCAAAATAATGGTACCGCTTTCAGCACCTAAAATCCGAAATAATCATACCGCCAGGGAGGTTAAACCTGTGTGTATCCAGTTACCTCTGCCTCCGATGTCAATCATTGCTGGAAACAGAAAAACTAAAAACATTATACCACTCTGTTTGCATATGATCCCTTTTAGTCTTGAACAACTAGAGAACATGTCTGTTGCCTTTTAGTGATTTTGAAGGTATCATGATATGATTTGACAGGCTCACCATAACATCAATATAAGTTTGCAGCATATCACAGATGTGAGATATGTTTAGTAAATAGGATGAATATAAAAATTGTTGGTTACTGCAGTGTGTGCTTCTGTGCAATAGCAGTGTCTAACCTTTACCAACAAACTGCCTATGCAGATAAGGAATGTCTGTAGATAAGAGCAAACTTTGCAGCTTTGACTAAAGTTGAATAAAGCCCATGCTACAGGTGTAGGCTAATTCTGTATCTCATGAAGCCAGCATGGAAAAAATCCCAGGACAATGCTAAGGATATTGCTAGGAGAGACCCAGCTGTTACTGTTCTCCTTTACCATCGCAGGAGTGAGCTCTCAAACACTGAGCTCAGAGCTACTGCATCAGGGGAGAGAAAGTGCTTGTGAGGGGGTTAGAATCAGAGAAAGATCTCACTCCTGTGATAATGAAGATGAATAGTAACTGCTGGGCCTCTCTTAGCAACATCCTTAGAAACATCTTCTGAGTTTTCCATTCAGGCGTCATGAAGTACCCAAGTGGCCTATGCCTATAGCAAGGGCATTATTTAATTAATTATTTTTTTTGGTCACAGCTGCACAGCTTGCTTTTATCTATAGACGTCCCTTATCTGCATAGATAGTTTTTTGGTAAAGGTGAACTATGCCTTTCATGCAGTTTTGTAAGAGTACACCTTAAAGTCAAACAACTTATAACAGAGTGTATTAAATGAGTGTTATTTGATCCTGGCACTTTATCATATTTTTAATGCTTTTTAAAAGTGTCATTACAGTAATACAAGCAATACAATCTCAATAGAGACGAAATACAGCATATGTACATTGTCTTTGCAGCAGTAGCGGAAATGTAAAA
Source organism: Lithobates clamitans (assembly GCA_037952925.1). Classification (NCBI taxonomy): domain Eukaryota; kingdom Metazoa; phylum Chordata; class Amphibia; order Anura; family Ranidae; genus Lithobates; species Lithobates clamitans. The sequence goes on from JBBGZY010000316.1 coordinate 2,851,567, forward strand.
TTATGTTTTCCAGAATGTGATGAATATGTGTTGAAGAAGAGGAAACATTTCACTATGCTGCAGATGTTGGTTATTGTAGAGTTGAATGAAACTTCCACTAATTTAACATATGCTTTCTTTTCAGTTCTAACACACATCAGAAGACATCCTTTCTTTGACGATGATTGACTTGACAGTGTAATATCTGTTCCACACCCCATAAGTTATTCTTTGGTGTCCAGCATACAAAGATTCTAATGACTAACAGCTGTTTACTAAACATAATTAATTAGAATTTGAGTAGTGCATTCATTTGCCAGTATACCATGTCACAAATCTGTGAGCTACTGAAATTGTAATGCTGATAATGATGCAAAGCTCTAATTTTACTGCCATTATTTCACCATATGATTCTCTGGGGGGGGGGGGGGTATTAGACTTGACATGATGATGCTCCTTGTTATGCCATTTGTTTAATATAAAAATATCCATTTAGACAAAGATAAATGTCTTCACAAGGGAAACGGAGGGATTCCATAGACAATGTCTGCAATGTTTATTTTCATAACAAATCACAGGAAGCACCCTCATGGCTAACAGAGGGTAAAATTAGAATAGACTTAAAAAACTTAACATTAGCAAGTCACCAGGACCAGATGGCTTGCACCCGAGGGTCCTTAAGGAACTCAGTCAGGTGACAGCCAGACCATTGTTCCTAATTTTTATGGACAGTCTACTGACTGGAATGGTGCCAGCTGATTGGAGAAGAGACAATGTAGCACCAATATTTAAAAAAGGGCCAAGATATATCCCTGGGAACTACAGGCCAGTTAGACTAACATTAATAGTTTGTAAGCTCTTGGAGGGGATGTTAAGGGACTACATACATGATTTTAGTAATAAAAACAGTATTATTAGCAGTAATCAGCATGGATTCATTAATAATCTATTAAACTTCTATAAGGAGGTGAGTTGCCATCTAGATAAAGAAAGGCCTGTAGATGTGATGTATCTGGTCTTTGCAAAGACATTTCATACAGTTCCCCATAAATGATAACTGCACAAATTAAGGTCTGTCGGCATAGACCAAAGGGTGAGTACATGGATTGAAAACTGGCAATGGGGGCAAGTCCAGAGTCACTTCTGTATAGAAACCAATGAGCTTCCAGGTTTTATTACCAAAGCTTAATTGAACAAGCTGGGGTTAGAAGCTCATTGGTTTCTATGCAGAAGTGAGCCTGATTTTGCACTTTCCAGCTTTAGTAAATAAACCCCATTGCATACTTAAAAGTGGGGTATGCCTGAACTTGGAATGGTCTGGTGTGGAAAGTGGGATCCCCCAGGGTTCTGTCCAGGGACCAATCCTATTTAATAATAAATGTTCTGGATCTCAATCTCAGTATTTGTGGATGATACTGAGCTAAGCAGGGCAATAACTTCTACGCAGGATGTAGAAACCTTGCAAGAAGATCTAAACAAATGAACGGGGTGGGCAACCACATGGCAAATGAGGTTTAATGTTGAAAAATGGAAAATAAGGCATTTGGGTGCCAAAAATATGAATGCAATTTACTCGCTAGGGGGAAAACCTCTGGGGGAATCTAGGATGGAAAAGAACCTGGGGGCCCTAATAGATGACAGGCTCAGCAATGGCATGCAATGCCAGGCTGCTGCTAGCAAGGCCAACAAAATTTTGGCATGCATTAAAAAGGGGATTAACTCCAGAGATAAAACAATAATTCTCCCACTCTACAAGACTCTGGTACGGCCGCACCTAGAGTATGCCATCCAGTTCTGGGCACCAGTCCTCAGGAGGGATGTGCTGGAACTGGAGAGGGCCCAGAGTAGGGCAACACGGTTAATAAAGGGGACTAGAGGATCTCAGCTATGGGGAAAGACTGCAAGCATTGAACTTATTCCCTCTGGAGAAGAGACGCTTGAGTGGGGATATGATTTCAATGTACAAATACTGTACTGGTGATCCCACAATAGGGAGAAAACTTTTCCATGCAAGGGAATTTAATAAGACATGCGGCCATTCACTAAAATTAGAAGAGAAGCAATTTAACCTTAAACTGCATAGAGGGTTCTTTACTGTAAGAGCAGTAAGGATGTGGAATTCTCTTCCACAAGCAGTGGTTTCAGTGGGGAGCATCGATAATTTAAAAAAACTATTAGATGGGCACCTAAACGACTACAATATACAAGGGTATACAATGTACTATTTTGTACTATTAACATAAAAATGCACACACAGGTTGGACTTAATTGGCTTGTGTCATTTTTCAACCTCACCAACTATGTAACTATGTATTAAAAAAAATACATTTTGGCCAAGAATATTATTTTTGCTTCAGTCTACATTCATTGTCCAGTTTTGTCTGCCACATATTGAGGGTCATTCAGATTTTTGAAGGCTTGATTGATCTTCATACATCTCTTTTAACGGCTAGATATAAATGAGACCATATTCACCATATTTATCCTTCATTAAAAGTGATTTTTATTTTTTTTTTTTTTTTCCAGAATTATGTTTATTGTCAGAAAAAGTCAAGTTACACAGAATTATAACAGAGTGAAAGTACTGAAGATTATGATGGTGTATAATAAGTGACACAATGAACATCTTATTCAGTATTACACAGCATGTTCAACTATGCTATTGATAAACAGAATTATGACATAACCGTGAATTCCTGTATACAGGTAGTAAACCAAGAAACATTTGGTCTGTGTCTAGAGTCCATCCCGTGACTATGTTTTATTTTGGGGACCCTGATAGGATTTTTTTTTTTTTTTTTTTTGATTTGTGTGGAAATCCCGAGCCTTGTGTGATTAAATCAATCGGGGGGCTTATAGGTTGTCGTTTAACTCAGGTCGGCCCCTTATGAATGGCGTGGGGAAAGAAACATGACCGTCAGGAGTGCTTGAAGATCTTTGTGGGGTCGTTCCATCGCGCGTTCAGATGTTAACCAGTAATGTGGGGTCTCGGGGATGTTTTTGTGAATAATACTATTCTTTAGCGTAATGTGCCTTTGGGCGTGTTAACGTGTGTTAGGATTGCGGTCACCGGACCACTAGCAATCCTAACCTTAGTTGGGTAAGGAGGAAGGAGATTCCTATCAGGAGGGGCTGGGGTAAATATGAGGTTAGCAATAGTAGGTGGGAGAGGGAGGATTTGAGTGGATAAGGGATACCTATTGTGACTTTGTAGTCTTCAAAAAGAGTCCCCAGTGGGTCGAGGGGAGTCGAGGGGTAGGGTGGAATATATTAGGGGAGGGGAGTATAGGCGTAAGAAGGGTAAGAAAAGAAACAGAGTATAGTGAGTACGGTAAAGTAAATCAAGTTAAGTAAAGTAGAGTAAAGTAAGTCCTCCTCCGACAGAGTCACAGAAGATAGTATAAGATCTTAGGACAAGAGTTCCTTGTATTCGGCTGTTGTTTGGAAATGTTGCCAGCTTGACCATATGGTTATGAATTTGGAGGACGTATCTTTGGCTTGATGGATCAGTTCCTCCATTTCAGCTATTTTAGATATACGTTTGAGCCAATCTGCTGTGGTTGGGGGTTTAGAAGACTTCCATAGAATCGGGATGCACATTTTTGCCGCATTGATCATTTGTAGTGCAAGAGAGCGGTGATAGTGTTTTTTTGGGATAAAGGAGTGATGTAACAACATTTGGGCAGGGGTGAGTTCTATCTGATATGTGGTAATATCAGTGGTAATACGTTGTACTTCTTTCCAGAAGGGTTGAATGAGAGGGCATGACCACCATAAATGTACCATGGAACCCTCAGCCTCTGAACACCTCCAACAGGTGGAGGGGATAGAGGGGGATATTTTGTGGAGCTTAAGGGGGGTTTTGTAACCGTTTTCTTGTGCCGACACGTTAATCGAACCCTTGTGTATGTAAGTGTATATGTTTTCCCAATCTCGGTCGGATAGATCCAGTGCTAATTCTCTTTCCCAGCCGCGAGTTGCTATGTTGGATTTGGGAGTGTGGTCCGAGAAGAGGAGAGTATAGATTTCCGAGATCACATGTCTCTGTGGTTCAGTCTTGGAGCACAGAACTTCAAAAGGTGTAAGTTGCCTGGAGTAATCTGTATTTTTGGGGGGGTGATTAAGAAAGTGCCTTATTTGATTATATATCCACGGCGGAAAGGGTTTACCAGACACGTGTGTGGGCAAGTTCGAAATAGCTAGGAAGTTTGTTCCGGAAAAAAAGTGATTTGCGCGTATGTCGTCCTGGGGCCAGTATCCCGTAAGGAATGTAGTGGACATGCCTGGAGGGAAATCTGCATTGTTTCGGATTGGTGTCAGGGGGCTGGCGGCGGAGGAGATGTGATGTTTTTGGCACATTAGCTTAAATGAGTGAAGTGTGGATGAGATCAGTGGATGTTGTGAGCATGCCAAAGGAATCTGTTGTGGAGGAGTCCAGGGTAGTATTTTAACAGGGATCGTTGAGAATTCATTTTCAATTTGTGTCCAGGCTTTAATGCTGGAGTGGACATTCCAGTCGACTATTCTGGACAGTTGGCATGCCTTGTGGTATTTGGCAATGTCTGGGAGAGCTATTCCTCCTTTTGATTTGGGTAGAGAAAGTCTTTCAAAACTAAGCCTAGGACGGTTTTTTCCCCAAATAAAATCGTTGCACGCCCTCCGGTATGATGCAAAGAAGGCTTGCGGTAATCTTATGGGGACTGTTTGCAGTACATATAGTATTCTTGGAAGAATGTTCATTTTAATTATTGAAGTCCTCCCAAACCAGGAAAAGAGTCCCGTTGACCAGGACTTAAGGTCTTTTTGAATTTGTTGGAGGATCGGTATGTAGTTTTTGAGATATAGGTCAGAAAGGTGGATCGGTATGCGAATCCCTAGGTAGGTAATCGCATCACGGGTCCACTTGAAGGGGAAGTTAGATTTACAGGATTCTAAGGTCTCTTTCTGTAAGGAAACATTCAAGGCTTCGGATTTTGTAAAGTTGATTTGAAGGTTGGTCAGGAGGTTGAATGAATTAAGGTCCTTAAGTAAATTGGGTAGAGTAATATGGGGTTCCGTCAGAAACAAGAGAATGTCGTCTGCGAAAGCAGATAGCTTATATGTAGTGTCTGATATGGAGACTCCTTTGATGTCTGGATTAGAGCGAAGACGTTGAAGGAGTGGTTCTAAGGTAAGGATGAAAATTAATGGTGAAAGCGGGCATCCCTGACGTGTCCCATTTGACATGGAGAAGGCATTCGACAGGTGTCCGTTAACACGGACCTGTGCAGAGGGGGATGCATAGAGGGCCATTATGAATTGCAACATACGGTCTTGTATGCCTATCATCTTAAGTACTTCTGCCATATAGTCCCACGCCACCCTATCGAATGCCTTCTCCGCGTCAAGGGACAGGAAGAAGCCTTGCTGGTGGTTGGAAGTTAACCAATTGTGTATATTGATCGCCTTGGTTGTGTTGTCTCTAGCCTCCCTGCCAGGTATGAAACCCACCTGGTCTAGTGAGATGAGGTTAGGCAGGAGAGGCAGGAGACGATTAGCTAATATCTTGGCGAATATTTTGAGATCTACATTCAGTAGGGATATAGGGCGGTAGTTCGACACCTTAGAAGTATCTTTATTGGGCTTAGGTATTACGGTTATATGAGCTGTTAGTAGGTCCCTAGGTGGAGGATTATCTGTGGACAGGGAATTGAACGCAAGCAAGAAATGTGGTTTGAGGGTGTCAGTAAAGGTTTTGTAATATCCGGTCGTTAGACCGTCCGGACCGGGGCTCTTGCCAGTCTTCAATTGTTTTAGAACCACGTCCAATTCCACCGGGGAAATGGGTTGTTCCAGATCGATTGCTTCCGCAGTAGATATGTGTTTAGGACAATATTTCGTAAGAAAGTCTTGGATGGCCTTTGTTCTGTGGCTGTCTACCCTCTGTGTGTTGGGGGTATGCAGGTTGTACAGTTGGGAGTAATAGTGTACGAATTGCTCAGCTATCTGATCATTGGAAACTATTTTTTTCCCCGTATTGTCCATTATTGAGTGGATCGTTGTTTTAGCTTTTTTGGTCCGAAGAGCTCTTGCCAGGATTTTGCCCGATTTATTGCCGTACTCATAGAATATTTTTTGGGAGAGTATATAATTGCGTTTCGTTTGCTTGTTAAGGGCCTCTAATAGGTCAGATCTAGCTTGGAGCAGTGCCGAGAGGGAGAACGATGCTTGGGAGGATTTGTGTGCTTTTTCCAAAGATTGTATCCGGGAAGTCAGTGCATTTATGTGTTCCTGTCTTTCCTTCCTACGTTTGGCAGAAAGTGCGATTAGTTCTCCTCTAATGGTGCATTTATGTGCTTCCCATCTCATCATAGGTGAGATGTTGGGGGAGTCATTTTCCTTAAAGTAAAGCAAGAGGCGTTCTTGAATGGCTGTCAGTGTTACGGTATCTGTAAGGAGCGAGGGGTCCAGGCACCAGATATGGGGCCGGGGAATAGTGTTTGAGAATGCTAGCGTCATGGATATTGGATGGTGGTCCGAGAGATACATGGGGTCTATGGATGTCGTCATTAGCAGCGGCAGGTCCCTTTGCGAAAGGAATAGATAGTCCAATCTGGAGTATCTGTTGTGGGGGGTTGAATAAAACGTGAAATCTTTCTCATTTGGGTGAAGTGTACGCCATGAATCGTGTAGTGATAGCTCTGTCAGTTGTGTCTTAATAGCACGTAGCGCGCTATATGGAAGGCTGGAGGAGCCGGTCGAAGTATCATGTAAGGGATTCAGGGGGACGTTGAAATCTCCTCCTAGTATAAGAAGGCCTTCTTGGAACCCACTGAGTTTTTGCAGGGTGGACTTGAAAAAGGGTACTTGTTTCGTGTTGGGAGCATATATGTTGGCCAGGGTTATTCGTTTTCCGTGGAGAGTGCCCTTGACGAAAAGGTATCGTGCTTCCGCGTCTATGCAGGTTTCAGTAATGTGAAACTGGCAATTTTTAGCGAAGAGGATGGAGACTCCTTTCGTTTTTGTGGAGTCATTAGTGGCGTGTATGCATGTTGGGAAGCGGTAGTTGGAGAATTTGGGGGTGGAGGCTGTTTTAAAATGTGTCTCCTGGAGGAAGACAATGTCCGCTTTGTTTTTATGTAAGGAAAGTAGTAAATGGGAGCGTTTTTCGGGGATGTTAAGTCCCCGTATATTTAGGGATACTACTTTGATTGTTTTAATGTTGGCTGAAGGTGTTTGCGGCATTTTGATGGCGTGATCAAAATTTGGGGGCGCTGTTTAGGGAGGATAGGAGGGTTTCGTATAGCTATGAGGCTCTGTCGGAGGAGGAGGAGGCGAGAATGAGAAAGGGGAGTAGAGTGGAATATCAAAGAGTTTACGTCTTACGAGGGGGGTTAAGATGACTTTTAGGGGTTGGAGAACGAGGCTGGGGGTCTACAACTACGAGACTTTTGTGTTTCAGTCCGAAGCGTATACGGGTGGGGATAGACGGGTAACTCGCGGGCAAGTGTGGTTGTTTCCGGCGATCAGCGAGAACCTGCTCGCTGATCCGTATAGAATGTGTACCTGCAATTAGGTACAGCCGGATTGAGTCAGTGGCTTGTAATGAAATCAGTTATGTAGATCCGCAGATGTGCTAGAGGGCGCCACTGAGGTGAGGATCGGCTGAGATCGGAAGGAAGAGGTGTGATTCGAAGAGGAGAGGCTACCCGCGTGACAGAGAGGGTATGGGAGCTTATGGGGGAGGTTGCAGATTGTGAAGAATCAGCGTAAAGAAGAAACCTGGGGATTGTATGGATAGGTGGGAGGGTCCTGTAATATAGGGTTCGGAGTTGAAAGTGTTATGAGGGAGGAACGCAAATGGTATGTAGGGAGAAAACTGTATGTCGGAGCAAGATTACAGTCTGAGTGTTTCAATCCGTGCGTCCCTGGTTCGTGACAATCTCCCTCCAGGAAGTTTTCTGGGTGAAAGTTAGACCAGTAAATGTCTTATAGGTAATGCATGGAGTTTGATAACCATAAGTGTGAGAGACTCCTAGACAATCCCTAAGAATAACAAACGAATACTAGACATATGCTATACAAAATTCACAACAGTTGAATCCCAAACACTGCATGTTGTCAGCCCTGGACTGACCTACAAGGACTGAAGTAGCTACTATCCTATGTGCAGGGTGGTTATGTCTGGGTCCTATGCCTTATCTTAGCAAGGATGAGTATAGTATGGACCTTATCAGTGGTATGTTGCATTGATCTGCCGAGCAAACAACTGGAAGGTGTGAAACTTAAATTTGAAGCCCGTGGGAGCAAGAGCTCCATATCAAATGTGCCTTGGGACACACATGGGTGCTTAGTATCGACCAAGAGGATTTTGAGGCTGGGTGGAATCTAAACTACTACGTTAGTATGTGCATAAGAGGAGCCGGCAGAAACATCCTCTCCCGGCCGCCCAGGTCAACAGTGTGAGCAGCAAGGGAATTACCCCAAACTGGAGGAGGTGAAATGTAACCATGTGACCAGCGAGCTCCCTAGCTGTCTATGGAGAGAGTTGATTTGGGGTGGTGTTTCCCATTATATCGAGGTCATGTTTATAGTGTTTTACTAAAACTGGGGGTGATCTTGATGTCGGATTCGGGCATCGCAACCCTAATCATGCAGTATGTTATCATAATGTTCTTGTTTTATGATGTATCTGAGGCAACTCCCATCGCCTGTGAGCGATGGATAAGTCAAGTTTATGCCATTCGATACACTTATGAGTCCATCTAATATGCAGTTCGGCACTAGGATTCCACCCCTTACTTATATATATTGAAATTTTCATTATTACAATATAGGTGGTGATGATCCGTAGGAATCGCGTCCCCCTTACTTATAGACAGCAAGTGGGGCAGCCGGGTTAGTGTTTAACTTACGTGTGTCAGTGCGAAAGGCAATCCCGTTAACCACGGATTGTGTGTGGGGTATTTGCCTTGTGACAACTGAACATGCCCACACTGCATTGCTCTTAGACGTGTGCTCGGTACATCGGCATGTGTTAGAGCTATGTGTGAAACCTTTTAATGTCTTCCCACAGGATCATCACTCCCATCAACATTGTCTAATTATGACAAGAGCAGGGTTATTAATAGACGGAGAGAAACAGCGGGAGATGAAAGATTGATAACAGCGAGCAAGCTATAACTTATCGAATGAATAGGAGAGCTTAATGTCCTCCCCCTCCCTCAGTTTGACGTGGGAGAGAGTGGGGTTTCAATACAAGAAAGGATACGTTGACAGAGTGGTCTGGAGTGACAATAATGACCCGGGCAGTGCGCAGTGAAATGTCATTTCTTGCTAGCTGTTGGTGTCCTTCTGCTGTGAAGAGATCGTTGATCCGCAGCTCTCGTTCCTGCACCCCAACATCGTCTAGAGCGGAATCTTTCTCATCAGTTTTATTGTGATGTCCAGAGTAGAGTGGATAAGGTCGGTTGAAGGGTCTAGGGCTGAATGGGGACTAGAGTCTAGTAGCCGGTGTTGATGAAGCTTGACGCAAACCAGGGAAAGACTGTAACAGAACTTCTTAAAACTTGACAGACGTAGGGCAGTGAGAAAACCGATTCTCCGCGCGTTGCACGTTCTGGCGCTGCTGATCAGCGGTCTCGGCGTGCTCTCCTGGTCTGCGGGGTGTCCAGCGGGCTTGATCCTCTATCCATGCCTGGCGCTTGGTGACGTAGCCTGGTTTCGGATGGGGATCGCTGCCTCCTGTAACGGTGTGGCTGGGTGTCCATTGGTTCGTTGTCAGGCGGGTGTTTCCTGGCAGCCTGAGGGCGGAATTCTGCATACCACTCGGGAACAGCCGTGAAAGGTATGTCTAGGGTGTCGCAGAAATAGTGCAGATCTTCTGGCACTCTGAGCAGTGCTGTGCGACCCTGATAGGAGGCCGATAAGCCGAAGGGGAACTTCCACCTGTATGGAATTTCCCTGGAACGTAGCACTTCCAGCAGGGGGCGCAGTTCTCTCCGACGTTGCAGTGTAATTGTGGAGAGGTCTTGAAAAAGGCGTATGTCAGCGCCATTGTGTGTTAGCTTTTTAGCCATGCGGGCCTTACGCAAAAGTTCTTCTTTTAGTTGATAGTCTATTACATGACATATCACATCCCTGGGTGGGTCCGCATCTCTCCCCCGTGGACGCAGGGCGCGGTGGATACGTTCCATACCTATGGGGGTGGTGGGGGGTTTCTCCAGTAGGCCGTTGAAGAAGCTAGTGACCTCTGCTAGCAGCCTATCTGCCTCGATTGATTCCGGCAGGCCTCTCACACGCAGGTTATGTCTTCTGCCGCGGTTGTCCAAGTCCTCCAAGTGCCGATTTAGGTCCCGTAGCTGTAGGGTGTGCGTATCTAGGACCTGACACGTACGGCGGAGCACAGTTGTATGGGTTGTAGTCGTCTTCTCCACTTCTTGGACTCTGCCCGCTATTGCTTGTATGTCAATCCTGAGATCCGAGATTGCTGCCGACAGGGCTGCCGTGAGGGTGTTTTTTATATCCAGCGCCACGGAGTGCAAGTCCTGGAGGCTAGGTTGTGGGTTCGGGGTGAGAATCACCGCTCCATTGTCTGGAGGCGGTATGGTCTCAGCCGTTGGGCCTGCTATCTGAGGAGAGCCTCGTGTGGGCGCCATGTTGCCAGAGTGGGAGCGGAACATTTCTGGTATATTTTGGCTGCTTCTGCCCGTCAAGTCACGGGGGGACCTGGATCTGGAGGCGGAGGAGCTGCGGGATGAAGTCCCCATGTTTTCTTCGAGGTAGGGCGTATGAATAACCTCCGTTTTAGTCAGATTGTCCTCTCTGTCAGCGGGAGCAAAGGACTTAAGCTGCCATCTTCTCCCGAGGTCAGGCCACCCCCCTGTGATTTTTAAACATTCATCTGACGGAGAACTATGGAGCAGATATATAAACTGAAACACTTAACTCTTACCTCATGTATGAACTGATCTCAACATTACGGTACAAGGTAGGTGGCTTTTCTGCATTACAGTTTAAGATCATTACAGAAATGTTGGTGAACAATTTCTCTGTGCTGAACACATAGCTAATTAAAGTAGAGATGATGTTTAAGTGTATTAGGTGTTGTATGATATTTCTTGCAGATTACTGGAATGCAAATACTATAGTCCATACTACAAAGCACAGGGCTAAATCTTTTAACATGCTCTTAAAACAATCTTGTCTGTCAATGTGTGGGGTCAATCCAATAAGTGTACTGTGAACAAGGACACTGCAGCTTCCAATCCTCTTGGGGTAAAGGAAAACTTTAATAAAGGAGGGGACATGCCTCTGAAATGTGTCGTCATGGTTATGCTGCCAACAACACCTTACTGAGGTAGGCTGTATTGGCTGTGAGCTCAGGCGGGATTTGTTTTAGCTGCATAAGCAATTGGCAGTAAGTGAGGCTCACATATTGGGGGTGATTTACTAAAGCTGGAGCATACAAAATCTGGTGTAGCTGTGCATAGAAACCAATCAGTTTCATGGTTTTATTGTCAAAGCTTAATTGAACAAGCTGAAGTTAGAAGTTGATTGGTTACCATGCACAGCTGCACCAGATTTTGCACTCACTGGTTTTAGTAAATCAACCCCATTGTGTCTGTGATTCCTGACATGCTTTATACAAGTTATTCCATTCTGCCATACTTCCATGGGCTTGTCCACCCTGCTGACATGGACTATGTGGCATTGGGCACCCCTGGAGTTTCACCGTCTTAGGGGAGGATCATCCACAAGGGTGTTCCACCTGATTAATTAGGCCAGCTTCTGGTGTTAGTTGTTACATGTTGCTTATCTCTTCATTTCATGTGAGTGTAATGATTTTAACTGTTTCTTTTCAGGGGCGGTGCTACCACTAGGCAAACTAGGCAGCCACCTAGGGCGCACTGCTGCCTAGGGCGCCCGGCCACTGGTATGCCTACACTCATCTCTCTGCAGAAAGCAACTAAGTCTCAGCATCAGCAGGCAGCCACCGCTCCGTTTGCACATAGTGTCAGCGGCGCAGTGGCAGACTGTGTCTGTGCCCTGACTCCTGAGTGAATGGAAGCAAGCAAACATTCATTGATGGGCACTGGTAGGCTGCATTGATGGGTGCTGGTAGGCTGCAATGATGGGCGCTGGTAGGCTGCATTTGATGGGCACTGCAGAGGCTGCATTTGATGTGCACTGGTAAGGTTGCATTGATGGGTGCTAGTAGGCAGCATTTGATGGGCGCTGGTGAAGCTGCATTTGATGGGTGCTGGTGAAGCTGCATTTGATGGGCCCTGGTGAGGCTGCATTTGATGGGTGCTGGTGAGGCTGCATTTGGTAGGCTCTGGTGGGCTGAATTTGATGGGCGCTTCATTAAAAAGGTGGGCTATTCATGGGCAGAGCAAATGGGGTGGAGTCAGGGGTGTAGCCGGGGAGGCAGCAAAATGAGGTTTTGCCTAGGGTGTCAAAAATCCTTGCACCATCCCTGTTTCTTTTCTATAATAAAAGGTGTAACTGGGCTATGGTATCAAGTTTCCTTTTTGTGCTTGTCTTCTTACAAATTGCTGGACACTTTTATAAAGATGTGTCAACATCAAAAGAAGTTTGCTATAGGAAAAACATGGGGACTGCTCTTGTTGAAATGCTAGTTATCTGGCTGCCATGCTAGTTATCTGGCTGCCATGCTTACCCCTGCTCTTGTCGAAATGCTAGTTATCTAGCTGCAATACTAGTTATCTGGCTGCCATGCTTACCCTTTTACTTCAACAGACCATGCCTCCAGACCATTCATTTTAACAACAATCTTTTCATATGATTATACAATATGTTCATTCAATGTATTTGTTTTTTATTCAAATTTTAAATTTGCAAATGTAAAGATTAACACTCCAACATATCTACACCAAGAAAATAAAAGGGGTTTGGGACTTTTAAGGTACGATATGAGACTATATGTTAAAATCATAGAATTTGACTTTATTCTATATACAAAAAAGGACATACAGAAATAATTTTAAACAATTTGTTGTGATTTACACCATGCTTAGATTAGTAAATGACTGTATTTTTTTGAGGAGTATCTTCCATCAGTTCAGCATAAGATTGGAATTGCATTTTGCAAAAACAGTTGGAAGGTAGAAAATTTATTTTTCAAAGAAAAAAGACGTACTTGATGCTTTGAAATTACCCCTTTGTGTAATTGGATTTTGACTTACTGTTACAAAATTATTATATGTTTCAGTTCCTGTCCTAATTTGTTCCATAGCATGTATTTAGACTTTCACCTATAATAGGATGAAATTATCTCAACTGGAGATCAGCTGATCAGCTTTTTACATTTTCATTTCTAAGCTGTATAGAAAAAAAAATAAAGTTAGCAGCTCATTGATTGCCATGGGCAATGGCACCAGTTGAGATAGATCTTGTCTCAGATACTATTTAATATGTTCCCCCAATGTGTCAAAATCAAAACACACAATGGGATCTCCTGTTTGTGTTCCCAGTTCTTTATCCCATCCAGATCTTGAGGTAGGAGAAATCACATTTCTTCTGATGTTTTCATCACAATTTATGGCTTCTGACATTAAAAAGACATTGGAATATGACAATAAAGTGATAAATGATAAAGACTGCACATTCACTGATAAATCATTTAGTGTATTTATTAATCCAAATATGCATAAACTTTAACCCAAAAATACAATAAATGTGCACAACACATAGCTGGCTGCCTTTTGGGCATGTTGGGCTCAGCCCAATACCAATCAAAGAAGCACCTTGTACACACTAGTTTAAAGGGGCTTTACACATTCTGTAAAGCCCCCTGTCTGCAGCACCCCAAAACCCCAGCCTAGGGTTGTGTGGAAGGGGCCTCCTGTCCCCCTAAATATGGGAACAAGGTGGTTGACTTTTGGGGTGCCTGAGCCCCTCCTGCCCAAAGAATCCACCCCCTTTCATGGGCTTGCTGTGTGTTTGGCTAGGGGTTTGTTAATGTGTGGGAGGGGCACAATCTTTTTTTAGTTTGGGGTTGTATTTTTCACGTGGGGGTTCTCATTTTAAGCCTTAACAGACCCAAATGGCCTTGTATGTATTGGGGGGGCAGGCTATTTTTTTGTTTTGGGTTAAAATCTTGCAGCTGCAATGTAGATTTGTAAGTTTTCTCTAAAACCATACATCTTTGAAGCAGCATTTTGGATACATGCTACAGATGCACCACTTTACAGGCAGAGTAAGTCCCCCCCAAGTAACTAGCTTTTAAGCAATTTTGCATTTTTAAAGGCACCTCTCCTTGTTTCGTTTTTGGTGTTGTCCAAATTGGTGATATTGATATGAACCTGGGCCCCCATACCCATTTTAAGTCCAATAACTAGAATATAAGCCAGCCAAATGGGGACTAGTAAAATTAACAAGTCAGTTCCCATAGACTGCAATGGTATTTGTTGTATAACTTTTTCCTATGTTAGGCTCTTTGTTTGGACCCCTGGACAGGAGGGTGGCTTGTTTTGTGCTAGCTGCATTTGGGTTGTTCTGGGCATGCTCAGGGACTTTGGTTTTTTAGCTGTGGCTTTTGGTCTGTGAAATGCATTTGGGTTGGTCTGGGCATGCTCAGGGACTTTGGTTTCTTTTGTGCTTTTTGTGTGTGAACAGCACTTTTTTTTCTGGGCATGCTCATAGAGTGTGTTTTTGGGTTAGTAATTTAAGAACATCCTTAACAGGTGTACCCACTTTGAAGTTCTGTCTCTACATTGGGTGAACTTGCATTTTGTACGTTTCATGGACCGCGCGTGTGTTTTCAATTGCCTCTTGCAGATAGCATTCTTTACCTTGCCCTGAAAAGAGGCAAGATTGCTTGATGGTCTGAATTTTCTTTGCTGTGCGCGATGGAGCGAGGGGGGATTCAGAACACCTTGCAGTTGCAGGTTATGCCTGGTCATTTGCATAAAGTGAATTTGGAGTTTGTAGCATTTGCTGAAGAAATTGGTTGGAGTGGAACTACAACACATCTATTGTATCCTGGACCATGCAGCTCCAAGGTACTATGATGTTTCTTTTGTGCATAGCAATTTTTGCACAGGAGTTATTGAGAAGTGTAAGGAATTGGAAAAAGCTAACCATGAGTCTATAAGGCCTTTCATAGTGGAACCCTTGTATGCTATGGAGGAGAAGCCATTGGTTGTTCACCTATTTAACCCCTTCACGGACATTGCCTTGGTAGTGACCTTTTTGAAGAGATACTGCTCTTCAGTCAAGGGAGGCTTCAGGTTGACTAATCGTCTGGGGATCTTTAGCGGCTTGCTGACCGGCTCATGCTGATATATGTCAGCAGAGGGGCACGTACAGGCATATTAACGTACCTGTATGTTGCCCTTTAAGAAGCGGTTTGCGGGCGCCCTCTGCAAGCTCTATGAGTGTGATCGCGGGTCCCACAGACTCGATGTCCACGGGGATACCCGCGATCGTCTCACGGAGAGGAAGAATGGGGAAATGCTGATTTAAACTAGCATTTCCCCGTTCTGCCTAATGACACTGACACTGATCACCACTCCCTGTAATCGGGAGTGGTAATCAGTGTCATGTCACACAGTAATCAATGCATTTTTAGTCGCACTGATCGCTGTATAAATGTGAATGGTCCCAAAATATCGCCAAAAGTGTCCGATCTGTCCACCATAATGTCGCAGTCATGATAAAAAATGCTGATGTGCTGTTGCTAGTAAAAAAAATAATTATTAATAAAAATGCCATAAAACTATCCCCTATTTTGTAGACACTATAACTTTTGCGCAAACCAATCAATAAATGCTTATTGCAATTTTTTCTACCAAAAATATGTAGAAGAATACGTATTGGCCTAAACTGAGGAAAAAAATGTTTTTTATATATTTTTTGGGGATATTTATTATAGCAAAAAATTAAACAAGATCCCCCGATGGCATACTTTTAAGGCACAAAATGGTAAAAAGGTATATTCTAATATGAAAAGTATTTATTGAAATACATGTTTAGAGTACACATCCCAGTGTTGTCATACAAATCAGAATACATAAAAATAACTAATGTTTCTTGTACCCAATGCGTTTCGGAGTGAAAATGTAATCCTCCTTCTTCAGGGCTAGGGATGAGCTTCGTGTTCGAGTCGAACCCATGTTCGACTCGAACATCGGCTGTTCGGTCGTTCGCCGAATTGCGAACGATATGGGCCGTTCGCGCCAAATTCGTGTGGCGCGTCACGGCCCATAATTCACTGCGGCATCGCAGTGCATTGCTGGCTGATGATTGGCCAAGCATGCACTATGACCCGCATGCTTGGCCAATCACAGCGCCGTCAGTAGAGAGAGCTGTAATTGGCCAAAGCCAGGGTGGCTTTGGCCAATTATGGCTCAGGGGATTTAGTACACACCCCACACTATATAAGGCCGCCTGCACGGCGGCCCTGTGTAGTGTGTGTTCCGGTGTGCTGAGAGATAGAGAGAGAGAGAGACAGTGTCATTTGATTTGAGTTAGATAGATTAGGCAGAACAGTCAGTCAGTTAGCTGCACTTACAGTGTATTGTGTATATATATGCATCCCAGGTGTTGCATATATATATATACACTGTATTCAGTTTAGCTAGATCCGTTCCTGTTATCTTCTATCTAGACTATTTACATTTAGTGCAGTGTGTCCTGCTCACAGTGTTCAGCTAGATCCGTTCCTGCTATTTACATTCAGTGCAGTGCGTCCTGCTCACAGTGTTCAGCTAGATCCGTTCCTGGTATTTACATTTAGTGCAGTGCGTCCTGCTCACAGTGTTCAGCTAGATCCGTTCCTGCTATTTACATTCAGTGCAGTGCGTCCTGCTCACAGTGTTCAGCTAGATCCGTTCCTGGTATTTACATTTAGTGCAGTGCGTCCTGCTCACAGTGTTCAGCTAGATCCGTTCCTGCTATTTACATTCAGTGCAGTGCGTCCTGCTCACAGTGTTCAGCTAGATCCGTTCCTGCTATTTACATTCAGTGCAGTGCGTCCTGCTCACAGTGTTCAGCTAGATCCGTTCCTGGTATTTACATTTAGTGCAGTGCGTCCTGCTCACAGTGTTCAGCTAGATCCATTCCTGCTATTTACATTCAGTGCAGTGCGTCCTGCTCACAGTGTTCAGCTAGATCCGTTCCTGGTATTTACATTTAGTGCAGTGCGTCCTGCTCACAGTGTTCAGCTCGATCCGTTCCTGCTATTTACATTCAGTGCAGTGCGTCCTGCTCACAGTGTTCAGCTAGATCCGTTCCTGCTATTTACATTCAGTGCAGTGCGTCCTGCTCACAGTGTTCAGCTAGATCCGTTCCTGGTATTTACATTTAGTGCAGTGCGTCCTGCTCACAGTGTTCAGCTACATCCGTTCCTGCTATTTACATTCAGTGCAGTGCGTCCTGCTCACAGTGTTCAGCTAGATCCGTTCCTGCTATTTACATTCAGTGCAGTGCGTCCTGCTCACAGTGTTCAGCTAGATCCGTTCCTGGTATTTACATTTAGTGCAGTGCGTCCTGCTCACAGTGTTCAGCTAGATCCGTTCCTGCTATTTACATTCAGTGCAGTGCGTCCTGCTCACAGTGTTCAGCTAGATCCGTTCCTGGTATTTACATTTAGTGCAGTGCGTCCTGCTCACAGTGTTCAGCTAGATCCGTTCCTGCTATTTACATTCAGTGCAGTGCGTCCTGCTCACAGTGTTCAGCTAGATCCGTTCCTGCTATTTACATTCAGTGCAGTGCGTCCTGCTCACAGTGTTCAGCTAGATCCGTTCCTGGTATTTACATTTAGTGCAGTGCGTCCTGCTCACAGTGTTCAGCTAGATCCGTTCCTGCTATTTACATTCAGTGCAGTGCGTCCTGCTCACAGTGTTCAGCTAGATCCGTTCCTGGTATTTACATTTAGTGCAGTGCGTCCTGCTCACAGTGTTCAGCTAGATCCGTTCCTGCTATTTACATTCAGTGCAGTGCGTCCTGCTCACAGTGTTCAGCTAGATCCGTTCCTGCTATTTACATTCAGTGCAGTGCGTCCTGCTCACAGTGTTCAGCTAGATCCGTTCCTGTTATCTTCCTACTGACAGGCAGGCTTGTCTGGTTACAGTATATAAAGCTACCTGAAGAAAATTACAGGTGTTCTTTTTGATCCTATTAGTACCACGGTCAGGCAGCTAGACTATTTACATTTAGTACAGTGCGTCCTGCTCACAGTGTTCAGCTAGATCCGTTCCTGTTATCTTCCTACTGACAGGCAGGCTTGTCTGGTTACAGTATATAAAGCTACCTGAAGAAAATTACAGGTGTTCTTTTTGATCCTATTAGTACCACGGTCAGGCAGCTAGACTATTTACATTTAGTACAGTGTGTCCTGCTCACAGTGTTCAGCTAGATCCGTTCCTGTTATCTTCCTACTGACAGGCAGGCTTGTCTGGTTACAGTATATAAAGCTACCTTAAGAAAATTACAGGTGTTCTTTTTGATCCTATTAGTACCACGGTCAGGCAGCTAGACTATTTACATTTAGTACAGTGCGTCCTGCTCACAGTGTTCAGCTAGATCCGTTCTTGCTATTTACATTCAGTGCAGTGCGTCCTGCTCACAGTGTTCAGCTAGATCCGTTCCTGGTATTTACATTTAGTGCAGTGCGTCCTGCTCACAGTGTTCAGCTAGATCCGTTCCTGCTATTTACATTCAGTGCAGTGCGTCCTGCTCACAGTGTTCAGCTAGATCCGTTCCTGCTATATACATTTAGTGCAGTACGTCCTGCTCACAGTGTTCAGCTAGATCCGTTCCTGTTATCTTCCTACTGACAGGCAGGCTTGTCTGGTTACAGTATATAAAGCTACCTTAAGAAAATTACAGGTGTTCTTTTTGATCCTATTAGTACCACGGTCAGGCAGCTAGACTATTTACATTTAGTACAGTGCGTCCTGCTCACAGTGTTCAGCTAGATCCGTTCCTGTTATCTTCCTACTGACAGGCAGGCTTGTCTGGTTACAGTATATAAAGCTACCTTAAGAAAATTACAGGTGTTCTATCCCAGCTTAGTGCAGCTACAGGCCATTAGTATGTCTGGAAGGCCAAGAAGGAGAGGCAGACAGTCACAAGCCAATAAGAGAGGGCAAGCAGGCTCTGTGTCTAGTGCTGGTCGTGGAGACGGTGCATCCTCATCAGCACGTGGCCATGGGACACGCTTGGCCTTTTTTTCGGCAGCTGGCCGTGTTGAGCCGCAACATGTGGAAGACTTGGTCGAGTGGATGACCAAGCCGTCCTCATCCTCCTCATCCTCTCTCACCCATGCCCAGGGTGCTTTGTCTGGCAAAGCAGCGGCCTCTTCCCTCAGCTCAATGTCATCAGTGACTCCTTCCCTAGCTCCACCATGTCCTCATGAGGATTCCCTCGAACTGTTTGACCACAGTGTTGGGTACATGCTCCAGGAGGATGCCCAGCGTTTGGAAGGCTCTGATGATGATACTGAGCTCAATGAAGGCAGTAACATGAGCACGGACAGAGGGGGTGCCCAAGAAGGACAGCAATCTGGCAGTCATGCTCCCCCTGCTGCAGCATACTGCCAGGTTTGCTCCAGTGATGAGGAGGGAGGGGATGATGAGGTCACTGACTCAACGTGGGTGCCTGATAGGAGAGAGGAGGAGGAGGAGGAGGAGGAGGAGGTGGCACATCACCAACTAGGCAGGATGCCCTCCAGGGGCCAGCCTAAGGGCAGCACATTGACTGCATCACACCCCAAAGCTCCACATGTGCAGGGCGCTGCAGTCTCTGCGCGTTATTCAAAAAGTTCTTTGGTGTGGGCCTTTTTTGAGACGAGTGCATCAGATCGCACCGCTGCTATTTGCAACATATGTCTCAAGCGTATCTCGCGTGGCCAAAACATCTCCCGCTTGGGTACCACATGCTTGACCAGACATATGTTGACCTGCCATGCAGTTCGTTGGCAAGCGTATCTAAAAGACCCACACCAAAGAACAAAGAGGATCTCTCCTTGCTCCTCATCAGCTGAGATTTCCAACCCCACTAGACCTTCAGTCCTCTCTGAGACCTGCAGTGAGAGGAATGAAGGTGTAGAATTAGGTGTGTCACAGCCAAGTACTTGTGGGCAATCTGCTTTTGGTACACCGACGTCAGATTGTACCAGGCAAATTTCCCTGCCCCAGCTGCTGCACCGCCGAAAGAAGTTTGCTCCCAGCCATCCACATGCCCAGCGGTTGAATGCTAGCTTGGCAAAATTGCTAGCACTTCAACTGCTGCCTTTTCAGTTGGTAGACTCTGCCCCCTTCCGTGAGTTTGTGGAATGTGCGGTTCCTCAGTGGCAGGTACCCAAACGCCACTTTTTCTCACGGAAGGCGATTCCGGCTCTCTACCGGCATGTGGAAGGCAATGTCCATGCCTCGCTGGACAGGGCGGTCAGCGGTAAGGTGCATATTACCGCTGACTCATGGTCCAGCAGGCATGGACAGGGACGTTACTTAAGTTTCACGGCGCATTGGGTGACTCTGCTGGCAGCTGGGAAGGATGCAGGACAAGGTGCAGTAGTGTTGGAGGTTGTTCCGCCACCACGCCTCCAAAATGCTGATTGTGACACACCTCTCTCCTCCACCCCCTCCTCTTCTTCTTCCTCCATGGCCTCTTCCTCGGAACCAGCGGTGCTCCGTAGGCGTTCAAGGGGCTACGCAAGTACGCAGGCCAAAAGATGCCATGCGGTGCTTGAGCTGGTGTGCTTGGGGGACAGGAGCCACACTGGGGCAGAGGTTCTGTCAGCTCTGCAGGGGCAGGTTCAGAGGTGGTTGACGCCACGCCAACTTAAGGCAGGAATGGTGGTTTGCGACAATGGCACCAACCTCCTCTCTGCCCTCCGACAGGGACAACTGACCCATGTGCCCTGTTTGGCTCACGTCCTTAACTTGGTGGTGCAGCGGTTCTTGGGCAGGTACCCGGGCTTACAGGATGTCCTGAGGCAGGCCAGGAAAGTCTCTGTGCATTTCCGCCGGTCATATAATGCCAGTGCTCGGCTGACGGACCTCCAAAAGGAGTTTAACCTGCCCAAGAACCGCCTAATCTGTGACATGCCCACCAGGTGGAACTCGACGTTGGCCATGCTGCAGCGGCTGCACACGCAGCAGAGGGCCATCAATGAGTACCTGTGCGACTATGGCACCAGGACAGGGTCAGGGGACCTTGGTTTTTTTTCCCCACGCCAGTGGGCCATGATCAGGGATGCATGCACTGTCCTGTCACCATTCGAGGAGGCCACGAGGATGGTGAGCACTGACAGTGCATGCATCAGTGACACTGTCCCCCTTGTCCACCTGTTGGAGCACACGCTGCGTGGAATAATGGACAGGGCACTTGAGGCAGAACAGAGGCAGGAAGAGGAGGACTTCCTTAGCTCTCAAGGCCCCCTTTATCCAGACAGTGTTCCTGCGTGCCCGCCGATCACACAGGAAGAGGACGAGGAGGAGGAGGAGGAGGAGGAGGAAGATTGTGTCAGTATGGAGGTGGAGCCTGGCACTCAGCATCAGCAGTCTTTAAGGGATCAGTCCCAAGGAACACATGGACTTGTACGTGGCTGGGAGGAGGTGGCTGCGGACGTTGTTGTCCTTAGTGACCCAGAGGACTCCGGACCGAATGCCTCAGCAAACCTACGCTGCATGGCCTCCCTGATCCTGCAAAGCCTGCGTAAGGATCCTCGTATTCGTGGTATCAAGGAGAAGGACCAATACTGGCTGGCAACCCTCCTTGATCCACGTTACAAGGGTAAGGTTGCGGACCTTATCTTGCCATCGCAGAGGGAGCAGAGGATGAAACATCTTCGGGAGGCCTTGCAGAAAGGTCTGTGCAACGCGTTCCCAGAGACTGGGAGGTTACAAACTCCTGTTTCTGGACAACGTGTTGCTGAGGCTTCGGTCAGTCAAAGAAGGAGCGGTGGAGAAGGTGGCCGTCTGACCGATGCGTTCAGACAATTTTTTGGTCCGCAGCCCCAAGGTATGATCGGTTCCAGCAACCATCGCCAGCGTCTGTTTTACATGGTGCAGGAATACCTAGGGACAAGATCAGACTTGGACACCTTTCCCACCGAAAATCCTCTGGGTTACTGGGTCTTGAGGATGGATCACTGGCCAGAGCTTGCACAGTATGCAATTGAGCTACTGGCCTGTCCTGCATCCAGCGTTCTTTCGGAACGCACATTCAGTGCTGCTGGAGGCGTGGTAACCGATCACAGGGTGCGTCTGTCCACCGACTCGGTCGATCGGCTGACCTTCATAAAAATGAATCAGTCTTGGATCACCACCAGCTACCAAGCACCTGATGCAGATGTAACCGAATAATTTTTTTTGAAATCTCAGATCCCTTCAAAGACTGCCTATGCTGATGCTGAGTGACTATCCCTGAGTAATTATCCTCTTCCTCCTCAATCATCACGCTGATAGCTTGTAAGAACATTTTTGGTTCTGGGCGCCACCACCAGTGCCTAAGGCACAATTTTTCAGCCCCTGTTTAACAGGGGCGTGTAATTACAATTTTTGATGTAATACTTTGCAGCAGGGCTCGTTCCTGCATTCCAACTAGAGTGTCTGTGAGGGGTTGCAGTGTTGTGGCACCAGCACCAGTGCCTAAGACCCAATTTTTCAGCCCCTGTCTAACAGGGGCGTGTAATTACAATTTTTGATGCAATACTTTGCAGCAGGGCTTGTTCCTGCGTTTCAACTAGAGTGTCTGTGAGGGGTTGCAGTGTTGTGGCACCAGCACCAGTGCCTAAGACCCAATTTTTCTGCCCCTGTCTAACAGGGGCGTGTAATTACAATTTTTGATGCAATACTTTGCAGCAGGGCTCGTTCCTGCGTTCCAACTAGAGTGTCTGTGAGGGGTTGCAGTGTTGTGGCACCAGCACCAGTGCCTAAGACCCAATTTTTCTGCCCCTGTCTAACAGGGGCGTGTAATTACAATTTTTGATGCAATACTTTGCAGCAGGGCTCGTTCCTGCGTTCCAACTAGAGTGTCTGTGAGGGGTTGCAGTGTTGTGGCACCAGCACCAGTGCCTAAGGCCTAATTTTTCAGCTCCTGTTCAACAGGGGCATGTAATTACAATTCTTGATCTAATATTTCACAGCAGGGCCCTGTGAGGGCTTACAGTGTTTTGGCCACAGCAACACCTAAGGCCCAAATTTCTGCTGAGTATATAGGGCAGGACCCTACTTTCAAACATCTAACTTACAAACGACTCCTACTTGCAAACGGAAGGAGACAACAGGAAGTGAGATGAAATCTACCCCTAAGGAAAGGAAATTCTCTCCTGTAAGAGTTAATATGGGAAAACAATTTCTCCTTTCCACTGATGCTTTCCAATCCTTGTTCCACAAAAAAACCCAAATTTTCAAAAAACATTTTTCATTGGGACAAAAAAGTGAGGTGAAATCTTCTGAAGAGGAGGAAAGATGCAAAACAAATGTCACAGGGGTGATAACCCTTCCCTATGTTTTCCAAAAAGCTTAGAAAAGATTTTTTGGCTGGAGCTAAACACATTAAAAATGTTCAAAATTACAAACAGATTCTACTTAACAACAAACCTACAGTCCCTGTCTTGTTTGCACCGCCTGAATACTGCTGTTCAGAGTATATAGGGACCTTTCCTTATTTTAATTTGGGTGCGGGGTTCCCCTTAATATCCATACAAGACCCAAAGGGCCTGGTAATGGACTGGGGGGTACCCATGCCGTTTGTCTCACTGATTTTCATCCATATTGCCATGACCCGACATGACATTAAACCCGCAAGCAGTTTTAAATGAGATTTTTTCCTTTAAAAATGACATTTGGTGCAGGGACTGTTCTAAACATGGGAAACACGCGTCACTTTACAGGCATACTATAGACACCCCCCAGGTACGATATTTAAAGGAATATTTCACTTTTTTTTTTTTACTTTAAGCATCATTAAAATCACTGCTCCCGAAAAAACGGCCGTTTTTAAAAGTTTTTTTTGCATTGATACATGTCCCCTGGGGTAGGACCCGGGTCCCCAAACCCTTTTTAGGACAATACCATGCAAATTAGCCTTTAAAATGAGCACTTTTGATTTCGAACGTTCGAGTCCCATAGACGTCAATGGGGTTCTAACGTTCGTGCGAACTTGCGGTCCGTTCGCGGGTTCTGGTGCGAACCGAACCGGGGGGTGTTCGGCTCATCCCTATTCAGGGCTATAGTTTAAACAAGAAACTCAGTATTCTACATTAAAATAGAGAAAATGATAGCATAAGTATACAAATATATAACATATTGTACATCCAAATATAAAGTGTCAGGCAGGATTTATGGAGGGATAATAAAGGGGAGGGCACTTACAAAGACTGGAAGTCACAATTGTTTCTAATTAAAAACATAGAGGTGCCAAGAGAAGTTGTTTCCAAATTGCTTGAGCCACAAAGTTCAATATGCAGGCATACCTCAAGAACAGGGAAATGCCTGGCCCATATGTGCTGGTCCAGCTCCCCCACGCCCACCCAACACCAACCTGGAGGAGGGGAAGCCAGAGGACCCACTGGGGCCGGAAAGCAGGAAAAGACCCTGAAAGCACAAAATAAATTGATGAGTGTAAGGTATTAAAAAATGTAAAAGTTTTCTTTAAACAGTTTTTTAAAAAAAATCTCAAAGCAGCGATTGACCCTTCCATAGGGTACCAAGCTTTCAAAGATAAACATGCAATGACGTATATTAGTTATGTGATACCCCGTTATAAAAAATAGCTTGGTTCTCAGATACTGTATAAAAATTGTTAACAAAAAAATGATATGATATGCTTTTGAATTGCCTTTCCAGGATGAACAAAAATGATTTCAACCTTTATTTCACTATGTCTCAACACAAACAGCGGATTGCGTTTTTGGACGTGGAAGTCTATAAATGGGAAGGGGGGACTCTCCTCAGTAGACTATATAGGAAACCAACTGCCGGGACCGCAATCCTGCATGCTATTAGCTTCCAT
This sequence comes from Lithobates clamitans, assembly GCA_037952925.1. Taxonomy (NCBI): domain Eukaryota; kingdom Metazoa; phylum Chordata; class Amphibia; order Anura; family Ranidae; genus Lithobates; species Lithobates clamitans. The sequence continues at coordinate 2,876,515 of JBBGZY010000316.1, forward strand.
CCCAAAGCTCTCATTGATTCCATACCATACGGACAAAATCTTAGGATTCGACGTAACTGTACTGATGATGCGATCTTCCAAATTGAGGCTAACAACCTGCGAAGCCGCTTACTTTCAAGAGGATACTCTCATGCCTCTCTAAAAAGAGCCTTCCTAAAGGCATCCAAACGATCAAGACATAATTTGTTATACTCCCAAACACCCAAAAGCAATGCCAATTCCCTCAGAATTATTACAAGATTCACAAATCAACAACACAAAGTAAAGAATATTGTTGAGAAGTACTGGCACATGCTTTCGCTCGACCCACTCTTAGGCCCACTTGTCCCCAACAAACCTCTGTTCACATTCAGACGAGCCACTTCGGTGAAAGACAGAGTTGTGAGCCCTGAATTTAAAGGTGATCATCGCAAGGACCACTGTAAATACAAGGGGACCTTTATGTGCAAGACCTGCAACTATTGCAGGTTCATGCTCACCCAAAAAAATCCTGTCTTGCCGAATGGCCAGATTTTCAGCCCCAAGCATTTTGCTAACTGCAGGACGTTTGGGGTGGTCTATTTATTGATCTGCAACTGCAACTGCTTTTTTGTCGGGAAAAGCTCGAATTTTGGAGGAGAGCTTACCGACATATACGCAGTATGCAGGTATGCAATCCAGACCTTCCGCTTGGGCGCCATACTAAATCTATACACCAAGGTATTTTTCCCAAGATTAAATTTCTCATCCTTGACCATGTGCACCCCAGCTCCAGGGGAGGAGACTGGAATAAGATTCTCCTCCAGTTTGAGCTGCGGTGGATATACAAACTTAAAGAGACACAATTTCCGGGTTTAAACAAAGCCATCTGCTTCAAACCGTTTCTTGAGGGGTTCTCCTCAGGAGGAATGGAGCTTTAATGGCTCTCATACCTCCATCCCCTCGGTTGTGGTTTTTGCATGCACCTGTGGTTCTATACTCTGATCCCTATATAAATTCATACAAATTTTCATAATTTATCTCTCCTCTTTTTTCTATGTATAATAGAGTTTTTTTCTATGTTCTGCTATTTGTCATATTGTCTAAATTATGTCAAAAGATCTTCTCGTTTTGCTGTTTGGCTTATTTTTGCACCAATATATGTATTGTTTGAATATGCCTTTTGTCCTTTTTGCTTGATGCCCACTTGTAATTTTATTTTTACCATCGCCCTCTGCTGTCATGTTCACCTCCTTCCCCCCTCCCTCTCCTCCCTCTGGTGGGTGGGTGTGCTCAGGGGCCGCCTGGCACGCAAAGCCACCCAGGTATTCTTTGCCTGCGGCGGGTATTTGTGGGGCCTGGGACGCTATTCTCTTGGCGTCCCGGCCTCCATCTTGCTCTTCCAGCGAACATGCGCGGATCAGGCCCCGTCCTCTCTTCCTACCTCTTCTTCAGCTAGATCAGCTGTGTCCCATATGGCTGATTGTGGGGGGGGGGAGGAGGGAGCGGGGAGTTCTCTGCATATTAAGGCTGCTCTCTCTGGCATCCAGTTCAGTCCTGGGCTTTGTGCTGGAGTGAACGGTCACATTATCTTTACAGGTGTGTTTTTTGGCTGGCCTGTCTGCTCTACCATTTGCCTGCATTTGGTCTGTTGGATCCTTGACTCCCTATACATCACATTTTATCCATTGACCCCCTCACATTTTTCACTCTCCAACATTTTTTTTCTCATATCCATTTTTATTTTCACTATTATTATTATTTTCATTTTATTTTGTTTTATTATTTTTTATCCTGATCCATTTCCATTATTTTCACTCTTTTTCTCAGCTGTGGCATTCGCAGACAGCCTCTCCTCTCGTTTCCACGCACCATTGTGCAGGTACATTTTTTTGTTAACAATTTATATACAGTATCTTAGAACCAAGCTATTTATTATAACGGGGTATCACATAACTAATATACTTCATTGCATGTTTATCTTTGAAAGCTTTGTACCCTATGGGAGGGTCAATCGCTACTTAGAGATTTTTTTGAAAAAACTGTTTAAAGAAAACTTTTACATTTTTTAATACCTTACACTCATCAATTTATTTTGTGCTTTCAGGGTCTTTTCCTGCTTTCTGGCCCCAGTGGGTCCTCTGGCTTCCCCTCCTCCGGGTTGGTGTTGGGTGGGCGTGGGGGAGCTGGACCAGCACATACGGGCCAGGCATTTCCCTGTTGTGGAGGTATGCCTTCATATTGAACTTTGTGGCTCAAGCAATTTGGAAACAACTTCTCTTGGCACCTCTATGTTTTTAATTGGAAACAATTGTGACTTCCAGTCTATGTAAGTGCCCTCCCTTTTATTATCCCTCCATGAATCTTGCCTGACACTTTATATTTGGATGTACAATATGTTATATATTTGTATATTTATGCTATCGTTTTCTCTATTTTAATGTAGAACACTGAGTTTCTTGTTTAAACTATACCCCTGAAGAAGGAGGATTACATTTTCACTCTGAAAGGTGTTGGGTACAGGAAACATTAGTTTGTTATAGATATTCTGATTTGTATGACAACACTGGAATGTTTACTATAAACATTTTTTTTAATAAATGTGTATTTTTCTTATTTCAATAAATACTTTTAATATTAGAATATACCTTTTTACCATTTTGTGCCTTAAAAGTCCGCCATCAGGGGATCTTGTTTCATATCTTGTAAACATTGGATGTGGCACAATTATATGCCCAATCATAAACCGACTCACCCTCGCACTTTATTATAGCAGAAAGTAAAAAATAATGTGTTTTTTTCAAAACTGTCGCTATTTTTTGTTTATAGCGCAAAAAATAAAAACCGCAGAGGTGATCAAATACCACCAAAAGAAAATTCTATTTGTGGGGAAAAAAGGACATCAATTTTGTTTGGGAGCCACGTCGCACAACCACGCAATTGTCAGTTAAAGTGATGCAGTGCCGAATCGCAAAAAGTGCTCTGGTCTTTGGCCAGCCAAATGGTCCCGGGCTTAAGTGGTTAATGGCAAATTGAAGTTTTTTGTCAAATTGAAGGTGGATTCTAAAGGGATTGGTGGAGTGCCGCATCCACCAGCTAATTTTTCAATAGCAGGAAATAGAGGGTTTCTCTACTATCCTGGTCAACCAACATACTGCAAGAGATGTAAAAAGTTGCGCATACCAGAGATGAATGTAATGTGGAGATGCACTGCCGGAACTGTGGGGAGGAGGGACATGAGGCTGGGGCTTGCTTGGTTAAGTGGGCCTGTGATATATGTGGACATCGTGATCACACAGTGAAGAATTGTCCAAAAGTAAGAAGGGCCTATGTCTCTTATGCTGAAGCTGTCAGGCACACTGCTGCTGTCTGACTACTGTCTGACTCTCCTGAAAGAAAGGGAGAAGAGGGGGAAGTGGAGGTAGAAGAGGAAGAAAGTGGACACCAGGGAGTGGAGGAGAGAGTGGAGAGAGTAGGAGTGCCACTCACCAGTGTGTAGCCATTAACAGTGGCGAGTGGAGCAGAGGTGCAGAGGCCAGTGGAGGAGGCTATGGAGGAGTTGGCAGCAGCCTTACAGTGGGAGCCAGATGTGCAGGAAGCCCAAGAAGAGGAGGTGGAAAAGATTGAGACACTGGGTGCCAAGACCAAGGTGGAAGTTTTGGAAAGCCCTAAGAAGAGAAAGGCTAAGAAATTGAAAGTAGAGGCAGCTGGAATTGAAACAAGTAACCCCTTTGAGGTCCTGGGGGATGTCGGAGTGGAGGTAGAATCACCAGCACTAAATGCAGGGACTCCAGGAATTTTTCAGCCGGCCACAATGTCGCCTAGTCAGGAGTTTCTGGATGATGAAAGCGTTGTGGCCCTGAGGAATGTATGTCAGTTTTCTGGCTTAAGTGATAGAACTGGGGGTGAATGATGCACATCTTCATGTGAATGAGCATCAAGCTGGTGTCCCTCAATGTGAGGGGTTTTGTGTCTCCTGCTAGACAGAGTGCCGTTTTTGAGGACTTGAGGGTCAATGGAGGAGACATCACCTGTCTACAGGAATGTTTTTTTAATCGACCGCCCAAGCCTCCGGAGTGGGTGGTGGATTATATATGGTCGGCAATTGGGGACAATAGGAATGCTGGGGTAGGCATTATCATTACAAATAGACATATTTGCATTATGTCACATGTGTTAGTGCCAGGAAGATTAATTATGGCAGATTTAGTATTTTTTAACCAGAAGTTTAGGCTTTTTAATTTATATGCTCCTGTGAATAGACAGGAACGTTTTGAGTTTTTTGAAGTTTTGAAGTTACATGCAGTGGGAAGGAGACCTACTGTGATCATAGGTGATTTTAATACGATCCGTTTTGTGAAAGATCAGATAGGAGTAGCGGATACTAAGTTAGATGTAGGTAGCACCATGCTGAATGGGGTAATTCAGGACTTACATCTCAATGATGCTCATATTGTTCTGGGTTTGGTAGATCCATATTTCACTTTTTTTTTCGGAGAGTGGGCGCACCAAATCCAGAATTGATTTATGTTTGTTTTTTGATGCATTCAAATGTGCTAATGTTAAGCATAGGCCGGTAATTTTTTCAGACCATGTGGCAGTGTATGTTGATTTGAGTATGGGATATAGTATTAAGTTTGGTTTAGATGTATGGAGGTTAAATAATTTATTGTTGCAAGACGAGCATGTCAAAGCCCATTTTAGTAATGTATATAGTATATGGGTTAATAGGAAAAAAGATTTCAGTGATATTTTGGGGTGATGGGATTGGGTCAAAAGGAAAATTAAATATTTTTTTCAAAAAAAGAGTAGGGATAAAAGTAGCAGTGAGAAAGGGAGATATTCTACATTACAAGTCAGGTTGGCTACATTATATTCATTTAGGAATATGGGCTTTGACATGGCCGATGAAATAGACAATGTTAGGAAGAGGATTAAAGAGGTATTAACTGAAAAAAAAGGAAAAGGAAAAGGAAAAAAATATATATTTTTCAAGCAGGAGTAAAACATCTGGAGCAGGATGAAAAATGCTCTAGATTTTTTTCATGAAGGTTTGTAAGGAAAAAGGAGTGTTTGAGGCTGTGTATGATGAAGAAGGGAGGGAATGTAAGGGAGAGAATGTGCTGGAATGCGTGACTAAATTTTATGAATGGTTGTATGAGGGAGTGTGTGTTGATCAGTCAGATACTAGAATGATTGATATGGTATAGGATAATTTAGATGAGGATGATAAGGTTTTTTTTCCGAAAGAGGAGGAGGTGTGGGAAGCTGTGACAAGCATGGGGGCTAATAAGACCCAACGAGGGGATGGCTTACCAAGTGAGTTTTTTTTAATTGTTTTGGGATATTATTAAGGGGGAAGTGGTTGAGTTATTTAGTTACACGATGAGAGAAAGTATTATGTCCAAATCTATGAGAGAAGGGGTAGTGGTATTAATTTATAAGAAGGGGGATAGGAAAGATATTCAAAATTGGAGGCCTATCTCCTTGTTAAATTCAGACTACAAGGTATTTGCAAAAATGGCGGCGAGGAGATTATCTAAGGTCATTAGTAGGATGGTTAGCAAGATGCAGCTCTATGCAGTGCTGGGTTGAATGATCTCAGAGAATTTAATTTTAGTCAGGGATATAATTAATTTTTGTAAAGGTATGATTAGTTTGATTATCCTGACATTTTTTGACCTAGAGAAGGCATATGATCAAGCAAATCATGGGTTTTTGTGGGAAGTTTTGAAGCAGATGGGTATACCACAGCAGCTAATTAATGCAATAAAAGGGTTGTATTGGGAGATCAGTAGTCGGGTTCTGGTTAATGGGAGTTTGGGACGGGCTTTTATGGTTAAATCTGGGGTGAGACAGGGGTGTCCCCTGTCCCCTATTATTTTTATTTGTTTTATTGATCCGCTGTTAAGGATGATACAGAGGGATAAGGTGGTGAGGGGCTTTTTGGTGCCTGGGAGTGGGGGGAAAATTATGAAATGTTCAGGTTATATGGATGATGTGGTGGCAGTGTGTCAGTCAGTGGTGGGCGTAAGAAGGGTGAAGTTACTTTTGTCTATTTTTTGTGTATGTGCGGGAATGAGTGTGAATTGGAATAAGTGTGGTTTGGGTATGTATGGGAGGCAAGTGGAATGTGTGGATGATCAGATTGGGAAGGTTGAGGATGGAGTGAGGATTTTGGGTATTGTGTTTGACCATAGGATGAAAGGTGAAGTGTGCTGGAATGAAGTGGGGGAAATGATAGCCAAGAAGTTGAGGTTTTGGTGTCTAAGAAAATTGTTGATTTATGGGAAAGTTTTAGTAGTCAAGGCAGTAATCTTCCCTTTAAGGTTGTATGCAAGCAATATCTTCCCTCCTAGGGAGATAAGATTGAGGAAAATTAAGTTATTGTTTACTTTTTTATGGGGGTCGAAAATGGAAAGAGTCAAGAGAGAATATGTGTGTAGACGTGAATGTAATGATGGTTTGGGTTTTCCAAATGTGAGTGTGTTAATGCATTATTGGTTTTGTGTAGTGAAAATTTTGAGGAATGGTAGAGTGTGCTAGGATGATATCTTTTTCGGGTGGGTGGTTGTTTAGGAGTAGGTATGGGCCGAACACCCCCCATTCGGTTCGCACCAGAACATGCGAACAGGCAAAAAATTTGTTCATACACGCGAACACCGTTAAAGGCTATGGGACACGAACGTGAAAAATCCAAAGTGCTAATTTTAAAGGCTTATATGCATGGTATTGTCTTAAAAAGTGTTTGGGGATCTGGGTCCTGCCCCAGGGGACATGTATCAATACAAAAAAAGTTTTAAAAACGTCTGTTTTTTTGGGAGCAGCGATTTTAATAATGTTTAAAGTGAAACAATAAAAGTGTAATATTCCTTTAAATTTCGTACTTGGGGGGTGTCTATAGTATTCCTGTAAAGTGGCGCATGTTTCCTGTGTTTAGAACAGTCTGACAGCAAAATGACATTTCTAAAAAAGGAAAAAAAGTCATTTAAAACTACTCGCAGCTATAATGAATTGTCGGTCAGGCAATACAGATGAAAGTTCATTGATAAAAAACGGCATGGGATTCCCCCACAGGGGAACCCCGAACCAAGATTTTAAAAAAATGCGTGGGGGTCCCCCCAAATTCCATACCAGGCCCTTCAAGTTTGGTATGGATATTGAGGGGAACCCCGCGCCAAAATGAAAAAAATGGCGTGGGGTCCCCCCAAAAATCCATACCAGACCCTTATCCGAGCACACAACCTGGCAGGCTGCAGGAAAAGAGGGGGGATGAGAGAGCGTCCCCCCTCCTGAACTGTACCAGGCCAAATGCCCTCAACATTGGGAGGGTGCTTTGGGGTAGCCTCCCAAAGTACCCTGTCCCCATGTTGATGGGGAGAAGGGCCTCATCCCCACAACTCTTGCCCGGTGGTTGTGGGGGTCTGCGGGTGGGGGCTTATCGGAATCTGAAATCCCCCTTTAACAAGGGGACCCCCAGATCCCGGCCCCCCCTGTGTAAATTGGTAATGGGGTACAAATGTACCCCTACAATTTCACAAATAAAGTGTCAAAAATGTTAAAAAAAAACAATAGACAGTTTTTGACCATTCCTTTATTAATGTCTTCTTCTTTCCCTGCTTCTTCTTCCATCTTCTTCTGGTCTTCCTTCGGTGTTCTTCTTCTTCCTCCATCTTGTTCTTCCCCTGCTTCTTCCTCTCTCTTACTCTGCTTTTTCCTCCAGTCTTCTCATCCTGCATCTTCCTCCGGCTTCTTCTTCTCCGCTTCGTCCTCTGATCCGCCTCAATGGGAGTCCGTTATATAAGAGCTGTCACCTGAACAGCAGCGTCACACAGCGGGAGACTCCCATTGAGGCGGATCAGAGGATGAAGCGGAGTAGAAAAAGCCAGAGGAAGATGCCGGACGAGAAGACCGGAGGAAGAAGCAGAGGAAGATAGAGGAAGAAGCAACGGAAGAACAAGATGGAGGAAGAACAAGGACACCGAAGGAAGACCAGAAGAAGATGGAAGAAGCGGAGAAAGAAGAAGACATTAATAAAGTGTAGCGGTCACATTTTTGTCATATAACTTAATGTATGGTATATTTTAGCGTCTGGCACCATCTAGCGGCCAAAATTCAAAAGGACTGCATTTCTATTATTTGTATTGTTCAGAAGTTGACATGGAAGCGTTTTGTTTGTTTACATTGGACATTAACTTGACCTACCCACAATGTCCATTAACTCCCATGAACATCAGGAGAACTGAACTGCATTGTGTTAAGATTGTAAAAGGGCTGGGCGCGGCCGTCTTAGGTCTCTTGGAAATGCATAACCAGCCTGGGAGGATCGGTTTGAGGTCTCCAGCGCAGCGCGGCCTACCTCCATGGAAGAGCGATCCGAGCAGCAATACTGCGATACACCAGTGAGCCGGGCTGATGACGGAGCAAGACTGGGAAGGAGCCAGAGGAGCCTGTCGGAGCCATCTGGGAGTTCTGGAGTGTCTCGTTTTGTGGAGCGGAGCAGCGCAGCAGTGCCGGCTGGCCGGAGACAGAACCTTGTACATCAGAGCGGAACCTTCTGACAACATTGTCCTGGTTGGGTGAGAGGGCTGTTGCCCAAAAGCTTCTTTGATGCACTTTTACACATTTATCTGTACAATACAGAGTTGCTCAGACCCATAGTCCTACAAGAGAAGTCAAGAGGATTAGACTGAGCTAAGATTAGGCTTCGGGCCTGTACCTCCTTGAGGATTTAGTACTGTGTCACTGGCATCAGAGATAGTTGCAGTGCTGCTGCACCAAAACTTTGATTCTATATTCAGCTTGTTTTGATCAGGAGTCATTAACCCTTGGATTACAAGATTACAAATTCACTTTATTCTTTGCTACCAGAAGAAAGAAGAAAAGAAGGACTGTTTAATAAAACACAAGGCTTTGTGTTTCTTTATCATATTGACGTTACTTAGATACTAAATAATGGGAGCTCCCTAAATATTGTACTATACTTTACTAAATTAGTTTCTGATTTAGTTATAGTTACAAGCGCACATAGGATAGGATAGTGCTCATAGTGAGATCAATTCACTCTGTCATTTATCTTATGTTCTTTAGCACATTACCAACAAGTTATTTCAAACACTTTACATCTGTATAATATCTTTGTAAGTAAAGTCAGTTGACTGTCAGGCTATGTTGGTCTGACAGTACAACCATTGTAGTGTCTTACCTTAAAGTAATTACAGTAAACAAAGTTCCTATTTAAGTAAAACTGTGTGAGTGTTGTTTTCCTTTGCATCATCAAGCAAGTGGAGGCCAAGGTAAAGGCAAACAGGTATATTACATTGTGTACTGTGAACTTGCTTTTAAGGTTTTGTCTTTTTTTTTTTTAATAAATTCTGTTTATTGTTTTTTCATTTTTATATCATACAACAATGGGCTCGTCCAAGGGACTTTGCCCATAAGGTCAACATGACCTCATATCTATCTAACAAAGACCAACTATCTAACAGTCAACCCTCCCCCCCCTCCCCCACCCCTTGAACCACAGCTCGACATATATCCTGCTTCCATACAACAGTTTTCATAGTATATACGCCCTGTTCCCCCTATGACAGAGATTGTAACATTCAGTGTCTCCAATATCCAAACGTATTATCAGCCATTAAGTGATCAGGACCTTCTGGCATTTACTGCCCAATACAGTATATCATTTCATTTAGATTAAAGTATATTAATTAATTTCAATTTTAATTTATTCCTCCATTAACCCACCGTGCTGTTGGATTTAAACCATGCCTGCCATACCCTATCAAATTTTTTCATGCATCCTCTGGCCTCGTATGTTGCTTTGTAATATGGGAGCATGGCATTTACCAGACCCTTCCATGCAGCGAAACTCGGGGCTTTAGATTTTTTCCACTCCAAGAGAATGACTTTCTTACCATAGAAAAACAAGACAGTTAGCATTGTTCGCATGGCCCGTGAGGGTACAACGTCATCTACCAATCCTAGCAAACACACCTTGACATTCATTGGGATCGGTATTGATATTACTTCAGAAATACATGTCGTAATTTCAGTCCAAAATTTTTGGATGTGTGAGCAGCTCCAAAAAATATGGTCCGCGTCAGCTGGAGAGTAAGAGCATCTCCAGCACTCCGCAGACACCATGGGAAAAATTTTGTTCAGTCTAGCAGGTGTATAATAGCTTCTATGAAGGAATTTAAACTGAATCAGCCTGTCTCTCGCCGATACCAGATGCTTAAATGGCTGCGTCCATAAATCATCCCAATCCTCTCCCTGTACCTCCGGGACTTCTCCCCTCCCATTTTTCTCTGGCTCTAGTAATCGCTGTTGGTGTTACCTTAAAGAATTCTTTATAAGTATTTGAAAGAGGCTTGACCAGATCCACATCTGATAACATAGTTTCAAGAGACGAGGGCAAGGATTCTACCCTCTCCTCGCGAAACTGCATCTGAAATGCATGTCGAATCTGTAAAAATTTAAATAGATAGAAGTTTGGGAGATCATGCCTTGACTGTAATTGGGAAAAAGTTAAAAGTTCACCATACATTGTAATATCCCCCAGCGTTTTGATACCTTTAATTGCCCAGATCATGGGATCCGGTAAGTTATAAAATTGTGTCAACCTTGGGTTCATCCATATGGGAGTTGACGGCGACACTCCCCCGTAACTGGGACATGCTAATTTAACTGCTGTTTCCCAGGCCCTAATAGTGGCTTTCAGGGTCACAGTCAAGGGTAGCTCAGACCTAGAGCCCCTAAACAGAGCAAACTTGAGACTTTCATAGGATCCCAAGTGTGCCGCTTCCAGTACTGTAGCTGCGTCTCCATCTTCAGTCGTCAGCCACCTGTGAGCAAAGACCATCTGTCCCGCTACGAAGTATTTTTGCCAATCTGGCAATGCTAGACCTCCCTGGTCTCCTGGCTCCTGCAACACTTTATACCCAATTCTAGGAGGCTTAGGGGCCCAAAGGAAGGACGAGATGATACTGTCCAGCCTCCGAAAATATGATTTCGGAACCCAGACAGGTGCATGTCTCAGGAAATATAGTACCACCGGGAGAAACTTCATTTTCAAAAAGCAGATGCGGCCTATTAATGATAGCGGGAGTTTTGTCCATGTCAGCACCTTCTGTTTCAACAATGTTATTAGGGGTGACAGGTTGAGAGGTATGTAGTCTTGAATGTCCGCTGTGATCTGTATGCCTAGGTACTTAATGGAGGAAACCCACTCTAGCTGTAAGTCAGGATCTGCATCTGCTCTAGCCCCCGGGTCTATCGGTAGGATTGATGACTTATTCCAATTCACCTTGAGACCTGAAAACATTGTAAAACGATTAATAATTCCCAGTGCTGCTCTTAAGGAGTCCCTGGGGTCATCCAAAAAGAGCAGCATGTCATCTGCGTAAAGTGCTAGGGTTTCTTCTATGGTGCCTACCCGAATGGATTTTATTGCACTGGCTGATCTCAATGCAACTGCCAGAGGCTCCAGTGCAATGGCAAACAGAAAGGGGGATAGCGGGCACCCCTGTCTAGTTCCCCTACCCACTTCAAAAAAATCCGAGGTGGAGGTTCCCAATCTGATTGCTACCCTTGGATGATTATAAAGCATGGCCACCCATCTCCTAAAGTAGGGCCCAAACCCCATGATCTCCAGGACCTTAAACATGAAATCCCAGTCCACTGAGTCGAAGGCCTTTTCAAAGTCAATAGATACTACTATTCTAGTACTAGGAGTCATTAAGTGTATTTGTAAATGAGTAAATAATCTCCTTAGGTTGGTGTCTGTCGACTTCCCTGGCATAAAGCCGGTTTGGTCAATGTTGATGATCGAGGGGATTACTGCAGCCAGCCTCATGGTCAATACTTTAGTCAGAATTTTAAGATCTGTATTTAATAGTGCTATAGGCCGATACGAAGCACATTCTTGTGGGTCTTTCCCTGGTTTTAGCAAAAGGACCATATAAGCCTCCAACATGGAATCAGGCAGGGCCTCACGTTCATGACAGTATGCCAGAAGTGTATTAATTCTCGGGGCCAGGACCTCCACGTTTGCCTTATAAAAATCTGCTGGAAACCCATCTGGGCCAGGAGCTTTATTTGGGGGAAATGAGAAAATTGCCTGTTCAATTTCCTTCTTGGTAATCTTGGCTTCTAATGTATTCCTGTCCGCCTCGGGTAAGTTTTGGTATTGGCAAGCCCTCAAGTAAGGAGTCTAAGTCAGTCGGGTCATAAGCGGGGATTGGAGAGTAGAGAGAGGAATAGAATCGTGTAAATTCCTGTATAATCTGTTCTGGTTCGCTAAGTATGGATCCTCCCTGGGTTTTAATGAGTGGAATATTTGTAATCTGTCGAGGGTCAGCAACCAACATGGCCAATAGTTTCCCATTTTTGTCTCCCTCTGCGAAAACCGTCTGCGCCCCTTTAACTATTTCTACCCGGGCCTGTCCCGTGAAATGTAGTGAGATGGATCGTCTCGCTTCCAGCAAGGCGTCATAAGATGTTCTTGTAGAGGATCCCGCATGAACCTCTGCAGCCTCCCTTTCTTTATTCTCCAGAATTTCTATCTCTTCTCTATCCTGCTTACGTGTTGCTTTGATGGCTGAGATAAATTCCCCCCTTGTCACTGCCTTGAAGGCATCCCATACAACGTGAGGTTCCGCCGAGTCAACATTGGAGGACCAATATGTATTCATGGCCTCCGTTACCTGGGCGGAAACTTGCTCATTCTGTATCCAGCCGGGTGAAAGCCTCCATCCCCCTCCCCGCGTTCCCAAACCAAGGATCAGGGTAACAGCTAGGGGACTGTGATCAGTCAGACCACCAGCTAAATACTCTGTGCCTTTCACATATGGTAATAAGAGATTATTCCCGAAAGCAAGATCTATCCTTGCCGCAGATCTATGTGCCGTTGACACGTGTGAATAACATCTATCTGTTGGATGCTTCCAACGCCATATCTCCGTGAGACCGGCTATAGATTGCCATCCATTCAGGTCACTGGAGCTTCCCCTAGATGGGTTAGAGCTATCCAATGCTGCATCAAGAACCGCATTGAAATCTCCCAAAACCACCACAGGGAGGTGAGCATAGGGTGCTATTTTAGGCAAGAGGTCATATAGTATTTTAGCCTGAAATGGAGGAGGTATGTAAACACTTATTGTCACGATAGTTTTATGACATATATCCAGAACTACTGCTGCATAGCGACCATTTGGATCTGTGAATACCTGGTGTATCGTACAAGAGAGATTTTTGCATATCAAGATGGAAACACCCCTAGCGAATGTGGAATAGGTTGAGTGTATTGCCCTTTGAACCCATGGTTTGCGCAAAGAGAGGATTCTACTGCCATCTAGGTGTGTTTCCTGTAGCAGTATTATATGTGGGCGGGTCTGTTTAATGTATTGGAATATGGAGGCCCTCTTGAGTTTGTGATTCATGCCCCGAACATTCCAAGACATAATCTTAACCTCCGCCATCATAGTATCTGCCACCTTCCGTCATCAACCGGATGTTTATCCATATAGGGGGTTCTCCCCAACATACCGTATCCATCACTACTGTATTAGAAGCCCAAATAAAACATGAAACCCTATGTCGAGCTGTGGTTACAAAACTTCCCCCCCATGCCTTTATACCAGAAACAAAACACCCCAGTCCGGTATATAGCTTATTCCCTAAACAAAACAGCAGCATCGGAAAAAAACTTGCGGTGACCTCCCGCCGCAGCAATCGAAAGTTCGGCAGTACTTTAACTAGTCCTTTAGCACCTTCACACACTCCTACTGTATTATTTAAAGTCCATTAAGGATTTTCATAAGGACTACTTGAATTCCTAACCCACAAAGCATGTGAATTATTCAGGGTATGCTGGTAAGAGAAAACAACTTATATTAAAAGAAAAAAGAAAAAAGAAAAATTTTCCCTCTCAAAAACGGAAGTCCCTGAATAGAGATACAAAAATCACCCCTTTTAACTCCACAAGGGATGCAGAACATGTGCGTCAACAATTTAACTGCGATCAGCGTTACCACATAGCACCTCCACCCTCACCGTACACCCCAAGCATAAACTATAGTAATATTAAAAAATATAATAAAGCAGGGGTGACAATGAGAATTGCTACTTGTTAGGGATTTCTTGTAGGAGAATATGAGCCTTCATGCTAAGTTATGGTGGTGTGAAGCACAGCTGGTCCATGCTTCCCCAGCAATTCTCATAAGCATAGACTCCATAAAATATAGCCGTAAACAAAAAATCCTCAGGAAAAAATTAAAAATATAAAAAGAAAAAAGAAAGTATAACCTGAGTGAGAGAGCAAAAATGAGCAGAAAAACAAAAGCCAAGTTCACAAGGCCTCACCCCGTAGCATTCACTTCAGGCAGACGATATCTGTATGTATTCAGCGTGTTAGAGTTCCTTGTCCATCCATTCACTGGCCTCCTCTGGATTCTCAAAAAATTTCACCGACCCTTTGTACTGGATCCTGAGTTTGCTAGGATATAGCATACTGTATTTGACTTCTTTTTCTCTCAGGCGTCTTCTGACTTCATTGAAGGATCTGCGTTTTTGCTGTGTCGCGGCTGAGAAGTCTGGAAACAGCATTATGTGTGCGTTGTCATGTTTCAGCTCCTGTGTCTGCCTGGCCTGCATCAGGATCATGTCACGGTCACGGAAGTTCAAGAAGCGGACCAGGAATGGTCTGGGGAAAGCCCCTGGGGGTCTGTTGCCTGTCGGGACCCTGTGCGCTCTTTCAACCACGTATGTAGGGGGCATGTCTGGCATAGCTAGCAGTTGTTTAAAGAAATGTTCAGCAAACTGTGCAGGCCTGTCCCCCTCAGCTCCCTCAGGGAGACCCACCACTCTTAAGTTATTCCTCCTCTGGCGGTCTTCTGCATCTATTGCTTTATGCTGAAGGGATCTGACCTGATCTCTGAGCTCTGCAATTTGCGCTCCATAATCATGTGAAGTGTCTTCTATGTCAGAGACACGTGTTTCCACAGGGGTTAGTCGGCCTCGGATCTTATCCAGATCATGCCTGATTAAATTGCACTCTGATGAGAGATGATCAATGTGTCCCATGAGCTCTGCTTTGCTAGCATTAATTGCCTCAAGAATTGGCCTCGTGATAGCTTCTGCATCTACTGCAGGATTCAGCTCACCTGCTCCCACCGTCCCCCCTGCATTCTCTGTGTAAGCCATCTTACCAGGATGTGTCTTGGCGCGCTGCTCTTTCGGAGAGGAAGACAAGATGGCGGGGGCGGGGCCAGGCGCCGTGTCCTTAATAGAGCGGGTCTGCCGCTGGTCTAACGGTGCCTTGCCGGACTTTTTTGATGTTGTAGAGGGCATCCCCACGGACAGTGTTCTCTCCCCTGCCAGATCTGAAGTTTGTGGGTCAGATTATGCGATCTGTAGCTGCGGATGATAAGTAGGAGAGCGGAGCTGTGAAGAGGTGCGTCCTGCCTCGATCACATCCGGCCGGAAGTTTAAGGTTTTGTCTTGACTGCACACTATTACACCACAGCTGTGTCAGGGGGAGAGAATTCAAAGGGGAAATAAAGCAGAGTACAGGCCCAAACAAATCAGCAGCTCCTCCAGGGGTCAGTGCTACACGTGGGGGCTCATCCGGGATCCTGTTACTTTGCAGACAAACCCACCCTCTTGACGTCAGAATGGACCCCGTTACTGTGGTACAGTGGTGCGAAGCTGAAGGCGCATGCTCAAAAGCGAGCGTGGCAATTGAACTCCCTGGGGAAGGATGGGAGGAGAAACAGGTGAAAGAAGTGGTACAGGTACTATCCCCAGAGAGGAAGGCCTGGGTGATAGCTGTGAGGCCAGACCATGGGACCTCCCGCACTTATGCCTTACTGGAATGTAGAAAGGGGGTCCCTGATAATTTTCAAGGCACCAGTGTGAGACTGTATGATAGAACTGAACTCTGCTTGACACATCCTGCCAAGCAGGGGGAGACAGAGCTCACTCAGCAAGAGTTCAATCTCCAGTCTACCCCAAGGGAAAGTGGTAGAGGGTCCCCTCCCCCGAAGAAAAGGGCAGTTATTAAAACAATTGGAGTTCCTGAGAGGAATTCAAAGTCAGAGCAACAGTTAACCGAGCTGAAACAGCAATACAACAAAATACAGGAGAGGTTTCAGGAGACTTCCAACATGATTGCAAAACACATTAGGGGACTAACTGTCACATGTAGAGACCTGGGCGACAGTCAAGTGATACCTAGATCGGTGTCAGTAATGAAGAGGCGCCCTCAAAACTGCCTGCCAGAGGTAACTATCAGGAAAGACTTCAAAATTTATGGTCAGATGGGAGAGAGGGGGCAGAAGGATAAGCTCTCGTATACAAGACTCTTGCACCAGATTGAACTGGGCTTACAGAGAGGATACTTGGAGTCTGAGATTGTAGAGGCCGTGATCAACGCCATTAGTCCAGGCGTAAGCATTAAGGGAATGCTGGAGATAAAAAATGGATTGACTTTAACTCAACTCAGGAGAATTCTGAAGAGTTATTATAAAGAGGAAGATGCTGCTGAACTGTTTCCTCAACTGATAAATATAACAGAGTAGTCAGGAGACTCCTCAGAACTTTGTGTTCAGAGCCATTGAGCTGAAGGACCGTCTGTTGTCTGTCTCCATAGGAGAAGGCTCGGAGGAACACTTTGGTGTTGAACTGGTCCAGAAGAAGTTCCTGAGGTCCGTGACTACAAGTCTGAGGAGCGACTATATCAAGCTTCAGTTGAGGCAGCACCTAGAAGATCTATCTACACCAGATGTGGTACTTATTGAGGAGATAAATGAGGCAGCAAAAATGGAGGTGGAAAGAGACAAGAAACAAAGAAAGAGTCAACCTCCCAGTATAACCAGGACAAAAGGATAGCAGTTAGATGTGTCACAAGGCATTAAGTAACCCAGTGTCTTGATGGTGAGCGCAGATCAGACATTTTGGCCTTCATCTACTCAACATCTGTCAACATGTTAGTCTGATCTGGAGAAACTGCTCCAAATGCAGAAGTAAATGTTAGAGATGATGACCCTACTGACTGCTAAACTTGTTATGCCACGTGAGAATGAAGTTTTGACCCTTAAGACTCCGACGAGTACTAACATTAATCAGACTGTGAAACCAATGAAGAAGAAGATCTGCTTTAAATGTGGAGGAGCAGGACACTACCGTCGAGTATGTCCAAGTCCAACAGAACCTGAAGCAGAACCACAAAAGCCGGGTGAAAACTTCAGAGGGCCCCAGTGAAGGAAGCAACTGGGCGCCCTGTCACAGCAGTCAACTCCAAACTCAATTGTACTCATCAAGCTAAGTTGGCCACAGCTAAGTCGAAGCAGAGGAAAAAGACTTTACGTAAGTAAGGCATGAAAGTACAAGCCACTCAACGGGGAAAAGGTACTAAAACAAATGGATTTCCTCCCAAGTTAGTGGGACCTTAATCGATTGTTCCTTTGATCCAATTGTGGCAGGGAAGGCTTAAACCTTTGACACCTTGGCAGTGGTGTGTCCTCACCCTCCAGGGGCTGACAGAAGTTCCCTTATTATTGGGACAACCACTGACTTGGTAAGAAGACTTCTAACTCCACTTGTACAGGAGAAGGACACTCCAGCCAAGAGAATTCACCCCATGCTAACACAGGTGTACCAGGATCTTGTGCAGGAACAAAAGGCCCCACCAGAAGGAGTAGGAAAGGTCTGGCACCTGCACAAGAGAGAAAAGCTGGTGCAGCCAGGTGAAATAGTCTGCTTAAAGGCCTCTGTTAAGCTGAGTTGGAGACAGCCGGGTCCTTTTATCGTTCTTGAGATGGGCAAGCAGAAAGCAGACAAGGGCCTGGAAGTTATCCCTGAAATGTTGTCAACCAAGGCGCTGAAGAGAAGTAAATGACGTATCTCAGTCAGCATTCGCAACACAACCGCCTTACCTGTAAAGGTACCTGCCAGAATGCTGCTGGGGCAAGTCAGCCAAGCAACCCCAGTCTCATGTGGCATCATGGGAGTACAGGAGGGGGAGATTCCTCTGGAAGAGTTCTACCCAAAGAACACACCTCTTACGCCTGCCTAGATGGAGAGAGCGAAGAATCAGCTCTTGAGATGGAGGACTGCTTTCTCAAAAAGTGAGTTTGATGTGGGGCTTGCAAAGAGTGCCAAACACAAAATCAGATTAGAAGAAGATAAACCCTTCCGTGAGAGGGTAAGACAGATCCCGTTGGGAGATCTGGAAGATTTACGGGAACAGCTGGCTGAGCTAAAAAAATGGGGATTATCCGAGAGTCCTGGAGTCCATATGCCTCTCCAATAGTAGTTGTAAGGAAAAAGAATGGCTCTTTGCGACTATGCATTGACTAGCGGACATTAAATCGGAGGACCATCCCGGATCAGTACACCACACCTCGGATAGAGGATGCCCTACAGAGTCTAACAGGAGCAAAGTGGTTCAGTGTGCTAGATCTTAAGAGTGGGTATTATCAGATCCCCATATGCCCTGAAGATAGAGAGAAGACCGCTTTTATTACCCCTGTAGGATTTTTTGAATTTAATCGAATGCCTCAAGGTCTGGCTGGAGCCCCAGCAACCTTTCAGCGATTAATGGAGAAGACAGTGGGTGACATAATCCTGATCGAGGTGTTGGTTTATTTAGACAATGTCATAGTGTTTGGCAGAACACTGGAGGAACATGAAGAGTGGCTGGACAAGGTCTTGAAGAGATTACATGATGAAGGCCTGAAGCTCTCTTTGGAGAAGTGTCACTTCTACCAACCCTCAGTAAACTACTTGGGTCACATCGTCCCCGCTGAAGGAGTGGCAACAGACCCGCAGAAAGTGGAGGCTGTCACCTCTTGGCCTAGACCAACTAACGTGACTCAACTTAGATCCTTTCTAGGGTTCTGCTCTTATTACAGACGGTTTGTGGAAGGGTTTGTTAAGATAGCCCACCCACTCACTGAGCTGTTGAAGAATCAAGAAGGAACTGGCTCAGATTCAGAAGGCTTGGGGGAGCCAAAGGAAGGCCCAAGAAAGAAGAAAGAGTCCATCCAAGAAGAATGGACTCCACAGTGTGAAGAGGCTTTTAGGCAGTTAAAATGGAGCCTTACCACTGCTCCGGTTCTGGCCTATGCAGACCCTACTAAATCATATGAATTGCATGTGGATGCCAGTCGAGATGGGCTGGATGGAGTGCTTTACCAGGAACATGATGGACAACAAAGGCTCATAGCCTACGTGAGCAGAAGTCTAGTCCCCGCTGAGTGGAATTACCCCACTCACAAACTGGAATTCTGGCTTTAAAATGGGCTGTGGTAGATAAACTCAAGGATTACCTGTATGGTGCAGTATTCATGGTTAAGACAGACAATGACCTACTTACTTACTTGCTTACCACAGCAAAGTTGGATGCCATGGGCCATAGGTGGTTGGCTGCACTCTCAGTTTTCACATTCAGCTTGAAATATAGACCAGGAATTGGAAATAGAGATGCAGATGCATTATCAAGACAACCTCACTGTTCCCAGGGTCAAGAAGAAGAATGGACCCAGCTCACCCCAGAAGGAGTGAGAGCCCTTTGTGATGGAGCACAACAGCAAAATAAAGGTGGGGCTAGATCAGAAGAAGTTGGAGTGTCTGCTGCCAGAGTGCCTAAGTGTTACTGTAATGTCACTCAAATTGCAGAGGAAGGTTTACCAAAGCTGTCCAGGACGGATCTTCGGTTGGACCAACAACAAGACCCACTTTGTAGCCTGGCACTGAAGGCTTTGAAGAGCAAACACCCTGACTTATTTCTCAAAAGCACTGAAAAGGAAGCTTGCATATTACACAAAGAGTGGGATCGGCTACAAATCAAACAAGGGGTGGTCTACTGAAGGGGCCCCTCTGATGATGGTGAAGAAAAGTGGCAACTGTTCTTACAGGAGAAGCACAGAGAGAAGGTACTGATCACTCTACATGATCACTACAGCCATTTGGGAGCAGAAAGGACTTTCCAGCTGGTGAAGGACAGGTTCTACTGGCCCTATATGAGGACCGAAGTAGAGGGCTATTGTCACTCATGTCTCCGATGTATACAGAGGAAGACCTTGCCTCAGAAAGCTGCCCCAATGGGCCATTTGGATAGCCAAGGACCGATGGAGCTGGTCTGTATAGATTTCCTGTGTGTGGAATCTGACTTAAGTGGTAAGGGAAACATTCTAATAGTAACTGATCACTTTACTCATTATGCTCAAGCATTCCCTACTAAAGACCAACAGGCCTCTACAGTGGTGAAAATTTTGGTAGAGAAGTTCTTTGTCCATTATGGTCTACCACAACAAATTCATTCTGATCAAGGGAGAGACTTTGAAAGTACTCTGATTCGAAAGCTGTTGGATCTTTTAGGTATTCGGAAATCTAGAACCACTCCATACCATCCACAAGGTGATGCTCAGACGGAGATATTTAACCGGACTCTGTTAAATATGATGGGAACTCTGACATCTGAGCAAAAACAATATTGGATCAGGCACATTACTGCGTTAGTACATGCATATAATAGCACAAAGTGTGATGCAACAGGATATTCTCCCTACCGGCTAATGTTTGGAAGAGAAGCCAGACTACGGGTGGACTTGGCTCTTGAAACCAGCCTGGATCATACCTCAGCGACTTCTCACAGATGGTATGTGGATAGGTTGAGGAAGAGTCTGAAAACTGCTTATGATAAGGCTCAAGTCACATTAGATCGCAGAGGGTACAGAAACAAAAAGAACTTTGATCTCAAAGTACGGGTTCAAGATTTACAACCCGGTGACCGAGTCCTGTTAAGGAATTTGGGAATCCCAGGTAAACACAAACTGGCTGATCGCTGGAAATCACAGCCATATATTGTGTGCAAGAAACTTCCAGAACTTCCTGTATTTTAAATTTGGCCAGAAGGAAGCCCTGGGCCAATAAAGACTTGGCACCGTAAGCATCTTCTGCCTCTCACGGAAGCAGCCAGGACTGCTGCACAGGAGGAGCTGCCATCCACCTCCACTGTTGTACACAGACCAGTGACCAGACTTAGGCCTGAATCTTCTGCTACTGGAGAAAAAGAAGAGGAGATGGAGATACGCTGGCTGTGGCCATCTGAGGTATCAGAACCTGAAATCGACTTTTCACTCTGAACAGGGGGAGAGGATGGTGAAATTCTTAGACCGGAGGCTATTGCATTCATACCCAAAAGTAGATTAAGAGAAGATCCAGATAAGTCTAAAGTTGTTCTACCAGAAATAACTTTATGAGATCTAAGTGCTGATTCTGAGTCACAAGAAAAAGATGGAGTTGAGGAATATACTAACTTACCTGTAACACCAAAAGCACAGAGGACCAAAAGAGTTATTCGTCCCACAAAGAGACTAACTTATAAGACATTGGGCGAGTGTTCTGAAGGAACTAACTTTACTGCCAGGAGAAACCCTGAAAGGCCTGATACTCGTGCTTTTGACTCAGAACACCAAAACCCTGTCTCACCCATTGACACACCTGTACACAACATTGGAATGTTGGCTGTGAATGTACAGGACAGCTCCCCATCATGTGAAAATTGGTGGGAAGCTCCCCTGTCAGTTTTTCTATGACCGTGTAGAATCAAAAGCGTGTAACAGAAACAAAATCTTACATCTCTTTGGGGACCAAAGAGTTCAAGCAGGGGGAGCGTGTAGCGGTCACATTTTTGTCATATAACTTAATATATGGTATATTTTAGCATCTGGCGCCATCTAGCTCCCAAAATTAAAAAGGACTGTATTTCTATTATTTTTATTGTTCAGAAGTTGACATTGAAGTGTTTTGATTGTTTACATTGGACATTAACTTGACCTACCCACAATGCCCATTAACTCTCATGAACATCAGGAGAACTGAACTGCATTGTGGGAAGGTTATGCTCAGACACATAGTCCTACAAGAGAAGTCAAGAGGATTAGACTGAGCTAAGATTAGGCTTCGGGACTGTACCTTCTTGAGGATTTAGTACTGTGTCACTGGCATCAGAGATAGTTGCAGTGCTGCTGCACCAGAACTTTGATTCTATATTCAGCTTGTTTTGATCAGGAGTCATTAACCCTTGGATTACAAATTTACTTTATTCTTTGCTAGAAGAAGAAAGAAAAAAAGAAGGACTGTTTAATAAAACACAAGGCTTTGTGTTTCTTTATCATATTGAGGTTACTGTGATACTAAATAATGGGAGCTCCCTAAATATTGTACTATACTTTACTAAATTAGTTTCTGATTTAGTTATAGTTACAAAGTGCGCATAGGATAGGATAGTGCTCATAGTGAGATCAATTAACTCTGTCATTTATCCTATGTTCTTTAGCACATTACCAACAAGTTATTTCAAACGCTTTACATCCGTATAATATCTTTGTAAGTAAAGTCAGTTGACTGTCAGGCTATGTTGGTCTGACAGTACAACCATTGTAGTGTCTTACCTTAAAGTAATTACAGTAAATAAAGTTCTTATTTAAGTACAACTGTGTGAATGTTACTTTCCTTTGCATCATCAAGCAAGTGGAGGCCAAGGAAAAGGCAAACAGGTATATTACATTGTGTACTGTGAACTTGCGTTTAAGGTTTTGTCTTGACTGCACACTATTACACCACAGCTGTGTCAGGGGGACTGAGAGAATTCAAAGGGGAAATAAAGCAGAGTACAGGCCCAAACAAATCAGCAGCTCCTTCGGAGGTCAGTGCTACAAAAGGAATTCTCAAAAACCGTCTATTGTCTTTTTTTAACATTTTTGACACTTTTTTGTGAAATGGTAGGGGTACATTTGTACCCCATTACCAATTCACACGGGGGGGCGGGATCTGGGTGTCCCCTTGTTAAAGGGGGCTTCCAGATTCTGATAAGCCCCCCGCCCGCTGACCCCTACAACCACCGGGCAAGGGTTGTGGGGACGAGGCCCTTCTCCCCATCAACATGGGACAAGGTGCTTTGGGGGGCTACCCCAAAGCACCCTCCTAATGTTGAAAGCATGTGGCCTGGTACGGTTCAGAAGAGGGGGGCACTCTCTCATCCCCCCGTCTTTTCCTGCGGCCTGCCAGGTTGCGTGCTTGGATAAGGGTCTGGTATGGATTTTTGGGGGGACCCCCACACATTTTTTTTTTAAATTTTGGCGCGGGGTTCCCCTTAATATCCATACCAGACCTGAAGGGCCTGGTATGGAATTTGGGGGGACCCCCACGCATTTTTTTTTTAAATTTTGGTTTGGGGCTCTTCTTGTGGGGGAATCCCATGCCGTTTTTATCAATGAACTCCCATGTGTATTGCCGGACCGACAATTCATTATAGCCATGAGTAGTTTTAAATGACTTTTTTTTCTTTATTATTATTATTCAGGATTTATATAGCGCCAACAGTTTACGCAGCACTTTACAATATAAAAGGGAGACAATACAGTTATAATACAATACAATACAATAGGATTAAGAGGGCCCTGCTCAGAAGAGCTTACAATCTAATAGGGTGGGGCAGGTGGTACAAAAGTTTGTAACTGTGGGGAATGAGCTGGTGGAAGTTGTAGGAGATTAATTGGAGACATGATAGGCTTTCCTGATAGATGGAGGTAGCGAGTTCCAGAGGATGGGAGAGGCTCTGGAGAAATCCTGGAGACGAGCATGGGAGGAGGAGATGAGAGAGCTTGAAAGCAGGAGGTCTTGAGATGAGCGGAGAGGTCGATTTGGGTGATATTTGGAGACAAGATTAGTGATGTAGCTTGGGGCAGAGTTGTGAATGGCTTTGTGTGTTGTGGTTAGAATTTTGAATTTAATTTGCTTAGTGATTGGGAGCCAGTGTAGGGATTGAAGTAGAGGGTTGGCAGACACTGAGCGGTTGGTAAGGTGGATAAGTCTGGCAGCAGCATTCATGATAGACTGAAGAGGGGATAGCCTATGGAGAGGTAAGCCAATCAGAAGGGAGTTGCAATAGTCAAGGCGAGAGATAACAAGGGAGTGAATGAGGAGCTTGGTGGTTTCATTTGTTAAAAAAGGGCAAATTTTAGAGATGTTACGGAGGTGAATTCTACAAACTTTTTGACAACGATTGGATTTTAGGCTGAAATGACAAGTCAGAGTCTAGGATTACACCGAGTACCCTGGCGTGAGGGAAGGGACTGATGGTTGCATTGTTGATTTTGATGGAAAAGTCATGGAGGGGGGCACGGGCGGGGGGGAATATTAATAGCTCAGTTTTAGAGAGATTTAGTTTAAGAAAGTGGTGCGACATCCATGCTGATATGTCAGTTAGTAAATTAGTAATGCCAGAGGAGACTGAAGGAGTGAGGTGAGGAGTAGACAGATAGATTTGGGTGTCATCAGCATATAAGTGGTATTGGAAGCCGTGGGCAGTTATTAAGTGACCAAGGGAGGAGGTGTAGATAGAGAAGAGAAGGGGTCCAAGAACAGAGCCTTGGGGGACCCCCACAGTAAGCGGCAATGGAGAGGAGGAGACAGAGTTGTAGGTGACACTGAAGGAGCGCTGTGATAAATAGTCAGAGAACCAGGATAGAGCAGAATCTCGGAGGCCAAGGGAATGTAGTTTATTGAGAAGGAGCGGGTGGTCACCAGTATCAAAGGCCGCAGAGAGGTCAAGTAGTAGGAGTATGGAGTACTGGCTGTTGGTTTTAGCAGTTAGTAAATCGTTAGTGAGTTTTAGTAAGGCAGTTTCCGAGTGCAGTGAGCGAAAGCCAGACTGTAAGGGGTCAAGAAGGTTATTTTTATTGAGGTAGGAGCTAAGACGGTTGTAGACTAAGCATTCTAGAAGTTTAGAGGTGAATGGGAGCAATGAGATGGGTCTTAAGTTGTTCAGGTCGGTAGGGTCCAGTGAGGGCTTTTTAAGAATGGGAGTGATCTGCGCATGTTTTAGAGGGGAGGGGAAAATGCCACTAGAGAGGGAGAGATTGAAGATGTGGGTGAGGGAGCATAGGATAGAAGAAGAGGGTGACCGTAGTAGTTGTGAGGAAACAGGATCCAAGGGACAATTGGTTAGGTGGGCATCCGAGAAAATTTTTGTAACCTCTTCCGTAGTAGCCAATTCAAAAGAGGAGAGTGTTGAATGTGCTGCTAGGCAAGGTATGTTGGGTGGGGAAGAGGTACGCACAGTGGAGATGTCCTCACGAATTGTATCAATCTTGTCTTTGAAGTGATTGGCAATCTCTTGGGCAGTGAGTGAGTTAGTGGGTAGAGGGGGTGGTGGACGAAGCAGAGAGTTAAAGGTTGAGAAGAGCCGACGGGGACTGGATGACAAGGAATTAATAAGAGAGACAAAGTAGGCTTGTTTGGCAGCATGGAGGCATGAATTGTATTTTAGAAGGGCAGATTTATATAGGGTGAAGTCTTGCAGGCATTTGGTTTTACACCACAGTCGTTCAAGAGCACGGCAATGTCTCTAGAGATTTCTAGTGATGTCAGATTGCCAGGTTTGTATCGGTCGGGGCCTGATTCTGCGTGTGGTTAGAGGAGCAAGTGCATCTAGTGATGATGAGAGTGAACTGTTGTAGACAGAGGTGGCCAGGTCAGGACAGGACAGGGGAGAGATTATGTCATATAGGTGGTCAGTAGCAGAATAGAGAAGAGAAGGGTTAAAGTGGCAAAGGTTTCTACAAGTAATTGTTTGCTGCTTGGAGGGATGGGTGGTTGGAGGCAAGGATACAGTGAAAGTAATGAGGTTGTGATCAGATAGAGAAAAGGGGGTGTTGGTGAGGTTGCCAGGGTTGCAGAGATGGGAGAATACAAGGTCAAGGGTATTACCATTGGAGTGAGTGGAAGTATGTGTCCATTGGGTTAGGTCAAAAGATGAGGTTAGGTCGAGAAGTTTAGCTGTAGTTGGGCTGTTAACATTGACAGGAATGTTCAAGTCACCAAGAATAATGGTGGGTATTTCAGAGGAGAAAGTAGGGTAGCCAGGCAGCAAAGTCATCAAGAAAGCGAGATACCGGTCCTGGAGGCCTATAAATTGCTGCAATCCTCAGAGAAATGGGAGAAAACAGACGAAGACAGTGCATCTCGAAAGAAGAGAGGGATAGAGAGGGAGGGACAGGAAGGACTTGGAAGGTGCTTTGTGGGGACAGAAGTGACATGGACATTCATTGTACTGTTCATTTAAGCACAAGAGAATCCATTTTGTTCTCTCTGTTCAAATGTGTTCTGTAACCTTCACCTAACACACAGACACTTCTCCTACTAAACGCTCTCTACTCCCCCCTCCCTTTCCAAGGTTTTACTTTTGCAATTGTTCTATTCGCTAGTTTTTAATAATATATTTCTATTTGTTAGCTTATAATAACATATTGCTATTTGTTAGTTTTTAATAACATCTCACACCACCCCTTTCTTATCTATGTATAAAATAACATGTAATAAACTTTTTCACCGAACGGACATTTTAAACACAGTGATTGAGTCCTGTGAATCTGTTCCTGCAGCTGCAGTATTAACTTTGTTTTAGAGTCCCAATCAGAAATCAGTCATATCAGTCTTGGCGAGTCATAACAGGAGTTTGGCAGAGTCTCCAGAAGGAACCGCGCTTCGATCGGGATCATCGGGAAACGCAGACCTCAAATGCCGGCTAGGTAAGCTGCCCTTAAGCTTGCTATATTTCTGCCTTTTCCTATGTATCCTATCTGTCGGTTCTCAAGGAAACCAGACCACTCTCGGACCTTTCTGGTTGGGTAACGTGTGTGTGTGAATGTGTTTGTGTCCCCCTTCACGGGTTGGACTGTGTGTGGATAGGGAAAATCCTCTGCAGTTCCCTGCGTTGACTCCTTGTGGGCCACCTGGGTCAGAGGCGCATGGTAGGGTCAGATAAAACTCACAGAGAAGAGAAGAGACGAGGAGGGTCTCTTAATGAGTGTTTTGTCTATTGTCATAAACCCCTTCTATCCACGTAGATAAGTGGAGACTATTCTTGTAAATCTGCAGATTTGCTGTACTATTTGTTTTAGAGGCAAGAGGGTATAGGCACAAGTAGAGAAGAGAGAAGACTGGCCAGTCATTATGGGCATTAAATTAATTAAGGGAATGAAGGGAGAGAGGCCTTCAGAAAATGCCCAGCGCAAGATGAGCGCTAGAGAATATATGAACCGAAGGTACGGTTCTGCCTATACTGAGCCCCTAGATAAATGGGTAGAATGGACAAAGGGAACAGCTAAACCTTTAAAATCTGAAGGGACTTTTGATTTAAAAGTATGGCAAACTTTTCTGCACGATTATGGCCCACTACTGTGCAGTGAAGGAACGTGGAGAATAGCTTGCACATGGGAGACAGAAGCTAAAGTAGCAAATCAAACTGGCTTGACGGAGATATTTAATAAAAGTACTGCCCAAATTTACTACGTTTGGCCAGAAGACTCTGTAGAGGAGGACCCCCCACCTTATGTGGCTGCCAGTTTGGCTTAAAGGGGTCCACGCACAAAAGCAAAAGAATTAGATTACATGGAACACACAAAAGATGAGCTATGCAATATAGTAGAGAGCAGAGGTTTAACAGCCCCATATCAACCTACAAAGAGGATTTTGGCTCATATCCTAGAAACAGATGATTGGCATAAATCAAAAGGCACATATGCAAACCTAGATCTCTCTGAACTTAAGGCTTTGGCCAGAGAAAGAGAGATAGAGTCTGAACTTCCAGAGCAAACCATAATTTCCAAATTGTGGCAGCAAGATGAAGAGAGAAGGAAGGGAGATGCCAGCCCTTCTGCCCCTGGCATAGAGAAATCTGTTGCAGTTTATCCTGTCAGAACCCAATTAGTTTTTGAAGGTGATGCTGTTGACAGTAAGTCTCAAATTAAATGGCATGTACCTTTTAGTCCCCAAGATATGAGAGCCATATTAGAGGGATTGGGAGATCCTAGAAAGAATCCAATTGGGTTTGCAAACAAACTTAGTGCTGCACAGGAAGCATATGAGGCTTCTGCTACTGACATTCATCAGCTTCTTATTAAAGCAGTGGGAAGCAACATGTCTGGCTATATACTTAAAGAATGTGGTGTAGACGTCAAAAATCTAGGTAAGATGGTTAGTGGACGGGAGGTTTGTGAGAAATTGAAGGAAAAATTGCCCCAAATATATGGACAAACCAGACATGCTGAATTTATGAATGCTAAGCAAGGGAAAGAGGAAGCAGCAGGGGCTTATTGGAGGCGGTTAAGTGATATGGCTGAGGAAGCAGGCATTAAAATAGAGGAAGAGAAGGCGGGAGAAACTGCAAGTCCATCTACACAACTGGTGAAACAAAGGTTTCTTGATGGTTTAATACCCCAGTTGAAAGAAAAGTTGTTCACAGCAAGGCCTGAGGCAGGCAATATGTCTATTCGAGACGTCCTGCCTATCCTGTTATCCATAGAAAACAGGATTAACCAAAAAGACAGCAAACCCAAGGTAATGTACATGGGGAAGCAGAGAGGAAAAGGAAGAGGAAGAGGCAAAGGCAATTTCAGAAATCATGGCAATCGGGGACCAATTATATGCTACAATTGTGATGGGGAAGGACACATAGCCAATTTCTGCCATCTTCCTGACCGTAGACTAGAAAAGAGCTTAGGGGCCCCTCATGCTGATCCCAGTTCTCTGCCAAAAGCAGTGGATCAGGCATAGGAAAATGGCATGCCAGTATCAATCATGTTAAATAGGGGAGACAATGGTCCCGAGGCCAGAGTAAAAGTATTTTTACAAGAACTCCCTTATCCTGGAGGAGAAACAGAATTAACCTGTTTAATTGATACTGGTGCAAGCCGAAGTGTTTTTAATATAGAGGACTTACCTCCAGGATTATTATCTACAAATGTTATCTCTGGTGTTGGCCTAACCGGGACCTCTACTGATTTGGTTGAGTCCAAGCCACTTAAACTCAGGCTAGGACAGCAAACAGAAATTGTCACTAAAGTGTTAGTTTCAGACACAGTTCCTACCAATCTTTTGGGAGCTGACATTTTGAACCAAATTTTAGCAAACATAGACTACACTCCTACAGGAGTCCAAGTGGTCAGTAGTCTATCAGGAGAAGTTTTAAATTCTGCCTGTGGAGTATTTTTAATCCAAGACTCCACTCTGCCATTTCCACCAGAATTGAAAGTGATTCCCGCTGAATTATGGGCCACCAGCAAATATGATGTAGGTCTGCTGGATTGCACCCCAGTCATGATAAAAATTAAACCAGGAGCCCATCTCCCACAGATTAAACAGTACCCACTGAGTATTGCTCAGACTGAGGGGATAAAGGATCAAATCACTCAACTGAAAGCAGCAGGGGTTGTTGTACCAATTAAGTCCCAGGTCAATACACCCCTGTTCCCAATTGCAAAGAAGCCAGACAAGAAGGGTGGGCAGGTGACATATCGCATGGTGCATGATTTGAGAGCCATTAACAATATAATAGAGGCAGATACCCCAATCGTGCCCAACCCCCGCACTTTACTAAGTGGAATACCTGCCTCCAGCACCTGCTTTACAGTGATTGATCTTGCAAATGCTTTCTTTTCGGTGCCCCTGCACCCAGATTGCTGGCACCTTTTTTCATTTACCCATGATGCCCAAAAGCTAGCATGGACAAGATTGCCCCAAGGCTGTGTGAGTAGCCCCTCTGAATATAATACTGCGTTAAAGCAAGTATTGGACCAATGGTCCCCCTTACACCCAAACACAGTTTTGCTTCAGTACATAGACGATTTGCTTATTTGTTCTGATACAAAGGACATTTGTAGCAGAGAAACAGTAAGCCTTCTCCTGTTTCTCTATAACAGTAACAACAAAGTTAGCAAAGATAAGCTACAATACTGCCAAGAGAAAGTGATCTTCCTGGGTCACTGCATTTCACATGGAATCCGTCACCTAACCCCAGATCGAGTTAAAACTCTACAAAACTTTGAAAAACCAAGAAATGTCCGGCAACTACGTGCCTTCCTGGGGTTAGTGGGATATTGTAGGGACTGGATTCCAAATGCATCAGAACTTATGGCTCCTCTATATGAGGCTACCACTAGAAACCCTTTCAAACTCACATGGGACAATGAATTGCAGATGAAGGAGCTTATTAAAATTTTGTCTGAAGCTCCCGCCATTGGACTTCCTGACTATACTAAGACTTTCTCGTTGTTCTGTCATGAAGTCAATGGATTTGCTGCAGGTGTACTCACCCAGCTACATGGAGACAAACAGAGGCCTGTGATGTATGTATCAGCCTCATTAGACCCTGTCATCAAAGGCTCCCCCAGTTGTATGCGAGCCATAGCAGCCTGCATTTTGCTGCTAGACAAAGTAACTGAGCTTGTACTAGATTCTGCTCTGATCCTGTATGTGCCACATGCAGTACAGGAAATCATGAATCAAGTAAATACCAGACATGTGTCTGCCAATAGATTTGACAAGTACCAGTCTGCTCTTTTTGCTCCATCGAATTTAACAATCAAACGATGTGTTACTTTAAATCCGGCTACTCTTCTTCCTATAATTGATGAGGAAGATGCAACAAATGGTACTGATGTAGAACCTGAGAGTTTTTCTCATGATTGTATGGCTCTTATGGAGGTAGAAAGGGCCTCTGTCACACCAGCAAAAGATGAGCCCTTATCAGATTGTGACACACACTTATTCGTAGATGGTTCCAGATTTTACACTGATGATGGTCAGCCACACACAGGGTTTGCTGTAACCACTACAGACACCATTTTACATCAGGAAGCATTGAAACCCCAGATGTCAGCACAGGAAGCGGAGTTGTATGCTGTAGTCAAAGCATGTCATCTCCTAGAAAATCAAAGGGGAAATGTTTACACTGACAGCAGATATGCATTTGGAATAGCCCACGATTTTGGGCCTATCTGGAAAGCACGGCACTTTCTGACTAGTGCAGGGAAGCCAGTGAGACATGCAAAACTCATAGAGCGGCTATTTGAGGCCTTTCAGAAACCAGCAGAAGTTGCCATCTTGAAGGTAAAAGGGCATGCAAGGGGAAGTGACATGACAGCCAGAGGAAATGCTTTAGCGGACCAAGCGGCAAAGGATGCTGCCCTTATGGCATTTGGAGTCACACCCACTGTAGGGGTCCCCCAGGTAGCGGGGACAGATTCCCCTCATCAAGAGCAGTGGGATGTAGAAACTCTAATTCAGTTGCAGAACCAGGCCCCTGATGAAGAGAAGGATAAGTGGATAAAATGTAATGCTACCCAAAATCAGCAGGGCCTGTGGAGCGCTGACAACAGGTGGTGTCTACCCAGGAGTTTGTACCCAGTTTTAGCACAGCTGGCACATGGCGTCAGTCATCTTGCTAAGGGCGCGATGGTGGCACTTACTGACTGCTATTGGATAGCACCTGGATTTAGTGCATTTGCAGCCAGGTTTTGTGCTTCATGTCTCACTTGTGCTCTGTACAATGCAGGGAGGCCTGTTCATGTTCCCCAAAGGCATTCTCCAAAGCCAGATTTCCGTTTCCAAAGAATTCAAATAGACTACATTCAGATGCCCAGAATAGGCACCTATGAGTTTGCTTTAGTGTGTGTTGACATGTTTTCAGGTTGGCCCGAGAGCTGGCCAGTAGCCAAAGCAAATGCAAAAACAACAGCAAAGAAAATTTTGAATGAAATAGTTTGTAGATATGGAGTTCCTGAAACTATTGAGAGTGACAGAGGAACCCATTTTACTGGGGAAGTAATGAAAGAGGTAATGGAAGCACTTCACATACAGCAAGCTTTCCATACACCTTATCATCCACAAAGTAGTGGTAAAGTTGAGAGACTTAATGGAATTTTGAAAAACAGATGTGCAAAAATTAAAGCAGATACAGGAAAAGGATGGGTGGAAGCTTTGCCATTAGCCCTATATTCTGTACGAACTACCCCTAAACAACCACATGGGCTGTCCCCCTATGAGATTTTATTTGGAGGGCCACCCAAAACAGGGCTATATTTTCCCCAACAGTTGCAGGCTTCTCACTCTAATCTGTTAGAATATGTTCAGATTTTGCAAAGAACATTGAATAAAATACATGAAGGTGTTTATAAATCTATCTCCGACCCAGATTCTGTTTCAGGTATTCACAGAAACCAACCAGGTGACTGGGTGGTGGTCAAGCGACACGTCAGAAAGCCACTAGAACCAAAATTTGACGGACCACATTTGGTGCTTTTGACAACCAGTTCTGCTGTCAAGTTGGAAGGAAAGCCCACCTGGATTCACGCCAGTCACTGCAAGAAAATCCTGAAGTGATGATATCCTTTGAAAAAAAAGATGATAATGTTTCTTTTCTTTTTGTTGTTTGTGAGAACTGAGACATGGAAAAATAACCCTTTCATCCAAATGTTAAAATTGTATGCAACCCATAGCAACGCTAGTAACTGCTGGGTGTGTTCTCACTTACATCCCCATACAGGAACAATACCCATGATAGCAATGCCTCTCAATTTCACTGATTTAAACAGGACCAGAATAAATGGCTCATACATAGTCTCCACAGCTAATGAGCACAGATCAGTAACTTTGATGGTTTCGAAACAGATAAACACTCCACAGATTTGTTTAAACATTACATGCCCGTTTAACACTAAATGTAGACGGTTGGGCAATTCAGATTGCAGCGGAGCAAAAATTACAGTTTATGGAGGAAACTATGGTCAATATTATTATATCCCAGATCCAGAACTAAATAGAACCCTTTATAGTACAAATTGCTCACAGTTCCCAATATGTGAAAATATCGGTTTCCTGAGATTCCATGTTATTGCTTCCAGTTTTTTAGGAGCAGGCATACCGTCCATACGTAGAGGGTTATATTATATATGTGGAAATAAAGCTTACGCCTGGATTCCTACTAATGTTACAGGTACATGTTACATTGGGAAGTTAGTACCTGCTTTGGCTGTTCGCAAAGATACAGTGCGACCAGATCAAAGTCCAGAATACCCTTTAGTGTTCAAAAGAGAGCTGTTCACTGAAGGTGACATGGCATGGTCATGGTTCCCTTCCTGGACAGGATGGGGAATTGAAGCAATGAAAAGACTAAATAATTACACTAGAATTGTAGATGAGATTATTAACCTTACTACCACTGATATAGGTTTATTAAATGAAGAAATGGCTCAGCTTAAAAAAGTAGTATTAGAGCACAGATTAACGCTAAATTATCTCACTGCAGCTCAAGGTGGGATGTGTAAGATATTTCGCACTGACTGTTGTATATACATTTCTGATAATGAGGACATTATTAAAGGGCATCTTGCTAAGATAAGAGAACTACAGAATAAGGCCAGAGATATTGCTAAAGATGGATGGAACCCCTTTCAGGGTTTAGGAGGTTTTGGTGATTTTTTATACGGCATAGCAACATGGTTACAGAAACTAGGCGCTTACATTGTGATGTTCCTATTTCTCATGTTTGTTATTTACTTCCTCATCAGGCTATGCCTCTGTGTGACTACACGCTGTACCAACAAATATACCACCAGCCCTGATGAACTCATTATTGTGAGAAAGCTAGGAGAGAGCTGAACAGGACGCCGTCTCTCTGTGCCAATGTAACAGGAGTTACCAGCAATCGGCTGAACGTAACGCGGAGAAGAATGGTGTCAAATAAACAAAAGGGGGGAAATGACATGGACATTCATTGTACTGTTCATTTAAGCACAAGAGAATCCATTTTGTTCTCTCTGTTCAAATGTGTTCTGTAACCTTCACCTAACACACAGACACTTCTCCTACTAAACGCTCTCTACTCCCCCCTCCCTTTCCAAGGTTTTACTTTTGCAATTGTTCTATTCGCTAGTTTTTAATAATATATTTCTATTTGTTAGCTTATAATAACATATTGCTATTTGTTAGTTTTTAATAACATCTCACACCACCCCTTTCTTATCTATGTATAAAATAACATGTAATAAACTTTTTCACCGAACGGACATTTTAAACACAGTGATTGAGTCCTGTGAATATGTTCCTGCAGCTGCAGTATTAACTTTGTTTTAGAGTCCCAATCAGAAATCAGTCATATCAGAAGGAAGCCAACTCCACCTCCTTTCTGTCTGTTGGGTCTGGAGGAGTGAGTCCAATGGAGACCACCATGGGAGAGGGCAGCAGGAGAAGCTGAGTCAAAATTTTGAAGCCAGGTTTTTGTTATGGCGAGTATGTTCAAGCCATGAGAGATGAAGAGGTCATGTACAGATGTTAGCTTGTTACAGATGGAGCGGGTGTTCCAAAGGGCACATGAGATTGGTGGGCTGCTTTGAGGAAGCAGGGGGATAGAAATTAGACTGAGTGGATTGCGGTGGTTGCCAGAGGGGGAGGGGTATTGGATATGTGGCTTGCATTTGGAAAATGGCGGACCAGGATTAGGAGAAATGTCACCTGAGACTAGGAGAAGGAGGAGGGTGAGGAAGGCAAGGTGGGAGTGGGATGTGCATGAGCGCACGTGTCTAGTGGCCCTGGTGTTTAAGTCAGCATGTGGGTGCAGCAACTGCAGGAGATGATGGGTGCATAGTAGGGAGAGGGTAGGAGTGAGGGTGATATGTGCATGCTGCAGGGAAGAGAGAAGGGGTAGAGTAAAGATAATTTAAGGATAGAAGACACCAATGTGAGAAGGAAGAGAATAAGGAGCATGTTGGTGGATAGAGAGTGGGAAACTAACCTAATATAAAATAAATGTCAAAGCTGGTTTGCTTGTCGTCTTGCAGAGTGGAGCAGAGTTATTGTTGTTCATGCAGCTTTAGTTATCCTGCTTTTGTTAAACTGCGTCAGTGAAACTGCGCATCACTCTTGACAGAGCCACTCAGGACAGAGCCACGATGTCTGCGCCTTGCCCCTGTCTGCGCCACTCCATAAGCTGACATAAATTTATAGGGAGACTAAGCTGGGATGCATTTCTCAGTTGGTCATTATTGGGTCTTTGGTCATTATTGGGTTCTTTAGAAATGTAAATTTGCTGTCAGACTGTTCTAAACATGGGAAACATGCGCCACTTTACAGGGAAACTATAGACACCCCCAGGTACGAAATTTAAAGGAACATTACACTTTTATTGTTTCACTTTATGCATTATTAAAATCACTGCTCCCGAAAAAAACAGGTTGTTTTTAGAACTTTTTTTGCATTGATACATGTCCCCTGGGGCACTTTTTATGACAATAACTTGCATATTAACCTTTAAAATTAGCAATTTTGATTTCTCCCATAGACTTTTAAAGGGTGTTCCGTGGCTTTTGAATTTGCCGCGAACACCCCCAATCGTTCGAGTCAAACTCATGCTCAACCCAAACATAAAGCCCAAGTGAAGGTGAGGAGGTGAGAAAGTGGTTGAAGGAGTATGTGTGTAACTTTAAGGGAGTTAATTTGTCAGTGGCTGGGGAAGTATGGAAGAAAATGAGTGTATATGGGGAGACAGATAGTATGGATGAGTTTGCATGAATGTCTAGCTATCTGGCTATTCATGAAAAGGAGGGATTTGTGTGTGTCTGATATTTGTCCAAGAATGAATTGTGGGGGTGTAGAAGACAGGGAGCATGTGTTCTGGGGGGTGTAGTGTAGTGAAAGATGTGATCAATAAGAGTCAAGATCTGGTGAAAGAAATAACAGGAGTGAAGGTAAGTGGAAAATGATGATGTATGGCTTGGGGAAACTGGAAAAAGATAAACAGAGAGTATTGTGGTTAGTGTTATGTGCATTAAAGGAAGTGTTGTGGGATGCATGCAACTTGTATGCATATAAAAATGTTTCATTAGACAGTAAACCTATGTGTCTAGCTGGAAGATCCATCTGGTCTCATTTTGTGACACCTTTGTTTTCTTGTTGTCACCCCTCCAGTGTCCTTTAATTTTGTCAATTCCGTAAAAAAGCATAACTATAACTATTTGCCTGTTTGTATATCGTATTGCTAGGATATATGTCATGTCATTAATTTTGTAGAACCACAATTTTAATATTTTTAATACGGTTTAGTATATTACTGTTGTCTATATTACTATTGTCTAGGTTTCCTAAGTAAGGGCAAACCGTTTACTACACACCTATATTCTGTGCAGGAGAATTGTGCATAAATAACGTAATAGTTACTACTGTGACACACATGCAATGGACCCATATATTAGTAAGGTGTCACCAGGAAACCAGCGCTGTATCAGGCTGTTCCACGGGGATTTAATCACTTCATTGGGGCTGCGGGCTTCGGTCTGCATTGTCCCAGGGAAAATGGCCGCCGCGACACGAAAACATGGCCGCTGGTATGGGGCTGCGGGCTTCGGTCTGCATTGTCCCAGGGAAAATGGCCGCCGACACACAAAAACATGGCTGCTGGAACACAAACACATACCAAATATGGCCGCTGGAACACAGGTGCACTAAGGACCGCACAGCATATAAAGATAGGGGAGACGATGCAGGGACCACGCTCCCGTAGAAGTCCATGTGATGAAACGTACGTAGGGCGTGGCCTTTGACTGAACGCCTTGCTGACATCTCCCTGCAAAGCTGACACTTAGGAACATCTTTGTAAGCATTGTACACCGCTCATTTTTTCCATTACAATGTGAGTACCCTTTTTATCTGACCTAATAAATAGTGGTTTTAAACAGTTTCACACTATGGAATCCTTTCTTCTTATGTCCTTATGATATCATCCTGGTCTTGCCAAGCACTGCTGCACAGTGGCACATACTGTGACTACTCGTTACCCCTGCAGGGGATATACAGCTGGTGAGTCTCTGCACAATCACAACGCGAGACACCAGCACTGGATTAACACCTGTTGTATGCTTTGAGGAATCCCACAAAGGACGCCTTTTTTCACTTATAGTGCACCGGGGACATACCCATATGAACTGTTTACTATCATAGAACCATTTGCATGGCACGTGTGTTTAGCACTTTTCAGAGTGACCTCTTCATAGGGCACTTGTCACTTTGTTATTTGCAACGTTTGTAGAACAACATTTTAATATTTATTTATTTAGCACTAGACACTTTAGAATTTTTTGCATGTCACGTGTAATGTATTTATTGCAACTTTGTGTTTTCTAGTGTTTAGACACAGACCGCTTCATGCTCTTAGCAGTGGTTAATACTGTTTTTTCCTTTTGAGGAAATATAGCACTAGACACCTTGGATGCGATTTATTGCACTCATTATGCTTCTCATGTTTAAATCACCAGTCACTTTAACCCACGGGAGTGGTAATAACTGCCATACATATTTCACTTAAAGGAATACACACGTGACACTTTTGATAAAACTGTATATATGCAGACATTTCTTCTGCAACTTTGGGACAGGGCCACACTCACACACTTTTCTTTTCTCACTTTTTCCGCTCATTCCACCCCCTGTGGAGTCAGCGTATGTGAGGGCAGCAGTCTATCAATTTAGGAATATACTTCCCACCTAGGCTTCTAATTACACCCATTAGCGCGGACTCCCTATTTCCTCTGTTATACTTCTTTTTCGTGTTGGATAAAAAGAAGGGTGTGGATGCCGATGGCATCTGGAAGTTTAAAAAATGGAGGATGTTGATTAAAAATTAAGTCTCTTCCATGATGATGTAAGACCTTTTTGGAGACAGTGAATGAGCGTCAAGCTGAATAGTCTCTAAATAGAGTTTTCTGAAGTGGAAAAAAAAGAGTACATTTGGGTGTCCTTATGGAGTTTGTAACACATGTATTTTGTTTGTTATGTCTTTGCAAAACAGATCTGTTTTAGAGCAAGTATTTTTTTACTTTTGTTTATTTTATTTGGGGGGGGGGTATTTTTCATGTTGTCATTGTTTGTTGTTTTTAGGTTGTTAGTTTCACTTTGATTTAATTGTCTGTGCTGCATTATTTTGCAAAATCTTCCTCGAGATGTTGTGACTAATAAATGATTAAATCCTTAAGAGACTGTTCGTTTGTGGGTGCAGTCCTTTTTAACTCCTGTTCATTTCCTCTGCAAAATGGTCAGACCTCGAAACCATATTCTGTTAGTGTCTCAAATTAACATACATGTGTTTTTTGCTTTCCTTGCTCTTTTCCAAGTCCTGTTTTGTTGTTTAATGTGTTTTGTTAATAATTTGTTTTGCAGATGCATGCTCAATCCAAGTAATGCATTTTACACTCCCCCTAAACAATTTTCATGCAACAGATTTCCCAGCTGCTGCTTAACTAGGCTGATTGGCAACGAAAAAAGTGTGATTTGTCTAAAAGTTACTTTCCTGGTGCATTCATGGTAGCATATGCATGGATTGTGCATATGCTGCCATGGATAGGCACCAGGAAAGGAAAATTACAGAGAGGTAAGTATTCAATTTTCCATTTTAGCGCAGTGGTTCTCAACCTCAGCTCTCAAGTACCCCCGACAGGATGTGTTTTGGGAATTTATCTTAGCTAAAGTAGCTGTCCAAAATTCCAAGCCATTGACTCTGATTTAAAGCACCTGTGCAAGATGAAGGAAAACCTGCAAAAATGGCCTGTTGGGGGTACTTGAGGACAGGGTTGAGAACCACTGATTTAGTGCACTGAGCTAAATCTAGCTCAAGACAATCCTATTCTAATTGTGGGAATTTGAGGGAAACCAAGTAAGTGTTAGAAGTCCTGCTTGTCTTTGTTAGGTTGGGCTTTGTGTCCCTTTTCTGAAAATTGGCTTCACTTTCTGTCACATAGCCAAACAGGAAGTGAGGGTAAAACCCTATGAATGTCTTTCCTTGGGGACACACAGGTCAATCTAACTAGCATCCCCATTAGGCAAGTTGCACTCTAGCACTTTGTTGTGTACACCCCAACTTATTCGATATTTTGGGGTTTATTAAAGGCAAATCCAATCTGCAATATAAGTGTACTCGTTGTAAATCTGAGGTAAAGCACTGGTGATTTTATTATCCAATCATGTAGAAGCAAAGATGCGTTTTTTTTAATTTTCCTTGCATGTCCCCCTTGCATCTACCGGCAACTGCACTTCCAAGTGCACTTGTAGTGCAAAGTGGATTTGTCTTTAACAAACAAGGAAAAAACTGCGCTATAACATGATTAAATATATGAGTGCATAAAAATCAATTAGTACATATCAAAGTTCGTAGAGTAGGAAATCCAAGAAATCTTCTATGGAAACTAGGTAAGTCCCGAGGAAAATTGCCTCATTAATTCCCAGTAAAAGCTTGTGTGAAAAACTCGAACCAAACACCGCTCACAGTGATCCTCCACCACATAAAATTCACGCTTACCAAAAAGAAAGCTAGTAGAGCTTGTATGTGGACCCAGATCCAAAATGCCCAGCTAATGATGTGGCTTCTCTGTGTACAGCGTAGCTACGGAAGTGTGATGGATTAGGAACCAACCCAAACTCAGGGGCATGAGGACAAAAGGTGGCCATAGCGTAAATCCAATATTAAAAAAGATTTATTGTAAAGGTAAAACACTTACAAGAAATGAAGTTTAAAAGAGCAGTCCGCCAGCCGGCATAGCGAGCGCTCGTTCTCAGCAAGGTCACAATGACGTCAGAGCGTCAACCTCCCGACGTACGTTTCGTACGTGCTGAGAACGGGCGCTCACTATGCCGTCCGGCAAACTGCTCTTTTAAACTTAATTTCTTGTAAGTGTTTTACCTTTACAATAAATCTTTTTTATATCAGATTTACGCTATGGCCACCTTTCTTTTGTCCTCATGCCCTTGAGTTCAGGTTGGTTCCTCATCCATCACACTTCCGTAGCCACGCTGTACACGGAGAAGCCGCATCATTATCTGGGCATTTTGGATCTGGGTCCGCATACAAGCTCTACTAGCTTACTTTTTGGTAAGCGTGAATTTTATGTGGTGGAGGATCACTGTGAGCGGTGTTTGGTTTGAGTTTTTCACACAAGCTTTTACTGGGAATTATTGAGGGAATTTTCCTTGGGACTTTCCTCGTTTCCATAGAAGATTTCTTGGATTTCCTACTCTATGAACTTTGATATGCACTCATTGATTTTTATGCACTCATATATATATTCATGTTATGGCGCAGTTTTTTCCTTGTTTGTTGTCGTTTTTGTGTATATATCACAGTTGAACTGCTGCTTTTTTGGGGGTTTTTATGGTAGCGCTGTAATTTTTTTGTTCCTTTATGGATTTGTCTTTAGTGAATAAATCCCAAAGTCCAAGATACCTAATAATTTGGGTTGTACAGAGCAAAATGCTAGAGTGCAAATTTACCTAATGGGGAAACTATTTAGATTGACCTGTGTGTCCCCAAAGAAAGACGTGGGTAGGGTTTAACCCTCACTTCCTGTTTGGCTAGAGCACTTTTTGCGATTTGGCACTGTGTTGTTTTAACTGACAATTGCACAGTCCTGCGATGTGGCTTCCAAACAAAATTGACATCCTTTTTTTCCCACAAATATAGCTTTCTTTTTTTGTGGTATTTGATCACCTCTGTGGTTTTTATTTTTTGCGCTATAGACAAAAAAGTGACAATTTTGAAAAAAAACGCATTATTTTTTACTTTTTGCTATAATAAATATCATATAAATAACATATTCTTCTACATATTTTCGGTAAAAAAAACCCTGCAATAAGCGTTTATTGATTGGTTTGCGCAAAAGTTATAGCGTCTACAAAATAGGTGATAGTTTTATGGCATTTTTATTGATAACTTTTTTTTACTAGTAATGGCGGCAATCAGCGATTTTTATCATGACTGCGACATTATGGCGGACACATTGGATAATTTTGACACGTTTTTGGGACCATTAGCATTAATACAGCAATCAATGCTAAAAAATTGCATTGATTACTGTAAAAATGTCACTGGCAGTGAAGGGGTTAACCACTAGGTGGCGCTGTAGGGGTTGAGTGTGTCCTAGGGAGTGTTTCTAACTGTGGGGGGAGGGGCTGTGTGTGACACTACACTGGTCGCCACTACCGATCACAGGGAGCAGAGATTAGTGAGTGTTACTAAGCAGAACGGGGAGATGCTTGTTTACATTAGCATCTCCCCGTTCTTTCTCACCATGAGACGATCGCGGGTATCCCCGTGGACATCGGGTCCACGGGACCTGCAATCGTGGTCATGGCGCTTTACTTATTTTTACATGGGGTGGTGTTTGTGTGGGTCATGTGTGTATGTCTAACTGATTTGGCCTCAAAACACACACCTACTGTCATGAGAGGGTTTACCCGTTGGTGGCGCTATCGGTCTCTTGGATCGCAGTACCAGTGTCCACCAGCGGGTGTCTTCCAACACCTAGGACCTGTAGTAAGAGGACTCTCCTGCTGGGTGCACTGTTGCATCCTTGGGCCGTAGTACCGGTGTCCACCAGCGGGTGCACTCTGGCAGTGTAGAGCAAACAGCACCCTCTGCGCTCAGATGTAACATGAGGTCAATTACTACAGCCAAATAAATACCCGGCAAGCCCTCACATGCTTGCCTTGGTATCTTTCTTCTTGCGCCCTGACCTGTCACCTGTATCTGCAAACCTGTATCTGAACCTGAGCCTGCTCCTGAGCCTGTATCCGATCCCATCCTGATCCTGTCCCTCCTGTGTTCCTATTCCCTTGTATCCATATTCCATCCAAGATCTCCCTCTCCTATCCTGCCCTTGTTCAGTTGCTGATCCCCTGTGTATGACCCTGGCCTGGCTAACGTGTTTGATTTCGGTACTTCCCTTGGCTGTATATATTATCTGTTTTCTGTGGGTTTCTGTTGTTGGTTAAGCACTATTTGTATTTGGGGTGTTTGTTTATTTATATCACTTATCTTAAATAAACATTATTCTTATTTCACTTTACATGCGTTTTGGTTTCCTCTTTGCAGTCCACACAATCTGGTCATACCTGTTCATGACAGTACAGTAAACCAAGGCCATCTCTGACCAGAAGTGGCTGCACAGGGGAACCATCTCGGTTCTGTTTCACGTTGCTGGGATGAATTCAGATATAATTGTTTATTATGCTCTGCTGGCAACAGAAAGTTCTCAATATCTCCGCCAGACATTGAAAGGGTGGTCCAGTGATCAGCTGCTGGAGATTATCCATTTAGCTCACTCTGTGGTCGATCAGGGCAGTATACTGTTTGAGGATGTTCAGCCTTTGATTGGAATATATACAGAGCTGGCTCTGCCTTGTATCCCAAAGGGCCATGATTACTTTTCTCCCCCCTTCAGCATTAACCAGGTTGTGTCCTTAGTATGGCTGTTGGAGAATGACTCTGCATCCTTTTTGGAGCATTATTCGGTTTGTCCCAAACAGTTGTTGAAAGATTGTATAGATGAAGTGCAGTCCCTGGTCAGACAGAGGGTATGTGAGCCCACTTTTGTGCTACCTGTACTTCAGGCATGGTCAGACCTGTTATGCCCAGCTTCTGTCAGCTCTCCATAAACCAGACCTGCTACTAAACACCTGCCTGCTCAGATGTCCTTTCTCCCATCACCCCTGGCAACCTCAACTACAGTCCAATATACCCTGCTCCCCACCAAGTATCAATATCCTGTTTCTACTTCCAGCACCTATCCTGCCTTTAACCCACCTGCCTCTTCTCTAATACCTGCAACTTCCCTACAAGAACTTCCTCTGGCCGCTGTTCCCCCTTCCTTGCCATATCCCAGCCCTTCGTTTCAGTATGCCTCACCTCCTGTCTACAGTCCTACAGCCACCTACAGATCTCCAGCAGTTAAGCCAAAGAAGAAACGGAAGTTCTTCCCCACTCACACGATCCTGCCAGTAACCCAACTTGCTTCCACACCAACCAACCTGTTCCAGCCCGCGTTCATGCCAGTTGAACTTGATGACCCACCTAAACCTGCCAACCCAGTGCCTGCTATCCAGCCTGATGTGCCTGCCTTCCAGCCCGAGGTACCTATCTTCCAGTCTGATGTGCCCGCTTTCCAATCTGATGTCCTGATGCCTGCCTTCCAGCCCAAAGTCTCGGTGCCTGCCTTCCAGCCTGATCTGCCTGCCTTCCAGTCTGATGTACCTGCTTTCCAGTCTGATGTCCCAATGCCTGCCTTCCAGCCCAAAGTCTCGGTGCCTGTCTTCCAGCCTGATGTGCCTACCTTCCAGTCTGATGTGCCCGCTTCCCAGTCTGATGTCTTGATGCCTGCCTTCCAGCCCAAAGTCTCTGTGCCTGTCTTCCAGTCTGATGTGCCTACCTTCCAGTCTGATGTGTCCACTTTCTAGTCTGATATACCCGCTTTCTAGTTTGATGTCTTGATGCCTGCCTTCCAGCTGGATGTCTCGGCCCCTGCCTCCCAGCTTGATGTCTTTGCCTCCCAGTCCGATGTGCCCACTGTCCAGTCTGTCCTGATGCCTGCCTTCCAGCCCAAAGTCTCGGTGCCCGCTTTTCAGTCTGATGTCTTCATGCCTGCCTTTCAGCCTGATGTCTCGAAGCTTACCTTTCAGCCTGATGTCTCGGTGTCTGCATTACCACCTGATGTCTTGATGCCTGCCTTCCAGCCTGATGTGCCAGCTCCCCAGCCTGATGTGCCAGTTCCCCAGCCTGATGTGCCAGCTTCCCAGCCTGATGAGCCAGCTTCCCAGCCTGATGTACCAGCTTCCCAGCCTGATGTGCCAGCTTCCCAGCCTGATGTGCCAGCTTCCCAG
The DNA here is from genome assembly GCA_037952925.1 of Lithobates clamitans. Lineage (NCBI taxonomy): Eukaryota > Metazoa > Chordata > Amphibia > Anura > Ranidae > Lithobates > Lithobates clamitans. Next base: position 2,920,021 of record JBBGZY010000316.1, read on the forward strand.
CCTAATGTGCCAGCTTCTCAGTCTGGTGTGCCAGCTTCTCAGTCTGATGTGCCTGCTTTCCAGCCTATTGTCCCAGTGCCTGCCTTTCAGCCTGACATCTCAGTGCCTGCTGCCCAGCTCGAAGTGCCTGCTGCCCAGCTCGAAGTGCCTGCTGCCCAGCTCGAAGTGCCCGTGCCTGCTACCCAGCCTGATGTGCCTGCTGCCAAGCCTGAAGTGCCCGTGCCTGCTGCCCAGCCTGAAGTGCCCATGCCTGCTGCCCAGCCTGATGTGCCTGCTGCCCAGCTCGAAGTGCTGGTAATTTCGGTACTTCCCTTGGCTGTATATATTATCTGTTGTCTGTGGGTTTCGGTTGGTTGAGCACTATTTGTATTTGGGGTGTTTGTTTATTTATATCACTTATCTTAAATAAACATTATTCTTATTTCACTTTACATGCGTTTTGGTTTCCTCTTTGCAGTCCACACAATCTGGTCACACCTGTTCATGACACCTACTTCCTGTGTACAGATTCACTTCCGGGCCAATGTATATTGCTTCCTGCTTCAGTGTGTGTGTGTATATATATATGTATATATATATATATATATATATATATATATATATATATATATATATAATTAATCTATAGATGTAGGTTCTTGTATCCACCAGCAGAGAGAAATTGGGTAGATGCCACACTCCCAATTCTGGAGGCATATTAATGGTCTAGCACAGGGGTCTTCAAACTATGGCTCTCCAGTTGTTCTGGAACTACAATTCCCATCATGCCTAGTCATGTCTGTGAATGTCAGTTTTACAATACCTCATGGGATGTGTAGTTCCGCAACAGCTGGAGAGCCATAGTTTGAAGATTCCTGATCACACTAGCATGTCTTGAAAAAAGGTGTTTTTTCATGTGCCTTGTATAATGCCCATTAAGTATTGTTTGTAAAATAGAAAAGTGGGTCATGGCACATCTACATTCCAAATTTGGCACTTAAGATGGTCATGCACTATGCAATCTGATTGGCCAATCTCTGTACAACTCGATATTTAGGCAAAATAGGTAATAGGAAGACGCACTTGAACATTCATTTAAATTATAGGAAATCAAACAGCTCTTGCACTAAATCTAATTAATTTAAGATCTAACTGATTGCAATGTATGGTCACCTTTAAAGATCAAGATCGGAAAAAAATAATTTATTGCGTTTAGAAACAATTCTCTGTTCTTTGTAATGTATTGAAAGATTTGGGTAAAAAAAGAAAAAAAACACATTTCAAAGATATATTAGAAGTGATAGGAATGAGATTGGCATCAAAAGGGTTAATTAACTGAGAACACCTACTAATTGCCTAACAAGACACATCCAATGAGATGAAATTAAACAATTGTACTAGGTGTGCGCTCATTTTCAATGAGAAAAGCACAGTTACCCTAGCGACAGTTGCAGTTTACATATGCAGGTATTTATTATCATTATTTGCGCTTCCATGTGCACCAGTTCGTACGTTCGATTAATGACTTTTCTTCTTCTTAGTAAATCACCCCCAGAGTCTTGTATAAGCTCAGTCTTGAAGAGGGCTGAGGACCATTTACACCTGTTTTATGTGATAACACTGGGTGCCCGATTGGCCAGTCACCAAGCACCTGTACTGTCATAAGGGAGTAATGGGGGGTGAGTTAAATATTTACCTAAAAGTACAGGACACAGGGCAGCACAGTGACTTAGTGGCTAGCACTACTGTCTTGCAACACTAAGGTCCTTGGTTTGAATCCCAGCTAGGATACTATCTGCATGGGTTTTTCATCCTCTTCCTGTGTTTGCTCAGTCTCCCTCAGGTACTTCAGTTTCCCCCCACATTCCAAAGACATGCTAGTAGATTATTTAGCACCTACCTAAATCAAGATCCTTGAGGGCAGAGACTGATGTGAATATGTACAGTGCTGTGTAATTTGTTGGTGCTTTAAAAATTGCTTGTAATAAATAAATCAATGTACCATGAATGTCAGTGAATATAGCACAGGGAGCATGTCTGGATTCACCAGAGTTTTATAATTATGGAATAAATAATTATATATCATTAGTTGTTTGCAGTGATTATCAATAAGACATTATCCAAAACAAGATTGGTGTTAAAGAGAATCTAGAATCAGATACATTTCTTCGTGTCAGGCTAGAGCATATAACAGGTAACAGTTCAGGTGTTCTGATTATGCAAAGAGTTCAAAGAACAAGAGCACATACTATGAGCAGGTCTGAGCAGAGCAGGTCAGCTGGGATTTGTAGTTCACCGCTGTAGATGTAGGTAGATGTTTGCTGGACCTTGTAGTACACCGCTGCAGATGAGGATAGATGGTGTCTGGTGTTTGTAGTTCACCGCTGCAGGTGAGGATAGATGTCTGGTGCTTGTAGTTCACCGCTGCAGATGAAGGTACTAGTAGAATCAGGCAAAACGTAGTCTAGGCAAGCTGGGTCATACACAGGAAGATCAGAGTGACACTTCTGCTCTTGCCCAATCCACCTGAACATCTTCTTCTCTCTTCACAGGTAAACCTGCGTTTATATCTCCACATACCTTAAAACTGAACATTGCATGACTGCAAAAAAGCTTATTGGGTGAACCTGCGTTTATATCTCCACATACCTTAAAACTGAACATTGCATGACTGCAAAAAAGCTTATTGGGTGAACCTGCGTTTATATCTCCACATACCTTAAAACTGAACATTGCATGACTGCAAAAAAGCTTATTGGGTAAACCTGCGTTTATATCTCCACATACCTTAAAACTGAACATTGCATGACTGCAAAAAAGCTTATTGGGTAAATCTGTTTGTCACCACTGTTTCAACTCCATCTGTAGCCATGCTCACATTATTTCAATGTTTATTTAGCCATTAAGTCTTACCTAAATTATGGGTTGCCTTATCTTTACAATTTTGGCCTTTTAGTCCCCTTGCAGTTTGATTGTGGTGTGAAAGTTATGCCCTGCTAGCTGTGTTGCTAATATGCCCTCCTAATTGATTAATTGCCAGATTCAACCCACACCCAACACACAGTATAAAAACAAGGCCTTCCTTACGGGGGAACACATACAGGGGGCTGCACATACAGGGGGTTCTTCCAAAGATGTGGGGTTCTGAAAATAAGTGACACTTCTGCTCTTGCACTTCAGCGATTTGCACAAAGCAAACTATAAAAGACTGCAGGTGACCCCATTACCTAATTTTATCATCTTCCTCTCTGAAACATGCACTCTTTACCTCTCCTCCTTTTCACAATTGCTGCCTCTCTCCTCAAACTCTCTTTTCTACATCCCTCTGCTCCACCCCACAACCTGTACATATCACCCTCACTTCTCCCCTCCCCCTATTACTGCACTCATCACCTCTTTCTAACTCTAAGCCCACTTGCTAACATACCCCCCAGGATACTGAAGCATGTCCCCTCATACAAATCATATTCTCATATTACCTCCCTCACTCTTCTGCTTCTCCTAATCGCTGGAGATATTTCCCCAAACCCTGGGCCCACTTTATTTAACTGTGCCCAACACACCCATCACCATCACCCTACACCCTCTGGCAGTAGTCGCAATCTACACAATCTAGTCTCCATTCCTCTTCTTGCCAACACCAGCCTCACTCTCTCCTGCGCCCTCTGGAATGCCCGCTCTGTCTGCAACAAACTCACTGCTGTTCATGACCTCTTTGTCACTAATTCCTTTAATCTACTTGCTCTCACAGAAACCTGGCTCCATGAATATGACACCCCTTCTCCTGCTTCCCTCTCCCAGGGTGGCCTTCACTGGACTCACTCCCCCAGGCCTAATGGACACAAGGGAGGTGGAGTGGGATTCCTCCTATCCCCCCAGAGCACCTTCCAGGTTATTCACCCTCCTCCCTCTTTTTCACTCTCATCATTCGAAGCCCACTGTATACGTCTATTCTCTCCCACTTCCCTAAGAATTGCTGTGATCTACCGGCCCCCTGGACCATTATCGACTTTCCTTGATGAGTTTTCTGCCTGGCTACCCTACTTTCTCTCTTCGGAAATTCCCACAATCCTTCTCTGTGATTTCAACATCCCTGCTAATACAAACATTCCTGCTACTTCTAAACTTCTTAGTCTAACCTCTTCATTTGACCTGAAGCAATGGGTACAGGCTTCTACTCACTCTGATGGCAACACCCTTGACCTTGTATTCTCCTACCTATGCACTCCATGCAACTTCTCAAACAATCCTTTTCCTCTCTCCGACCACCACCTTATTAGTTTCTCTCTCCCCCTGTCTTCCACCACCTTTCCCTCCAATCGCCTAACCGTCACCCGTAGAAACTTTCACAACTTCAACTCCTCTCTCCTCTACTCTGCTACCGACCACCTCTATGACAAAATCTCCCCCCTGTCCTGCCCCAACCAAGCCAAATCCATCTACAATAAATCTCTGTCCTCCACCCTGGACAAGCTCGCTCCCCTCCCTACACGCAGAATCAGGCCTCGACCCCTACAACCCTGGCAAACAGATGACACTAAAATTCTCAAAAAACGTAGTCGCGCTCTTGAGCGTCTGTGGCACAAGACTAAGTCTCTTAAAGACTTCAACCAATACAAATCTGCCCTCCAAAAATACTATTCTTTCCTCCACACTGCCAAGCAAACCTATTTTACAACTCTTATTAATACCTTCTCATCCAATCCCCGTAAACTCTTCTCTACCTTCAACTCTCTACTTTGTCCTCCACCGCCTCCCCCCACTGATTTACTCACTGCCCAGGAAATCGCTAATCACTTCAAAAACAAGATTGATACAATCCGTGATGAAATCTCCACTCTACAGGTATCTCCCCCAGCTAAGACCCCATGTCAACAGATACAACCGACACTACCTCTATTCAAATCTACTACTCCAGACGAAGTTGCTAAACTCCTTTCTATCGCCCACCTAACTACCTGTCCCCTGGACCCTGTTCCCTCTCAAATGCTACGGTCACCCTCTGACCCCATCCTACACTCTCTAACCCACATCTTCAATCTCTCCCTCACCTCTGGTGTCTTCCCCAATGCTCTAAAACATGCACTGGTCACTCCCATACTCAAAAAACCATCCTTGGACCCTACCAATCTTAACAACCTACGCCCTATCTCCTTGCTCCCCTTTTCCTCTAAACTCCTTGAACGCCTGGTTTACAACCAACTGAGTGACCACCTCATTAAAAACAACCTTCTTGATCCCCTTCAATCTGGATTTCGCCCTCAACACTCCACAGAAACTGCTCTTTTAAAACTCACAAATGACCTACTAACTGCAAAAACCAACGGACACTATTCTGTACTCCTACTTCTGGATCTTTCAGCTGCCTTTGACACGGTTGACCACCCCCTCCTCCTCAAAAAACTTCACTCCATCGGTCTCCGTGACTGTGCTCTTCAGTGGCTCTCATCCTACCTATCCCAACGCACCTTCAGTGTCACTTACAATTCTACTTCCTCCACTCCTCTTCCCTTCTCTGTCGGGGTCCCCCAAGGTTCTGTTCTTGGACCTCTTTTATTTTCAATCTACACCTCTTCCCTGGGTCAGCTGATAGCCTCTCATGGCTTTCAATATCATTTCTATGCTGATGACACACAAATCTATCTCTCCACCCCTCAACTCACTCCATCAGTCTCTTCACGCATCACTAACTTACTAACCGACATATCTGTATGGATGTCACACCACTTCCTCAAACTCAACTTGTCCAAAACTGAGCTTATAATATTTCCTCCCCCACGTGCCACTTCCCCTGACTTCTCTGTCAAGAGCAATGGCAAAACCATCCACCCGTCCACACATGTCAAGGTGCTAGGTGTTATCCTAGATTCTGAACTCTCCTTTCAGCCCCACATCCAATCACTTTCCAAAGCTTGCCGCCTCAACCTCCGCAACATCTCTAAACTACGTCCCTTTCTAACCAATGAAACCACAAAGCTCCTGATTCACTCCCTGGTTATCTCTCGCCTTGACTGCTGCAACTCACTCCTCATTGGCTTACCTTTAAATAGACTATCCCCCCTTCAGTCCATCATGAATGCTGCTGCCAGACTCATCCACCTCACAAACCGATCAGTGTCTGCTACCCCTCTCTGCCAATCCCTCCATTGGCTGCCACTCGCCCAACGAATTAAATTCAAAATACTAACAATAAGTTACAAAGCCATCCACAACTGTGCCCCCAGCTACATCAATAACCTAGTCTCAAAATACCAACCCAACATCTCTGTTCCTCCCAAGATCTCCTGCTCTCTAGCTCCCTCATCACCTCCTCCCATATCCGCCTCCAGGACTTCTCCCGAGCCTCGCCCATCCTCTGGAATTCCCTACCCCAATCTGTCAGACTGTCTCCAAATTTATCTACTTTTAGGCGATCCCTGAAGACTTTCCTCTTCAGAGAGGCCTATCCTGCCTCCATCTAACAACTGCATTATTTTCTCCATTAGCTCATCCCCCACAGCTATTACCCTTTTGTATAACTTGACCCTCCCTCCTAGATTGTAAGCTCTAACGAGCAGGGCCCTCTGATTCCTCCTGTATTGAATTGTATTGTACTTGTACTGTCTGCCCTAATGTTGTTGTAAAGCACTGCGTAAACTGTCGGCGCTATATAAATCCTGTATAATAATAATAATAATAATAATAATAATCAGAGTCCAAACGGTACCGAATCAGAAGCAAGCAAACAGGGTCAAACGAGCCGGGTCATACACGAAATACACAGAGCAGATATCAACTGGATCAAACACAAGGTAAACTCTAACACGAGCAATGATTGAATGCTGATGCAAGTTATTTAAAGGTGAGCTGGCCAATCATTGTTGTTTCCCAGGTAAAGGCTGTATCAGGTGATTTGTGCTGGGTCCTAAAGAGATCCTAGTACTGACAGTACCTCCCCTTTCTCGAGGGGTTGCTCCTGCACCCCCAGGCTTACTTGGATAACGAAGATGAAACTTCTTCTTAAGTCGGTCAGCATGAAGATCACGAGCTGGGACCCAAGATCGATCCTCTGGGCCAAAACCTTTCCAATGAACGAGATATTGTAAGGAATTGTGCACTCGTCTGGAATCAAGAATAAATGCCACTTCATATTCCTGACTGTCCAACACATCCACAGGTTCTGGTTCATTTACTTGGAGGCTGGAATGAACAGGTTTCAACAACGAAACATGAAAGACATTTGGAATGTGCATGGATGGGGGGAGTTTTAATCTATAGGATACAGGATTAACAATCTCCGAAATTTCATAGGGCCTGAAGAATTTTGGGCCAAGTTTTTTAGATGGAACATGCAGGGACAGATTCCTAGATGATAGCCACACTTTGTCACCAACTTTATATCCTGGTGCCTTTGAGTGCCTCTTGTCTGCCATTTTCTTAAAAGCCAGCACAGAGTGAGAAATAGCATGATTAACATCGGACCAGATTTTGGAGAAATTTTCAATTGTGGTGTTGGCATCTGGCACATCAGAGGGTGGAAGATCAAAGGAGCACACACGAGGATGCAACCCGTAAACACAGAAGAAAGGAGAGGTCCCTGTAGATGTGCTTGCATAATTATTAAAGGCAAACTCTGCCCATGGCAGGACGTTGACCCACTCCACCTCATCATTGGCCATCAGACAACGTACCATCTTCTCTAGAGTCTGATTAGTCCTTTCTGTTTGGTCATTTGTCTCAGGCTGATATGCTGAAGAATATGATAACTTAATCCCCAGCTGAGAGCAAAGGGCCTTCCAAAACTGGGCTATAAACTGAGAGCCACGGTCTGAGACAATGTTGATTGGTGCCCCATGGAGCCTGAAAACATGTTTAATGAATAAAGATGCCAGTTCTTTAGCAGATGGAAGTTTCAGAAGCGGAACAAAGTGGGACATTTTACTGAACCTGTCTACCACCACCCAGATCGTGGAACATCCCTGGGGCGGAGGCAAGTCAGTGATAAAGTCCATAGATAAATGGGTCCAGGGACAGGTAGGTATTGGTAGAGGACGTAGGAGACTGGGCGGCTTAGAGGTACTGCTCTTGCTTGTGGCACAAACTTCACAGGCCTGGACGAAGGCTAACACATCCTGCCTAATCGATGGCCACCAGAGGTTGCGAGAGATAATCTCAAAAGTTTGTCTAAACCCCGGATGTGCTGCAGGTTTTGATGCATGTACCTGCTGCAATACCTGCCAACGAAGAGCCAGGGGCACAAAAAGCATACCGGAGGGAGTGGAGGGAGGGGCTTCAGCCTGTGCAGATAACAAGGCCTCAGATGTCAGTCTGGGTGAAAGCCAAAATCCTATCCTCAGAGATAATGGGTTGTGGAGGAAGCGGAGGAGGAGACTCTGATAAAAAGCTGTGAGACAAGGCGTCAGCCTTAATGTTTCTTGGTCCTGGTAAATATGAAATTGTGAAGTCAAATCTGGAGAAGAACAATGACTACCTGGCTTGACGTGAGTTCAGTCTTTTAGCAGAACGGATGTATTCAAGGTTTTTGTGGTCAGTCAGAACTATGAATGGATAGCGAGCTCCCACCAGCCAATGTCTCCATTCCTCCAAAGCAAGCTTTATGGCTAGAAGTTCTCTGTTGCCTATATCATAATTGCGCTCTGCTGGGGAATATTTACGAGACAAGAAGGCACAGGGGTGAATGGCAGCATTTACAGGATCCTTCTGTGACAAAAGCGCCCCCACCCCTACTTCAGATGCATCTACCTCCACAATAAAAGGTAGCTCAGGAACAGGATGGCGTAGGATTGGTGCAGAGGTAAAGGCTTTCTTTAACTGAGTGAAGGCTGCCTGGGCTTCAGTAGTCCATTTAAAGGTAGTCAGAGACTTCCTGGTGAGAGAGGTGATGGGATGTGCAATGGTGGCAAAGTTCTTACTGAATTTTCGATAGAAATTTGCAAAGCCCAGGAAGCGCTGAACTGCCCTCAGGTCTGAAGGTGGTGCCCAGTCTAAAATGGCTTGAATCTTGGCTGGATCCATGGTGAGGCCTGTGTCAGAAATTAGCTAGCCTAGGAAAGGTACTTGTTTAACATGGAATTAACATTTCTCAGGCTTTACAAAAAGGGAGTGAGTCTTTAATCGGGCCAATACTGAGCAGACATGTTTCTGATGTGTTTCAAGATTGGGAGAATATATCAAAATGTCGTCTAAATATACAAGCATGAAGTGACCCAACATGTCACGGAAAATGTCATTCGTAAAGTTCTGAAAGACAGCTGGTGCATTTCTGAGACCGAAAGGCATGACAAGACATTCATAAATGACCATCTTTGGTGTTAAAATCTGTCTTCCACTCATCGCCTGCATGTATACGCACCAGATTATAGGCTCCCCTTAAGTCCAGTTTGGAGAAGATTTTGTCTCCCTGGATTTGAGAGAACAATTCTGTGATGAGAGGAAGAGGATACCTATTGGGAACAGTTATTTTATTTAGACCTCTGTAATCAACACAAAGTCTCAGTCCCCCATCCTTCTTTGGGACAAAGAAGCATCCTGCTCCTGCGGGAGAAGTGGAGGGACGGATGAAACCCTTAGCTAGGTTTTCCTGGATGTATTCTTGCAAGGCAAGATTCTCTGGCTCAGACAGTGGAAAGACTCTTCCTCGAGGAGGTATAGTGTCAGGCAAGAGGTCAATGGGACAATCATAACTGCGATGAGGTGGTAAAGTGTCAGCAATCCCTTTAGAAAACACATCCCAAAAGTCCTTATAACAAAGTGGAATCTGTTCCATTCCCACTTGACAGGTAGCAAGTCGAACAGGGTGCTGGATGCAGTTCTTTTTACACTGATTGGACCAAGCCAGAATATTTCCTGTTCGCCAGTCAATTACAGGATTGTGCTTCTGAAGCCAAGGAAGGCCTAGGATCAAAGGAATGGATGGAGAGTCAATGACAAGACATGAAATCTTCTCCCAATGCAAAGCCCCCAATTGTAACTGGAAAGGGTTGGTGGCTTGGAGCGCTAGATCTTGTGAGAGAGGCCAATTATCCACGGAAATCAGGCAGACTGGGCAATCTAGAGCATGAGCTTCCAAGGACAAAGAGGTAATTAGAGTCTTATCAATAAAATTCTCAGCGGCTCCAGAATCTACCAAGGCCAGCAGTTCATGAGCCCCTGTCCCAAAGTGAATGACAGCGGGTAAAAGAATACGATTGTCCCCCTGGGGAGATGAGAGCAGACCTAAGGTAACCTCCCCGCAATTACCTAGGTCCTGGAGTTTCCCGGACGTGTAGTGCACCGCTGTAGATGTAGGTAGATGTTTGCTGGACCTTGTAGTACACCGCTGCAGATGAGGATAGATGGTGTCTGGTGTTTGTAGTTCACCGCTGCAGGTGAGGATAGATGTCTGGTGCTTGTAGTTCACCGCTGCAGATGAAGGTACTAGTAGAATCAGGCAAAACATAGTCTAGGCAAGCTGGGTCATACACAGGAAGATCAGAGTTCAAAGAGTACCGAATCAGAAGCAAGCAAACAGGGTCAAACGAGCCGGGTCATACACGAAATACACAGAGCAGATATCAACTGGATCAAACACAAGGTAAACTCTAACACGAGCAATGATTGAATGCTGATGCAAGTTATTTAAAGGTGAGCTGGCAAATCATTGTTGTTTCCCAGGTAAAGGCTGTGTCACGTGAGTTGTGCTGGGTCCTAAAGGGATCCTAGTACTGACACTTCGTTTAAGGCATGATATATAATATCAAAGTGTAACATTTACAAATAAAATTACCTACCCCATGGAAAACAATATATTCTTCATCCCTAACAAAGTCACTTTATTGGAGCTTAAAGTGGATGTAAACCCTGACATATACCCAGTGAAGTGAAGTGAATAGCCTCAGATAATGCACAGGGATGAAACAAATCTCCCTACATACGTTTTACTTGTATATCTGCAGTTTTCCCTTTTCTATAATCTTTCTTCCTCATTCCACAGTGGGTGGGGAATATGGGCTTACACTGTGTGAGAGCTGATTGGAGGAAAGGCACCCCCCGCCACATAGGCAGAGGAACGAAGGAACATGCAGAGCTGTAGTCTAAATAGACCAGCTCTTTGCTAATCTACCTTTTAGGCCTCATGCACTTTGGACATTTTTACAACTGTTGTTTTGGGCCTCAGACGTTTATTTTCTGCAGCCAATAAACCCCATAGCATGTTATCCTAAGTGTCCATGCACACATAGGCTCTTATCAGCAGTTTTTGGCAGGGGCGTTTTCTGGCTGAAAAAAATCCCAGAACTAGTGGGTTTTAAGAGTTGTTTTTCAGCTGTAAAAACGTTGTAACTCTGAAAACAGCTTAAAAACACTAAAAAACTTGGCTATTTGGCGTTTATCAGCATTTTTGAGGGATAAGCATTTGTGGAAGTATAATTTTGCTAAAAAAAAGTTAAAGAACGAAACAGCGAAAAAAAGGCTGAAAAATGCTACTGCAAAAATGCTAAAAAAACATATTCTACAGCTACAGCTTTCTACAGATGCTACTGCCCTTTCTATAATGTCCAGTGTGGATTAGGCCTTAAGCTCCCTCTCCAACACAAATTTTCAGCTGCTGTTATCTCATGTGTCGGAGCGCTTGTCAGAAGAGACTCATGTTGCTAACAGAGAAATGGAGTACCAAAGACAAACGGCACTTAGAGCTTTGGAGAAAGGTAAGTAAACACTACAGATATATGTGATAAGAGTAATATATAAAGGGCACAAAAGGACAATATTGAACCAATAGCTAATAAATAAATACACAGTGTAAATTTATTGAATAAAGTGCACAATATTGTAACCATCAAAAATGTCCATAAAAAACATATATGATCAAATCTTCTTGTGTATAAACCAACACTGTGAATAAAAATGTAAAAGTGCTACAAAATCTTGGATTACAAAAGTGCTTCACCCGAAGTGAGAAATGAAATACACTCAACAGATCACCTCGGCCACAAAGTGACCATAAAGCATGTGTTATCTATGGAGAAATCCTTGTTTCAGTGGTAAATCTCCTTCAGATATCGCATTCCAATCAGACAATCATGTGTAGAGGAATCACATGTAGAGGAAGCTGCATCCCAATCCAATATGCAGATAATAACCATAGGTATCTTCACCTTATATATTTTATCCACCAACTTGCATCAAGTTATTTGTAAAATGACTCCACCACAAAAAGCCACAGAAGACAGGATATAGTGTGATACCGTTTCAAATTTATTGCTTGGCACTTACATAGTCCAGCATATTATCAAAAACAATCCACTCAAGGGGAAGCAGAAGCTGGTCGGACGCATGCTTTATGGTCACTTTCTGGCAGAGATGATCTGGTGAGCACATTTAATTTTTCACTTCGAGTGAAGCACTTTTGTAATCAAGATTTTGAAGCACTTTTACATTTTTATTCACAGTGTTGGATTATACACAAGAAGATTTGATCATATATGTTTATTATGGACATTTTTGATGGTTACAAGATTGTGCACTTTATTCATTAAGTTTACCCTGTGTCCTTTTGCACTCTTTATGTATAATTATTATCACTTATTAGTTTCTACTAGGGATAGGTGAACGGCTCAGCTCGAGTATTAGTTCGGGCCGAACTTTCGTTGTTCGGTTAACAGCCAAACAAAACGGGTTGTTCGAATGTTTGTTCAGCCCCCCGAACCGACCACAATGCATTGTGGCATTGAACGGTGCATTGCAAGCCCTGACTGGCTGAAGCAGTGAAAGCTTCAGCCAATCAGGGCACAGAGCACTGTCAGAGTCATGATTGAACACTGTCATCATGACTTTATCCAATCATGGCTCATTCCCACCCCACAGTATAAAAGTATTCTTTCAATGACAGCCATTTTCAGTGTGATTTTGGTGTGGAGAGAGATAGAACAGGGCTCTGTTCAGTGCTATTAGTTAGTGTGCTATACTGTGCTATTTTGCTTCAATTGTCAGTGTAGAATATTAGTTTAGTGTCAGTCTAGGGATAGTGTGAGTGTAGTGAGGAGGACCATCATTCAGATTTTCATAGTGTGCAGCTAGAGTAGGGACAGCAGATAGTTTCAGTGTAGTGTAGTGAGACCGTGTCAGTAATCTTGACATTAGTATATAGCTAGAGTAGGGACAGTTCATATAGCTTCAGTGTATTAAGGCTTGAACACCGTCTATTTGATTGTGTTACTGCCAGTTTAATGCCATATTGTATTGCGTGCGTTACTGCCAGTTAAACGCCATATAGTTTTGCATGCGTTACTGCCTGTTTAACACCATATAGTTTTGCGTGCGTTACTGCCAGTTTAACGCCATATCATTTTGCGCGTGTTACTGCCAGTTTAATGCCATATTGTTTTGCGTGCGTTACTGCCAGTTTAACGCCATATAGTTCTGTGTGCATTACTACAAGTTTAACGCCATATATAGTTCTGTGCGTTACTGCCAGTTTAACGCCATTTACTTCTGTGTATGTTACTGCCAGTTTAACACCATATAGTTCTGTGCTTCACTGTACGTTTGGCGCATTATATTGCAGGATATTATATTGTATCCGTGGAGTGTGTCTGTGTAGTGGGAGTACTCAAATTAAAGGGTACCAAACACCTCTTTACATTAATTAAAGTGCATCTACGCACAGATTTCAACTTCTGCTTTAAATTTGCTTATAAGCACCGCCCCCTCCCTCCCAATAATGTCTGGGAGAACAACAAGGAGAGGCAGATGTTCCTTTCCGCTTCCTTTCCGCTACAGTTTGCAGGATGATTTCAGCCTGAGCAGACATCCAGTTTCTCGGTGTTAAAAACCATCCAAGACATATTCACCGAGCCAATACCAGTTATTTATTTTACGTAAAAAATTCTTTACTGTTACGCATGAAGTAACAGCACTGATAATATGATAATGAACTTCCATCTACCTTAATCAGGAATACGCTGGATAGACAGACAATGTGTAAGAGAACTGTTGCGTCCCGGGTTCACTCGCGGGTACGCACGTTCGTAAAGGACTCTTCACGCACGCATGCGTTCGGGAAGGTCTCTTCGGATCGCAGACGTGCCAATATGCGTGCGCAAAGAAATGGGCGCGGGAGCGCGTCCACGCGGCCCTTTGGCGCCAGACGGCCTATTTAAAGGACACACTGACTGTGACAGGTGCTGACTGATCTTCAGCTGTTCCTGTATCTGTATCCTGTGTTACCTGCCTGCTTGATATCCGTTGCTGAACCTTGGCTCCCCTGACCCTGTCTCTGGACTCTCCCATATGCTGATTCACTGGTTCCTGATTTCGGCTTCCTACTTGACTCTGCTTCCGCCTGATGATTTGGTACCTTGCTGTCTGCCTGCTTCCGAACCCGGCTATTCCCGTGACTCCGCTCCTGTTTCCTGTTTGGCTCCAAGCTGCCTGTCAAGTCCCTGCATCTCGGCTCCTGCGATCCGCTGCGACTTCCTGCCTACCTAAAGTCGCATCATCTGCCTCAAGATTCCTGGGTTACTTCTACAGGCACCCGTGTTCCTCCTTTCCTTGGGGTCCCTCTGTTCCCACTCTCAGCGGGACCCGGGTTGGAGATACAAGGGAGGCCGACCTCGTCACTTCAGACTCCGATCAGGTACGTGACACAATGTCAGTGCCTTTGTTTTTAGCTGTTCTGGAATGCCAAGTCAGCCTAAACAGTGTTAATAATTTTCTGTAAACCTATATCCACCCCCGAGGAAGGAGGCTAAGTAACTCCGAAACGCGTCGGGTGCAAGAATATTGGTATCAACATTGTATCTGTGTATAAGTACATGACTCGCATTCCTTATAATTGTTATATTTTTGCTTGGTGTTTTTACTATGTTTTCAAATCAATAAATTACTGTTTATACTATAAATACTCCCTCTACACTCTTTTACATGTGCCTTTAAAATCCACCAATAGGGGAATTCCTTTTTTCTAGATATATTTAATATAAGATGTGGACCAACCTCGCAATTAACTGTCGATCTACAACCTTTGCTTTGGCACTGTAAGGGGGCCAGCAACAAATATGTCCACAGGTAAAGGTGGACGTGGTGGTCAGTCCTCAGGCAGGGCATCATTTGCTCTGTTTAGTGAGTTTGCCCATGCTATCCAGCCACAGCATGCAGAGGAGGTGGTGGACTGGCTTACTAAACCTTCCTCATCCTCCTCATCCTCTGTCACACAAGCAGAGACAAGTGTGCAATCCCCTGCAGTTGCCAGAGTGGATAAACCTGCCTCCTTGTCCACATCTATTCCTGCCATAGCCCTAACATCAGCCATTGAGGAGTCAGCTGAGTTATTTGACCACAGCGTCAGCCACTTGCTCCTTGATGATGCCCAGCCATTACTGGATTCAGATGCTGGTTCTGAGGTTGAGGATGATAGAAACATGAGCCTAGAGAGAGGGAGGAACACTGGTAGACAAATTGGCATTCGTGTTCCCCAAGCCGCAGCGTATTGCCAAGTTGTCTCCAGTGGTAATGATGATGATGGAGGAGATAGAGATGATGATGATGATGATGAGGTCACTGATGTGACTTGGGTGCCAGATAGAGCAGAGGAGGAAACTGAAGGTGAGGCGGCACAACCCCAAGGAGGTCGGCATCAAGAAAGAGTAGAGAACAGCCACCCTATTCCATCACATTCTGCAGCTGTTATCTCCCGGCCCACTCCCCACAGCTCAGCTGTCTGGGCCTTTTTCAGCACATCTGCAGCAGATCGCACTGTTGCTATCTGCACACTGTGTCACAGGCAAATCAAACGTGGCAAAAACACCAACCATTTGGTTACCACATGCCTAACAAGGCATTTAACGTCCAACCACTCAACCCGTTGGCAAGAGCACCTAAAAGCCACACAAAAGGGGCACAAATCTGTCCCTCTTCCTCCTTACCCACTTCAGTCTACCCCTGCGATACTGAGTCATTACCTTTCAGCAGCCTCCATTGACAGGGATGATGGTATAGCACAGGGTGTCCATGGTCCAAGCAGCTCATCTACCAGCAGCACACCACCAGCTGTAGACTGTAACCAGAAAATTTCTCTGCCCCATCTTCTGCAACCAAAAAAAAAATACAGTCCTTGCCACCCACATGCCCAGCACCTGAATTCCTTGAGCCAGGAATGGTGGTGTCCGATAATGGCTCAAACCTCCTTTCCGTCCTTAGACAAGGAAAGTTGACACATGTGCCATGCCTGGCACATGTCCTCAATTTGGTGGTGCAGCATTTCCTGAGTACATACCCAGGGTTGCAAGATGTACTAAAGCAGGCCAGAAGAGTCTGTAGCCATTTCAGGCGGTCATACACAGCCAGTGCTCAGTTGGCTGAAATTCAGCGGGGATTGCACCTGCCCATAAACCGTCTGATTTGCGACATGCCTGCCAGGTGGAACTCAACTTTGGGAATGCTGCAGCGGCTATACATGCAGCAGAGGGCCGTCAATGAGTACTTGTGTCAGTACGGCACGACGACAGGCTCAGGCTGCCTCGGCTTTTTTTTTTTCCACGCCAATGGCTGATCATTCAGGATGCATGCACTGTATTGTCAACATTTGAGGAGGCCACAAGGATGGTGAGCAGTGACAGTGCATGCATCAGTGAAACAATCCCTGTTGTGTTCCTGCTGGCATTATGGACAGGGCACTGGAGGCAGAGGAACAAGAGGAAGAGGAGGACTTCTTTTCCTCTCAAGGCCCACTTTATGCAGACACCATCATTCCTATCTCACAGAACACACAGGAGGAGAGAGGGGAGGAGGATGAGGTGGAGGATTCTGGCACTTTCATAGGCTTTGAAGAATAGGAAGACATGCATCAATCTGTAAGCGATGGCTTTCCAACCCCAGGACCCTTGGGAGTAGTACGTGGCTGGGAGGAGGAAGTTCCAGATGCTGTCATCCTGAGTGACCCCGAGGAGTCTGCTTCTCAAGCCTCTGCAAATTTGAGGTGCATGGGCAACCTCATGCTTCAAAGCCTGCAAAAGGACCCAAGAATACGTGGCATAAAGGAGAAGGATGATTACTGATTGGCAACCCTCCTTGACCACTGTTATAAGGGGAAGGTCTCTGAACTCATCCCGTCCCCACAGAGAGTGCAGAGGATAAAATCTCTTGAGGACACATTAAAGAGGATTTTATTGAATGCTTTTCCTGACTCTAATGCCCCGTACACACGGTCGGACATTGATCGGACATTCTGACAACAAAATCCTAGGATCTTTTCCGACAGATGTTGGCTCAAACTTGTCTTGCATACACACGGTCAAAGTTGTCGGAAAATCCAATCATTCTGAACGTGGTGACGTAAAACACGTACGTTGGGACTATAAACGGGGCAGTAGCCAATAGCTTTCATCTCTTTATTTATTCTAAGCATGCGTGGCACTTTGTGCGTCGGATTTGTGTACACACGATCGGAAATTCCGACAATGGATTTTGTTGTCAGAAAATTTCATAGCCTGCTCTCAAACTTTGTGTGTCGGAAAATCCGATGGAAAATGTGTGATGGAGCCTACACACAGTCGGAATTTCCGACAACAAGGTCCTATCACACATTTTCCATCAGAAAATCAGACCGTGTGTAGGTGGCATTATAGGTTACAGTGTGGTGGAAAACGTCATTTTGAGTCTTCCGTTGGTCAAGAAAGGAGCATTGGAGAAGGCATCCGTCTAAGTGAGGCATTTCAGTGTTTTTTTTTTTTTTTAGTGCTTGCCGCCCAGGGCTGTGAGCTTTCACATCCCATCAGCAGCATCTGCATCACATGGTGGACGATTACCTTGGGGCCAAAACAGGGACAGAGAGCTTTCCAGCTGACGATCCACTGGCTTACTGGGTCATGAGAATAGACCACTGGCCAGAACTTGCCCAGTATGTTATTGAGTTGTTGGGCTGCCCTGCATCCAGTGTGCTTTCAGAACGGGCATTCAGTGCTGCAGGAGGTTTCGTTTCTGATCATAGAACACATCTGTCCACAGACTCTGTGGACCGTTTGACTTTTATAAAAATTAATCAGACCTGGATTATCAGCTATGAAGCCCCTGATGCCGATGTCACTGATTAAGTCTTTTTGGGATGTGGAATCTCTGCAGGACTTCGCAGCTGCCTAGCCATGAGGGTTCAATCTTTTCATCTGGAAGAATGTTTTTGGTATAGGTTTCATGGGCACAATTAACACCTAAAGACCATTTTCTGCATCTGTTTGACAGGTGCATATCATTGCAATTTTTTACAGCAAGGCAAATTCTTGTTTTCATCAAGAGTACCTCTATAGGTTTACGGTGGGAAGGCGCCACTGACACCCAAGACCAATTTTTCTGCACATGTTTGACAGGTGCACATCATTGCAATTTTTTAACAGCAAGGCAAATTCTTGCTTTCATCAAGATTATCTCTATAAGGTTATGGTGGGAAGTTATAATATAAAGAGTGCAGCGCTGGACATGTGAAGTGAATGGTGAAATGTTATTAAACCATGTACTAAAATTTGATCAACAATATATACAAATAATGACCTATAAAGGTAGTGAATTACTTATGACCGTAAACATATAAATAAAAATAGTGAATTACTTATGACCGTAAGCATATGAAATTACAGAAAAAACTCCTGAAAGTAAAACTTTTGAAAGTGCATAAAAGTCCAAAGCAATAATTTATCGTGCAATGTGAATAAGCATATGAAATTACAAAAAACCTTGAAGGTAAAACTTTTAAAGTGCAAAAAAAGTCCAAAGCAATAAATTTCCGTGCAATGTGTATTTCAGGGGTGCATCTTCGATAATCGGTGTTGCCCACCACCGGATAGGTGAATGAATAAAAGGCTTACCAGAAAGCCTGTGACCGCCCTTATTCAGGGGGGTCAGAACAGGCTTAGCAGATATGGGAGGACCACCACACGGATACTCCGTTTGATAGATGGATCAATGGGCCAGGGCTCCTTGCCAGGTAATTCTCCAGCCGACAACCACTGTGAATACTCTCCCAGCTCCCGTCCTCTCCTAGGGCAGACTTGAAGCTTCCACAGATTCAATATAGGAAGATGTGATATGTGGCGCCAAAAAGAGATAAAGAAAAGAAGCTCCGCTGGTGCAGATAACTTTGGGTTTCTTTTATTGGCAAAAAATTGCGGTATCAGGCATTAAAAAGCAAAGAAAACGAGCAGAGTAAAAAAACGACACTACCGCCGTTTGTTTAAAAATCGCGCATGCGCGGTGCGTGCAATGTTGTGACTAGGGTCACAACATTGCACGCACCGCGCATGCGCGATTTTTAAACAAACGGCGGTAGTGTCGTTTTTTTACTCTGCTCGTTTTCTTTGCTTTTTAATGCCTGATACCGCAATTTTTTGCCAATAAAAGAAACCCAAAGTTATCTGCACCAGCGGAGCTTCTTTTCTTTATCTCTTTTTGGCACCACATATCACATCTTCCTATATTGAATCTGTGGAAGCTTCAAGTCTGCCCTAGGAGAGGACGGGAGCTGGGAGAGTATTCACAGTGGTTGTCGGCTGGAGAATTACCTGGCAAGGAGCCCTGGCCCATTGATCCATCTATCAAACGGAGTATCCGTGTGGTGGTCCTCCCATATCTGCTAAGCCTGTTCTGACCCCCCTGAATAAGGGCGGTCACAGGCTTTCTGGTAAGCCTTTTATTCATTCACCTATCCGGTGGTGGGCAACACCGATTATCGAAGATGCACCCCTGAAATACACATTGCACGGAAATTTATTGCTTTGGACTTTTTTTGCACTTTAAAAGTTTTACCTTCAAGGTTTTTTGTAATTTCATATGCTTATTCACATTGCACGATAAATTATTGCTTTGGACTTTTATGCACTTTCAAAAGTTTTACTTTCAGGAGTTTTTTCTGTAATTTCATATGCTTACGGTCATAAGTAATTCACTATTTTTATTTATATGTTTACGGTCATAAGTAATTCACTACCTTTATAGGTCATTATTTGTATATATTGTTGATCAAATTTTAGTACATGGTTTAATAACATTTCACCATTCACTTCACATGTCCAGCGCTGCACTCTTTATATTATATCTAGTCTTTTGGTACCCTTATATCGGGGTTATAGTGCACAGCAGCAGGACCTTTTTACCTTCTTTACTTAATCACAATCTTTATGCACCTAGCGCAATTTCTTTCTTTAAATTCTATGGTGGGAAGTTGCCACTGACACACAAAGACCAATTTTAACGCACCTGTTACTTCTATCCAAAGTCAAAGTGACACCAGAATGTATCCAAAAAATCTCTAATCTTGTTCCCAGTGCACTACATTGTGGCCTCGTCATACACACTGGCTCCCCAGCTGTTGCTGCGCAAAATAAAGGCAGCTTGCACAGATCTGCAACTTTACAGTTAGACTAAGGGGACCCCCCTGGCACTATATTGGAAGGAATTTTTAATTTTTAGGCTTTCACTTTAAAAATCAAAAAATCACTGCTTATTTAAAAATTACATTTTTCACAAACTTTTTTTTATTGATCCATGTCCCCCAGGGCAGGACCCGGACCCCTATAACCATTGTATGCCTAATTACTTGCGTTTAAGCCTTCAAAATGGGCAATTTTGATGTTTGGGTCCCATTGACTTTAATTGGGTTCACTGTTCGGGTCCGAACGTTCGCGGTGTTCGGAAATTCTGGTCTGAACTGAACAGGGGTCCTTTCGGCCCATCCCTAGTTTCTACTAATTTTAGGTGCAGCATTTTGTGTATATTATATATATATATACAGTAATATATTATTTTTTTGATTTACTTTGTGGCGCCGATAACCCTACACTTCCCCCCTTGCACTACAGATATATGCCTAGGTCAGATTTCATGAATGGCGTTTACAACCACATTAATGACTGCTTTTTCATGATAAAATCTTAAGGACTGCTTAAGAAAATATATTTTTTTTTCTGTATTCATATGAAGAATTAAATTTGTGCAGGATTGCAAAGATACAAAAAGGATCACTTTAAGCAGGTTGGACAGTAATTCCAAGTAGTAGTAGACATGATCATTATTCTCGGTTTTCTATTAAAAACAAACACATGGTTATGCTAGAAAATCAAATGAATTTGTCAGAGATGTACCTTCACATTCATTCAGGCTGGGTTCACAATAGTGCAAATTGGATGCGGGTTCCCCGCATATAATTCGCACTAACAGGAGATTATGACCGGCTCTTTGGGGAGCTGGTTCACATATCTCCGCAGTGGCTCTGGTGCGATTTGTGCGTCTTTTGGCCCGTTTCAGATTTCATCCTGAATTTTGGGCTGAATTTGGACCTGAAACAGTGAACGAGGATGCACCAGACTTCAGCTGTGAAACTTCTGCATGCTCATATGTGAACCCAGCCTAACGGTCCTTTGTAGCAGTTCTTAGGATAAGCAGATACACAACCATATAACAAGATGAAAACACTGCGACCAAAGAATACTAATAAACTCCACAAAAAGTTTTAGTGTCCAGAGATAGAACATTTATAATGAAAAAGGCAGTTGGAGGCTCAATGGATGCACTTCTCTAATGTCATCATAACCCAACAGTATTGTATTGCTTTAAAATCCATCAGAACTGCCAATGATGTTTCTCAAAATGGACCACTGAATACAAATGTGGATAGGCAGGTGTACTTATATACAAAATAATTAGACATATCAAAGTCAATTGTTCTTCAGATCTGTTATTATAGCTAAAGTTCTGAAGAAATAGACTGTCTGTCTGGCCATCTATTAGGGATGAGCCGAACACCCCCCTGTTCGGTTCGCACCAGAACATGCGAACAGGAAAAAAGTTTGTTCGGACACGCGAACACCGTTAAAGTCTATGGGACATGAACAATCAAAAGTGCTAATTTTAAAGGCTTATATGCAAGTTATTGTCATAAAATGTTTGGGGACCCGGGTCCTGCCCCAGGGGACATGGATCAATGCAAAAAAAAGTTTTAAAAATGGCCGTTTTTTCGGGAGCAGTGATTTTAATAATGCTTAAAGTCAAACAATAAAAGTGTAATGTCCCTTTAAATTTCATAGCTGGGGGGTGTCTATAGTATGACTGTAAAGGGGCGCATTGCATTGCCGTTCCGACAATACACATAGAAGTTCATTGATAAAAACGGCATGGGAATTCCCCACAGGGGAACCCCGAACCAAAATTTAAAAAAAAAATGATGTGGGGGTCCCCCTAACATCCATACCAGGCCTTTCAGGTCTGGTATGAATATTAAGGGGAACCCCAGCCAAAAAAAAATGATGTGGGGGTCCCCCTAAATTCCATACCAGACCCTTCAGGTCTGGTATGGATTTTATGGGGAACCCCGCGCCAAAAAAAAAAACGGCGTGGGGTCCCCCCAAAAATCCAGCACCCCCCTCCTGAACCGTACCAGGCCACATGCCCCCCAAAACACCTTGTCCCCATGTTGATGAGGACAAGGGCCTCATCCCCACAACCCTGGCTGGTGGTTGTGGGGGTCTGTGGGCGGGGGGCTTATCAGAATCTGGAAGCCCCCTTTAACAAGGGAACCCCCAAATCCCAGCCCCCCCTGTGTGAAATGGTAAGGGGGTACAAAATTGCCCCTACCATTTCACTAAAAAAATTGTCAAAAAAGTTAAAAATGACAAGAGACAGTTTTTGACAATTCCTTTATTTAAATGCTTCTTCTTTTTTCTATCTTCCTTCATCTTCTTCTTCTGGTTCTTCCTCCGGTGTTCTCATCCACCATCTCCTCCGTGGTGTCTTCTTCCCTTTTCCTTGGGCCGCTCCGCATCTATGATGGCATGGAGGGAGGCTCCCGCTCTTCTCTTCATCTTTTTCTCTTCTTCATCTTCTTCTCTTCTTCATCTTCTTCTCCGGGCCGCTCCGCATCCATGCTGGCATGGAGGGAGGCCCCCGCTGTGTGACGCATCTCACCTTCTGACGGTTCTTAAATAACGGGGGGGTGGGGTCACTCGGTGACCCCGCCCCCCTCTGACGCACGGCGACTTGACGGGACTTCCCTGTGATGTCACGGGGAATGCCACAGGGAAGTCCAGTCATGTCCCGTGCGTCAGAGGGGGGCGGGGTCACCGGGTGGCCAGACCCCCCTTTATTTAAGAACCGTCAAAAGATAAGACGCGTCACACAGCGGCAGCCTCCCACCAGATAGAAGAAAGAAGAAGCATTTATATAAAGGAATTGTCAAAAACTGTCTCTTGTCATTTTTAACATTTTTGACAGTTTTTTAGTGAAATGGTAGGGGTACTTTTGTACCCCCTTACCATTTCGCACAGGGGGGAGGGTCGGGATCTGGGGGTCCCCTTGTTAAAGGGGCTTCCAGATTCCGATAAGCCCCCCGCCTGCAGACTCCCACAACCACCGGCCAGGGTTGTGGGGATGAGGCCCTTGTCCTCATCAACATGGGGACAAGGTGTTTTGCGGGGCTACCCCAAAGCACCCTCCCAATGTTGAGGGCATGTGGCCTGGTACGGTTCAAGAGAGGGGGCGCTCTCTCGTCCCCCCTCTTTTCCTGTGGCCTGCCAGGTTGCGTGCTCAGATAAGGGTCTGGTATGGATCTTTGGGGGGACCCCACGTCGTTTTTTTAATTTGGCGTGGGGTTCCCCTTAATATCCATACCAGACCTGAAGGGTCTGGTATGGAATTTAGGGGGACCCCCACGTCATTTTTTTAAATTTTGTCCGGGGTTTCGCTTAATACCCATACCAGACCTGAAGGGCCTGGTATAGAATTTAGGGGGAACCCCCACATCATTTTTTTTTAATTTTGGCCGGGGTTCCCTTTAATATCCATACCAGACCTGAAGGGCCTGGTATGAAATTTAGGGGGACCCCCGCGTCATTTTTTTTTTAAATTTTGGGTCGGGGTTACCCTGTGGGGAATTCCCATGCCATTTTTATCAATGAACTTCTATGTGTATTGTCGGACCGGCAATGCAATAGCCGTGAGTAGTTTTAAATAACTTTTTTTCCTTTGAAATATCATTTTGCTGTTAGACTGTTCTAAACACGGGAAACATGCACCCCTTTACAGGCATACTATAGACACCCCCCAGGTACGAAATTTAAAGGGATATTACACTTTTATTGTTTGACTTTAAGCATTATTAAAATCACTGCTCCTGAAAAAAAAGGCCGTTTTTAAAAAATTTTTTGCATTAATCCATGTCCCCTGGGGCAGGACCCAGGTCCCCAAACACTTTTTATGACAATAACTTGCATATAAGCCTTTAAAATTAGCACTTTTGATTTCTCCCATAGACTTTTAAAGGGTGTTCCGCGGCATTCAAATTTGCCGCGAACACCCCAAATTGTTCGCTGTTCGGCGAACTTACGAACAGCCGATGTTCGAGTCGAACATGAGTTCGACACGAACTCGAAGCTCATCCCTACTATCTATCTATCGATTGTTGTCTTATGAGGAGGTTTATGTGTTATCTCCATTAGCAACTGGGAATCTCTCTCTCTCTCTCTCTCTCTCTATATATATATATATATATATATATCTCTATCTCTATATATCTATCTATATATATATATATCTCTCTCTATATATCTCTATATCTCTCTCTCTCTCTCTCTCTCTCTCTCTCTCTCTCTCTCTCTCTATATATATATATATATATATATATATATATATATATATATATATATATATATATATATATATATATATATATATATATATATATATATCTCTATATAGATCACTATGCGGCAGGCTTTAGCTTGAGATTTAACAGTTCCTTTCGATCTGCAGGAATGTTAGGTGTATGTGATATGGCAGATGCTCTGCTATTTACCCATCGTAAACTCAGATGTGAGAAATGGACCATGTCTAATTTAATATTTTATGGCAGACCTTATGGGGCCCAAGTATTAACTAGACCACTTGGAACCCCTTTGTTGACTAACCCTTTTATCCACTTCAAAGGACACGTTTGATATGCAGAGAATATGGCCATCTGTTCAGGAGTGGGACATTTGCCCAGGTTATGACCTTGCATAATTAATGCCCCATTCAAGAGAAGGTGATGACCTGGCCTAATTAATTTTCTCCCCAAGAGAGAAGGTGCCAGTGAGGGGTTGAGCTATGCTAAATCTAGGGATGGGGTATTGTCCAATTCAGAATGAGATATGGCCGAAGGGAGGAGAAGGGTAAGATAATTTGATAATATTTAAGATAATAATTACCAATCAGAGTGGCCCTATGCAAGTCTATGAGAGATGGGCCTTTATTAGTTTAAGTTTAAAAAGATATGGCAGAAGTAGAAATTTTGTGATTGGGGGTCCTCGCATAACATTACTGGTAAGTATAAGGACATTTTCTATCACTTACCTGTATGCATGTTTGTTCTGTTTTTGCTGTCTGTCTTGCTGTTTGTAGTTTAAGGTGTTGAGTATTATACTCTGTATTCCTTCATTTAACCTATGATTTTCTTCCTTTGTCTGTACTATACATAAATGGCAGTGTATTAGTTTAGACCTTCTTACTACTTATCAATAATTTTCTGTTATGTTAAAGCTTTCACTCATGGTCCAAGAACTCTTATTTACCAAATCATATCAGGAAAATATTAAAATATCACAATATATAGATTTGGGTAACTATATCTATCTGTCTGTCTGTCTGTCTGTCTGTCCATCTATCTATCTGTCCATCTATCTATCTGTCCATCTTACATTGTTGAGAGCATAAGCAAAACAATAATAAACAGAATGTGATTAAAAAATATGTAGTCACATATCTGTCACATCAAACACATTTTCTACACCTAACAAGTATTCCTAAAAAAAAACACTTATCTGTCAAATAGCAAAATATTGTCCAGAATTCCATTTACCATAAGTGGTAGTTAAACAAGTCTGCCATCCAGCAAACTGCAGAGAATCAGATGAAATGGCATATGAATCAAATGTACTTAAGAGGAATATCTCAATCTGTACACGTTCTATTCCACAGTGCAGTGGGCCCTTGTATGCTAGTAGTTAGCATTCAGAACACTGACTGCTTTATTTAAAGTGATATTTTTTCAACCTCACCTTCACAGTGATCAGCAACATCATTACCAAACCCTGAATAAGAACAGCATATTCAAATGCATTCTATATACTAAACACACACACATATGCTGATTATATCTGCAATTCTAATAGAAGTCAGAGTGTTTCTTAAACTGTTTTTATTTTCCAGCATAATACTGCATTAAAACATATTTTGAGCATTGTTTTCACAGAACATACATGACACACATTGCACATACAGATTCATTTAAAAAGTTGCCAAACCATTGATAAAACAGCAAAGAAAAATACTCATTATTATTATTAATATCCTTAGTCTTTTTAAAGTATAATTAAAGGCAAAAATATTTTAGAATGAGTGAAGAGGGATAAAAATGCTTCTCTGCTGTCAGGTTTCTATTGCTGTCTGTGCCCTCAGTAGGGAGATTCATCCTTGAAATTTGTCTTGATTCCGCGAGACTTAAAGTGAAAGAAAATCCAAAATTTTGGGTTGTCCCCAGAACAGTAATACAGGGGAATCTTCCAATGGGGACACTGGAGAAGTCTGATGACTCTGATGACAACCAAGTATTTCTTCAGTTTTGAAGAATTTCCTCTCACTTCTAGTTTTGGCTTTGGGACAAGGAGTAAAAGGAAATCTCCCTAATGGGACACAGATGGCAGAAAAAATGACAGGGGTCCCTAACCCTTGCTTACTTTATACAAAATGAAAAAAAAATGTTTTGCCTTTAGCTCTACTTTAGTTCAGTACAGTGACCGTGCATTACTGATGTTCTAAGTTCTATATAAGTATACAACTCTATCAGTTAACTTTCATTTTAGTGACCCTGTCAATATATAAAAAGATTAAAACATGTGCATACTCTAAAGGAAGACAGATTTCTTTTTTTTCAGTGGATGGTAATTCCAATTCTTGTTCTCTCTTTCACAGCTACAGACACTGGTATCAGATTCACTGTTCACTGTGATTCTCTGAGCAGAATGCTATTGGGTGGAACCACAGTGAACATGGTAGTGCCAAATACCAGTGTCAGCCGAAGATTTTCAAGAGAGCGAAGACTGGAGTCACTGGGGTAGATTTACTAAAGGCAAATAGGCAGTTCACTTTGCAAGGGAAAATGCAGTTTGCCAGTGAATTTGCTCCATATCTTGGTGAATGAGGTGAAGCTCTTCTGACTTCCATCATCCAATCATTTACTGTACACTGTATGCACAAATGTTGTTATTTTATTTTCCTTGAATGCGATTGGTTGCTGCATGCAAAGTGAAACTTCACTGCATTCACTAAACTCTGCAGCAAACATTCTTGCAAAATGCAATTTTTCTTCCAAAGCACACAGCTTATTTGCCATTCGTAAATCAACTCCACTGTTTGCTGGAAGGGTGGAAAGGTAAGTATTATTCATTTTCTTTTACAGGGTATATTTAAAATATTGGTCTATACTAATTAAATATAAATCTATAAAAGAAAACTGTCCTAGCTGCTCTATAGATATCCCTAAGGATATAACTATGAATAGATTATTATGATGCAACGCAAAAATAAATAGCAATAAAACCTTAGGGCAAAATACATTTGATTAAAAAAATCTGTGCTATAAGTACCCCAAACAAAAACATAACGTGAATAGACATTAAATGAAAAACATTTGTATAAATCTCCCTAAGGGGTACAACTCTCTCAGTGCAGCAATTCAATTCAAAGTACAAATACTTTGTTCAAATGAGTTCATGAAATTACCAATATATAAATTGCATAAAAATTAGGTGAGAAAAAAATCCCTATAAAACTCCCAGAGTGGTGAAACACTCTCATACAGCAGTTCAATTCAAAGTGCAGATCTGTGTTGCAATAGCAGTAAGCAGTTTAGATGAGCTCATAAAATGTCCATTTCAAATTGGTGCTCCACACCAGAGAAGAAGGTGTAAACCTCACCACCACAGACACACATTATCTTGAGTCAGAATAAGTTTTACCTACTCTGACACTAGTAGCACACACACATATATATATATATATATATATATATATATATATAGAGTAAAATTGCTGAACTCAAAGATGTATGACTTTTCCTATTGAAAGACATGTACAACAATATCTTTCAAATATTGTTCACAAATCTGTCTAAATCTATGTTAGTGAGTACTTCTCTTTTGCCAAGATAATCCATCCACCTTACGGATGTGACATATCAAGATGATGATTAGACAGCATGATTATTGCACAAGTGTGCCTTAGGCTGGCCACAATAAAAGGCCACTCTACAGTAAAATGTTTTTTATCACACAGCACAATGCCACAAATGTCGCAAGTTTTGAGGGAGAGTGCAATTGGCATGCTGACTGCAGGAATGTCCACCAGAGCTGTTGCTCTGGAATTGAATGTTCATTTCTCTACATAAGCTGTCTCCAAAGGTGTTGGAATTTTCAGTACATCCAACCGGCCTCACATCCACAGACCACATGTAACAACACCAGCCCAGGACCTCCACATCCAGCAGCTTCACCTCCAAGATCGTCCAGCCACCCAGACAGCTGCTGCAATATTTGGTTTGCATAACCAAAGAATTTCTGCACAAACTGTCAGAAACTGTCTCAGGGTAGCTCACCTGCAGTTCCTCGTCATAACCAACTTGAGTGGGCAAATGCTCCCATTCAATGGTGTCTGGCACTTTAGAGAGGTGTTCTCTTCATGCATGAATCCCGGTTTTCACTGTACAGGGCAGATGGCAGACAGCATGTATGGCATTGTGTGGGTGAGTAGTTTGCTGATGTCAACGATGTGGATCGAGTGGCCCATGGTGGCAGTGGGGTTATGGTATGGGCAAGCGTGTGCTATGGACAACGAACACAGGTGCATTTAATTGATGGCATTTTGAATGTACAGATATACTGTGACGAGATCCTGAGGCCCATTGTTGTGCCATTTATCCACAACCATCACCTCATGTTGTAGCATGATAATGCACGGACCCAAGTTGCAAGGATCTGTACACAACTCCTGGAAGCTGAAAACATCCCAGTTCGTGCATGGCCAGCATACTCACCGGACATGTCACCCATTGAGCATGTTTGGGATGCTCTGGATCAGCGTATACGACATTGTGTTCCAGTTCCTGCCAATATCCAGCAACTTCATATAGCCATTGAAGAGGAATGTACCAACATTCCACAGGCCACAATCAACAACCTGATCAACTCTATGCGAAGGAGATTTGCTGCACTGCGTGAAGCAAATGGTGGTCACACCAGATACTGACTGGTTTTCGGACCCACCCGACCCCCCCAATACAGTATAACTGCACATTTTAGAGTGGCCTTTTATTGTAGCCAGCCTAAGGCACACCTGTGCAATAATCATGCTGTCTAATCAGCATCTTGATATGCCACAACTGTGAAGTGGATGGATTATCTCGGCAAAGGAGAAGTGCTCGCTAACAGATTTAGACAGATTTGTGAATATATATATATATATATTCAGCTTGTTCAATTAAGCTTTGACAAAAAACCCTGGAAGCTGATTGGTTTCTATGCAGAGCTGCACCAGATTACCTTAAAGAATCCCTTTATTAACCATTTGCCACCCGCCATATAGCAGAATGACGGCGGCAAAGTGGTTTCAATACCCTGACTGTCATATGAGGTCCTCAGGATATTAAGCCGCTGCGCGCACCGCGGCGATCGTTGTTGCGGTATGTCAATCTGACACACCGCAACTCCAATCTAGGTAAAGAGTCTCTGATGGAGACTCTTTACCACGTGATCAGCCGTGTCCAATCACGGCTGATCACGATGTAAATCAGAAGAGCCGGTGATCGGCTTTTCCTCACTCGCGTCTGACAGATGTGAGGAGGGACGATCGGCTGCTCTCCTGACAGGGGGGTCTGTGCTGATTGTTTATTAGCACAGCTCCCCCTCGGACCCCACCCAGGACCACCATCATGTTGCCCAGGACCACCAGGATGGCCTTCCGCACTAGACCACCAGGTATGCCCCCCTAGACCCCTAGGGAAATACCAATATGTGCCCAGGCAGCTGCCAATCAATGCCTAGGCTGCTGCCAATCAGTGCCCACTCAAATGCCTACCACTGCCAGTTCCACCAGGGATGCCTATCAGTGCCATGTATCAGTGCCACGTATCAATGCCCATCAGTGCCACCTATCAGTGCCCATCAGTGCCCAGCAGTGCCACCTATCAGTGCTCATCAGTGCCCAACAGTGCCGCCTATCAGTGCCACCCATTAGAACCCATCTTTGCAGCCTTTCAGTGCCCAGCAGTGTCGCCTATCAGTGCCCATCAGTGCCCACCAGTGCCACCCATGAGTGTCCATCAGTGACGCCTATCAATGCCCATCACTGCTGCATATCAATGCCACCCATCAGTGCCGCCTACCAGTGCCCATCAGTGCCCGCTCATTGGTGCCACCTCATCGGTGCCGCCTTATCAGTGCCTGTCAGTGCCGCCTTATCAGTGCCCATCAGTGAAAGAGAAAACTTACTTATTTACAAAATTTTATAACAGAAACAAAAGCAAAACTTTTATTTTTTTCTAAATTTTCAGTCTTTTTTTATTTGTTTAGCAAAAAACAAAAACCACAGAGGTGATCAAATACCACCAAAATAAAGCTCTATTTGTGGGACAAAATTATAAAAATTTATTTTGGATACAGTGTTGTATGACCGCGCAATTGTCATTCAAACTGCGACAGCGCTAAAAGCTGAAAATTGGTCTGGGCAGGAAGGTGTCTAAGTGCCCTGTATTGAAGTGGTTAAAGTGCTGTACAGTAACCAATAGTAGTCAGTCAAATTCCAATTTATAAAAGTTTGGCCAAGCAGTTGAGAGGTTATCTCTTATCAGTATGTACTATATAACCTCTGTCCTAGAGTATACTTCGTACTCGAAATTCAAGGCTTGATTGAACTGGATATTTTAACTATCCTGGAACATGAAGAAAGCTGATTCACTTCTCATTTTTGATTTCTGCATTCCTTCAAGTAGGCAAGTTGGATTGTAGAATGCCAGCTTAATTTCACAAACAATAATACATGTTTTAACAAGACAATGTAACAATGAAGCTGATTAAATGATGAGATGAATTGTCACATTTGATGATGATGGAAAATGCAGCAGCACTTAAATGTCAAATCATACATTCACAACATTCACATTAAATGCACTGAAAACCTTTTTTGGTTCTGACTTTTTATCATATTTTTCTTGCAGGTTAAAATTTTTGTTTGTTATAAAGTTAAAACACTTTCCCCTGTTAAAATCAGATGCCTGTGGTATTCGGAAAGTGAACAAAGGATTAGATCAATTAAGTTGTGTATTAGTTATAAAAATTATATATATTTACTCAAAGTATATCTGATCACACAGACCATAACTGCTAGTATAGCAATTCATACTATGCAGATGCACTCAAATATATTTATGTCCATTTGCTCTTATATACTTTCCTGGCCATTTTTACATTTTTGTGCAATGTTGCTGCTTAGTCTGCAATGTCTGTACTGTAGTATTTCTACGTGACTGGTTTAGAAAATATCACATGCCAGTGTAAGGGTTCAGGGGTTAGATCACCACAGGTTACCTTCTCAATGTTGCAGTTCTCTCACCAGTGTCACATGTAAACAGTGGTATTAAACTAATCACTGTGTAACACCCTTACCTTGGATCTGGCCTTTCAAGACATAGGGGTTGTTTTACTAAAACTGGAGAGTGTAAAATCTGGTGCAGCTCTACATAGGAAACCAATCAGTTTCCAGGTTTTTTGTAAAACCTTAATTGACCAGGCTGAAATTAGATGTTGATTGGCTACAATGCACAGCTGCGCCGCTAGATTTTGCACTCTCCAGTTTCAGTAAATCAACCTCATAATGTCCCGTTGGGTCAGTTTGAGATGCAAGGACAAAAAAAGGCATACTGTATGACTATAGCCACACCTCTGGCTTTAGAAATAGGAGAGGTGCTTAGAAACTATTGGCTGTATATGATTAAAAGAAGCTTAGGGGTGGAAGAGGGTGTAAAATATGTTTCTTGGAGCATGACAACCTGAGGTTGTAGCTGTTTCAACTCTAATCACATTTGTTCATCTTGTTTGGAGAGTACCTACATCTAACATTGTAGGTGATTATCTTTATATATCCATTTTTTTCTGGCATAGATAACCCCTTTTATGCTTAGGAAGTTTAGTCCCAATCCAGCCAAACCTGACCCCCCCCCCAACATAGCATTTACAGAACATATGAACAGCAAAAAAAAATGGTGCAAAAACTATAATCTGATGGGAGGCCTAGGGGCAAAAGTCTAGCTATCTGCCTCCAAGACTGATAGGGAGAATCCTCAAGGGATAATGCCTCAATTACAGTAGTCATACCTATTTGGGATATGGGCATGACCACAATAGAAGGGAGGAGGGTCGGTCTTCTCCCCCTCCCCTCAGTTGCCAAAAAGACTAGTAATATTGTTAACATGATGTATTATAGTGGGGTCCATAATATAAAAAGTAGCTTCTGCTGTGACAAATGCAGGTTAGACCACTGCCCTCTTCACTAATTTGTGACAAATGGTCAACCTCACAGCACTGTCACTGATTCACAATTTTACATTCTTTATCATTATGGGACAATCACAGAACTATGTATGGTCTACAATCTTTATATAACCCACTCCTTTTATTCCACAAAAATTTGGCCTTTTATCCAGCATGGACTTCCCCGTGACCTTCTGAGCCTGGTCAAAGACCGGTATCTCATGCTTACACAATTTGGTTTCAGATTCATCAATATTACCTTTTCTAGATTTATGTAAATCCTATGGGCTTCCCCAATCTGAATTATTTTGATATTTACAAATGAAAAATTTCTACACTCTAAATACAAAGATTGCTATGACAAAACTGTAAATTTTCGAAATAATTAGCTTGAAAAATCCACATTGTAGGGGAAGGTTTTCATCACTCTATTCTTAATTTCTTACTAAACCTGATGCATCCCCACCCTTTTATGTGGCCAAATGGGAAAATGATCTGTCGTACTATTGATTAAGGATGAGCCGAACACCCCCTGGTTTGGTTCGCACCAGAACTTGCGAACAGGCAAACAATTTGGACGAACACCGTTAAAGTCTATGGGACACGAACATGAAAAATCAAAAGTGCTCATTTTAAAGGCTTATATGCAAGTTATTGTCATAAAAAGTGTTTGGGGACCTGGGTCCTGCTCCAGAGGACATGTATCAATGCAAAAAAAAGTTTTAAAAACTGAAGTTTTTTTGGGAGCAGTGATTTTAATAATGCTTAAAGTGAAACAATAAAAATGAAATATTTCTTTAAATATCGTGCCTCGGGGGTGTCCTTAGTATGCCTGTAAAGTGGTTCAGTTTTCCCCTGTTTAGAATAATACCACAGCAAAATGACATTTCTAAAGGAAAAAAGTAATTTAAAACTAATCGTGGCTGTAGTGAATTGTCAGGTCTTGGCAATATAGAAAAAACTCATTGAAAAAAATGGCATGGGTTCCCCCCCCCCAGTTCATTACCAGGGCCTTTGGGTCTGGTATGAATTTTAAGGGGAACCCCGAACCAAAATTTGAAAAAAAAAAAAAATGCGTGGTGGTCCCCCCAAAATCCATACCAAAGGGTCTGGTATGGATATTAAAGGGAACTCTGTGCCAAATTTAAAAAAAATGGCGTATGTGTCCTCCTTAACCTTACCAGGCCACATGCCCTCAACATGGGGAGGGTGCTTTGGAATAGTCTCCCAAAGCCCCTTGTCCCCATGTTGATGGGGACAAGGGCCTCATCCCTACAACCCTTGCGCGGTGGTTGTGGGGTTCGGCGGGCGGGGGGCTTATCCGAATTTGGAAGCCCCCTTTAACAAGAGGACCCCCAGATCCCGGCACCCCTATGTGAATTGGTAAGGGGTACATTGTACCCCTACCATTTCACAAAAAAGTGTCAAAAATAGTAAAAAAACACCTGACAGACCAAATGCTGGATTCTGAGGGCAGGTTCCTTTTCTTAAAAGGCACCTGGAAAGGAAAACCTATGACCCTGGCAAACATATACTGCCCCAATTCCAAGAGGGTGACCATTCTAAAAGAGATATTCCTAAAATTTGCCTCCTTCTAAACAGGTCTACTGATATTGGGGGGCGATTTCATTATAGTCCTTGACCCTTTGGTGGATACTCCCACAGGCACCTTCTCCTTTCCATTCTTGGCTCTGCGACAAGTGAAACTTCAATTGAACTCTCTTGCATTACACGACACCTGGCGCACCCTTAACCCTACGGAAAGGGACTATACATTCTTCTCAGCACCCCACAATCGATACTCGAGGGTGGACTACCTCTTCATTCACCAATCTGACCTGACATATCTTGAAGACCCGACCATTGAAAGTATTGCCCTCTCCGACCACCACCCGATTACCCTGACTTTGAGATTTCCACAGAGTGGAGTCCACCAGGACGTGGAGACTAGACGCCTCCACTTTTGCAGACCCTGGAGATCTAGCAAACATTAAGCAAGCCCTTACTGATTACTTTGACCTAAATGACACGCCTGAGGTGTCTCCCATGGTACAATGGGAGGCACATAAGTGTGTCATAAAAGGACACCTTCTTGCTATAGCTGCTAGGAAGAAGAGGACACGTTAAGAGTTGATTATCTCTCTCTCCCAGAAAATAGCTAGGCTGGAAGCCCAACATAAATGCTCTCAAGCTCTCCAAGTAGCTAAAGAACTAGCGGACACATTAGCACAGTTAGTGGAGGAAATGTTTAAGAAAGCAAGCAGAAGACTTGTTTTGTCACACAGACTGTTTTATGGACAAGGCAATAAGCCAGGCAAGCTGCTAGCCAGACTTATGCAGAAACGCACACAGACCCACACTGTGCATCATGTGACTGACTCGTCAGGAACAATTTACTCCAAAAACGAGGAGATTGCACACCAATTTTGTAGCTTTTATAGTGAACTCTATAATCTTAAAGGGGCAGGTCAGAATCAGAATCCTACCAATGTTGAGACAAGATCGCGACTGATAAAAGACTATGGGGTCATTTACTATAACTCCAGGAAGTACTGGGCACTATAATAGAGCCCATTTTAGCCAAATGGAAACAAAACGGCGAATTTGCGCATGAAAATTAGCGATATAAGCGGGGAACAAACTTTTGTAAATTCTAAATTGCTGCTAATTAGCGCTTCCGCGTATATACAAATGCCAATTCTTATCAAGTTGTTATATAGCACTGTACTGTAGGCATGATCCATGTATGTGAAAGAAACATTTTTATCAGAGATGTGCTCTAGTTCCCGTGCATCTATTGATTTATATTGCAATTAGTATTCCTAGTTTTTTTTTCCTTCTTTTGCTAAGAAATGCAGTTCTGAATGATTATTACATAGTAATGTCTGCTATTCTGTAAAGTTACATGTATTAATCATTTAGGTTACCTATTTGTTGTATGTTGTTTTTTTCATGTTTTTGATTTATTATTTATTAATTTAGTTGAATATAAAGCAGTAATTATTTATGTTCATTCTTTAATAATACTACACTATTATGCAGGTCTTGTACTTAGCACAATGGCTTAGTGGTCTGCTTGGATATCTTCACACCACTCATAGTATGAGTTCAAACAACAGCCAACCTACCATCCACCAGCTGTGTTTATTTTTCCAGTGCACAAGTGAATTAAAATAAACAAACAAATAAATGTAAACTGCTCTTTAGCTAGTGTGTGGTGTTTGGAATGTCACATCATATTATAATTGAACACTTACATACCATTGCATGCATTTAAAGAGTTAATACAATAAAAACTTTCACATTAAAGTGCATTGGCTACTTGGCAATCACCTATTTTCAGTATATATATTGGCTATTGGATTTTTCTGTGGGATTTGAACCCATGTGTCTTTCAATACCTGAATGTTTGAAGCTAGAGGTGCTAACTGCTAGCCTATTGGGCTGAGCACAATTATACATACAAAATACTTTTGCTAGTGTTTGATGTGTTATATACTATACAATAAAGTTTATCAAATGTAAACTGCTTGTTAGCTAGTGTGTGGTGTTTGGAGATTCACACCATAATATTAGTGAATACTTACATACCATTGCAAGCATTTGAAGAGTTAATACAATAATATCAACCACATTAAAGTGTATTGGCTACTTGGCATTCACTGTATGCTGCTTTGGCTAAATGGCTAACAGTAATTCTCCTTTTCTCCATCAATAGTAATCTTTTAGGATTCTTCTGTGGGATTTGAACCCAGGAGTCTTTCAATACCTGCATTTTTGAAGGTAGAGGTGCTAACTGCTAGCCTATTGGGCTGAGCACAATTATACATACAAAATACTTTTACTAGTGTTTGATGGTTTATATACCATACAATAAATTTATCAAATGTAAACTGCTTGTTAGCTAGTGTATGGTGTTTTCGAGATTCACACCATAATATTAGTGAAGACTTATTTATTTTTATTTAAGGTACTTCTATAGTGCCGTCAATTTATGCAGTGCTTTACATATACATTATACACTCACATGGGCCTCTACCCTCAAGGAGCTTACAATCTAAGGTCCCTAACTCACATTCATATACTAGGGCCAATTTAGACAGAAGCCAATTAACCTACCAGCATGTCTTTGGAGTGTGGGAGGAAACCGGAGTACCCGGAGGAAACCCACGCAGGCACAGGGAGAACATGCAAACTCCAGGCAGGTAGTCTTGTGGTTTGGTTGAGAATACGAACCAGCGACCCTTTTTACTGCTAGGTAGGGATGAGCCGACCCCCCTCCCCTGTTCGGTTCGCACCAGAACATGTGAACAGGAAAAAAGTTTGTTCGAGCACGCAAACACCGTTAAAGTCTATGGGGGTCATTTACTATAGCGCCAAGAAGTGCTGGGCACTATGGCAAATAATAGCTCCCATTTTAGCCAAATAAAATTTCAACAGGCGAATGTGCGAATGAAAAATTAGTGCTATTAGTGAGAAACACGTTAGTAAATTCTAAGCTGGCGCTAATTAGCGCTTCCGCGTATATGCAAATGCCAATTCCTACCAAGTTGTTATATAGTACTGCACTGTAACCATGATCCATGTATGTGAAAGAAACATTTTTATGTGAGATGTGCTCTACCTTGTGTGCATCTATTGATGTATGTTGCAATTAGTATTCCTAGTTTTTTCCTTCTTTTGCTAACTAATGCAGTTATGAATGATTATTACATAGTAATGTCTGCTATTCTGTAAAGTTACATGTATTAAACATTTAGGTTACCTATTTGTTGTATTTTTTTATTTAG
Source organism: Lithobates clamitans (assembly GCA_037952925.1). Taxonomy (NCBI): domain Eukaryota; kingdom Metazoa; phylum Chordata; class Amphibia; order Anura; family Ranidae; genus Lithobates; species Lithobates clamitans. Next base: position 2,957,360 of record JBBGZY010000316.1, read on the forward strand.
GTGACTATAAAGCGGTAATTATTTATATTCATTCTTTAATCATACTACGCTATTATGCAGGTCTCATACTTAGCACAATGGCTTAGTTGTCTCCACAGCACTCATGTTACAAGTTAAAATAGCAGCCAACCCACCATCCCCCAGCTGTGTTTATTTTTTCAGTGCACAAGCGAATTAAAATGAACAAACCAAAAAATGTAATCTGCCCATTAGTTAGTGTGTGGTGTTTGGAATTTCACACCATAATAGTATTGAATACTTACATATCATTGCATGCATTTGAATAGTTAATATAATAGAATCAGCCAAATTTAAAGTGCATTGGCTAATTGGCATTCACCTATTTTCAGCATATGCTGCTTTGGCTAATTGGCTAATAGTCATTTGCTTTTTTTTCACCAATTCAAGCTTTTATATTTCTCTGTGGCATTTGAACCCATGAGTTCTTCAAGGTAGAAGTGCTGACTGCTAGCCTATTGGGTGTAGCACAGTCATACATAGAAAATACATAGAAAATGCATTCACTAGTGTTTGATGTTTCTTCTCCCCGAGCTGTCTCTCCTGCTGCCACCATCTTCTGCCGCTGATGTTCTTCAGTGCAGCCGGTTACCCACTAATAAAAAAAAAAAGCCGCTCGTCTTGTGGCGGTCTTCTGTGGCCATCCGATAAGGTCACCCAGAGAGTCCGCTCCATGGCTATGTAAGAGACGCCACACAGCGGGTGACAACACAGCGGAGGAAGACCACCATGGAAGAAGAGCAGCTTTTTTTATTAGCGAGTAACCAGCGGTGCGGAAGAACACAGCAGATGGAGAAGATGGCGGCGGCAGGAGAGACGGCTCTGGGAGAATATAGTTCGGGGAGAAGATGGAGGAAGGAGAGACAGCGTCTGGAGAAGATGGCTCAGGGAAGAACACAGCTCGGAGCTATTTTACAATAAAGGACTTGTCAAAAAACGTCTATTGATTTTTTTACATTTCACTGCTTTTTTTGGTGAATGGGTGGGGTAAAATGTACCCCATACCTATTCACATAGGGGGCAGGATCTGGGAGCCCCCTTTTTAAAGGGGGCTTCCAGATTCTGATAAACCCCCTGCCTGCAGACCGACAACCACCGACCAGGGTTGTCGGGAAGAGGCCCTTGTCCCCATCAACATGGGGAAAAGGTGCTTTGGGGCATGTGGCCTGGTAAGGTTCAGAAGGGGAGGGTGCTCACTCGTCCCCCCCTATCCTGACCTCCAGGCTGCATGCTTGGATAAGGGTCTGGTATGGATTTTGGGGGGCCCCACATTAAATTTATTTTACATTTTGGTGTGGGGTTCCCCTTAAAGTCCATACCGAAGGGCCTGGTATGTACTGGGGGGACCCTACGACATTTTTTTCCTTGAATTTTGGAATTCCATACCATAATATTATTGAATAAGTACATACCATTGCATGCATTTGAAGAGTTAAAATATGGAATAAAGCAAGCTGATGTGCTTTGGATAATTATGCTTCTGAGTACAATGCACACTTCCAGGAGGTGATGCTGTCAGTGGGATTTGAATTCATGGCTTGAACTTTTGGGGGAAGCAGGGTATACCGCTATGCTACAGAGCTGAGCACTTACCTACAGAGAAAATACATTTACTAATGTTTGATTCAATACAATAATGTTTTGCATTTCAAGCATTAATATTATAGTAACAACCATGCTCATGCCGATGTGGCATTGGCTAATAGGCATTTGCCTCTTTTCAGCATATGCTGCTGAGTACAATGCAAGCTTTCAGTAGGTGATACCATCTGTGTGATTTTCAGCAATTTGAGCACAATTATATTGAGAACATGTTTACTAGTGTTTGATGGTGGGACTACTTTATATTCTAGGTATAAAATAGTACTCAGCACAGTGACTTAGGCACCTTTCACACTTGTGCGACCTGAAAGTTGCGAGATTTTAATGCGACTTTAAGCAATGCCTGTGTAATCTTGAGGTCTATGGACGCAGGAGTCACAGGGAAAGACACGCAACTTTGCCACGATTTTGCATCAGCAATTTTCCGCAATTCCAGGGAATGCCTGTGTAAACTTGAGGTCTATGGACCTCAACTCGCATCAAAGTCAGACCAAAGTAGTACAGGGACTACGTTGAAGTCAGTGTTACTTGAAGTCGCACAGATATGAATGTTACACATTGAAAATCATGGGGTATGACTTGTCATACGACTCTGATGTCCAAAGTTGCACAAGTGTGACTCTGTCAGCGATTTCAGAGACATTAGTGCACTTTCCTGCATAGATGTCTAGTGAAATCACATAGGTCCCAACTGTTCTCCTTTAAGAAGGTATCCTATGCCTACCTACTTTTGCTAATAGGTGTCCCTTATACCCATCTCAAAAAGTTGGGAGGTAAGAAATCGCCCCCTGAAGTCGCCCAAAGTAGTGCAGGAACTACTTTTGGGAATCGTTGTGGCGTCGCACCAATTCGGACAGTTCCATTGCCATCAATAGGCGCCGATTTGGCCTACAATTTGACATGTCAATTCAGACCTATGTGAACATGGGTGAAGTTGCATAGATATTAGAGCTGCACCGTTCTGGCCAAAATGAGAATCACAATTTTTTTGCTTAGAATAAAAAGATCACGATTCTCGCAACGTAAAATCTTTCACGTTATCCAACAAGAAATTGGGCTAACTTTTCTTTTTTTTTTTTTTTTAAATTCATTAAAGTAATTTTTTCCAAAAAAAATTGCATTTGAATGGCGCAAATACAGTGTGACATAAAATATTGTAACAACCACCATTTTATTCTCTAGGGTCTCTACTAAAAAAATATATATAATGTTGGGGGGTTTTAAGTAATTTTCTAGCAAAAAAAAAATTATTTTAACCTGAAACCAACAAATGTCAGAAAAATGTTTAGTGTTTAAGTGGTTAAACTTTCTTCACTTACACAGAATTCTATTTAATTGACAAATTGTTACAAGGTTTCTAGTTAAGTTCAGACTTCCTGGTTTTTCGGCTGTGGCTTCAGAAGAGCAGAGAGAGTTCTTTGCATAGCAAGAATCGTGCAACGCTTTTTTCAAGATCGTAAAGGGGAAAAAAATCACGTTGACGATTAATCGTGTAGCTCTAATAAATATGCATGGAAATCAAGGGGGACAACTTTTCATGTGACTCTGAGGTCCAAAGCTCCATGAAAAGTCACCCAAGTGTGAAAGTAAACTAATGCGATTAATTGATAACACCTTTGAATAAGGCCCCATTTGCACTTGTGCGACCTTAAAATTGCACAGATTTGTCATGACTTGAAGCAATGTCTGTGTAATCTTGTGGTGTATGGACCTCAAATTGCATCAAAGTCAAACCAAGGTAGAGCAGGGACGAATTTGCTACACCTTCAGGATGCACAAGTGACAATAGGGCCAACTTCAAAGGTATTATCCTTGAATCTCATTCACACTGCTGCGACCTGAAAGTCACACTATTTTGCTGCCACTTTGCCGCTGCAACTTGGCCCCAACTTCTGGGAATGCCTGTGTAATATTGTACCCGATATACCTCAAGCCACACCAAAGTAGGACTACTTTGAAGTTGGTGCGACTTAAAGTAGCACAGATATGAATGGTTATCATTGAGAATCATGGGGTACAACTTGTCATGCAACTCAGAGGTCCAAATTTGCTGGAAAATTCGCCCAGCTGTGAAAGTCATATATATTTTAATAAAAGGAGCTCTCATTCATACTTGCATAGTCCTTACTGATTTACATCAGCAGAACAAATGCAGGAAGTGATGTGTACACATGGGACGGAAGCAAATGTGTGGTGATGCCAAACAAATCAATGAACCCCACCAAATCTAACTATGACATCCACCCCCGCATTGATTAAGTACAAGTACATATCCTACACTTACCCGGCCAATGAGCAGCACCTCCTCTCTGCTAAAGAGACCTCGCCATGTCCACCTAGATGGAGATCCTGACCAGCACAGGAACTTCCGGGTGCATACAACGACTAATTTCCAGGTCAGAAGGTGAAACCACGCTTTTGATTGCAGCTGCGAATATTTGAGCTCAACCATGATTAGCATTTTTTATTTTCAGATATGCAAATCTGTATTTCTACATATATTTGAAGGTAAACTTAAGGGAGTTTGATAAGAAATGGTGTCCTTGGGTTAGCTGCAGGTGAATTACAAAGACAAAAGGCCCAGTTTGAGCCCTGGTTCACACTGACAGAGGGAGGAAATCGTTCAGCTGAACTCCAATTTCATTCCTGCATGTCATTCCCGACTGTGGGGGGCAACATCAGAGACATCAGTGCAGGTTTCTGCACCAATAGCAATACAAATCGCACCAATTAGAACAGTGCAATTGCCACAGATTTGACATGATAAATCACACCAATGGGAACCAGAGCTGACACATTCAAACACTGCCTATCCACCAGCTGAATTCATTACCTGCTATTCTCCACAGCTGTTAATGATAAAGGTGGAATCTTTATATATAACTTGCAGTTGTGCAGAAGCCTAGGTTTACATTGGAGCGATTGGTCATGCGATTTGAGAGATCAAATCGCATGAATATTGGCAAAGGCACTGTTCCAATCGATGCAACATTTTTTTTGTTGCACCGCATCAATTTGCTAAAAGTAGTTCCTGCACTACTTTTGCCGATTTCAGGTGCAACTTCAATAGACATTTGTATGATGCCACCTGAAATCACACTGACCTTGCTACTTTGAAATCGTGCTACTTCAAGTGAAGTAGCACAATTTCAAAGTAGCATGTGAACCAGGGCAAAGAGATTTGTTTTTTGGTGCATAAATACATATTGAAATAAAATATAAGAGATATTGCACCGAGACGAGACGAGACGAAAAAAGCTCAATAATGTACTTTTATTTTACCAGCAGAAAAAAAAAAATTTCATTTACTAGCTTCAAAAAAATTTGGACAGGATATATGGTGCTACATTTAGCAACGGAATTTTAAGGGCCCTGCTCATAGGAGCTTACAATCTAAAATTAGACAAAACCTTAGAGTGGACACAGCTTTAATTTCAGTGTATAGCGGGCAACACATCACATTATCTGCAAGATTATAGAAACATACTTAACAGTCATTCTTACAAAGCATTCCAACATAATATTACAAAAGACTTATTCAAAACACCCACCACCAGCCCACAATCCACACATACATACATTGGTGACCACGTTTTGCTGGAAGCTGCATTTCGGTGTACACGATTAAACAAGATCAAAAAGAGTAGGTCAGCAGATGCTTCCAAACGATGTTTGCATGATCAGACAGGAACAATACACACACAACATTGACAGCATGGCCACATAAACCCACTTTTGATTGAAAAAATGCACAAGAATTTCATCAAATCTCCCCATATCATTCCTTCTCCCTCACAACAAAAAAACTGACCTTCTCAGGCCAAACAAACCCTCCTACTGCAGGCCTTTATATAAGAGAGGTTGTATTGTTAGCACACTGACACACCCAATAGAAGTACACGCCCACCAGTATCTTTCAACCTGTCTCTTCATGTATGTCTAAAGTGATTGCACCTGATGAGCAGGAACACATAATAGTATTTGCAACTGTGTTAGCCTTGGCTATGTGCATCAAACCTCCAACTACAGGCCAAAGATCAAAGTCCATTTGCATCCACATAAACAAAGCAACAGTTTTCTAAGCATATGTACCTGTGCAGTGTAAACCCTAAAATTTGAAATGTTCAAGTCCCTGGGCATGATTAGTGCTAATAAACATTAACATCAGTCCCTGGCTGCAATGAGCTTCCAATATAAAGTCCAAAATTAACTTTCTTACATTAGAACCTATTTCGACAGGAGACAAATAAAATGCCAGCATGTCTTTGGATTGTGGTGAGAAACCCACACAGGGAGAACATATAAACTTCAACACAAGCATTAGCATGTTGGGGAATTGAACCAACATCCCAGGTGCTGCTAGACTAAACTGCTACCCACTTAGCCACCAGGCAGCCCCACACATGTTCTCTGCATCTCTGTGGTGTGAACCAGCCCTAAGTCCATAGCCATGCTCAGTGCACAAGCAATATACAGTATATTGGCCTAAGTATTGGGATGCCTGCCTTTAAACACACATGAACTGTAATGGCATCCCAGTATTAGTATTGGGTTCAAAACTCATTTGGCCCACCCTTTGCAGCTATAACAGCTTCAACTCTTCTTGTCCACAAGGTTTAGGAGTGTGTCTATGGGAATGTTTGACCATTCTTCCAAGCGCATTTGTGAGGTCAGGCACTGATGTTGGACGAGAAGGCCTGATCTACAGTCTCCTCTCTAATTCATCCCCAAGGTGTTCTGTTGTGTTGAGGTCAGGACTCTGTGCAGGCCAGTCAAGTTCCTCCACCCCAAAATCACTCATCCATGTCTTTATGGACCTTGCTTTGTGCACTGGTCCAAATGATTTGGTGGAGGGGGATTATGGTGAGGGGTTGTTTTTCAGGTGTTGGGCTTGCCCTCTTAGTTTCAGATAAGGGAACTCTTAAGGCGTCAGCATACCAAGACATTATGGACAATTTCATGCTCCCAACTTTGTGGGAACAGTTTGGGGAAAGCCCCTTCCTGTTCCAACATGACTGCACACCAGTACACAAAGCAAGGTCCATAAAGACATGGATGAGCAAGTTTGGGGTGGAGAAACTTGACTGGCCTGCACAGAGTCCTGGCCTCAACCCGATAGAAAACCCTTTGGCTGAATTAGAGTAGAGACTGCGAGCCAGGCCTTCTCATCCAACATCAGTGCCTGGCCTCACATATGCACTTCTGGAAGAATGATCAAACATTCCCATAGGCACACTAAACCTTGTGGACAGCCTTCCCAGAAGCTGTTCTAGCTGCAAGGGGTGGGCCAAATCAAATTTTCTTTTCAATCTTAGTTTATTTCAAAAGCAAGAAAATAAAGGATATAACAGAGAAATACCGTTCTTTACAATATAACAGCACAAACAAAATATATACAGTAGCGAAGTGTACCATATCTATATATATATATACAGGGGTTATCATTCTGACATGTATCTTTCGGTGAATTACTGGTCTATCATATTGTACTTATAGATTTTTGATCTAGGAGAGGAATAACATGCGAGTGGGAACCAACATATATTAAATCTTGCGGTTTTGCGTGTTGTTGTTGACCGAGGGCTCCTTTTCATCAAATTAGTATGCTGTAAGGATCATGTATTCACCTATTATATATATAATCAAATCATTTAACTATTCTGGGTATAAGATCTTTAGTTACGTTTATGAATTATTAGTTCAGTACTTAATAAGAAAAAACAGAGAAAGTTGGAAATGAGGTCGCGTGTAGAAGTAAAGGATGGTTTCTGAGGTGATGGGCACCCCAGCATGGCTAATCGGTGGGTAAGGGTGGGATATCTCTGACCCATAGGGAGAAGTCATCAGAATAGCGAAACATTGACCACGAGGTCCAGGTGGTGGAAAACTGTTCCTCCTTTCCCACCTCCTGCGCCAACAGACGCTCCAGATCTCTTATCTGATCCACTTCAACAGCCCATTCTCCCAAGGAAGGCACATCTGCCGTTTTCCAATGTCGTGGGATCACTGTCCTAACTGTTGCCAGAAAGTGGCGCAGTACATCTTTTTTAATCGACTTGAGGGGGCCTGGGAGTATAGATAGTAGGGCTATCTCTGGCGTGGGCTTAATTGATGTCGCCATCAGCCTGCTGTATAGGTCAAACACCTTTTGCCATAGTTTCCGGATTGGAGGGCAAGCCCACCAGATGTGAAGCATTGTCCCGCTAGAGGACAAGCATCTCCAACAAATGTCTGTCAAAGAGGGGTTAAACCGTTTGATATCATGGATCACAGGTGTAGGGAGATGACGTGAGGCATCAGCTGGGAGGGGAGGAGCTGTCTGTGTGTCAGTGAATCGTTGTCTCGGCGGCCGCGTCAGCTGGATGAGCTGCCACGAGGACGGGAACATCGAAGAAGTTGATACCCGGCATCGGATGAGTGAGCCGGGTAGCAGCGGCACGGCGCTGATAAGGGGTCGGCTGTGTCATACCCGGGAGACGCTGGCGAACTTCTTTCTGTCCCTTCGTCTCTCCCTCTGAGCCCGATGGTGACGGCGGGAGGGGGAGGATCCGGCTGACCTGCTCCGCTCACCCACCTCTCCGAGCACCCCACAGGCCTATTGTGCTATAAAGGAAAGCAAAGCAGCAAGCAGCAGGGACGCCTCCATTTAAATTAGGCTACACAGAAGGGGGTAAACTGGTAAGAGATACGCCTTTCTATGGAACCCTGAGGTAAGAAAACACTAAGAATGGCTGCTTGAAAAGTATGAAATTTACCAGAGTGGAACTTTAAGGTATGAAAGCACCTAAACAGCACAAAGGGGTCACCTGCTTTTTTTTTTTTTTTTTTTTTTTTTACTGGAATCTGAGGTTTACTCAGCTACTACTGAAAGATTGCAAATTGACATCCATACCTGACGCATATGCAGATATTATCCTAGTTTCCATATACCATAGTGAAACTGAGTTGTCTTGACACCGTACGAGTTCACTGTGACTTTAGCTGGTTCTGCTGGCGGGCTATAAACGGCGGTAAACTGAAGGCATAACAACACTGATGCATATTGTGTTTTAGGTATATATAATAGGGAGACACTATCGGTGACTGAGACACCCTAGTACACGGCAATATTTTCCTTGGATAACCTTAAAGTAATAAAGATAATTGTGAAGAGGTATTCCCAGGACCATACAGAAGGGTCAACTTAAATGGGAGTAAGCACTCACGAATTAGTGGTCGGCCCTCTGGTATATTGGTAACTCATTTGGATATCGGTCTGTGGAGCCAAGATAACCACCTGGATAAATCCCAAGATGTGCTTGCTTGCTTAAAGGGATATTGTGATATTGAGGCCATAAGGGGATGATAAGAGGCCCCAGGACATTGATCATAAATACATTCACCCGGGCTGACTGAGATCTCGCACATTCCTAGAAATGTTGCAAGATACTCAATAAAATACGGGACTTGTAACTTGATCCAGGACATAACAACTATTTATATCTTCCTTCTACTCTTGCCTTTTTCTTTTTTGAGACGGTCTGCTACCCTTACTCCCTGGTTCTTGTTATAGTCAGGTGGAATCGCATAAGACAGGCAGCATATGTCGCACCTGGTATTATTTTTCTCCTTTCTCTGTTATTAGGTATAGAAAGAGGCGACTCAGCCAATCTCTACTCAAAGATAAGGGTGATAGCTAAAAGTAACTGGGGTCTGGAGGAGTAAAATACAAATCCGGAAAAGATATCTACAAACCTGAGAACAGGGGATAGGTAAGGGGGTAAGAAAGGGAAAACAGAGGAAGGAAGGAAAAGGGGGGAAAAAAAAAAAAAAAAAACTCGCCCTAGTATAGGATCATCGAAGATTTGCCCCAGTGACAGTCCAAGGGCTTTAAATCTATTCTATAGACCTCCCTGAGAGAAATAATGAGCAGAAATACAACCAAAGCAGGAAAAGGGGCCCCACCGAAGACACCAAAGGACAATATCTCCGGCAGTATAAGTGGGAGCTCAATTAAACAATACTTAGCCACCGGGGGTAGCCCGGGGGGCGCCCACCAAGAAGCTCAATTGTCTACCGCGTTAGACAAGAAGAAGAAAGGCCAGACTGAAAAGAGGGACCAGACTCCCAATCAATCTAGAGAGTCATCATTAGTTGAAAACCCACAAGAGTCATCTAGAATGACGGAACCTCGACAGGAACTAGAACCCCCCTCAAAAAAAGAAATGGCGGAGATGTTTAAAGCACTAGAAGAACTGATTAAAACTGAAATTAGTAACTTGAGGACAGATCTAGGAAACCTATTGGCTAGAGTGGAGAAAGCAGAAGATACAATGGACCAACAAGAGCGCGAGATCTCGGATTTAAAAAATCAAATTAAAACAACGCAATAAAATCAGATAAAAATTTGTTATAGAATTGAGGACCAGGAGAATAGAAGCCGCAGACAGAACCTAAGAATTCGAGGAGTGCCGGAAAAAAGTGGGGAGGATCTGAAGAAAACAGTGGCGGACATCTTCTCCCCACTTTTGGAGTTGAGAGGAGAGGACTTTCCAAAATTAGAACGGGTGCATCGAATAGGCAGACTAGACACTAGCCGAACAGAAAGAAGCCGCGACATAATTGTCAGGTTTAGATTCTATACAGATAAAGAGAAAATATGGAGAAAATTGAGGGGGCAAACCCCACTTCAATATGAAGAGGCTAATATTCAAGTTTTCGCAGACTTGGCCAAGGATACACTATTGAGAAGACGTCTGTTGAAACCCCTCTTGGAGCAAATGATAACCCAGAATATAAAATACTCATGGGGATTCCCGGCCTGCCTAATTGGTAGTAAAGAGGGTAGAACAGCTAGGCTAAGATTCCCTGATGAGTTGGAAGATTTCTGTGGGAGATTAGGCTTGCGGGTGCCCGCGACGTTAAATTGGTCCATTGAAAGCTGGATGGAGCTAGGGATAGGGGTGGTGTGAGCGGAGGGGGGGGAGCCGGAGGGAGGAGGGCGGAATGGGGAAAAATTAATTACAAAAGAAGGAGCAATCCTAGATTGTAAAAGGAGCTGACTATAACACCCCGCCGCCGAGACAGCGATGACCGAGTAGCGGGCACGCTGACAGCTCCACCTTAGGAGATGGAGACCAAATGAAGGATCACGATATATGCGATCCACTTTGGTCTGAGGGTCTAGAGATGACCAGAAAGGGGGAAGGGGGGGGGGGAATATGGGTATCTTTCCAAGGTCTAAGATAGAACGGGGTGAATTGGAGGTAGCGAAATGACACCAAATACAATAAAATGTATAACGTATAACGTCAAGGGTCTAAATATGGCCAACAAAAGAAGAAGTATCTTCAATGAGCTTAGACTACTTGGACCAGAGGTGGTGTTCCTCCAGGAAACACATATTTCACATCAATCTAGATTGAGATTATTCTCAAGTGAATACCCGGTCTGGTACCAAGGAGACACTATCTCAAGTAGATCAAGGGGGGTGGCCATTGGATTTGCAAAAAATACTAGGTTTGTGTTAGAAGAGAGATTAGTTGATACAGAAGGTAGATATATATTCCTAAGAGGTAGACTATATGAAAAAGAATATACATTGGCTAACATCTATGCGCCTAACAAGAACCCGATAGAATACGTAGCAAAAATCTTGGAGAAATTAATGAAGTTTAGACAAGGGCACTTGATATTAATGGGAGACTTTAACTTCTACATGGACCCGCGACTGGATAGTACGGCTCGGGCACAGGCGCGGAACAGTGTACAAGTAAGTAAGATTAAGCAAAAGATCACCAGCCTACAGCTGGTGGATATATGGAGAGTGCAACACCCAAGGGGAAGGGATTACACGTTCTACTCGCCTGTGCACGAGTCGTACTCCCGGATCGATTATGGACTGATAGACCATAGAGAAATAGAAAGGATGGTAGATTCCTGGATAGGTAATATAACATACTCAGACCACGCACCACTGACTATAGAAATAAAAATAGGTGAAAAAAGTAGACCTCTGGGGCAATGGCGCTTAAATGAAGACCTGATATGCGAGGACGAAGGGTTCAATAGAATTAGTAAAGAGCTAAGGGACTACTTTGTGCGTAATGACACGGGAGAAGTATCTGGGTCCACTTTGTGGCAGGCCCATAAAGTCTATATAAGGGGTGTATTAATCGAGACAGGGGCAAGGAAGAAGAAAGAGAGAGGAGAGAAAACCCAAAAACTAAGAGAGGAACTGGCCACACTAGAACAGAAACACAAGGCTCAAATAGGACAACCCACCTCTGCACTATATAAACACTTAGTCATTAAAAGAGCGGAGCTAAAAACTTTAATGGAACAAGAAGTAAGAGCAAAGTGCAGAAAGATAATGGGTGACAGGTATCGCTGGGCCAATAAGCCGGGAAAGCTTTTAGCGAACATAGTGCAAAAAAGGAAAGCGAGGAATATTATAGAAAAAATCCAGACCAAAGAGGGACAAATCAAGTACTCTTCCAAAGAAGTAGCGGAGGTTTTCAAAAATTATTATCAAGAACTATATGCAGTACACAAACAGGACACCACGATTAAAAATAAGAGTGAGAGAATAAAAAATTACTTAGGGAAGGCAGGATTACCTAAAATCCCAGAAACCGAAAGAGAGTACATGGAAGCCCCAATCACCGAAGAGGAAATAAGAAAAGCAATAGCAGGCATGGCATCCGGGAAAAGCCCTGGCCCAGACGGTTTTACATTAACCTATTACAGGAAATTTAAAGAAATACTGATTCCTAGGATGTGCCAGTACTTTAATGGGTTAGGAGGGGACTACGACATGAGCCAGGAGGCCTTAAAGGCCTCGATTACGGTTATCCTGAAGGAGGGAAAAGAAAAAACACTTTGCTCAAGTTATCGCCCTATCTCCCTTCTCAATATTGATACAAAAATTTACGCTAAAATATTGGCCGAGAGGTTAAAGGGATCATTGAATGCCCTGGTCAATCCGGATCAGGTGGGCTTCGTTGCTAGGAGGGAAGGGAAGGACAATGGGGTCAGGACATTACTCCTGTTACAAAAAATAAAGGAGAGCGAACCCCCAGGGCTACTACTGTCGGTTGATGCCGAAAAGGCCTTCGACAGGGTAGACTGGGGGTTCATGTTCCAGACCCTGGAGATCATGGGTCTGGGTCCCCAAATGTACCAGAGGATTAAAACTTTATACCACCACCCGACGGCAATGGTGGGGGTGAACGGATGCATGTCCCAGCCATTTGAAATGGGGAATGGTACAAGACAGGGGTGCCCTTTGTCCCCGTTGTTATTCGTTCTTACTATGGAGCCCCTCTTGGCAACGATTCGCACGGACCCGGGTATTAGGGGTATCAAGATCGGCGAAGACGAACACAAAGTCGCAGCTTATGCCGACGATGTATTATTCTACGTATCGGAGCCTGAAATTACCATGCCCAAGTTAGTTAAAGCCCTAAAAGAGTATGGGGAGTTGTCTAATTTTCAAATAAATATGGCAAAATCAGAAATACTAAACATAAATTTAAAGAAAAAAGAAATCAGTATATTAAAAAAAAGTTACAGTTTTAGATGGACTAAAGAATTGAAGTACCTGGGAATTAAGCTAGCCAACTCAATTAAAAAATTATTCACAATAAACTATATACCCCTTTTGGATACAATTAGAGCTGAGTGTAAAAACTATGCAAAAAAAGCCATCTCATGGATAGGGCGTATCAATGCCTTTAAAATGATGCTACTTCCCAAGATCACATTCCTATTCCAGATGTTACCGATACCACTACCCCTATATTACTTAAGAAAATTAAAAAACATAATAATGAGCTTCATTTGGAAAAACAAAAAACCAAGAGTCTCTTTCAGGATCTTAAAACAAAAGAAAATTCATGGGGGTTTGGCTGTACCAGATGTTCAGAATTATTACAAAGCGGCAGTGTTGGCCAGACTAGTAGAATGGGCAAAGAGAGCAAATGAAAAACGCTGGGTAAAAATAGAAGAACACCTTAGTAAAGCAGCACTGGGAAGTTTGATATGGAACGCCCCTTATGCTAGAATATTAGGGGAAACACACATATAATAACACGTAATGCACTTAAAATATGGGACGGGGTATATAAGAATTTAAATGGGGACTATAATTCACCATTATTAGCACTGATAGATAATAACTTCTTCACACCAGGCTTAGAAACCATGGGGGGAAAAGAAGCAGTATGGGGAAAGACACAATTAAGACACATTATAAAGGAGGGTAAAATTTTGTCACTACAAGAAATTAGGAACGGGAGGGAGACACGCAGGTTGGATGAGTGGAGGTACCTCCAGTTGGGCCACTTCGTGAATAAACTTCCCGCCCCGATAAGGGGAGGGGACAATTTGACGGACTTTGAAAGGCTATGCGACACTGAAGATGCGAGAAATATTGTCTCAAAAATCTACAAAGCTCTGATGAAGGTTGACCGACTGGAGATACCCCCATTTATAAGTAAATGGGAGAGGGAATTTGGCACAAAGAAAGGGGAAAACACAATTAAAAGAATTCTTAAAATGATTTGCAACTCAGCAGCAGATGTACGGACAGCAGAAATGAACTACAAGTTTATCAGTAGAAGTTACCTTACTCCAGAGATAACAAGCAAATTTCAAAATAGCTCGGCTTTATGCTGGCGGGGTTGTAAGGAAATCGGAACGATGGCGCATCTCTGGTGGACCTGCCCTAAAATAAAATATTTCTGGAGTAGGGTACTTGACCTAGTCAAGAAAATAACAGGAATAGAAGTCCCAGGAGACCCATGGGAGGTACTGTTCCATGGGGGAGCTGGAGATGTTAAAAAGTATAAGCAAGGGGGGCGCATGCGCGGCGCGAACCGAGCAGGAAGCAAGGGCTGAGAGCTCCGTGAGCCACGAAGGAGAACGGCACTTCCCCGGGGCCCTACACGCAGGTTTCTGACCCAATTCTTCCTAACACCCCCGGCGGAACTTCCAGCGCATGCCGGGACCCAAAAATCGCCGCTCCAAACCGGCTCAGAGATCCCTAACTACTTATTTACTGAGAGTGAGAGAGCGGAGCATGCAGGCCCAAGATGGCGCCCGGAGGACACAGGCAAGCCCTCCTGCTGCAGCTGCTTCGCCGGCACACTCCCAGGGAGAATGTGAGTACTCACTACAATTAACCAAGGCGGACTTAGATGCCAGTCTAACCCTGATGTATGACAAAATAGCACAAAAGTTTCAATCTGAGCTGCATAAGTCCACCAATACCCTGTCTCTAGAGATTGCAGCTCTAGGCAACAGAACGGACTTGCTGGAGACTAAACACGATGAGCTGTCCCTGGGGTACTCTGATCTCAGGAGAGAGCATGAATCTTTATCAGAAACAGTCCTGCAATTGCAAGCACACATTGAGGACCTCGACAACAGAAATAGACGTAACAATCTTAGGGTGCGTGGGGTCCCCGAATCAGTGACTGAATTGCTGCCAGCCATTCAAAAGCTATTTCAAACTCTCCTGCCTGACTCCCCATTGACGGCCTTTTCCTGTGACAGGATTCACAGGGCCTTACGCCCTCCTCCACCCCCTGAGAAGCCTCCTAGGGACATAGTGCTTTGCCTCAAGGACTTCTTGATTAAAGAGGATATCCTCAGGGCCGCAAGAAACACTCCTAACATTCGCTTGGATGGGACCCCGGTCCAAATTTACCCGGATATCTCCCCAACCACCCTGGACAAACGCAGGAAGATGAAGGAGGTTACTTCAGTGCTGCAGTCGGCAAGTATTCGTTACCGATGGGGCTTCCCCTTCAAGCTACAGGTACCTCATAATGGCACGACATACACTGTTACCACGCTGGCTGAAGGCAAGGAGATGCTTGTGAAACTGGGCCTCCTTGATGCTGCCTCTCTGCCTAGGCTACCATCCACACCGAGACACTCAGCAATTTGGGCTACCCCGCCACCCAGAAGAGACCGCCGGGATCAACGTCGGGACTGATGGAAGCAGCGACACTTAATTTTTTGGTTTTGCTTTTTATCCTCTTTCCCCCTTCTAATTTTTAAGTTCCACTCTCGCTGCTATGTTTGGTTTCTCCCACAGTTGGCTAAGAACTCGGATCCTTTCCTGCTATGCTTTGAATGCACCTAAAATCTCCAGGCTCCACGCGGATTCCAGGTCGCGCCCGCTTGTGAGACCCCACACTCACCATTATTGGGGACTGGTCGGCTCTTCATCTGCTTAGTGATGTTGGAGCTGACAGACCCAACACAGGTAACCTCTCCGGATCTATCTGCACACGTGCAGATCACACGGACAATACGGTATAGAGTGTTGGACCATTGGGTCCGAACGGTCACCGTCTTTTGGGTATATGGGATGTCTTTCCCCATTACCCCCCAGGACTTTTGTTGGCCATTTTTCGGCCGAGTTTTCCAGTTTTTGAAACTAATTACTATTTTATTTTATCTGTTTATTTTTTTTGTTTTTTTTACATATTTTGTGCAACCCATCTCAGAAGGTACCATTATTTTGATGTGTACACTACCATCTCAGATAATACAAGTTTATATTATGCGGGGGATATGTTTCTTGCCTGGACCTCACCTTGGGGAGCTAAATGCTGGTGGGAAGCCCACTCTTGGCCTGGACCTGATTCTAATCTTAAAGCTACCCTTTTGGACCCGCTATGGGTATCAAGATTATATCTCATAATGTGAAAGGGTTTAATACCCCTCATAAACGAAGGAAAGCATTTAAAGCTTATAAGTCACTTGGCGCGGACATTATACTGCTCCAGGAGACACATTTCTCCAGGGATAACCACCCATCATACTTTGATAAAACATTTAAACAATGTTATTTTACAACCTTTGGGTCCAGGTCCAGAGGGGCTGCTATCTTTATTAGGAATTCAGTATTATTTCAGGTCCAACAGGCATACAAAGATCCTGAAAGTCGGTTTGTGATCATTCAGGGCACCATCCAACACAAACAAGTGACCCTAGCTTCATTATATGCCCCTAATGCCACACAGGCTACATTCTTTAAAGAATTTTTCCAGATCCTTGAAAGGTTTCATTCCCCCCATCTGTTAATTGGAGGGGATTTTAACCTGGTAGCCCACTCAGGACTGGACAGAAGCAGAACATGCCCATCCTCCAAAGCGTTCCCCAAATCACTTCAGTACTCCTTGCGCTCCTCTCAATTGATAGATATATGGAGGGCCCATAATGTTGGATCGAAAGAATACACCTTTTATTCCCACCCCCACGATAGTTACTCTCGTCTGGACTATGTTTTTTGCACCCCTTCTCTGGCAGTCAACTCCACCTCAGCCAATATACACATATGTCCTTGGTCGGACCATCACATGGTCTCCACAAATATTTCCTGTTTAGGCCTCCCCCACACGTCTAGGTCTTGGCGTTTAAACGAGTCACTTCTCACAGATCCGGTGATTTTGGACCAACTGGTAGATCGCCTGAAAGAGTATTTTAGAACTAACAACGTGGAGGATATCTCTCCTATCACCCTATGGGCTGCTCATAAGGCTGTTATGAGAGGCCACCTAATAGAAATCTCTACAACACAAAAACGCCAAAGACAACAGGACACTCATAAACTTACATTAGAACTAGAACGATTATACCACAGTCACACTCAGACACCCTCCACTGAATTGCTCCAGCAAATTACTGAAAAGAGAAGGGCCCTTGATGATATTCTTTCGGGTCACATAGAGAAATCACTTAGATGGTCCAAAGCTCGTTTTCTCCTTCACAGTAACTCCGCCTCCACGATGTTTGCCCGTAAACTAAAACAATCTTCCCAACCGACCCACCTCTATAAGTTGAAAGATAAAAATGGCAACATTACCTCACACCCTAAACAGGTTTTGAACATCTTCTCCTCCTTCTATCAGAAACTATTTTCAGGCCCAGATCCCTCTTGTTCCCCACCAGTGCAATCATGGTTAGACACTCTTTTGCTCCCCCAGTTGACTGAGGAGCATCTTGATATCCTTAATGCTCCATGCTCTTCAGAGGAAGTGGCATCAATTATATCCTCCCTTAAGCTATCTAAGGCCCCAGGCCCAGACGGGTTTTCAGCAGTCTATTATAAAAAACTATCGGACTTTCTACTCCCTACACTAACTAACATGTACAATCAGATCCTAGAAGGAAAGCAATTTCCTGAGGAAATGCTGTTGGCCAACATGTCCCTCATACCCAAACCGAACAAAGATCATACTCTCCCTCAAAACTTTCGCCCCATATCGGTTATTAACAATGACCTTAAAATATTTGGAAAGCTCTTGGCAGATAGACTAGCTAAAGTGATACAGTCTCTGATCTCTCCCGACCAAACCGGCTTCATCCCATCGAGACAGATCACAGATAATATTCGCTTAGCCTCCAACATTGTGCAGGATGCCCATATACGCACAAATCAGGTACTACTCCTGAGTTTAGATATAAACAAAGCATTTGACAGCGTTATGTGGTCATATCTAGACACAGTATTGCTAAAATTTGGATTTCGGGGGGCATTTCTAAAGGGCTTTAAAGCCCTTTACCATCATCCTAAGACCCGTATAAAGCTGCCGGGGTGTAATTCAGACTATTTTTCGCTGCAATGTGGTACGAGACAGGGGTGTCCCCTCTCCCCTTTATTATTTGCACTCGCCATGGAGCCCCTGTCTAGATCTATCTCCACAAACCCAAACATTAAAGGGTACAGAAAAGGGAACCAAGAATTTAAACTAAGCCTCTATGCGGACGATGTACTTTTGTTTATCTCAGACCCATTGATCTCCCTCCCCAACCTCATATCCACTCTGAGTTCCTTCCAAAACTTATCAGGCCTTGGAATCAATCCCAGCAAATGTACTGCGATGCCCATCCACCTTCCACAGCATTTATTATCTACACTCCAAGACAAATTCAAATTTACATGGAACTACACCTCCCTACAATATCTAGGCATCAAACTGGCCCCCTCTCTCAAACAAATGTACTCCTTAAATTATCCCCCGGCTTTCACTAAAATTAAATCTCTCTTAAATCAGTGGTCTTCATACCGTATATCATTTCTAGGAAGGATTCAAGCAATTAAGATGAATATCCTCCCAAAACTATTATTCCTGTTTAGATCACTACCTCTATATGTCTCTCGCTCCTACCTGTTGATGGTGCAGTCGACCCTTCTCAAGTTTATATGGCAAAACAAAAAACCCCGAATTGGTCGACTAATAATGTATAGAACACAATCAAATGGGGGTCTAGGCTGCCCAGACCTTTGGAAGTACTATCTGGCATCTCGCCTCACTCAACTGGCACAATGGCATACCCCTCCCACCTCTATACCATGGCTACAGTTTGAGCAGATCTCGATTGCACCGTTCCATCTTCCAGGTATATTATGGTCTCGCTCTATAACCCCAAAGGACATCACCCCACTCAACTCTATAGTAGGTCAGTCACTGTACCTTTGGTCCCTATACTCAAAGAAATTTAAGTTGCAATCAGATAGACCCCTATTGTCCTCCTATATAGGAGAGCCGTCCTTCCCCCCAGCCTTCTCATCCAAATTATCATTCTATGGTTGGATCACCAGGGGATTGGTGAACCTTGAATCCTTGCTGCAAAACGCCGCCTTTTGCTCTTATACTCACCTGCAGCAAACCCATGATATGGGTAGATTTGAGTTTCACCAATACCTACAGATAAGACACTTTTACTCAGCACTAATCTCTGGTGGAGTGGACTTGTCTAAGACCACATTTGAGTCGCTGTGTGGGGAGGCTTCAAGAGATAGAGGGATTATTTCCATTTTATATAGACACCTTAATGACTTTAACTCTCCTCAAAAATCTAAGGCAATGGAGGAGTGGGAATCAGAGATGGCCCAAGAGTTCTCAACGGAGGACTGGCGGGATATGATAACTAATATGCACAAATGCACGAGATCTATATCTATTAAAGAGACAACTCTCAAAATTCACACCAGGTGGTATTACACTCCTGATCGTCTCCATAGATTCTATCCCCTGGTGCCTGGCACATGCTTTAGAGGATGCCAGGACAGGGGAACGATGTTGCACACTTTCTGGAGTTGTAAGGCCCTGGATATCATATGGCAAAAGACTACGTCTCTCATATCACGTATCTCCGGTATCTCGATTACACTAACCTCTCCAATGTGTCTGCTTTTTGCAGAACTCCCAGAGGTCCCCACCCCATTACAGAAATTATTTCACACTCTTTTTAGTGCTATTCAATGGGCAATAGCCCTGAACTGGAAAAGACCTCAGGTGCCTTGGTCGCAGGTGATCTCACGTATGGAGTCCATTAGGACTATGGAATTGGTGCACCATACTCTCCTGGACTCCATACATATATTCGATCGTAAATGGAACATTTGGACGGCTCACCTGCTCAGTGACAGACTAAATGATCCTTCCACCCCAATAACTGCCTCACAATAAAAGCGTCTACGTTCTTCAAAAGATAGACTCAGAATGAGAAGATACCTTTAATAGCGACATAGCCTTCTGATTTCAGGTATAAGATCCTACAACATCCACATAGATTGTGGGCTATGATAATATATATGGGATGCACGTTTATCACATTAGATTGTTTCTATTTTTCTTTCCTTTTCTTTTTTCTTTTGTTATATGATTTCTCTCTTTATGTTTCTTATTGTTATGATTTATTGGGTGCTATACGATATCATTGTACAATGAGATATGGTTGCTAGTATTAAACTGTGGAGCTGTTACTGACTGTATTACCAATATACCTCATGTACCCTCAACACTTGTTCACCCTGATATTACATTTTCCTGCAATAAAAACGTTTGTAAACAAAAAAAGTATAAGCAAACTCTGGTCCCCCACCTTCTGAATGCTGCAAAGCGAATTATCCCGAAGAACTGGCAGAGGAAGGAGAGCCCTGAGATATGGGAATGGATAGATGCCGTAGAAGAAACTTATCACCTGGAAACTAGGATAGCCCTGGAAGAGGAAACTAGAAATATGAGCTCAGGGGAGTGGGAATGCTGGGTGAAATTTAAAAAAAACTGGTGTAGTATATAAGATTTAAAACCTTGGTTCATAGAATGTGACTAGAGAAAATTAGACCTTGGAGAGATAGGGGGGGTGGGGAGGGGAGAGAGGGGAGGGGGGGAGGGGTAAATAGAGAAGAAGGTTACTTGATAGAAGTAGTCTCTAGGGGACCTCTGTAGACGATAGAGGTAGGAGAGGGGAGGAACTACATAGGGGATCTTAAGGGGCCTGTTTTTGGTATGATCTTTTTTGATGTGGCAATAGTCACGATGATGAGACAAAGGACAGTGGGCTGGAAGATAAATGAACTGCAAAGTTGATTTAACGCCTCTCTATATGGTCGACTGAATGTGACAAAAAAAAAAAAAAAAAAAAAAAAAGAAACCGTTTGATATTCACTGGACATCTGTACCACCTCGTTAACAACTTAAACCCTTTTTCTTGGGTCTTAGTTGCCAGGGAAATCCTATGCGTTAGGATAAAACTTTTTTGCCAATCAGTGGGGGAGATGGAGTGCCGCAGTTCCGTTTCCCATTTCTGTGTATATGTTGGGAGGTCAGGGGCAGATACGTTCAGTAGTAGGGAGTATAGCAATGATACTACATGTGTTGGTGGGTCCGGTTGTAATAGCAGCTCGTCAAAGTCTGATGGGTCGTCTAGGATCTCTGAGATGGAGGGGAAAGTGCGTACGTGTGACATTATTTGACTCCTTTGTAGCCACATTGTTGGGGGCCCTAAGTCCGTCCGAAAGGGTATGTCCGCTCTCAAGGATGGGTCAAGGCGTAAGACCTGTGCTAGACGTCTATGGCTGTCCCTACTCCAGGGTCCAAATCTCAACTTATTTGCTGCTGGGGAGAAGGCCGGAGTCCCAAAGAGAGGGGTCATTGGGCCCTGAAGTTTAGACGTTGAGATCAGGCGGTCCCAAATCTGGAGAGTTTGACGAGTAAGAGCAGTAGAAAGTAGGCCGTCTGCACGCCGAGCCGCAGGGGTCCACGGCAGGGCGCAAAGATCAGCCCCGTTAAGATATTTCTCTAATTGAACCCAAAGTTTGGAGGAAGAGTGATGGAACCAATCCACTATACGCACAAGTACCGCTGCCTTATGGTATGTAGAGGCATCTGGGACCCCTGCACCCCCCCTGACCTTCGGGAGAATCATTGTGTCATATTTTATCCTGGGGCGATGTCCCTGCCATATGAATTTAGAAAAGATCTGGCGGAGCCTTTTGAAGAACGAAGAAGGGATATGGATAGGAATGGTCTGGAAAAGGTATAGGAATCGAGGGAGAACATCCATTTTCAAGACATTCACCCTACCCAACCAGGAGAGCTGTTTAGAGGCATATGTGGCCAAGTCTGCTTGAGTTCTAAGAAGCAAAGGGGTAAAGTTGCTGGAAAATAGTTGAGAGGCGACTGTTGGAATATGGATTCCTAGATAGCGAATAGATGTGGAGCTTGTCTTAAAAGGGAAGGAAGACGCAAGCTGTTGGATAGCTGCTGCTGGGAGTAAGATATTGAGGATTTCTGACTTATTAAGATTAACTTTAAAGTTACTAACCTCTCCATACCTCTGAAACTCCTGCATGATGGAGGGTAGGGAAGCTTGCGGTTGAGTTACAAATATGAGTAGGTCATCAGCAAATAGGGCAATTTTAGTGTGGAGGGGGCCTATACTAACACCATGAATAGCCGGGTTATTTCTAAGGGCAACGGCTAGATGTTCCATAACAATCACATAAAGAATGGGGGACAGGGGGCACCCCTGCCGCGTTCCATTGTGTATGGTAAATTTTGGAGATAGGGAACCGTTTAGTCTAATCCTAGCTGAGGGAGATGTGTAGAGGGACATTATTCTGGAAGTCATGTTTTGGCCCAGACCTAGTTGTTGCAATGATAGGCGGAGAAATTGCCAGTCGACACAGTCGAAGGCCTTTTCCGCATCGACTGTGAGAAGGCACAATGGGATATTGTGGGCCCGAGCATAATCCACAATGAGAAGTGTTTTCAGGGTGTTATCTCGCGCCTCTCTTCCGCTCACAAAGCCAACCTGATCTAGGTGTATAAAGCGGGGTAATAATGGTTGCAACCTATTAGCCAGCACCTTCGCATACACCTTTAGATACACTCCTATTAGCGAGATGGGTCGGTAATTGGCACAAACAGTCAGGTCTTTGTCTGGTTTGGGGATGAGGGTGATATGTGCCTCTAAGGTTTGTGGCGGGAACACTGATCGCTCAGAGATGGAGTTAAATACTTGTGTTAAGAAGGGAGTAAGGAGGGGAGCAAATTGTTTGTAAAATTTTGGGGTAAAGCCATCAGGACCCGGGCTTTTACCAGATTGGGTAGAAGCAATGGCGCGGGCAACCTCGTCTTCCGAAATCGGGGCCTCAAGGTCCTCTATTGCTTCGTTATCTAGAGTGGGTAGTGCAGTTTGCGCGATGTAGGAGGCTTGTGTTTCCGCTGCAGTAAGGGGAGATTCAGTGGGGCTTGCTGTAG
Source organism: Lithobates clamitans (assembly GCA_037952925.1). Taxonomy (NCBI): domain Eukaryota; kingdom Metazoa; phylum Chordata; class Amphibia; order Anura; family Ranidae; genus Lithobates; species Lithobates clamitans. The sequence continues at coordinate 2,980,528 of JBBGZY010000316.1, forward strand.
GTATATTATATAGGGATTGATAGAAGTCCCAGAACACTTGTCCCATCTCAGATGGTGATGAGACAGTTTTCCCAGAACTGTCCCGTATGAGGGGTATGAAGGTGTGAGGTTGTTTGGTATGTAGGGTGCGAGCCAGGGATCTGTCGCATTTATCTCGAAATTTGTATTGATGAAAGGCTAATTTGTTCGCAAACGTGCGGGCTGATGCCTCATATAATTCTCTAAGCTAAGTGCGAGCGGAAGAAACCTTTGCAAGCACTTCCACTGTCGGGTAGCGCTTATGAGTAGTTTCTAGTGTTCTTAGCTTGTGTATTGCCTTAGCTATCACAGCTGAGCGTTCTTTTTTCATGCGGGCTCCCATTTGAATAAACCTACCCCGCAATACTGCCTTCAATGCCTCCCATTTAATGGGTGGTGAGGTGTCATCTGAAGTGTGGTCTGTGAAAAAGTTTGATATCGTCTCCGCTATCTGTGTATCAAACCCTGGTTCAGTCAAGAGAGAGTCATTTAACCTCCATGTCCATTCTTTTATTGGGGTAGAGGGGATTGTAAGCATCAGGAATATAGGTGAGTGGTCGGACCAAACCATAGGGTCTATTTCACTATTGGGGGACCAATCTAGGCAGCCGTGATCGACTAGAAAATAATCTAAACGACTGTATGATTGGTGAACGTTGGAGAAGTGTGTGTAGTTTCGTGAGTCCGGGTACAGTATTCGCCATACGTCAATGAGATGCATATTGTGGATGCCACGTTTTAGGGCCCGTATTTTCGTGAAGGATATAGAGGAACGGGATGTCGATGAATCCAAAAGTGGATCCAAGGGGGTATTGAAGTCCCCTCCGAGTATGATCTTGCCCTCCGCGAAACCCGCCAAAATCTTTAGGTACTGCAAGGCTGATGGGACTTGGTGTGTATTGGGTAAGTATACGTTAGCTATTGTCAATTTAGTCCCCCATAAGGAAATTTTCGCAAAAACATATCTGCCCTGGGGATCTGCCACATGATCGAGCAGCTCAATAGGGAGTGTTTTATGAAATGCAATAGATACTCCCTTAGATTTTTGTGTCGGGTTGGTACTGTGAATCCATCTATTAAAGTATCTATTGGAGCAGGAAGGAGCGGAGTCAGAATGGAAGTGGGTCTCCTGCAGCAAAAGTATGCCGACCTGTCTTTTGTGCATCTGATATAGAATTTGCCCACGTTTCGACGCGACGTTAAGTCCGTTTACATTATACGAACAAAATTTCAGGTGGGGGCGTAAAGTCACCGTGTGAGCCATGCTGGAGTGCCAAAAACTGTAAAAAGAAGAGAGTAATAGAATATGGAGGAAAGGTATAGGGAGCAAAAAAAAAAAAAGGAGAGAAAAAAGAAAGATAAAAGAAAAAATGAGGGGGAAGAGAAAGAGAAAAACCAAGGAAAGAAAAAAGAAAGGGGAGGGGGGAGAGAGGAGGAGGAAATAAGAAAGAAGCGTGTGGATAATGGAAAAAGTAAGGTATAATTGAGAAGACACCTAAAAAGATGTGTCTGGGAAACTAATGTGTTCGCTAATGCAAAACACTGCGTGAGAGATCACGCTTTAGGCACAAACCGTGCCTGTCCTATTGTGGGGGAAAGATTGAGATGAATGGACCTGAGCCGTGGTCCCGACAGCAGACCAGGCATGCAAGTAATATGTATGGCACACTTAACATTTAATACTAAACGAGTGTGGGGCATAAGGCAGCTTAACAGCAACAAGTGGTAACAGTCCACCAAATATGTGCATTGGATTTAAATGATTGACCCTGGGGTAAACATAAAACAATATATGGCTCTGGCATATAAAGAAGGTTATGGAGCCAAAACAATATTGTGGGTACATGGAAGGTATAGGGTGCGGGGGGATCCCCCCGAGGGGGCAATCCTCTGCCCCATGCGTAGCGCCCCTTAGACCTGTATAATCTAAAGCAGAGACTGTGTAAAGCCCCCCCCAGGGCAGCACCCCCCACCCCCGCCACACATTCCCCACTGCATATAATATCAGGAGAGGGTAAGAGGAATCAGTCTGAGACAAAACAGAACATCTTTAAAGGATAACAAAAAAAAAGACATAACATTGGTATACATTTGCTTTACCTGACGTTCGTCAAAGTGAAAGGCATAAAAGTGACTTCAATCTATGTTCTCACCCGAACCCCAGCCAAATAGTATATTGGCAAAGAGCAGGGAAAGAGCCAGTAGATACGAGCCCTGTATTCACTATATCCCCTACCAGGTTTACTGGAGGTCTTAGCTTTCAAGTAGAAAAAGCACAGTTGAGGGATCAAAAAAAGAAATAAAAAAAAACACATCATGCCGCCTGAAAAAAGCAGCAAAACTACCGGGAGCTCTTGGAAATATAATTGGCATGGTAAGACAAGACAAGCCATCAGTCTCCAAATAGCTACTGAGTTAATCTTCTGGAGAAGTAGGTCTTCTTATCCCTGGGCTGGAAAAAACTGATCTAGACCTAGGACATCTGCGGCGCTGTGGAAGTGGGCCAAGTCCCAGCTGTCTTGATCTATCCTCTGGAGGGTCTAACCAGTTTAAGACGTCTACTGGTTCTTGTTCAATAAAGAGGAAAAAGTCGGGCAGTTGATCTGGATCAGAGAGCGTGAACCTGCTGTCGCCCCGTGTCACCTTGATGCTGAAGGGGTGACCCCAGGTATAGGTAGCTCCGGCTTGCCGTATAAGGTCAAGTAGAGGGCGCACCACTCGACGCATGTACAGCGTGTTGCGAGATAAGTCAGGGTACAGGTGGATAGGGGCTCCAAAAAAGTCAACAGAGCCCAGGTTCCATGCCTTTCGCATGATCTCTTCTTTTAAGGTGAAATAGTGGACCCGACATAAAACATCGCGGGGGCGACCATCTCGGGCCCCTCCTGGCCCTCCCACCCTGTGAACACGATCCAATTCAATTGATGATGCTGCCTCTCTTCCCAGAACTTTATTGAGGATAGTTATGACAGTGGGTTTCAATTCTGCTCCAGATGTTGCCTCCGGTATGCCTTGCAGTCTGATGTTATTTCTGCGACTGCGATTTTCGCTGTCTTCTATGCGGAGTTGCTGGTGGCGTAGGCGCCGCATATGCGTCGTGGATGAGGATTCAAGAGCTGTTATACGTGCCTCATGGTCATCTTGAGCATTGGTTAAGACCGATACTGCTTCCTCATTAGCTGTGACTTGTTGCCTCAGAGCGTTCAACTCCACATGTAGGGAAGCTTCCATTTTGCTAGCCCATGATTCAAAATCAATTCTGAAAGCAGAGAGAAGGGCAGCAGCTTCCGTTCTAATGGGTTCTCCTGATAAGGGATGCCTAATTGACTGAGATTCCCCGGCGCCTGTGTCAGGTGGTGTGACTGACCTCGCAGAGGAGGCTGATGGCTCTCCCTTGGAATTCTGGAGTTTCTCACTATTGTCCTCTGCCGTGCAGGCTGCTGCTGTAACGGAAGCGGGAGGCTTGGTCTTACCCGGGTTGCGGCCGGGCGCCATCTTGTCTTTGGGAGTCTGGGGATCAATTGGCGCTGTTCTAAGAAGATACCTCTGTATGGTGCCTTGTTGGGGGTCATTAAGCTCCGTGGAGTGTGAGCTAGCTGCCGCCATGTAGTATGCAGGTGTGTTATGCTATGGAAATAGCCTGTAGCTGTCGGGATAGCACGGAACTCAGGGGCGCGGGTCCTCAGCCATCCATATTTGATCACTCTCCATCAAAACCCAGCCTCTATAGGGGCAAGGGGTCTGGGGAGGAGGGGCAGGCCCGAGGAACAGCGGTGTCACCCTGTCAGCATGGGCGCAAAGCTGAAACACTGTACGTGCGGGGTTCGTAGGGGAAACCACTGTTCAGGTAGGGTACAGTATCTGAGGGTGCAGGCCCGTCTTGTAGGCTAAGCCACAAGATGGCGGCCATCCCTGGATGTCTCTGAGAGGACCTTTTCTGAGGTTTCCGGGGTCAGTGAGGGTTCTGTGCAGGCTATCAACTTGCCGGTTATGCCCAGGGGGTGGTCACTGTATGTGGGGGTGAGTGGAATGTCCCCCTTACCTCCGGTTGTGGCACCAAGGATCGGCAATGCTGTAGGCCACACAGGCCTCGGGCCTGCTGTAGGCCGCGGGTGTCCGGGCCTGCTTTCACTATGTTATCTGGGGTCCCCTCGCGGTCCGGTCCGGTCCGCTCCTGATGCAGCGCTCTTATCCGCAGGCCAGTCGATCAGCTTCCGTACCGCCGATCGCGGTACTCAAGGCCGGGGATCCTGTGTGTCCCGTAGGCGGCAAGATGGCGGCCGGTGCCTGTGGAGTGAGGCCGGCCGCGGCCTAAGAACAGCCCAATCCGCTGGCAAATTTATTCAAGATACCCCGGGGGAGACTCTGCCAGTGTCCAATAGCCGTCAGGTAGAGATTGGGGCAATCTCAGAAGCTTATACGCTCCGAATGGCTGTAGATTGCAGAGGGCTAAGCGGAGCTCCTCTGCAATGCGTCCATTCACCTCAGCGCTCGGACACGCCCCCACCCGGGCCAAATCAAATTTTAACCCTACGGACTAAGACTGGGCTGCCATTAAAGTTCATGTGTGTGTAAAGGCAGGCGTCCCAATACTTTTGGCTATATAGTGTATCTGAAAAAGACTTATAATGGTGGTGGAACCCTCCTACACATAACTACTACATTTGGACATAGTTATAGGAGCTGGGAGATGAGACAACTTCTCTACATGAAGTAACATGGTTGGGATTTGAACCCAGACCCTCAGAGATACTAAGTAGAAGTTCTAACCTCTAAGCCACGAAGCTGCCACATGTGAGACACTCCTACACATAACTACACATAAAAACACAAAAATACTGCATTTCTTTGGACATACAGGTGATGGAATTGCATTACTCAAGAGTTATTCTTCTTGATTTATTCTGTGATATTTGGTGTTTTTTTGTGGGTGAGAGTAGAATATTACCCTCAAATTTTTGGGAATTACATTTTGATTTCTGATGTTCGTACACATATCACATTTTTTGGGCTCAAATTATGAATATTTGGACTACAAAGCACAAAAAATTGTGATTCATTGCAATGCAATGGTATTGTTTGTAGATTGTAAAGACACCTGTGTGAGTTTGGGGTAAAGATTGTTGTGAGATGAAGAGTAACAAGTGAAAGTGACAGAGAAAAAGGAAAATTTATTATCAGATACTTACCGTAATTTTCCTTTCCTGATGGACTCCATGGCAGCCTACGTGTGGGTTAACCCCGCCTCCTCTCCAATGCTATAGGACCCCATTTCCATAGATGAGTACTCACCACTAGCTACTGTGTTCCGTAACTAGCCTACTCTTTGACCAATGGGTGGGAACTCCGTCTGCCATGGAGTCCATCAGGAAAGGAAAATTACGGTAAGTATCTGATAATAAATTTTTCTTTTTCCTGACAGACTCCATGGCAGCCTACATGTGGGAAATAACTAGCCAACCACACGGGTGGGTATGCTGAAAAAAAACCCATAAATTTTAATTTGTCCTATCGGTTGATAGGATTTGTAACCCAAAGTTTACAGAAGATAGTGAGGCAGGCTCTATACAATAATGTGACATGAAGGTATTAATAGAAGCCCATGAGGCTGCCTTGCAGATGGTATCTGGAGCCACGTGTCGAGCCGCTGCCCATGAAGCTGCCATTCCCCTGGTGGAATGGGCTTTCACCGCCTTTGGAGGAGCCAAGCCCTTAGCCCTGTATGCTTGTTGTATGGTCTGTACGATCCAGGTCGCGATAGTCCTGGTTGAGGCTTTCTTCCCTATATTGCTGCCTGAGTGAAGCACGAAGAGATGACTAGAACGTCTAAAGGGAGAAGTAACTTTGAGATATTCTTTAATAGCTTTGCCTACATCTAGAGGGTGATTTTCAGTGGACCCTGGGGTCCTGAATGTAGGTAAATGATCTCCTGATTGACATGGAATACTGAAGAGACATTTGGGTTGGAACCCAGCATAGGGATGAGGACTACACGGTCCGTAAAAAACGTTAAGAAGGGTTCTTCATGACCAAGTGATGCAATCTCAGAGACCCTTTTGGCTGAGGTAATGGCCACTAAGAAGGCCACCTTTGCTGAAAAGTCCTTGATAGAGAGCGGGGAGGGCCCCGTAGTACAGAGTCCAGAGATCGAGTCAAGGACTAGTGGAAGGTCCCATTTGGGGAACCTAGGCTTTCTTTGGGGCTTGAGCCTCGATGCACCTCGAAAAAATTGTCTAACCAAGGGATGAACTGCCCACGAAGTGCCGGAGAAGGCTGATATTGCCGAAACTTGGACCCTCAGAGAGCTGACAGATTGTAAATCCAGGACAGTTTGGAGGAAGCTGAGAACGTCCTGGGCTTTTGGATGTCTAAAAGACCTGCCCTGAGGAGAGCAAAACTCCACGAATTTGGACCATATTCTTCCATAGACTTTATTTGTACTAGATCTTCTCGAGCTCATGAGAGTGGATATTACTTCTGAGGCACAACCTAGGGATTCCAGCCTCTCGATCTCAAGAACCAGACCATCAGTCTCAGCACTGCAGGACAAGGGTGCAGGACTGACCCTTGAGAAAGAAGGTCCGGCCTGAGAGGGAGAGGCACTGGGTCCCGACAGCTGAGCTGGACCAGGAGAGGGAACCAAGGCCTGTTCGGCCAGTAGGGAGCTATTGTGACCACCTCCACTGGCTCTGCTTGGAGCCTCTCCAGGAATCTCAGCATGACTGGCAGTGGCGGGAAGGCATATGCACGCTTGAACCTCCATTGATCCGTCAGGGCGTCTGTCCCGATGGCTTGACTGCAAAGACCCCTGGTGTAGAACTCTTTCAGCTTGCAATTGCAAGGAGAAGCAAACCGATCCACTTCTGGATCGGTCTTGAGCGACAAGATCCACCTGAACGTCTCTATGTGAAGAGACCACTCATTGTTGTCCAACTCGGTCCGTGATAGGAAGTCCGCTTGAGTGTTTTGGACCCCTGGGACAAAGACTGCCGAAATGTTGGTAAGGTTTTTCTGCGCCCACGATAGGATGGGCTCGACTTCCCGCAGGAGAGTGGGACTCCGAGTGCCCCCTTGCCTCTTCACATACGACACCGCTGTGGTGTTGTCCATTCTTAACAGTACTCACCCCCTATCAGGAGATGAGAGAAGGACTGAAGGGCACACCAGGCCACTCGAAGTTCCAAGATGTTCGACCCTGGGTTGGGAAGACATGCATCCCACTTGCCCTGAGCCAGGTTCGACCCGCAAAGGGCTCCCCAACCGGTACCGCTGGCAGCGGTCGTGACTGTCACCCAAGAGATGGGAGCGATGGAATGGCAGGTCAGGAGGTTCTTGCGCTGAAGCCACCAGAATAGGCTGTTCCTCACTGTAGAAGTTATGCGGATGACCTGATTCTTGTCCCCAGACTTCCATTGTCGAAGGAGACCTGACTGGAAGGGAAGCAGTCTCCATAAGGCCCATTTTACCATGGGAGTCGTGGAAACCATCGTGCCGACGACTTTCAGGCACTGAGAGGCTTTCATTTGCCGGGCATGTAGGGCCCGAGAAACTCTGTCTCGAACCGTAGGAATTTTCTGTAACGGAAGGGAGATAGTGTTTGCTACTGTATCGAACTGAGCTCCCAGATACATTAGACGCTGAGTTGGGGTCAGTTGACTCTTTTCTAAGTTTAGGAGCCACCCGAAGTTGGACAGCGTGGAAATCACTTGTTCCCGGTGGACCAGCAACTGCTCCCTGTCTTGAGACAACACCAGCAGGTCATCGAGGTAGTGGTAAAGACGTACCCCTCTTGATCTTATGAGTGCCACCATAGCTAGAAGGACCTTCGAAAAAAACCCGGGGGGACGTCGTCAGGCCGAAGGGGAGGCAGATAAATTGGAGATGGTCCGACCCTACTTGGAAACTGAGGTATTTGTGGAATTCTTTTTCCACTAGGACGTGGAAATACGCATCCTTCAGATCGATCAATATCATCCAGTCGCCTGGCTGTATAGCTTTCTGAATGGTCATCAAGGTTTTCATCTTGAACCTTCTGTTCTCTATGAATTTGTTGAGATATGTGAGGTCTATGACTGGGCGCCAAGAGCCCCCCTTTTTTTGCACTAGGAAGAGGGGGGGAGTATATCCCCTGGAACCATTCGTCCTGTGGGACATATACCACTGCTCCTTGAGTTTTCAGGAGGTCCACATAGGACAGCAATATTTGTTTCTGATCCTCTGCCCGAGGGAGAAGAGTGGAGATGAACCTGGGGTGAGGAGTACTGGAAAAGGCCCATCTGTGGCCTGACGAGACTGTCCTTATGACCCAGAAGTCTGAGATCGAGGCCACCCAGACGTGCTGGAAGAGGAGCAGACGAGCCCCCACCCAGCCCGCCTGGGCAGGCGTAATCTCAAAAAGACTTAGCCTGATCGCGAGCACTGGATGTTTGATTTTTAACAGGTTTACGGAAGGATGTCTGCCCTCTGCTCCAATTCTTCCTAAAGTCCCAGCCAGGCTTGTAGGAGCGTGCTTCCCTGGAGCGCTCCAGGCTTCGTCTTCTGAACTGGGGCTTCTTTCGACCCAGCATGCGCCTGTCCTGGGGAAGAAAACCCGATTTACCACCCGTGGCTCGCGTAATGGCATCGTCAAGCTTATTGCCAAACAGTGAGGACCCCTGAAAATGGAATTTTACACCATGCTTGCTTAGAACCTGGGTCAGCAAGCCAGGGGTGCAACCAGAGGGCTCTCTTGGCCGTAACTGAGGACAGCATAATACGAGCCAGTAGGCGGATCAAATCAATGGATGCCTCCCCCAGGAAGACCGCTGCCAGCTTTAGCTCTGCGGCTGCTGAACTTCCGGCCAGCTCTTCTGATACGCCCTTAAGGAAGGACTCCACGTTCTCCGTCCAGGCCTCCATGGCCTTGGACATGGCTGCTAGTGCCAGGGCTGGTTTACAGGCCATACCAGCGAGCCCATAGATTCTTTTTAAATCTAGATCTATCTTCCTCTCAAGCCCATCTTTGAAAGATACTGCGTCTTCTAGAGGAAGAGTCACATGTTTGGCCAGATGCATAAGAGCTGCGTCCACAAGGTGGAGTATTCTCCAAACTCTTCACTTCTTCCGACTTGAAGGGGTACAATCTGGAGGTTTTATTAGACATGGAAGACTTTTTCTCTGTTTTACTCCATTCTTCCTCGATGATTTCCTTTAGCTCTGGAAGGAGCAGAAAGTTTGCGCGTTCTTTCCCCAGGTGCTTGAAGAATTTTTTCTGCTTGGCTGGGGGAGTGGAAGGGTCTTCCCACTTTAAGGCTTCCTTGATCGCTTTGATTAAAGGGGAAACCATCGCAAAATCAAACCCTCCAATGTCCTCTTCATTAACAGACTTGTCTTCTGAGGAGTCAAGAGAGGCAACATAGGGCTGGGAAGTGCCTGGATCATCATGGGCCTCTTCAGCCGGTGGGCCAGACAAGGTGGTAGACTGGCTCAATGTGCGAGGTGCCTCCCTCTCCATTAGGGATTGCTGCACCACCCGTTTCACAAGAGACTCTAAACGCTGGTTTTCCGTCTTTTTCCCCAACCGCACGGGCAAAGCAATGGTCACATAAGGACTTGCCCTCCGGGACTCGTGTCCTACATCCCCAGCAGGCTCTGTGATCCGAGCGGCTGTCATGGCGGTGGGAGCGGTGTCTTGAGGAGGAACGAGAGCGTCTCCTCTGGTGGGATCCAGACTGGGAGTCTCGTCTGGATGAAGATGAGTGATATTGTGGCTTGGCAAGGTCACTGGCATTCTGGACCACGTTTTGCAGGTCTGACCTAGAAGGGCTGGAGAAAAAAGAAGAGGGGAAGGGGAGGGAGGAAAAAAGCAGAACATAGTATCAGCACCACAACATTTGTGCATAAATCTCATCCCCTCCCCTCACGAGCACATACCTTGTGCGTGAGGGCTGGCCACTTAAAGGCGGTGAATTGTCCATAACCTAGGACGCGAATGTCACTTTAAATAGTCTGCAGGGAAAATGGCCTAAGAAAACCAAGGCACCAAAATGAGAAGATTTTTAGGAAAAAAAACTCTGTTTTAAAGATGCACAAAAAGCATGGATCAACACATATTCAAGGCAAAAAGGAAACAACTTCTTGCCGCATATACGTATATATATATATATATATATATATAATTATTATTATATATTTTTTTTTTTTTGAAAAGAAGACTTTCCTTTTTTTTTTTTTTTTAAGAATATTGTTTTTCAAAAATAAATCATTAGTCCATATATAAACCTTATATATATTTTCCCTTTTTTTTTTTTTTTAAGTACAAGCAGAGGTTTCAAGCCACTCACCTGGAGACCAGCTCCTCCTTTCCCTATCAAGGGAGATCCCGACACAGCAGGACAGGAGGGCGGAATTTAAATTCCCCGCTCGTGACGTCACTATCTCCTACTGCGCACGCGCAATAGGAGACCACCGTACGGCGCCTGCGCTGAAGACGAACGGACCGCCGTACTGCGCATGCACGAGCCAAGCCTCGCTCTCAAGGTGGCTACAGCGCAGGTGCCGGCGGCGGAGACTGCCGCAACCCGGAAGTGCCGTGGCAGGCTGGAACGCACGCGTTCCAGCGCCATGAGGAGAACGGGACATACTGAACCACCAGGGAGAAAACAGACCACATAGAAAACACTGCCATGGAGCATGAAATGCAGAAGCCACAGACCTTGCCAGCCATTGATGAAACTGTCCGCCGGGCATACAGAGGCAACCACCCATCCACCAAGGGGAAAAATTCAAGCCTCTTTAAGCTACTCGCCCGCCCATGGCTGGGCTTTTGAGCTGCACCGCACAGGTATGCCAAATCCTGGATCCATTCAATCCTGATGCGAACAGCATGTGTAGGTCCATAGAGGAGGACAAAAAAGGAACGCAGTAGCTAGTGGTGAGTACTCATTTATGGGAATGGGGTCCTATAGCATTGGAGAGGAGGCGGGGTTAACCCACACGTAGGCTGCCATGGAGTCTGTCAGGAAAAATATATTTTGCCAAAACATCAAAACATTCCACATTGTAGCATTCTTAAAATCAAAATATTTTAAGTAGAAGCAACAATGTTGCAAAGGAAAATTTATTTCACAGAAAGATACATTTCATCTCAACATTAAAAGGTTTTTTTGTGAAAGTTAGAATTGGTCCATTAGAATCAATGACTGAAACTTCATTTGGACTAAATTAGAGCAGATTTTAACTCCAAAAAAATGTTCTCTAATTAGCTCTCATTTTGGTATTTACTATAGCTCCGGGTAAAAAAGACACTCAAGTTAAAATGAGAGATATTTTCAGGTCTGAGCATGCTCAGTTGTGTTGGCACCTAGTTGTCCAAAACGGGGAATTTTTCACTTTTCAGACTTTTAAAGATATTTCAGTGTAGAAATCACTTTTTCACACAGTTTAAAACCAGATTATCTTTAAATAATATACCGCATATTTCAGTACTATTTAGGCAATTATATCATGCTCTAAACATTATTTCCATGTGCAATTCTCTAGGTTTTAGCAGAATAAGGGTTTGGGCGCTATTTAGTTTCAGGGAGCTATAGTAAATTCGATTTTGGGAGTATTTTCTAACCAGCGCTATAGTGAATACCGTTTTAACGCGAATTAGCGCTATTAGCGCTAATTCGCACTAAATTGCCACAAATTAGCGCTAATTTGCGGCAATTTGCGCGAATTAGCGCCATAGCGCTATAGTAAATGATCCCCTATATCTCTGTAATTCACAAAGAAAATAAAGACCCGACTAACGTGGCCAATTATAGGCTGATCTCGCTCTTAAATGTGGATATCAAACTCTTTTCAAAAATTTTGGCCAATCGGCTAGCATTCCGTACCAGCCTGGATAGGCTTGGACCAAGTGGGTTTTGTCCCTGGCAGGGAAGCCAGGGACAACACCATCAAGGCCCTGAATCTACACCACTGGCTCACCTCCTCCCAACAAGAGGGTTTTTTCCTGGCAATGGATGCGGAGAAGGCGTTCGATAGAGTGGCCTGGGACTATATGGAAGCGACACTGATTTTCTTCTTGGATTAGGGAGTGTGATGCTCGCATTTATAGGCTCCCTATATGTTAATCCAAAAGCTAGAGTTTGCGTTAACGGCCACCTATCGAGCGCCTTTCCCATCCATAGTGGCACTAGACAGGGGTGTCCTCTCTTGCCCTTACTCTACATCCTAACCTTAGAATCCTTGCTTCGCTGCATCAGAGAGAATCCAAACATAAAGGGCATTGTAGTCCACCAAAAAGAATACAAGAGAGCAGCTTTTGCGGACGACATCCTGCTCTTTCTTACCTCACCACTGACGTCCCTATCCAACCTTATGCCAATCTTAGACCTCTTCCAACGCATCTCGAATCTAAAAATCAAACTGTTCAAATCGTTTGCACTAAATGCCTCATTGGCCTGGTGAGTCAATGCCAATCAAACTTCCCATTTAAATGGGAAAAAGAGGCCATCACTTATTTAGGGATTCAATTACCAGCCAATCTAAAAACACTGTACACTACAAACTTCCTAGCAGAGCTAAAGCTTATACAACAAGACCCTTTGAAGTGGAACGTGCCTACCCTTTCATGGACGAGCCGCTGTGCTGAAGATGACAGTTTTACCTCGCCTACTATACAAAATGCAGACCATCCTGATACACTTACCCCCCGCCTTTTTCATAGCATACAGAGGGGCGCAAAATCAGCTCGTATTGGATGGGCAAAGTTAGTTATGCCTAAAGCAAAAGGTGGAATTGGCCTACCAGACTTACAGCAATATCATTGGGCTGTTCACATGACCAGGGTAGTGGACTGGAATGTCCCTACCCGGTGCAAAGGTTGGGTGACCCTTGAGAAACTAATGGCAGAGACCGAATTGGGCTCGATACTGTGGGTTTCTGAACAATCGGTACCACCTAAGCTTCACACACATCCTCTTATTGAAGCAACGCTCCAAGCATGTGAGAGGGCATGCAAAGCCCACGCAATGTCAGCTAAAGAGTGTCTGATCACCCCCATTAGAGGCAGCCCAGACTTCCCCCCCAGGTTTAACGAAATCATACCTTCTAAAAGAATGGCCCTATCACACATGCAGGCTAAACACTTCTTCTGCCCCGTACACACGGTCAGATTTTCCGATGGAAAATGTCCGATTGGAGCGTGTTGTCAGAAATTCCGACCGTGTGTGGGCTCCATCGGACATTTTCCATTGGATTTTCCGACACACAAAGTTGGAGAGCAGGAGATAAAATTTTCCGACAACAAAATCCGTTGTCGGAAATTCTGATCGTGTGTACACAAATCCGATGGACAAAGTGCCACGCATGCTCAGAATAAATAAAGAGAGGAAAGCTATTGGCCACTGCCCCGTTTATAGTCCCGACGTACGTGGTTTACGTCACCGCATTTAGAACGATCGGATTTACCAACAACTTTGTGCGACCATGTGTAGACAAAACAAGTTTGAGCCAACATCCGTCGGAAAAAATCCTAGGATTTTGTTGTCGGAATGTCCAAACAAAGTCCGACCGTGTGTACGCCCTATAAGACTACAAGATCTCGCTACAATGTCTAACACTAAATCTTTCCCCTCTTGGTTTTATATGCAACTCAAACACTTTCTGGACGTGCCAACGAAAATACCCAAATTCACAAACCCTCCCACAGTGTTTGAATCTTTATGTTCGAGCTCAGAGTCATGTGATTTCAGCTTTATATGCCTCCATGTTTGGAGAACTGTACTCCTCCCTACACTCAGATCATGCATTTTGGGAATCAGCCTTAGACAGGGAGATAGAAGAAGCCAGCTGGGATCGTATACACTTATACATGCATAAAGGTTCTCTCAATGTCCATACGCAGGAAAATGGGTATAAGATCAAAACTAGATGGTATAAGACTCCACAGGTGCTTCATAAGATTTTCCCGACCGTGCCAGAACATTGTTGGCGATGTGAAACAGAGGTAGGCACCCTCCTTCACATCTGGTGGCCCTGCCCTCTAATCCAGCCATATTGGCATAAAATACATGAAGTGACTACAGTGATCTCTTCACTCCCGTTGGAGTTCACACTGGGACAATACCTGCTACACTTATCTAAAATTCCCCCCAAAAAATATTTCAAATCAATAGCTATGCACTTGATAAATGCAGCTAGGCTGTGTATTCCAGTACATTGGAAGTCCTCACAGTCACCTTCACTAAGAGAATGGGCCCTGCGGGTTGACCGCATAGCAACAGTGGAGGAGCTGATCCTCGCTTCGCAAGATAAAATCTCTTGCTTCTCAGTTATCTGGGAGACGTGGATCAAATATAAAAATTCGCAGCCATATCAGGATTTATTGCAACAAATTTCATAATTACTATTACGCAAAGTAACTGTAGATGGGCCTTCCCGGGGATCTGATTGCGCAGCATGCAGTGCATTGTGAGGCACTCAGTGGGCTTTATTGCTTACATACAGATACATCTTCACACACTCGTGAAATATACAGTAGGTTTAAGATCCACTTGGCAGAGATAAAATATCCAAAAATGTCTCTGGAATTAATTGCTTTTTTAGGGAAGCCAATTAATCAGAATGAGTTTAAGGGCATTATTAAAGCTGAGTTCCACCCAAAAATGGAACTTCTGCTTTAAGTTCAGGTGACCCTCTGACATGCCACATTTAGCTTGTCATTTTTTTGGGGGGATAAATACATCGGAAATGTATCAATGCAAAAAAAGTTTTAAAAACGGCTGTTTTTAAAACTTTTTTTTGCATTGATACATGTCCCCTGGGGCAGGACCCAGGTCCCTAAACACTTTTTATGACAATAACTTGCATATAAGCTTTTAAAATGAGCACTTTTGATTTTTCATGTTCGTGTCCCCTAGACTTTAACAGTGTTCATCCAAATTATTTGCCTGTTCGCAAGTTCTGGTGCGATCCAAACAGGGGGGTGTTCAGGTCATCCTTATTAGTTAGTTTGCAGCGCATTTCTGAAATGCAAGGCAAAATGCACATTTCTGTATGGTTTACCATGCATTCGAAAATGCACAGATGATTGGAGCCTCATTGTTTTTGTGTAAACAAACCAATTTCACTTTCAGGCCTCACACCTAGCGTAGTGAAAGCACACGTTTTTGGCACATTTCACCTGTGTAATGTATAGGGCAGCTCGCTGATTTTAATGGGCTGTGCTACACATGGCAAAGTAGCTCATGGGACATTTTGGTGTGTTGTGGGTTGCACGTTTTTACTGTGAGCTTTTCTACTTTTTTCGCTATTTTTTTCACATGGCAAAATGTGTGTTTGCTTACGTGTTTGGGGTGTCATTAATAATTAATTGCAATGAAAGCGCGACTATAATACATACATACATACACTATATAATCTGATTGTACAATCTCTATACAA
Organism: Lithobates clamitans; assembly: GCA_037952925.1. Lineage (NCBI taxonomy): Eukaryota > Metazoa > Chordata > Amphibia > Anura > Ranidae > Lithobates > Lithobates clamitans. The sequence goes on from JBBGZY010000316.1 coordinate 2,995,960, forward strand.
TTTCCTTTAAATTTACCAAAACTTTGGAATAGGATCACCCACCTATCTATCCATTTACTCTATATTCAATCAGGCAGGCACTTGCTCTACATCAGGGGTGTCCAACATGTGACAAATGCAGGCTCCAGAGAGTTTAGCATGGCCCATCTTGAGGGACGCTGGGCAGCTTAAATTGACAAGCCAGGCAAATGCATGCATGGAGAGATGCCGGGATTCGGTGCAAACCTAGTTGATGGGTGCAGGGTGTGTGCTAATGAGGTCAGCTGGTAAACTGCTTCCTGTGTCTTAATGACTTTTACATCTCAAATCTATATACCAGGAAGTCTCTGAAGCTTTTTAAGAAACACAGCAAGGGCCAAGGTAAAGCCTTGTTCTGAAAATCAAAGAAAGCTTTTATTTTCCTGCAACCGAGTTGCATAAATGGTATGTTGGTACATAGGGGAGCTGGAATTTAGAAAAAAAAAAGTGAACTTAACCTTTATGATTAGGCCGTTTTAAGCCGAGATCAGGAATTCAATATTTGAAATTATTACGGTTTCAATTTATGATGATCCTGCACAGTGAGGGAGATTTACTAAAACTGGAGAGTGCAAAATCTGGTGCAGCTCTGCATAGAAACCAATCAGCTTCCAGGTTTTATGGTCAAAGCTTAATTGAACAAGCTGAACATAGAAGCTCATTGGCTACCATACACAGCTGCACCATATTTTGCATTCTCCGGTTTTAGTGAATCTCCCCCCCTCGTGTCTCCTCCATGTTACTCCTGGTTCTATTAGGGCATATAAGAAGAGTGAAGTTCCCCACTTGTTAGATGTTGTTATAGGGCTAATTCCATTTATTTATTTTTAAACACAGATGCCCTTTATAGAGCACTGGATGAAACTAGTAAATGATATTATGGAAACTGAGAAATGGGTGCATATTTGTAAGAACAGCTTTGAAAAGATCCAGTCTAACTGGGCAACCTGGATTGTTTTCAGAAATAGTATGGGGAAGGAGAGTTAGTCAACCATACATTTCACAGAAGGTGAGAACTATAAAGTCTTTAAGGCATATTTGCTTTGTTGATTTATAAATGTAAGTTTACCTTACTCAGAACTTTTAGCTCGATTGCATTAGTAATTCAGGGACCATTTTAACCCTCCCCTTTTTTTTTCTTTTCCTCCTTGAGTGCATTTTTTTAATATATAGGAGATATATGTAATGTAGTTTAGGTTAAAGGGGTTGTAAACCCTCGTGTTTTTTCACCTTAATTCATCCTATGCATTAAGGTTAAAAAACACCTGGCAGTCACCGGCCCCCCAGCCCCCGCATTTTACTTACCTGAGCCCCTTCATCTCTTCGGCAGGGACATGCTGTCCCTCTCTCCACGGGGTCCCGGCTCTTGATTGGATAGATTGATAGCAGCACAGGCATTTTCTCCCGCTGCTGTCAATCAAATCCAATGATGTGGGCACTGGGGGGTGGGGCTGAGTCCAGCATTCATGTCTGTGGATGCAAATGCTGGACTTGGGAGCGCGCTCGCAAGTTAACCCCCTTGGGAGAGTGCTTCTCCTAGAGCAGTGATAGTGAACCTTGGCACCCCAGATGTTGAGCATCATGGGAAATGTAGTTCCAAAACATCTGGGGTCCCAAGGTTTGCCATTACTGTCCTAGGGGGTTAACTGATGTGGGGAAGAGCCGTGAGAGCAACTTTACAATCACTTTAAGTTTTTTTTGTGTGTGAAGGATTGCTTTATGTATTTTTGTATGTTTTTTGTTTTTTTATTTTTGTCTTTTGTCCTTAGTATAATTAATAAAGAAAACAAGGTTATTAACATCAAGAATGCAATTTGCATTGCTACAGAGTGAACAAAGTAATTTCAGTGTCTGTCATAATGTATAAAGCAATCTGCATATTGAACTAATCATATACTTTAGCTCCTAGGAGATCACAGATTTTGTACTATAATTAGGAAACCAATCACTGTCATAGTGCCAACCAACTTAACCATGTTAAACATGCAACTGATGAGCTATAAATATCTTACCTAAAGTATACTACTCAGTAAAAATACAGAAAACATACATTGCTAGCCCTGTATGTCCAAGAACATATTTCATGGTGATTACCACTGTTATCAGCCACATTAAATGGAAGATTTTTTTAGACAGCTAGAGCATTCTTTTGGTGGTATTTAACTTTTTCAATACCAGGCACTTTTACCCCCTTTCTGCCTAGGCCAATTTTCAGCTTTCAGCACTGTTGCACTTTGAATAACAATTATGCATTCATACAATACTGTACTCATATAACATTTTTTATAATTTTTTACACATAGAGTTTTTTTGGTGGTATTTAATCACCAGTTTTTTTATTTTTTGCTAAAAAAAAGAAGGAAAATATAAAAAAAACATGTATTCAAAGCACCTTGTCCCCATGTTGATGGGGGCAAGGGCCTCTTCCCCACAACACTTGTGGGGGTCTGCGGGTGGGGGGATTATCAGAATCTGAAAGCCCCTTTAACAAGGGGGCCCCCCAGATCCCAACCCCCCTATGTGAATGGGTATCGGGTACATTGTATCCCTACCCATTCATCAAAAAAAGTGTCAAAAAAGTAAAAATGACAGGAGACCATTTGGACAATTCCTTTATTTAAAAAAAAAAGGGGCAGGATCTGGGGGGCCCCCTTGGTAAAGGGGGCTTCCGGATACTTATAAGCCCCCCATTAGCAGACCCCCACAACCACCAGGCAAGTGTTGTGGGGAAGAGGCCCTTGACCCCAAAGCACCCTCCCCGTGTTGAGGGCATGTGGCCTGGTACGGTTCAGGGGGGGCGCTCTCTTGACCCCCCTTTTCCTGCGGCTTGCCAGGTTTCGTGCTCGGATAAGGGTTTGGTATGAATTTTGGGGGGACCCCATGCCATTTTTTTTTAATTTTGGCACAGGGTTCCCCTTAATATCCATACCAGACCTGAAGGGCCTAGTATGGATTTTGGGGGGACCCCCACACCATTATTTTTTAAATTTTGGTGCGGGGTTTCCCTTAATATCCATACCAGACCTGAGGGGCCTGGTATGGACTTTGGGGGACCCCCAAACCATTCTTATTTAAATTTTGATGCAGGGTTCCCCTTAATATCCATGCCAGACCCAAAGGGCCTGGAAATGGACTGGGGGGGACCCACGTTGTTTTTTTCAATGATTTTTATCTATATTGCCGTGAGCAGTTTTAAATGACATTTTTTTCCTTTAGAAATGTAAATTTTGCTTTTGTACTGTTATAAACACGGGAAATATGCGCTACTTTACGGGCAGACAAAGGAGACCCCCTAGGCATGATATTTAAAGGAATATTTCATGTTTATTGTTTCACTTTAGGCATTATTAAATTCACTGCTCCTGAAAAAACGGCCATTTTTAAAACTTTTTTTGTATTGATACATGTCCCATGGGGCAGGACTCAGGTGTCCAAATGCTTTTTATAGCAATAAGTTGCATATAAGCCTTTAAAATTAGCACTTTTGATTTTTCACGTTCGTGTCCCATAGACTTTAACGGTGTTTGCATACATATTTTGCCTGTTCGTATGTTCTACGTTCTGCTGCGAACCGAACCGGGGGGAATTTGGCTTATTCCTAGTATATATATATATATATATATATATATATATATATATATATATATATATATATATATATATATATATATACTTACATACACACAGTGGGGACGGAAAGTATTCAGACCCCCTTACATTTTTCACTCTTTGTTATATTGCAGCCATTTGCTAAAATCATTTAAGTTAATTTTTTTCCTCATTAATGTACACACAGCACCCCATATTGACAGAAAAACACAGAATTGTTGACATTTTTGCAGATTTATTAAAAAAGAAAAACTGAAATATCACATGGTCCTAAGTATTCAGACCCTTTGCTCAGTATTTAGTAGAAGCAGCCTTTTGATCTAATACAGCCATGAGTCTTTTTGGGAATGATGCAACAAGTTTTTCAAACCTGGATTTGGGGATCTTCTGCCATTCCTCTTTGCAGATCCTCTCCAGTTCTGTCAGGTTGGATGGTAACCGTTGGTGGACAGCCATTTTTAGGTCTCTTCAGACATGCTCAATTGGGTTAAAGTCAGGGCTCTGGCTGGGCCATTCAAGAACAGTCACGGAGTTGTTGTGAAGCCACTCTTTCATTATTTTAGCTGTGTGCTTAGGGTCATTGTCTTGTTGGAAGGTAAACCTTCGGACCAGTCTGAGGTCCTGAGCACTCTGGAGAAGGTTTTTGTCCAGGATATCCCTTCATATATGTACTTGGCCGCATTCATCTTTCACTCGATTTCAACCAGTCGTCCTGTCCCTGCAGCTAAAAAACACCCCCACAGCATGATGCTGGCACCATCATGCTTCACTGTTGGGACTATATTGGACAGGTGATGAGCAGTGCCTGGTTTTATCCACACATACCGCTTAGAATTAAGGCCAAAAAGTTCTATCTTGGTCTCATCAGACCAGAGAATCTTATTTCTCACCATCTTGTAGTCCTTCAGGTGTTTATTTAGCAAACTCCATGCGGGCTTTCATGTGTCTTGCACTGAGGAGAGGCTTCAGTTGGGCCACTCTGCCATAAAGCCCTGACTGGTGGAGGGCTGCAGTGATGGTTGACTTTCTACCACTTTCTCCCATCTCCCGCCTGCATCTCTGGAGCTCAGCCACAGTGATCTTTGGGTTCTTCTTTACCTCTCTCACCAAGGCTCTTCTCCCCCGATAGCTCAGTTTCTAGGAAGGGTTCTGGTCATCCCAAACGTCTTCCATTTAAGGATTATGGAGGCCACTGTGCTCTTAGGAACCTTAAGTGCAGCAGAAATTTTTTTGTAACCTTGGCCAGATCTGTGCCTTGCCACAATTCTGTCTCTGAGCTCTTCAGGCAGTTCCTTTGACCTCATGATTCTCATTTGCTCTGACATGCACTGTGAGCTGTAAGGTCTTATATAGACAGGTGTGTGGCTTTCCTAATCAAGTCCAATCAGTATAATCAAACACAGCTGGACTCAAATTAAGGTGTAGAACCATCTCAAGGATGATCAGAAGAAATGGACAGCACAGTTAAATATATGAGTGTCACAGCAAAGGGTCTGAATACTTAGGACCATGTGATATTTCAGATTTTCTTTTTTAATAAATCTGCAAAAATGTCAACAATTCTGTGTTTTTCTGTCAATATGGGGTGCTGTGTGTACATTAATGAGGAAAAAAATTGAACTTAAACGTTTTTAGCAAATGGCTGCAATATAACAAAGAGTGAAAAATGTAAGGGGGTCTGAATACTTTCCGTCTCCACTGTATATGAAAATCGATCAGTCCTGATGAAAGTGACAGGAAAGTACAAATGTCCTCTAAATGACCCCTTTATGGAAGGTGGACAGTCCAAGGTATTTAGTAAGAGAGGGAGGAGGAGCCACGTCCTGACGTCAGCGCTGCACGTTCAGTCCCAGAAGCTATGGGCTGTTTTGAAGCCGGCCGGCTTTCTTATACTGTTTTTGCCTATAAATTTTCGCCGCTCTGTAAGTGTCCATTTGTCTTCTATTTAATTTATTAAATGTTAAAGGATTTACGCTATGTGGAGCACTTTGTGTTTTTCTCTGGTGATTACATTGCTTTGCTGAGATTTATGGTGACGATCCCCAATGACGCTGTGGTATCGAGTACCTGCCGCTGAGATCCCAGGCTGGGGTTACAGCCATCTGCTCACCGTGGTCCCCTATAACAAGGGACCATCGCTTTCCGGTAAGCCGCAGTGTTTTTCCATCTTTGTACTTATCACTACAGTGTGGAATCTCATCACGTATCACGTTGGGATTTGTTTTGTACAACATGGACTTTTTTTTATTCATTAACTAATATTTATTATTTATACTATTTCCACATTTTTTTTGCACTCATATATGGACATTTTGAATTGAACTTTTTCTACACTTGCACGTTTTTTTTTATCACATTTGCTCTGAATATTTTCAGTGATTTTTTGCATCTTAATATTTCATTCAATATTTATTATTGTCATTATGATTTGTGGGATTTAACACTTTGAGTTTTTCCATTTTTTTAGCGCAACTTTTGTTTTCTATATTTAGTAAGAGGCATGGCGAGTTTTTAACCACTTCCAGCACACCCGCCGTCATTTTACGTCACTAATTTGAAGAGGAATACCATTGTTATGGTAGCAGCTAGCTACAATAACCCCGGTATCCGATTCAAGAGCGGGCGGTCTGCTTCAAATTAGAAGTGGTTTCTGTGGTGGCTTCTACATGAGATCACTTTTATCAGTGGTGGGAGAGGGCCACTCTCCGGTGCTCTCTGCCGCTTACCGGAGCCATCGGTAGCAGCGGAGGCAATCAGATCCTCTCCCTAGCCTGACATGGAGACGAGGGAGGGGAAGATGGCCCCTACCTGTCTCCATATCATTGCAGGGCGGAAGCAAAGTCAAAACGTCAATTCCACCCAATGCTCTTAAAGGGACATTTTTTTTTTTTTTTTTAACATCAAAGAAGTTTATTGTAAAGAGTTTTAGACAGTACAAATCAAAGCAGCGTGTACATTACTAGCAGTAAACAATTCTCCTCCTGCAATTTTATAAGCACGGTATCATCCTTATCTGATTAATAAACTTAAGCTTAAATAGTTACATGTTTATTTAATTAACATTTGCCAAAAGGGCGTATTATTTGTTCATTAAGCTTAGATCACTTACACATCTTCAATATGTAAGATATTGTTTGCTTCGTTAGCTAGCCTTGATTTTTCATATGTATAACAGAGACAGGGGGAAAGAAGTGAGGTAAAGAAAAGAAAGAGAAAATAAGGACAAAAAAAAAAAAAAAGGGTATGAATAGATTCAGAATCAGATTTGGTGGAGACTGGTTGTCTCCACTGTTGCAGTCATCAGGTATTTCTAGTCCATATAACCGACCTCTAAAGGTTCATTATTTTATCATAGGCTTCGGAGGCCTTAAAGGCGAACCACGGAGACCAAGTCTTTTGATATTTTTCGGCTTTGTCCTGGGATTGTGCCAGGGTATCTTCCATATAACATGTTTCAGCCACTTTTTTTAGCCATTCTTGAATGGGTGGAGGGTGTGTGTTTTTCCAGTACAGAGGTATTAGTGCCTTAGCAGTGTTAAGTAAGTGTTTTGTTAAAGATCTTTTGTAGCGCCTGATGGGGAAGTTAGTGATATGAAGTAGGCAACATGCAGCATTGAGTGTAATCCTGGTCTCCGTGATTTGCCTCACAATTTTCCTGACTTCAGACCAATAGTTTGTGATTTTGGCACATTCCCACCACACATGCAGGAGGGTGCCTATCTCTTCTCCACATCTCCAGCAAGTGTCAGAAGCCAGTGGGTACCATTTCTTTAGTTTGTCAGGGGTAGCATACCAGTGTGTCAGGAGTTTGTAGGATAACTCCTGAGTTTTGGTGCTGATCGAACAGCTATGGGAAAGAACACATGCTGTCTCCCACTGTCTGTCAGTTATGTCTGCTTGTAGAGCGGAGGACCAGGCCTTACGGAATCTATCGTCTTTAGTCCCTTTCGTCTTTTGTAGCCATGCATACGAGATAGACGTTGCCCGATTACATTGTGACCCGTTAGAGTAAATTTCTTCTAACTCCGTCAGCTCTCTAGAGAGTTGGGGTTTCCTATATTTGTCATTTAAGAAGCTACGGATCTGAAAGTATGTCTACAGAGGTAGTCTAGGGAGACCGATGTCAGCCTTTAGGGTGGTAAAGTCTTTAATTTGGCCTTCGTGGAAACAGGTCTTTGCAGTGAGAGGTTGTGTGAGGTCTAGGGCCTGTAAACAGGTATTTCTGAGGCCCGGAGGGAAGTCAGGGTTATCAGTCAGGGGGGTGAGCGGGCTTATACTGGAGGTCAGGTCTGTGTTTTTAGCTACACTATGAAATAAGTGTAATGTCATGCCAGTTAGGGGGTGTTTTTTAAAGAGGGAGTGATGAGCTTTGAGTGGTATCCAAGGAGCGAATTTCAGTGGCGTTTGATATAATGAATTCTCCAGGATTACCCAATCCTTAGTTTTCTCATGACAGTGCCAATCAATCACTCTCGTGAGATGTGATGCAAGGTAGTAGTTGTAAAAATTTGGTAAACCCATCCCACCTAGGTTTTTTGGCCTATTGAGTAGAGAAAAGCTAAGCCTGGGTTTCTTAAGTTTCCAGATAAACTGAATCAGGGTAGATTGCAATGCTTTAAAAAATTTCCGTGGTATTCTGATCGGCAGTGTCCTGAGAAGGTAAAGCAATCTAGGTAGAATGACCATTTTCAACGCCGCTGATCTCCCGAACCAAGATAAATATTTGGAGTGCCATTTTTGTAGGTCTGTTTTTATTTTTTGTAGAAAGGGGGGGAAGTTACGCTCATATATATACGTCAAGCTCGGGGTTAACCAGATCCCAAGGTATTTAAGAGCATTTGGCTCCCATCTAAAGGGGCAATTTTGTTTGGCTTTGGTTAAGTTGTCTATTGTGAGAGAGATGTTCATAGCCTCAGATTTCGTGAAATTGATCTTAAGGTTTGCTATAAAACCGAAATGTGTGAAGTGTTTCATTAGGTTGGGTATGGTCGTGTGGGGGTTGGTCAGAAAAAACAGGAGATCGTCAGCATAGGCTGCGATCTTATATTCCTTACCTGCCACTTTAAACCCTGATACAGAGCTGTCTAGATTAACTGTCCTGATGAAAGGCTCCAAGGAGAGAATGAATAGTAGCGGTGACAGGGGGCACCCTTGCCTGGTGCCATTTGTGATCAAGACCCTGTCTGACAATGTGCCGTTGATTTTCAATTGGGCTGAGGGTTTGTCATATAAAGTTGAAATCCAGCTCATCATATTTGACCCCAGCCCAATGAACCTACATGTCTCCAGCATATAGTCCCAAGTGACCCTATCAAAGGCCTTCTCCGCGTCCGTGGACAGGAGAAGGCCCTCGCAGTCACCTCTGTGGGCTGCATGTGTTAACAGAAGGGCCTTGATCACGTTGTCTCTTGCCTCTCTGCCAGGCATGAAACCCACCTGCTCCTGACCCACCACAGAGTGTAGTAGTGGTCTCAGTCTGTTCGCTATTACTTTTGCTAAGATTTTCAAATCTAAGTTCAGTAATGAGATAGGTCTATAGCTGGCACATTCTGCTGGGTCCTTTCCTGGTTTAGGCACAACTGTGATATAGGCAGACAAAAAATCCTCTGTTGCATGGTTGGGTGATGACAGGGCGTTCAAAGCTCTAGTCAGTGGTGTCAATAGGCTTGCGCTGAATGATTTGTAGTAAATTGATGTAAAGCCGTCCGGGCCCGGGCTTTTCCCTGACTTAAGTTCTTTAATGATTGACATTATTTCTGCTTCCATTATTTCTCCTTCCAAAAGGGAGGTGTCAGTGTCCACTAATTTGGGGAGTCCACTATTTCGCAAGTAGTCCTGTATAGCTGATACTCTATCAGCCTGTATAAATTGGGGTTTGTGTTGTGTAGGCAGATTATATAAGGCTGAGTAAAATTGGTGGAAATGTGAGGCTATGTCTTTGGTGTCAACATCTAGTTTCCCCTTCTGTGACCTGATCCCTGCTATGTGGTTTTTCGAATTTGCTTCCCTCAGGGCCCTCGCTAGCAATCTACCAGTTTTATCACCTGATTCATAATAAATCGCTCTTTTGAAAAATAATAGTCTTTTGGTTTTATGTTCCATTAATTGTTGAAGAGCCTTTCGTTTTTCAAGTAATGCTTTAGCCGACTGCAATGATAAAAATTGTTTGTGGCTATTTTCTAATGTTCTAATGTCGTTTATTAAGTTCGCAATTTCTTTTTCTTGTATTTTTTTCTTATGAGAACCTAATTTGATCAATTCTCCTCTCATGTAGCATTTATGTGCCTGCCATATGGTCATAGGGTCGACGTCCGGTGTGACGTTAATGCTAAAGTAATCCTTTAGCGCTTTTGTCAATTTGGGTGTTATGTCTGGGTCAGTCAGCAATGAGGAGTTAAGTCTCCATCCAGTTGATCTTGGAGTTATAGGACCTAGGTCTATTGTCAGGGAAATTGGGGCATGATCAGATATTGATTGGATGCCTATTTGGGCTTCGGTTACATTTTGTAGATCCCTTTGAGTGACAAATAAAAAGTCTATACGTGAGTATCTGTTATGTGGTATTGAATGAAACGTGAAGTCTCTGGAGTCTGGGTGAAGATATCTCCATGTGTCTATTAATTGTAGGGAGCTGAGGAGAGTTTTGATTTTTTTTAGTGCGTTATACTTAATGCAGGATTTCCCTGAGGAGGAATCAACTGCCGGGTTCAGTGGTATGTTGAAGTCTCCTCCAAGTATAAGTATTCCTGTTGCAAAGCCCATAAGTACCCGTACTATCTTTTGGCAAAAGGTCACTTGTGCTATGTTTGGGAAGTAGACATTTGCAATCGTGATCGGTCTGTCATGGTATGTACCTTTAATAAAGACGTACCTTCCCTCTGGGTCACTCAGGCTTTCACTAAGAGTAAAAGGAGCCTCCTTACTCACGAGAGTCGTTACTCCCTTAGTCTTGGCCTGGTCATTAGTCGCATGATATGCAGTAGGAAAGAACGTGTTCGTAATTTTTGGAATGTGTCCTGTCTTAAAGTGTGTCTCCTGCAAAAGGACAAAGTGTGGCTTACCCCTCTTTAGTTCTCTGAGGAGCGAAGTCCTTTTTTCTGGTATGTTCAGTCCTCTGATGTTGTGCGAGATCACCTTTGGATGTTTACCCAACAATGAGTAAGCCATCTGTAGGATTGAGCAGTCGGTGACAGCAGATGAATTTTACAGCCAGCTCTGGAAAGTTTACCGACGACCAGTCTCCACCTCTACTCCTTACACGAACAGAAAGAGTAAATGGAATTGGGGGGGGTGAGAAGAAGGTACAAAAACAAAAAGAAAAAAAAAAAATCTAGCAAATGAGAGAAAGAAGAAAAGAAGGAGGAAAAAAGAAATGTTAATATAACGGAGTATTCAACAATAGAGTTTAATTCTATTGTACGTAGATTAATTGTATCACACCCTAGTCAGTAAATAAACTGATCTAGAGTATATAAGTAGTATATCTGAGTCGAGGGTCTCAGCCCAGATATACTTTGGGGTAACGTGTTAAGTCCGTGACTCGGACTATAAACCAACCTGTCAAAAAAAAAGGTTAGTTATTTGTAATTATAACTGTGACGGATATCGACAAAGACACAGCCTCTAAAAGGCAACTTTTAACTTGGATCGGGCAAAATGCCAAATCTATGTAAATACTCTCTCCCACATCTCTCAACCGATGCGGATTAGTCCTGTTGATTTATGGCGCTCTAAGTAAGCATATGTGGCCTCATAGCAAGATCAGATCTGTAGACTAGTAGAGTGTGCGTGAGCTTCATGCACCTTGTATCAGAGTCTAGGAGTCATTTGTATCCTATTTAGTATATATCAGTTGGTGTTCTACTTGCAGCAGCTCATAACTTTCCAAACGTCTCTGAAAAGGAGTTGTTGAGTAGTCTGCTTGACCCTATTCAGCTTAATGGGTAAGAAATCAACAAAGTAAACAAACCCAACTTGGCAGAGTGTTTTCTTGACTCCCGCAAAAACGTGGCAGTAACTACTCCATTTGTATGCAGATCTTGCTAGAGCAAAAGAAAAAACAAAGAGAGAGAGAAAAACAAAAACCCGGAGGTGTTAGAGGTAGACAACTCTAAACTTAAATCGCAGCCTGTGGGCCCACAGGGAAGGGTCGCAACCTGAGGAACTTATTGTTCACATAATCAATCAGATACATGAGATCTTGAGGGTGTTGGACGTGAGACTGGGGTCCCCCTCTGTGTTCCACCACCCCTTCCTTGTTTCATTCTTTTGTTCTGTTGTTGTTTGTCAGGGGTAGAGAATGGCGATCCATGTGGGTTTTTAGTGTGAGGTGGTAGGGCAAACTCCTGATACCATTCCGGCAAGTCTATCACTTCCATATCTAATGCTGTACAGAAATCCGGTAGATCCTCTGGTGTACGCAGCACCAGTTGTTTTCCTGCGATATTTACCACTAAGGTGAACGGAAAGCGCCATGTGTATCTAATGTCTTTCGCTCTAAGTTTGTCCAGGAGGGGGCGAAGTGCCCTTCTGTTCTTTAATGTGATCTGTGAGAGATCTTGGTACAGCATGATGTGTGCGCCATTAAAAATGATATGCTCATTTCTTCTTGCTTTCCGCATAATGTCTTCCTTAAGGGGAAAACTTTGTAAGCAGCAAATTATGTCTCTTGGGGGAGCGGTATCTGGACCTCTGGCTCAAAGCGCTCTGTGTGCCCTAACAAATTCTATTTCAGAGTCCTCTTGTCTTTCTAATAGACTGTTAAATAATCTCCTGAGCGCGGGCATTATCTAATCACTGTCTACGGTTTCAGGGATCCCCCTCACTCTGATATTGTTTCTGCGACCGCGATTATCGAGGTCCTCAAGATGGCGATTCATTTCAATAAAGTGTGATACATGACTGTCAGCAATCCTGTCTAGTCTATGCAGCGCTTTGTCTCTATGTTTCCCCTGTTCCTCCACCGCCTCCATCTTGTCAGACAGAACTAGTATGTTTGATTTTAGGTCTGTAATAGCTGCAGAGAATGTTGCTTTTATGTCTGCAGCAAAGACAGACATATCTGCGTATGTGAGGGGTTTATTGGAGCGCGTTCTGCTCCTACCTGATCCTTCCAAGGCGAACTGCGAGTCCTCACTGAAGTCCTCCTCCTCCTGCAGGGACCGCGCCATCTTGTGTCCCGCCACGTTGCCTCGGGCCGTAGTTGTGGCTTTCAGAAGCTCAGAAATGCTTCTTGCTGTGGAGGACGCTGCTGCCGATTGGCTTGTTTTAGTGTGGGGGGTCTGGTGCGTCAGTTTGCCCATCTCCCGATCCGAGCGGGTTGAAGAAGAAGCAGTCGGCTGTGTCTTATCCCGGAGCTCCGTCAATGTGCAGCCATCTCGGTCGTTCGCCAAGCCACGCCCCAAAAAAAAAAAAATTTTAAATGACATGAATTTTATTTTTTTATTGCATTTTAGTGTAAATATGAGATCTGAGGTTTTTTAGACCCCAGATCTCATATTTAAGAGGTCCTATCAGCTTTTTTTCAATTACAAGGGATGTTTACATTCCTTGTAATAGGAATAAAAGTGACCCATTTTTTTAAAAAGAATAGTGTAAAAATTACACATCACACATGTGAGGTATCGCCGCGATCGTTAGAGTGAGAGCAATAATTCTAGCCCTAGACCTCCTCTATAACTCAAAATATGCAACCTGTACAATTTTTTAAACGTCGCTGTAACAAGCCCCTGCTCGCTCAGTTCCACTCTCCCGACACTCCTCTGCAGCTATAGAATCAGATTGCAGATCGCAACATCTGATGGTTCGGTCATCCGATGCTCTGGGACTAGAACTACAGCTATGTGCCGTTCTAATCCAGTTGTGTAGCTCAGAACAAACACCAGGCAGGCTGTATGTAAGTTCAACCAGGAATCTCTTTTATTGAAAAATACAGGCTCTTTTATACAATAAAAGAGAAGGTGCGTACCTCCGGCTCATATTACTCTGAACATACACCTGTGACCAGAAACCTAATTAACATGGGCTAATTAACTAATCCCTTTAGACAGCCTAGATGACTCAGACATGACCTTTAGGCCAGACTGGCCGTCTTTTAGCTCAGAAAACCCAATCAACATTATCACAATAGCAGAGTTAATTAACACAAACAACAATGGGGATCTAATGACTCTTAGATCCCATACTAGAGACTTTTTTACAATAAACATTCTAGCAGGCAACAGATAGACAGGTGGCTGGAATTGACATCAGCATCTCCTAACAGTATTTGTCCCAGTAATATGAATCAGCCACTATTCCTAATATGGCAAATCCAGGGTCCCCAGAGTCTGTATGTCCTGGGGGACCAGGACCCGAATCCACAGTAATACCACCTCAAGGGTTCCCAGGCATACAGCTCACAAAGAGCACCGTTCCCCCCAATGCCAGGGCCCATGATCGATCGGCAAGAGGCTAGCATTTAGTCCCCTCCAAAAGTCTCTCTCCCGGCTAGGTCTGTCACAGTCACCTATGAAGATTTTTAAGGGTAAAATGTTTGTCACCATTCCACAACTTTGAAGCATGACATGTGGGTATCAATTTACTCAACGTAACATTATCTTTCACAATATAAAAAAATTGGGCTAACTTTACTGTTGTCTTATTTTTTAATTCAAAAAAGTGATTTTTTTGCGCAAAAAAGTGTGCTTATAAGACCGCTGTGCAAATACGGTGTGACAAAACATATTGCAACAACCGCCATTTTATTCTCTAGGGTGTTGGAAAAAAAAAAATATTGTTTGGGGTTCTAAGTAATTTTCTAGCAAAAAACCTTCACTCATATCTCTTAGAGACTTCCCAGATTCACTTCATATTTTCACTTCCTAGACAGGAGTGCCTTGTGGTGCCATGCCTGCCCTGGTTGATGCCTGTGTGGGTTGTCCCCACCAAGTTGTCCACCGCAGGTCCTGGTTGGAGATGCCCTCGGATGGCTCGCGGTACCCGACATCATACCATCAATACACAAACTACAGTAAGTAAGCATGCAGGGTCTTCTTTACCCTACCCCTGTTCATGTTTATATATATATCAGACTATTCATATATAATAATTCTATTTTAGATACATCACGTGCTTGCTCCTGACGAGTGGCTCAAAAGCCACGAAACGCGTAGAGATACAGACGCCGTGTTTCTACTAATACTTACCCAGACCTTTAAGTCATTATGCAATACCCACCTTTACTGGACTAATGAGGCCATAGGTCCTGCAGGCACTATTTAGCAATTTATGGTTTTATAAAATCTTGCTATTGGTGAACTATGGTATATTATTGTGGTTATATCATGAGATACCAATGTCATTACCATGTTTATTGTTATTACCATGCTCATTGTCTATAATTGATACCAGCATTATATGTATGTATATACTATATAATATCAATACATCTCCTATATGTTCACCAATTTACTCTATTGCAACCACGTGCTTCATGTTAAGTCCCACTCTCTTGCTCTCCTCCTTATATTTTACTTCAACAGGTATGGAAATACATGACCTTACCAGGCCATGGCTTAATTTAACCTTTCGGAAATTAGGCCTTTCGTGAATGTAACAAATTCAAATTTATCCAAAGTTACGAATTTTCCAAAATAACAAATGCCGTATCTAAACAAATAAAATGTAAAAAAATACTATTATTGGTTCTGTTCTATTTGTTTACATATGGCATACATTATTTTGGATAATCCGTAACTTCAGATAAATTTGTATTTGTTGCGTTCACTAACAGCAAAATTTGAAAAGAAATTCCAATACCTATAATTTTATATTTTTTTTGAATTTTTGGATTTTCTTTCTTTTACGATTCCAAATTTTACAGCCAATTTTACTTGTCCCCCCATTTGTCTCACAAGTGGAGGTATTGGTTGTGGATTGTTGCAGATAGGGGACCAAGTGACATCTTGGACCCAAATTGATTTATGCACTTTACACTGTGGGATAGTTACTGTTTGGCCTTTTACAACACAACTACTGCTTGTTGCACTCCATTAAGTATTAAGGTTTTGAACTTTAGCGCTGCCCTATATTGGATGTGTGTGATTATACATATTGTATACCTATCAGGTGTTCAGTTAAAAGTAGCAGCTTTGTGTTGCCTTCAAGTGGCAATTGCATTGAGTGAGAGGGAAGTGTATTGTAGTTCTCCCATCTTAAATTAATATCCATTTGGGTATTTATTTTATTTTATATATTTTTTATTCTCTCCATGAGCGCTTGGTTTTAGGAAGGGCCACAGGAAGGGTAAAAGTTTGTCGCCATTTCATGAGCGTGCACAAGTTTGAAACGTGACATGTTGTGCATCAATTTACTCGGCGTAACATTATCTTTCACAATATAAAAGAAATTGGGCTAACTTTACTGTTGTCTTATCTTTGAATTAAAAAAAGTGCACTTCAAAGACCGCTGCGCAAATACGGTGTGACAAAAAGTATTGCAACGACCGCCATTTTATTCTCTACGGTGTTAGATACAAAAATATATATAATGTTTGGGGGTTATAAGTAATTTTCTAGCAAAAAAAAAACAGTTTTTAACTTGTAAACACCAAATCTCAGAAAGAGGCTTGGTCCTTAAGTGGTTATTGCAGCCACCATTTGTAAGAATTGCTTATGTTGAATTGCAAATGCTTGGTCTGATTTTAATACCGCTTTATGACTCGTTTACACCACACACCCCTGTGTAAAATGTGCAGCTTCACAAGTGTTTGCATTTGTTATAGCTGAACCAGCTTGTTGGAAAATGTTCCTTTCAATAAGCGCTGATTAGTGTATTCTGACAGCAGAGGGGCCCCGCTGTCAGAATACAAGAACACAGTGGGAAGGATTTCTCTATCCACCTCGCTTAAGTGGATGGGGAATGTGTTCAGTTTAACCATTCCATTATGACTAGCCTTATGCCACGTACATACGATCGGAATTTTGGTCGGAAAAGCCTTGGATGGTTTCTCCGACGGAATTCCACTCAAACTTGTCTTGCATACACATGGTCACATCAAATTCCGACCATCAAGAACGAGGTGATGTACAACACGTAAGACGGGATTATAAAACGGAAGTTCAATACCCAGTGTGCCACCCTTTGGGCTTCTTATGCTAATCTCATGTTTATCTCATGTTAGTAGAAGTTTGGTGAGAGACGATTCGCACTTTTCAGCATTGTGCTTTTCATTCCCTTACTGCTCTTCAATTTGTGCTTGTGGGTTTGTAGCTGGGTTTCAGTGCGTGTAGTCAGTTCGTATCTGTTTTTCAGTGCGTTCTTGTCCGCTCATTTCTGATTTTCAGCTTGCTCTTCACAGGCCTTTCTGTTCTTCAGTGAGTTCGTTCTTACCAGCCGATCGCTTTTAAGCCATGTTTCGGGTACATGCTCATCTTAGAGTTTGTGCTATGTGGGGGCTTAGTGTTGGGGTTCTTGATTTGACCCAAGCCCAGTCCATGAACAGGGTGGGGAGGAGTTCATGGACCAAGAATTGGTTGCTCCAGCGTGACCAATTCTTTCATATGCCTTTGCTGCGTGAGATCCAGGAGAATAATCCTGATGATTTCAGAAACTTTCTCCAGATGACCGACCCCATTTTTCACCGTCTGTTGGCTTTGCTGTCCCCTTATATTATAAAGCAGGACACCTGCATGCGGCAAGCCATCACTCCGGAGCAGAGACTAGTCGCCACATTGCAGTACTTGGCGATGGGGAGAAGTCTCCAGGACCTCAAGTTCTCTACAGGCATCTCCCCCCAGGCTCTGGGGATCATTATTCCAGAGACCTGTTCTGCCATCATACAAGTCCTGCAGAAGGACTATATCAGGTTATGTTTTCTCCCTTAACATCACATTCTATGTATTTAATGTATGCTAATGTTTTGTATTTCTTTCATCATTCCCTAATTACCATGATTGTAATATGCTGTGAATGTCTTCTTTTGTCCTCATGCATGCTGTAAGCTTTTAATGCTCCTTTTTGTCCTTCATGCATATTTGACTTCACTAACCTCCCCAGAATGCTATCCTGGGCCCATATACACCTAGCCTAGTAACTTAACAATGTATTTTGTCAGCTCCATTGTAGTTCTTCACCCTAAACACCCCCTAAAATGTGTCCAAACGTTATTGTCCTTAAATTCAGGCAGAGTGCCAGAGGCTTTTTTTGGGGTCCAAAACTCATTTGTAACCCCCCTAAAATGTTTCCAATGGGCCATTAGAGGGGGTGAGGAATCTGATAAGTGGACCTTATATTTTTGTCTTTAAATACTCCTTAAAAAAAATGTTATACTGATGTTGGCCAAGAATGTTTGTGTTTAATCTGCTTGCAATGTTATGTGCAAAAGTACTAATATTTTTTTTTCTTTTTTGACTCCACAGTTTCCTTCAACGCCACAGGAATGGCAGACTGTGGCTTCCCAATTTGCTCTGCATTGGAACTTTCCTAACTGCGGAGGGGCAATCAATGGGAAACATGTCCACATCATCCCACCACCCAACTCGGGGTCATACTATTTTAATTATAAGGGTTTCAATAGTATTGTGTTGATGGCGGTGGTGTTGGCGACATACAAGTTTCTCTATGTGGGCGTGGGGAAGAATGGCCGGATGTCGGATGGTGGAGTCTTTGCCCAGACCGAGTTCTACCGACATCTCCAGAGTGGTGGCTTGGGATTGCCACCTGCGGAAAAAGAGCTTTGAAGGACTCCCATTTGTTTTTATCGCTGATGAATCATTTGGTCTGGGTGATCATCTGATGAGGCCATTCCCCCAGAGAACCCTCACCCTGAAGAAGAGGGTTTTTAATTACCGGTTGGCCAGAGCCAGAAGAGTCATAGAGAAGGCTTTTGGGATAATGGCCAGCCGGTTCCACCTATTTCTTACGGCAATAAATATGGCGGAGTCCAAACTGAATCACATAGTTCTAGCATGCTGCATACTTCACAACTTTTTTAAGAGAAATGCTCCTAATTATGTTGCCTCAGTTGGGCCTGAGGCTGGACTTTCAGAAAATACAATGACGGCCCTGGAAGCTGGCCATCCTGGCTTGCCCCCCCAAAGCACCCGTGAAGTCTGTCAAAAATATGTAGATTATTTTACGGGTAGGGGGGCCATTGCTATGCTAGCAAATTTGTAAATATTTTCGATATTAAAAAAAAAAATTTTCTGATAAAATCTTGATTTTGATTAACTGCTTGTGTTTCTTTTAGCTGACTCTTAGGTTCTCCTAGTGCACTTGTAGTGCCAAGTAGTTTTTCTATTATTAAATAACACTCATTATCACTGTAAACACCAACTTAATACAAAAACTGTTATTGAGCATTGAAAGAAGACGAAGTTGAGTATAAAACCTTTCACTCCATGCACATTCACATGTGCGTTGTAAAACATTTTTTGTTAAAAAAAAAAAAAATCTTGGTTTTATAAAGTTTTACCTTGAAAATATTTTTTACATCAATCATGTTCTTCAGTTTTTGTTCAACCTCATTTGTTTTTTGCTTTATGATGTCTAAATCCCGACTACAAAACATTATGTCCTGGATTAGCCTTTGTGCACTGTCACTGGTGAAATGAGGAGATTGTTCTTCCACAACATGCACATCACCTAAAAGAAAAAATACACACCATGTATTATAAATATGCAGGCATACATCTATTACCTGAATCTGTGGTCTCAGACACTCACCTGTTTGGTGACAATTTCAACCACCTTTTCTTCCTCCACATCCTCTGGTTTTGGTGTCCTCTGTTCCCCTTCTTCAGGAGGTGGGGGGTTCCTGGTGTCATCAGACGTCCGGAGTCTTTTCTCCCCTATGAGAATGATACAAAACGTATACTTAGCACACCGATATTTGAGGCCAGAAATATGAATATGAAACATTGCTTAGTAGTTGGGTACAATAGTCTGTTTTGGTAGAGTTCCAAGCTGAAGACATGATTTTTTCCCTTACCAAGCTGGAATACTTACCCTTTTTAGACATGTTTCAAACATGGAGACACCCCAAGTATCCACTGGGGTACCTGTGTGGGACACCCTAAAAAGTTTGTTCTTGTGTCCCACACTAGTGCTCCTGAGTCCAGATGTGTAAACAGCTGCTGAGTGTCCTCTCCTTACATTACACTGAATGAAGTTTGCAATTCTTTCTAGTTTCAAATACATCTAGACAACAAGGTCCTAAACTTATTTTAATACAAATTAGCATGACCAAATGTAGTTAACCCTGTATCTGCCAAAAACATTGTATTTATTTGGTACACGAACGTTGTTTACTGTGACCGATTACTGTGCCCATGAACATGAAAGAAGCCATTTTAAACTGTACAACAGTAAAGAAAAGCACATGGAGCAGCATGCAAGTAATAATATTAATAATAATAATAATAATAATAATAATAATAATAGGAACACACGACAAGTACTTACTTTTTAGAAGCACTTTCTTGATCCTTCTGTACTGATCCTGCTTCCCCTAATTTCAGGTCTGACCAGCGTTTCCTCAATTGCTCCTTGGATTGTCGTACACCAAAATTCCTGTGCAGACTCTTCACAACTTCAGACATGATCTTGGCCTTTCTCACATTTGGGTTTAGGTAAGGTCCATACTTCTCATCATGGAAATAAAATTACCCCCTCGGATAGTTAGTGGGACTTTAACGGCAACAGAGTAGTAAAAAAGACGGTTTTATTAATACAAATATACAAAATACAGGCATAAAGAAATCAACATATGAATCAAGTAATATATAGAAGAGCTAAAAACTATAAATATGCTGGTGTAGTAGTGGAATATATATTCGTGCAGTCTTCTACTTGGACCTACGCATTTTGGGAGTGAACAATAGGTCCCTTTATCAGGGAAAACTTGTGGGAAGAATCACACCATGCATTTATAGTATGAGAAGCTCACTGCCAGATCCCGGAGGCAAACCCGTCAACAACTCCCCGAAATACCAAAGGAAGACGGGGCGTGTAGCTGGCCCCGCCTTATTCACACTGGTCCACCCGTATGACGCCAAAAATGGCAAAGCTCACAGGAGAAAAGGATGATGATGTCTTAGATGGAACATAGGTTGATGTACAGATGGTAGCAAAAGAACCTCGAGGCTGAAGAAAAATGGGTGGGAGAAAGACCATAAAGTGCAGGGACAAAAAAAAGGGGGGAGGAGAAACCACCCAATGCAGATAGGTAGGTTGTTCCTTCACAGAGGCAGAGTCATAATGATCCGGAGCTAACACTTACTGCTCTTCAGAGCATGGTACTCATCCAACGGAATAAGCCGCCACCGAAAAAGAACAGTGACATCACTGTCCTTAACCACTTCGGAAGGATTTACCCCCTTCCTGACCAGAGCACTTTTTTTATAATTTGGCACTGCGTCGCTTTAACTGCTAATTGCGCGGTCATGCAATGCTGTACCCAAATGAAATTTGTGTTCTTTTCTTCCTCCAAATAGAGCTTTCTTTTGATGGTATTTGATGGTATTTGATCACCCTTTTGCGCTATAAACGGAAAAAAAAAGAAAATTTTGAAAAAAAAATGATATTTTCTACTTTTTGTTATAAAAAAAATCCAAACAACTCAATTTTAGGCCAAAATGTATTTGGCCACATGTCTTTGGTAAAAAAATGTCAATAAGCGTATATTTATTGGTTTGCGCAAAAGTTATAGCGTCTACAAACTAGGGTACAATTTCCTGGAATTTACACAGCTTTTAGTTTATGACTGCCTATGTCATTTCTTGAGGTGCTAAAATGGCAGGGCAGTACAACTCCCCCTCCCAAATGACCCCATTTTGGAAAGTAGACACCCCAAGGAAATTGCTGAGAGGCACGTTGAGCCCATTGAATATTAATTTTTTTGTCCCAAGTGATTGTATAATGACAAAAAAAACATTTTTTATAAAAAGTTGTCACTAAATGATATATTGCTCACACAGGCCATGGGCATATGTGGAATTGCACCCCAAAATACATTCAGCTGCTTCTCCTGAATATGGGGATACCACATGTGTGGGACTTTTTGGGAGCCTAGCCGTGTACGGGGGCCCCGAAAAGCAATCACTGCCTGAGAGGCATGGTGAGTATTTGTTTTTGAAAATGAAGAAAGACAAGAAAACATTTTTTTTTCTTTTTTCAATTTTCAAAACTTTGTGACAAAAAGTGAGGTCTGCAAAATACTCACTATACCTCTCAACAAATAGCTTGGGGTGTCTACTTTCCAAAATAGGGTCATTTTGGGGGGGGGGTTTGTGCCACCTGGGCATTCCATGGAGTCCGAAACTGTGATAGGCAGTGAAGAGTGAAATCAAAAATTTACGCCCTTAGAAACCCTGAAGGCGGTGCTTGGTTTTCGGGGTCCCGTACGTGGCTAGGCTCCCAAAAAGTCTCACACATGTGGTATCCCCGTACTGAGGAGAAGCAACAGAATGTATTTTGGGGTGTAATTTCAAATATTCCCATGGCATGTTTGAGCAATATATCATTTAGTGACAACTTTGTGTAAAAAAAAAAAAAAATTGTCTTTTTCCCACAACTTGTGTAACAATATAAAATATTCCATAGACTCGACATGCCTCTCAGCAAATAGCTTGGGGTGTCTACTTTCCAAAATGGGGTCATTTGGTGGGGTTTTGAACTGTCCTGGCATTTTATGCACAACATTTGGAAGCTTATGTCACACATCA
The DNA here is from genome assembly GCA_037952925.1 of Lithobates clamitans. Classification (NCBI taxonomy): domain Eukaryota; kingdom Metazoa; phylum Chordata; class Amphibia; order Anura; family Ranidae; genus Lithobates; species Lithobates clamitans. Next base: position 3,018,291 of record JBBGZY010000316.1, read on the forward strand.
CCATCTCTTCTAACCACTTGAAGACAAAGCCCTTTCTGACACTTTTTGTTTACATGAAAACATTATTTTTTTTTTGCAAGAAAATTACTTTGAACCCCCAAACATTATATATTTTTTTAAAGCAAATGCCCTACAGATTAAAATGGTGGGAGTTTCATTTTTTTTTTCACACAGTATTTGCGCAGCGATTTTTCAAACGCATTTTTTTGGGAAAAAAAACACATTTTTTAAATTTTAATGCACTAAAACACACTATATTGCCCAAATGTTTGATGAAATAAAAAAGATCATCTTAGGCCGAGTACATGGATACCAAACATGACATGCTTTAAAATTGCGCACAAACGTGCAGTGGCGACAAACTAAATACATTTTTAAAAGCCTTTAAAAGCCTTTACACGTTACCACTTTAGATTTACAGAGGAGGTCTACTGCTAAAATTACTGCTCTCGATCTGACCTTCGCGGTGATACCTCACATGCATGGTGCAATTGCTGTTTACATTTGACGCCAGACCGACGCTTGCGTTCGCCTTAGCGCAAGAGCAGGGGGGGCAGTGGTGCTTTTTTTTTATTATTATTTTTTTTCTTTTTCTATGTTATTTTTAAACTGTTCCTTTTCATATTTTGTTTTAATCATTTTATTGTTATCTCAGGGAATGTAAATATCCCCTATGATAGCAATAGGTAGTGACAGGTACTCTTTTTTGAAAAAAATGGGGTCTATTAGACCCTAGATCTCTCCTCTGCCCTCAAAGCATCTGACCACACCAAGATTGGTGTGATAAATGATTTCCCAATTTCCCAATGGCGCTGTTTACATCCGGCGAAATCTAAGTCATGAAATGCTCGTAGCTTCCGGTTTCTTAGGCCATAGAGATGTTTGGAGCCACTCTGGTCTCTGATCAGCTCTATGGTCAGCTGGCTGAATTGCCGGCTGCATTCTCAGGTTCCCTGTTGAGACAGGAGAGCCAGAGAAAAACACGGAAGAGGTGGGGGGGCATTCCTTCCCACTGCTTGTAAAAGCAGTCTAGAGGCTAATTAGCTGCTAGGATTGCTTTTACATGAAAGCCGACCGCTGGCTGAAAAGAATGATACCAAGATGATGCCTAAACCTGCAAGCATCATTCTGGTATAACCACTCAAAGTCGTGAATGGCGTACCTGAAGACAAAAAAAATGGTTAACAATAAAACACAGTAAACGATAAAGTATAAAAAATTGCATACCTGAAAAGCAAACATGGTAAAACATAATAACAATAAAACATTACAGAATAGAATACAGTAAAAAAAGAGCAGAACAATAGAGAGACAATAGAGAGAGAGAGAACAATAAAACAACAACTATTTTTTGTTTTATATATTTTTTTGTGTTTTTTTTTGTTTTGTTTTTTACACTTTTTTTGTAACTAACTTTTATAACTGTAACCGGTTCCAGGTTCGGGTCTCTCAAAATGCGATGGCATCTTGGGAGACCCTGTGAAAGTGTGCCTAGTCTGTGCAATGCTGTACCCTACGCTAATAATCAACTAGTGATTGGTAGCGTTCAAAACATTCACCAATGCAAAGACCAGGATTGTCAGGACAGGAGGGAAAATAATAGCAGGTGTCACGTCTATATCCGCGCTTGCTACCGACATGTCATCTTTTTTGGGGGGGTTCGTTGGGTAGGGGTACTTGGGAGGACATAAAGAAAATGCCTTTAATGCAGCCGACTGCATTTGGTTGGGGATGTGAATGGGGGAAGTACGGGCGCTGCAGAAGTGGTGGGTTCCCAATTATTAGGATTGGCGAATGCAGCAGGAAGGGCATTATGGGCACGACGGGCCTGTGTTTGTCTTCTTCTTGGTGGCAGCAGGACACTACTTGTGCTTGCCACCTCACCAGCTTGAACTGCACTTATGGGACTCGCCACATCACCAAGTGTTACTGCAGTGCTGGTTTGACTACAACCGGGGTGTACTAGGCCGCTGGTGCTTGCCAGTTCACCATAACGCTACCAAAAAAACTGTTAGTGATCGCAGGGATCAGGCCTGACTCTGCGAATGCTACAGTTATGCGTTTAGTGTTTTGTAAGTGACAGTGATCGATTGATACTGTACTTGGGTGGGCTGGGCTGGGCTGGGCTGGGCTGGGCGGAGCGGCAAAACGCAGGTGCTAGCAGGTATCTGGGCTGATCCCCCTCACACTGCGTTTTTGGGAACCCTAAACTGCTGGGGACACTAGTATAGATCTGATCGGATCAGATATTGATCCGTTCAGATACTATGACACTAAGGGAGGTGTACGATGCATGCATGGGTGTTATCGCTACTGCCACTAACCTGACGCTGCCTAGGGCTGGTGCTTGCCAGTTCACCAAAACGCTACCAAAAAAACTGTTAGCGATCGCAGGGATCAGGCCTGACTCTGCGAATGCTGCAGTTATGTGTGTTTAGTGTTTTGTAAGTGACAGTGATCAATCGATACTGCACTTGGGTGGGCTGGGCTGGGCCGGGCGGAGGGGCAAAACGCAGGTTCTAGCAGGTATCTGGGCTGATCCCGCTAACACTGCATTTTTGGGATCAATAATATGTAAAAAAAGCCGTGCTTTAGGACAGGCCTATGTGGCAAAAGAACAGGTTGCTGCCTCCCTTACGCAGGGCACTCACAGGGGATGTCCTGCTGGTCATATGTATACTATCAGAAAGATGGGTTAATCGGCGCTACCTGAAAACCTGATTGCTAAACATATACAGGAAAACACCTTAAAAGATGGTTTTATATTGTTACACACCAAAGTACATATCCCCTCAGTGATATATAAGGGGGGGGTTTCCTCAATCACTAAAGGTAAGTGGGTAAGGGGCGTACTAATTTCCCTACGCCACAAGTCTTTAATGCATACCTATATCAGAGTATTATATAGGCAAAATAACTGAATTAGTGTAATATAGTAGAAAAAACCCTCTGCAAGTCTATTGCTGTACACAGAAATGGCTATGTATAGCAATGGTAGACAGACAGCTAGTTGTCTGAACTTTAAGCTATACCCGCCACCTAGGTGCAACTAAAGCGGTGAGGTCCAACTGGGGCATAGCACATATTACCATAAATATAACATAGTGATGCATGCTAATATATAGATATAAATCTCCATCAACCAAACATGTATATGAATAGAGCCTGAAATGGAATCAAATAAATGCTTCACAGTTCATATAACAAGAGCTGGATTTAGCAAATATTGCAACAGATTGATCCCAGTGGAGTACAGTAGTCCCATAAGTTTGTTGCTGTAACAAGTCAGGGACTCCCAGGGGTTACTTCAGTGCATACAATGTTGCCAGGTGACTTTTGTGCTCCCCCTTTAGATTTCCTACTCACCGGCTCCTGGAACCCCTACAGGGGTGATAGGCCTGAACTGCTTTAGGTGGACCTCGCTGCTCCCTGTTCCTGGTAATGGGTGCCTTAGATGTGTCCTGGTTGGTGGAGATGTGGCAGTGCCATTTAAGTGGTAAGTAAAAGCAGATGGGTCCCAGCAAGGGTAAGTGTCACGGACTAATACTCACCGAGGCCGAGATGCCGAGAGCGGCTCGCCCTTACGACAACACGCACCCAGACCCCCGAAATGGGTACAGGGAGCTGGGGGCACGCAGAGGCACGGGCTTCCGGTAGGTAGGAGGTCCCAAGATTGGAAGCGGGTGCTCTGGGGTTTGCAGGAGGGACCAGAGATCAGGGCAGAGTAAGGCAGAGGCAAGACTGTAATAATAAGCAGAGGTCAGATGTGTAGCAGGCAGTGATCAGGGTATCAGGCTGTCCAGTAAAGTAGTGGTTAAACAGGCCAAAGTTCAGTACACAGAGCAAGCAGGTAATGGGACAATCTAGCAGAGTAGTGGTTAAACAGGCCAGGGTTCAGTACACAGAGCAGGCAGGTAATTGGACAGTCCAGAAGAGTAGTGTTTTAACAAGCCAGGGTTCAGTACACAGAGCAAGCAGGTAATGGGACAATCCAGCAGAGTAGTGGTTAAATAGGCCAGGGTTCAGTACACAGAGCAAGCAGGTAGTAGGACAATCCGGAAGAGTAGTGATTTTAACAGGCCAAGGTTCAGTACACAGGCAGGCAGATAACAGGAGATAACAGGCACAGGAAACAGGGAGAGCTGACGACAAACCAGCAACCCAACTGGGCGCTGGAGCCGTCAGAAATAGTCTCCCTGCCCGGCGAGCGCGTCAGTGTGACGCGCTACCGGGCACCCGCACGGGCGACAGTGCGCACACGAGGTCCGCCGTGCACCCGCGTGCGCCGCACCATCAGGCCGTGGACGGGTGTGCGGTGAAGCGCCAGTCCCCCGCGCATGCGCACCGGAGCCCGGCGAGCGGAGACGCTCCCTGGTTCCTGACAGTAAGTCCAGATGGTGATGATCCTGCTTCCTCGGTCCTTCACAAGCGAACGCTGTCTGCACTGGAAACCACTGCTGATGTAGAAAAGCCGGCTGCAGTGAGGCACGATAGGAAAGATGTGAAGTGAAGAAGTGGGATATCAGCGCCAAATACAAAATTCCTGATGTCTGATGCTGCACATATCAAATGTTCAGTGTAAAAAACAGCAGGAATACGAATGCAGCTTGAAGGAGAGCAAAAGCCGGTCTGTCACCAATTAATTACTCCATGGTGTGCGGCGTGTGTCTCAGCTGTAGGGCGGAAATGGAGGACTTGTGTATTACGTGTCGAGCCTCGATTTCAATGCATTTCACGCTCAGGCATACGTCATCAGGAATTCCTGATGATGCACGGAAACAGGAAACACAGAAAATACAGAGCCGAGGAGAGATGACATCATTTCCTCTGCTGCTGTGTACTATACAGCAGCAGAGGAAGAATCCGATTGGCTGGGAGCGATTGCGAGAGGGGTCCACGAATGGATGGTCTCCCCCTCACGTCTGATCGCTGCCAGACAGAAGCCGACCGCCTCGGGCACCGGGGGTGTCCGATCGGACCCCCCGCCCGCGGGAGTCAGATCACGTACCAGGTACGTGATTTTGCCTGCCCGTACCATTCTGCCGCAGTATATCTGTATATAGGCGGTCGGCAAGTGGTTAACTTGGGACATCAGTGGTCTATACTGATTCGAGATTGAGGCCTATATTGGGATAAGATTAGGAGAGTTTAGCCTGATATTAGTGTTTTTGTCTTGTGTTTTGTCTTGCAGCAAATATGAAACAATTCAAAGACCTGGAATGCATGGGCCAGTTCATAGACAGATACAGGGATATGAGAAATTTGTGGGCAGTTAAAAACCCCTTACATCGAAATAAACCTAGGAAGGCATCGCTGAAGAAACTGATGCAATTTGTGAAGACGCAGGTCCTTGACGCAGACATCGAGTTTGTGGATAAGAAAATTGGTAGCTTGAGAAACACGTATAGTAAGGAGCTTAATAAGGTCCAGGCTTCCATGAAATCAGGAGCAGCAGCAAAGGATGTGTATGTACCCAGTTTGTGGTACTACAACAGGATGCGGTTTCTGGAAGACCAGATTGAAGCCAGGGAATCACTTTCTACACTTCCATCCACCCTTCCCTCAACCCTTCCCTCAACCCCAGCTGAAGCTTCTGAGGACCAACCTAGGCCTTTCATCCTGGAAGAAGTTGAGGAGCCCAGCTGGAGCCAGGTAGAGTATTTTTGAAGATATTTATTGTCTGAAAATTAGTGTTGTTAACTAGATGTTATTGATAACAAATGAAAGGTTGAACAAAAAGTGTTTTACATATCAATAGACAGTAGGGGCCAAAACTTATTGGGACAAGAATGAAAAATGCTTGGCTCAGAATGATAGTCTTTTCTATTTATTAACATTCAATTTGCAACAGTCATGAGCTGAAAATTGTGTGTGATTGATGAACCAAAAACTAATCTATGTCCCTTTTTCATACACAGGAAGACCTCAGCCATGACGTGGCTCTGGAATGTGGCAGACAGGAGGAGGCGGGGGTAAGTGTCAGCCAGGAGGTGGCCAGACCCAGTAGCCTCACCCAATCCCAAGTACCTCCCCTCTGACTTACAACAAAAAGGGCCAGGAAGGGGAGTAACATGGAGGAGGCAGCACTGGGCCTCATTAAGGACGCTAAAAAACACCCCCCGACGCTGAAGAGGCCTATGGCTGCTATGTAGCTGCAAAATTGCAGCAAATGGAGGAGGGCCAATGCCTCACGTGTGAAAATATTATTTTTCAGGCCCTTCAGAAAGGGGTTGAGGGGCCAAATGAGTGATTACATGCACTTGTGCGCTCGCCCATCCTCCTCCTCCTCCTCCTCCTGCCACAAGTCCACCTCCAGAGCCACAGCCTCCAAGGAAGGCTGCAGGAAAGGCTGCAGGTAAGGCTGCAGGGAAACATGGAAGGAAGGCTGCAAGGAAGACATGAAAGTAATGGCCTGGGTTCAGTCTGGTCTGACAGAAGACGCAGGCTGTGGTAGTACCACAGCCTGGGAACATACGTGTCATCTGCTGCTTTTCCTGATCTCTGGGTGTCCTGGACCACATTGTGCTCCCTACTAAATGGACTTCTCAGGCTACCAATTTTTATTTACAAAGAATTGATGTGTGCCCTGAGTACAAAGGCTTAGCAAATTCAAGCAGTTTCCCCAGCGTTGCCTTTCTCTTTATTTTGTTATGAGCCAGAATAAATGGAGATTTTTTAATATGAAAGTACTTGCCTATGTGTTTTTATTCAATAAGAACAGTTGGTTTGTGAGTAAGTAGGTACATTTTAAAAATACAATGTCAAATTAACAAGGGACAAAAACCAACCTCCTTGAGCTTTAAAAATACAAGATAATAATGTTGTTGTGGAAACCTGACACACAAAAAAAATAAATTATGGAGATCACTAGAAAAAATATATAAAAAAAACAGGAGATCTTGATTAAAAAAAGAAATAAAAAAAAAGATGACTATAAAAAATAATTCTAAACATTACATTGGAAATCTGGCTTTAAAAACAAAAAAAGATTTTTCAGGAGATCACGAGAAATAATAAAGAAATAGGTTTGTCAGAACTCTGTATGAATATCAGCAGCAAACCAAATTAATTTTTCTAGCATTATAAAGAACAAAAGAATGCGCTGCATTAAAAGATCCAAAAATTTACAGCGTGACGAATGTGCCATCTCCATTACGAACGCTAGTTTTACCAGACCGAGCACTTCCATCTCGTACTTGATTCTGAGCATGTGTAATTTTTTGCGCGTCCGAATTGCATACAGACAAATGCATTTTCGGATAGGAACTTTTTCCGACCGAAAAATAGAGAACCTGCTCTCAATTTTTTGCTGGCTGGAATTCCGCCAGCAAAAGTCCAATGGAGGATACACACGGTCGCAATTTCCGACCAAAAGCTCTCATCGGACTTTTGTTGGTGGAATTTCCACTCATGTGTACGGGGCATAAGAGTAACTAAATCATGACAAGTATGCAGAGAGACTTGTAACTTGCTTAAGCTGGCCATACATGGATTGAAATTTGGCCGGTTCAGCGGTGGCCAGCTGTATTTCGATCCACGTGTGACCACTGTGGTTAAACAGAAGTCAGTTTATCCCAGCTTGATAAGTGCTGCAGGCAGTAGCATGCAGAGCTGCTTAGTATATTTTGAGGCTGGGTTCACACTATTGAGATGTCAGACATTGCATGTGATTCACACCGCATTGCTGTGCAGATCACATGCAATGTCTGTGCAATGCGAATTCAACCATATAGATTGTATGGCTGAATTTGTATCGCATTCAGACCAAAATGGTGCAGGACCCTTTTTTTGGTCCATACTGGAATTGGATCGCATGGGTGTTCACACCCATGCGATCCGATTCCTGCACCATTTTACAGCGCGCACTGCGCACTGATGTGGGTGTGTCATTAAATTTGTATTAACACCCACAGCGATTCGCAGAGGGCAGTGTGAACTGCCTGTGAGAGACATGCAATGCGGGAACCCGCACAGGAATCAAACTGGTTCTTGCATATTATTGTGTGAACCCAGCCTCACAGCAAGGGAGTCTCCCCGCTGTCAAAATAAAATGAGCGGGGAGGGTTCCCGCATCCATGTGGATGGAGGAATATGATCCATTATTTTTTTTCCATTTAACTCTCTGGTTGAATGTAAAAATTGACTCATGCATGGACAGCTTTAGAGATTCAGGGGTAAGTGACCCTGGAACACATTGAAGCCAGGTTTAACCATAAAAACCATGCAGCAAGCATTTTAGGTTCACAGTGAAAGTCTGTATTGCATGACATGGTTTGGATTAGACCTCAGATTTTATTATCTCTGAATACTTAGGCATGACTCCATTGTAAATTTTCTTTTCCATGACTAGTTGAAAGGCATGAATACTCAAAGCAAGATGGGAAGGCATGAACACTCAAAGCAAGATGGAATCCCTCTTCTGCTCCTGCAGTATTAGCATATGGTGGGTACCATGGCATGGGTTAGCCACACAATTTTGTGGTCCCAAAAATGAATGTACTTAGTTATGCAGGGTTAGGAAGGAGATAGAGAATCTATAGCTCAATCATCTGTCTGAGTTATGAGTTTTCATCATAACTCATTGCTTGGGTTTAGCCACTCAATTTTGTGGACCCAAAAATTAATGTACTTAGTTTTTTGCTAAGCTGAGTTAGGAAGGAGATGGTCTATAGTGGAGTTATGAGCTTTCATCATAACTTGCTGCTTGGGTTTAGCCAATCAGTTTTGTGGAACCAAAGCTTTACTACATATTTCTTTTTTAAATCAGAAAAAAAAAAGCTTTATTTGAATTTCCGCACAGCCATATACAAGTCATACACAACCATGACATACCAGTGACCATAACAAATATCCAGTGTCCTTTTACAAGATCATCCAAGATGTACAATATCTGAATACCCTTTTACATATATATGTATCTAGTAAGGCAGTGCGGAACAGAACTGAAAACAGTAAAATGAGAAAGCATTAATGCAGCCAAAACGTGGTGTCAGATGCACATTGCAATATAAAATTATTCATACTCCGGAAACATTGCTCGTTTAGTTATAGTGCTCAGCTCAACCTCTTCAGCAAACTTTCTCCACTCAATATATGTTTATCAATTAGTGCGAGATCAGGTACTACGGTTTTGTGATTAACATTGCAATAATCTATATTTGACCAATTGATGGGGAGCCAAGCCTGGCACTTCTAGCCAATCTTGCCACATCTTGTAGAATTTACGGGGTACATTTCTGTGTTGGTAAGTCAATTTCTCGCGTATTAATAATTTATTCACTTGGTCAATCCACTGTTGCCTGGTGGGGACCCTGGAGGTGATCCAGTGTCGAGCTATCAGTCTCAGAGCTATGTAAAGCAGCCGGAGTATCGCTGTATGGGTCAAAGGGGTCAAGGACTCATCATCCAGGGCACCCAGCAGGCACACCACCGGATCTTTCGGAACTGTAAAGTGAAACACCTGAGAGATCAATTCTAAAAATTCCCGTCCAATACCGGAAGAGTTTTGGGCATCTCCAGTACATTGCATGAGGTCCCCTTGATCCCTTAGGCACTTGGGACATAGTGGTGTGTCGCGTTGTCCCCAGTTATGCAGTTTAGCGGGCGTACTGTATGCTCTATGTATCAAATAGAGGTGAGAGAGTCTCTGTGAGGCCAATATAGATACCTTCGGGGCAGAGGAAAGACACAAACTCCATGTCTCCTCTTCTAATGGTCCTACGTCTTCCTCCCATTTGCTTTTACATGGTAGACTGGTAGGATCCTGAAATGCAGCAAGGATAGTACTATACCCTCTAGAGATCATACCTTTTGTTTCTTTTACCATCAAGATCTCTTGCAAGATGACATGCTCAACCAGCTGGAGAGAAGTATGTCTGGATTGCAGTTGTAGAGCATGTCTTAATTGCAAGTACCTAAAGAAATCAGCACGCGGGATATCAAACTCTGTCTGGATTTCTGTAAAAGACTTGAGGACTTGACCTCTGTAAAGTTACAATAGAAACTGGATCCCTCTCGTCTCTCATGATCTAAAGCCCTTCAGTTTAAGTAGTTCCCTATAGTTGTCATTCCTCCAAATAGGAGTACAAGATATAAAGCCCCTTATACCTAATAATCGTTTGAGATATGTCCATAATCTTTTTAACAAGACTATGGTTGGGAGTCCCCTGACTAGATGAGTGTAACCGGCCTCTAGGGTGATTAATGCAGTGGTAGTACTTGACGGTGTGCTAAGAAGTCTACGTATAGGATCAAAGTCATCTGTCAATCCCCACCCTCCCAGCTGCTGTGGCTGGGATGCGAGGAAATAGACTCTAGCATGCGGGACCGCCAGTCCATCCTCTACCTTATTATATTGTAAAGTGGACAGGTTGATTCTAGCTGCTTTTTAACGCCACAGTAGTTCTCTGAACTGGGTACCTATCTTATCGAACCACCGCCGGGGTATCCATACTGGTGAATTATGACATATGTATAATAGCTGCGGGGACCACACCATTTTATGAGCTTCACCCTCCCAACTACTGATAATGGAAGTTTGCACCAGGTATTAAATTTTTCTCTAAATTTAGTAAGTAGGGGAATAAGATTAAGAGTGATATATTGGGTGATATCTGGGGACACTTGTACACCTAAATAGCGAAAAGGAGGACACTATCTGCACCATTGAAGCACAATCAGGCAACGGGGCAGATAGTGGGTCCAGGGGCATAAACACAGACTTATTCCAGTTGATGGAAAATCCCGACAGTGTGCCAAAAACTTTAATTAGATGCATAGCTGTCTTTAAAGAGTCTTGGGTATTGCCGAGATGTAGCAATGTATCATCAGCGTATAGTGATATAACGTCTGTTCCCGTGGCGCGACGGAACCCTATGACTCTGCTGTCACCTCTCAGTATAGCTGCCAAAGGTTCCAGAGCCAAGGCAAACAGCAGGGGTGACAAAGGGCACCCCTGCCTTGTGTCTCTGAATAGAGGAAATGGTTTTGAAAGTTCCCCATTGACCCTGATTCTGGTGCATGGCTGAGCATATAGCAGTTTGACCCATCTAATGAAAGTACCGCCTAATTCCATATGTTCCAGCACCTTCCACAGGTAAGGCCACTCGACACTGTCGAAGGCCTTAGCTGTGTCCAGTGAAAAAATGGCCTGATTACTGGGATTATCAACTGGGATTTGAATGTTTAGAAAGAGGCGCCTAATATTTTGGGCTGTGGATCTGGTAGGTATGAATCCTGATTGATCCCTATGTACTAACTTCTGGACTATTTGAGAGAGTCTCGTCGCTAAAACTCTGGCTAACAATTTGACATCGGTCGTTAGTAGTGAGATGGGCCTATATGAGTCAGGGGATGTGGCATCTTTACCAGGTTTTAATAACACTAATATAATTGCCTCGTTCATAGAGCTAGGCAGTACACCCCTCTCTAGTGCATCATTATATACTTTTAATAACATAGGTAGTAATGTGTCCACATACCTTTTGTACACCTCGGATGGTAGGCCATTAGCTCCTGGGGCCTTATTATTATTTATAATTTTGTTTGCTCTAGCGCTAATGCCAATTCCTCTGCCGATATCGGAGCATCTAAGAGGGCCGCATCCGAGGTGGACAATCGAGGCAACCCACACTCATTGAGGAAATTCATTATGTCACTCTCTTCAGGGCACACTTTAGACGTGTATAGATCCGCATAGAATGACCGAAAAACCTGTAGTATTTCTATATTATTCATATGAACTGCTCCCTGTGTATCACACAAGGAGGAGACCATAGAAGGGGACACCTGGGCCCGCGCTAGTAATGCCAGCATGTGTCCAGTAGACTCCCCCTTATCAAAGTGGGACTGCTGCAGGAAAAATCTCTTGTTTTCTGCCAGCTGCAGCGCCAGCTGGCTGGACATAGCCTGTGCTCCCAGCCACGCTTTTTTGGTATCCTCTGTGGGATTAGAGACACATGCATCCTCTGATTCCTTAAGTACCTTACATACCTCTCTTTCCCAGGCCTTTGTATTATACTTTATACTGTTAATTGTGGTTATAAACTGACCGCGTAAGAATGCTTTCATGGCCTCCCAGACCATATTTATTTGGGTGGAGCCCCTATTGTCCTTTAGGAAATATACTAGGCGCTCTCTAATTGGATCAGGGGTGGGAAACAGAGCTAGCCAAAAGGGATTGAGCTTCCAGAGTCTGGATTAAATGGTCACTGGGATCGCTATTTTCACCCAAAAGGAGGAATGATCAGAGATGTGTCTATCCCCATATCCGGACTCAACGACCAATGGGAGTAAGGCAGCATTACCCAGCCCAAGGTCTATTCTGGATAGGCTCCCATGTGCTGTGGAGCAGAAAGAGTACTGTCTAACGTGAGCATTACTCCTACGCCAAACATCAGTCAAGCCCAGCTCTGATATCAACCCAGCAAAGGGCGTCAGCCCCTTGTTACGAACATTTACAGCTGAAGGTGTAGGTAGTTTATCCCATTTACGGTGCAGATAATTATTAAAGTCGCCTACTGCTATTAGAGGAACATTGGGATATTGTGCCATAAATTTAGCCAGGTACCTAAGGGTCTCTGCTGAATATGGGGGTGGTATGTATATATTAGCTATGATACACACCAGGTTTGATATTGTACATAGTAGGAAAATAAACTTTCCCCCTGGGTCTACAGACCTCTGAGAGCAATGGAACTGAACGTCCCGATGAATCAGGACACTCACCCCCCTCGCATATGCTGAGTAGGTGGAGTGTATTTGGGTATTATATATTCTAGAACCAAAACTAGGTATAGCCCCAGGGGGAAAATGGGTCTCCTGTAGACACACAATGTCCACTTGTGTGGATTTAAAACGGCTGAGTGCCGCCATTCTCTTTACAGGATTACCAAGACCTCTAATATTCCACGACAGAATCTTAACACTTGCCGTCATTTGTATATATCAACTGTATGTATATTACCACATTGACTGTCAATGAATAGAAAGTGGGTCTAGAATCTATGGTACCTACATGATCTCTACACACACTGTTGTAATACATTTTAAAACAAAACTCTGCTTGCAAAGCTGAAGGGCTGGATACACACTTATAGTTCCGGAGATTCCTATTGAAAAAAAATGGAAGAAAAAAAAACTGAGGAAAAAGGGGGGGAGGGGAAAAGAAAAAAAAGGAAGGGGAGTGTAAGAAAAAACAACCACTCCAAAAAACATATAACCTCAACGTTGGTGTTCATAGAGTGAGCCATGTTCTCTGCCATTAGGGCCAACTTAGAAACTGTTCCCAGATAGACCATCCTGGAAGGGGGAAGGCAGTGGAAACACCCAGGAAAAACAACTTCCAGCTGGTAAACGGTGTCTCACAAATGCAGGCTAATAGCAACTTAAAAGTTTTTAACAAAAAGGGGAAAAAAAAAAAAGGAAAAAATATACTTCTCTCTCCGCCGGACCTGAAAGAATATGTCCCTGTCTCATATAAGGAAGTGAATCATTAATGTTGATCTGGACGCTGTCTTCTGGCCTCTTTAATAGCTCTTTCCTCATGATCCAACCATTGTGCACCTGCTGTGGGTCATTCAAAAAAGTGGGTCGTGCCAAGAGCCGTTACTCAGGGACAGGCAGGATATAGCATACCATATTGCACATTAAGTTCTCTGAGCCTCTTTTTTACATCATTAAATGTTGCACGCCTTTTCTGTAATTCAGCAGGGAATTTAGGAAAAAAAGAGATCTTGCTATTATCAATCTTCATTTTGTCTGACAAAACTCTGGCTTGGGATAATATTGCATCTCTGCCTTTAAAGTTCAGCAGCTTGAATAGAAAAGGCCTAGGATGATTGCCTGGTGGTAGAGGGCGGAAAGGTACCCTGTGTGCCCTTTCAACAGCAAAGAGTGGGGAGAAGGAGTCTCTGCCAAATGTAGATATAAGCCATTGTTCTATGAACTCCATGGAGTTTTTTACCCTCTGCTCTCTCCGGGATGCCCAGGGCACGGACATTATTTGGTCTCATGCGATTCTCCATTTCATCAAGTCGCATTGCATGTTGCTCAGTTAGGTGACAATTGTACTTCAGATCCCTCTGCATAGGTGTTATATCATCCTCTACCATGCTCAGCCTGCCTTCTATGGCAGAGGTTCTCTCCCTAAGCGTTTGCATGTCATGGCGTACATATGAGATTTCCGCCTTCACTTCTTTTATCTCATCAGAAAGAGCAGTTATGGAGTGATTGCAGGAAGTCACAGCTGAGAATATATCTCTGAGCGTGGGTTTTGCTGCCTCTAATCCTGATGTACTGCTCTGAGGCCTAATAGTAAAATCCTTAGGAGTACTCACTGCGCTCCACTCTGGGGACAATCCAATCTCATCCTCTAAGGGTACTGTGTCATCTTCTCCCTGAGCATTCTCAGGTGAGGCCCTCTGTGTATTAACCCCGGCTAGGGCATCTTTGTAGGATATGCCACCGAATAAAAGTTTCTGTGTGGCCTCCTTATACTGCTCTTTGGCTGCTCGGCGTGGGTCGGCACCATCTTGGTCTTGGATGTCTGCCTGTCCCTTGCCACTGCCGGTCTTTTTTAGCACCATTGTGGCTGTCGGTGCGGGTAGATATGCGTTCCGGTCGTCCCCCGGGTGATTAGGGATCAATATGGTCCAGTGCAGCTAAGCTGGGAAGGTAAATGCAGGATGGAAGCACGGATGGCCGGCGGAGCTGAAGAGATACACGTCTTTCTACATGTGCTGCTAAGCCACGCCCCTTTACTACATATTTCACCACTATAATCTATAGCTGAGTTATGAATTTTAGCATAGCTCTTAAGATTTGGGCTCTGATATGTTCTTGTTCAGTCTGAGATCTCTTGCTCCTTGATTGTGGGTTATTGTGGCATTCAGGAGCTTTGATAGAGCAGAGAAGAGCTATGCAACACTGCTTCATCCGAGTCTCTGCCTCATTATCTCGCATCTTGTGCTTACCCTGTAAGTCACCAGTTTAAAGGAGTTTGTTTCTGCAGGGCTGAGCAGGGATGTCACTCTGGAAGTAAAGGGTCAGCTGTTGCAAGACAGTCTTAAATTCTTATTGTGAGCTGCAGTTGGGCATCTGGACTGGTTGCCAGGCTATTTTGTAGTAGCAGGCTTTGGGACTGAGTCAGTCTCAATCGTTGCTGGATTGGGGGTGGAGTGCCCACAGGGTCCATTCCAGCAACTTGCGAGTATGTATAACACTCAAGTTTTCCTGATGATGAGCGCACGAGCGTGAAATATATTGCAATGTATTGAAAGTGAGGTTTGACACGCAGTACATGAGTCCTCTGGGACGCCCGCCGAGGCACAGACTGAGTGTGATACATACTCGCAAGTTGCCGGACCGGACCCTGCTTCCCTCTACAGCTGCATCCTGTTTTCACCTGCACCTTACACCATACAAACTTGGATTTGTAAGTGTTGCTTTTAAGTAATTAAAAAGACGTTATTACACTATCTGTGTCTTTCTGTGGCCTTTATGAGGAGCCACCATTTGCAGATGTTTTGGAGGAATTGGATGTGAGCTGATTGTAATAAGGAGTCATATTATATATATATATATATATACACACACACACACACACATATACATATATATATACATACACACACACACACACACACACACACACACACACACACACACACATACATACACATACACACACACACACACACACATATCATTCCCACTTGGATTGAGATCTGGGTGTCCATATACAGCAGACTCATGCTGCAACATCCATAAAGGGAACAACGGATGAAAGAAGTCTGT
Organism: Lithobates clamitans; assembly: GCA_037952925.1. Taxonomy (NCBI): domain Eukaryota; kingdom Metazoa; phylum Chordata; class Amphibia; order Anura; family Ranidae; genus Lithobates; species Lithobates clamitans. The sequence continues at coordinate 3,034,086 of JBBGZY010000316.1, forward strand.
CTGGTTTATTGCATACCTGGGGGTCACTTGTTGGCTGATATAATCTGGTGAGCGCTTTGACATACCACTTCAGGTGAAGCACTTTATTTTAAAGCATTTGCACTTTAGCATCACATGGTGTTTGGAGCACATATAAGAAGATTCATTGTTTTTGCTTTATAGCAATGTCGGATACAATATGAACTTATATTAATATTAATATATTAAAAACTATATTAATTGCATTTATATTCACTTTATATGTATGAAGTCTGTTTGTATTGTACTACTTTTCCTTCACTGTTTTATATTTTTGCTTATTAGTTACCACTAATTTTAGGAGCAGAATCAGGTTGTGATAGTGCTTGATATTGGATTTGTCGCCGCACCCATTTTTTAAAATTTTTTTACTGTTTCACAATGTCTTATTAGTTGATAATTGAGTTGATGATTTGTTTTAAGTTGATACTGGGGGGGCTTAAAGCCCCATATCACCCCCCCTTGTGTTTCTTAATGTTACCTATATCCAGGCCCGGATTTACTCCCTTTGCCGCCCCAAGGCCGGGTCCTTCAATGCCGCCCCCCCCCCCACACACATACACACACACCACGTCCTTTATCGATGACTTCTACAATAGATCAATTAAAAACATATCTCCACACACGAGAACACTGAAAATAACTGGCTTTAATTGTACAGACTAAAAATACTTCAGGGTAAGCGCGCGAGGGGTAATGATTTTTCGCAGGCAATTTTTCAGGGCAATGGCTGGTGTTAGTGCCTCAATCATCCCCGGCACCATGGTTGTTATGGTGTCAGGATGATTGAAACACATTATTCCTATCATTACATTGTAATATAAACTGAAATAGTTCAACTCACCATAATGCAGAATCATTGGGAGCCCTGAGCGTGTCACTTGCCACCATCTCTTGTCACTTGCCACCATGCCTGCCACCAGATGGGGATATCACTTGCCACGCTGCCTGCCACCAGATGGGGATGTCACTTGCCACGCTGCCACCAGATGGGGATGTCACTTGCCACACTGCCTGCCACCAGATGGGGATAACACTTGCCACGCTGCCTGCCACCAGATGGGGATAACACTTGCCACGCTGCCTGCCACCAGATGGGGATGTCACTTGCCACGCTGCCTGCCACCAGATGGGGATGTCACTTGCCACACTGCCTGCCACCAGATGGGGATAACACTTGCCACGCTGCCTGCCACCAGATGGGGATAACACTTGCCACGCTGCCTGCCACCAGATGGGGATGTCACTTGCCACGCTGCCTGCCGCCGGATTGGGATGTCACTTGCCACGCTGCCTGCCGCCAGATGGGGATGTCACTTGCCACGCTGCCTGCCGCCAGATGGGGATGTCACTTGCCACGCTGCCTGCCACCAGATGGGGATGTCACTTGCCACACTGCCTGCCACCAGATGGGGATGTCACTTGCCACGCTGCCTGCCACCAGATGGGGATGTCACTTGCCACCAGATTGGGATGTCACTTGCCACCAGATGGGGATGTCACTTGCCACCAGATTGGGATGTCACTTGCCACCAGATTGGGATGTCACTTGCCACCAGATGGGGATGTCACTTGCCACCAGATTGGGATGTCACTTGCCACCAGATGGGGATGTCACTTGCCACCAGATGGGGATGTCACTTGCCACCAGATTGGGATGTCACTTGCCACCAGATTGGGATGTCACTTGCCACCAGATGGGGATGTCACTTGCCACCAGATTGGGATGTCACTTGCCACCAGATGGGGATGTCACTTGCCACCAGATTGGGATGTCACTTGCCACCAGATGGGGATGTCACTTGCCACCAGATGGGGATGTCACTTGCCACCAGATTGGGATGTCACTTGCCACCAGATTGGGATGTCACTTGCCACCAGATGGGGATGTCACTTGCCACCAGATTGGGATGTCACTTGCCACCAGATGGGGATGTCACTTGCCACCAGATTGGGATGTCACTTGCCACAAGATTGGGATGTCCCTTGCCATGCTGCCTGCCATCAGAAGGAGGAGGAGGGCGGAACAGCGGTGCGGGCAATGAGAGATGTCATCTTTCTCCCTCGCCGCCGCACCGCTGACATTAGTTGCTATTTTTTCAAAAATGGCGCCGGGCGGCGCAAGTACGCTACTGCGCATGCGCCGCCCGGCGCAAGTACGCTACTGCGCATGCGCCGCCCGGCCGAGCGCTTACGAGCTTTCCCGAGCCCGGCCGGCTTCGGAACGGCGCATGCGCAGTTTCATGGTCGGCTCGCGGCCATCTTGCTCATAATAGACTGCAGCAAGAAAGGGGGGGCGGCCGCGAAGTCGCTGCAGGAGCGGCGCCGCCCCTACACCACTGCCGCCCCGAGGCCTGGCCTCAGTGGCCTTGTGGCTAATCCGGCCCTGCCTATATCTCATTGTAGATCATCAGAATGAGCAGGATTGTTGGGCTCTAGCTAGACATTGCTGTTAGAGTTTGGTAAATTGGTAAGCATCCTATTTAGTTGCTAGAATATTTAACCTTTGTTTTGAGATTTCCAGGAAACTTGGGAGGATCATGGGATGTAAGTGAAGGGAACACTTTTTCCTGCAAAAATATGTGCATTTTTTGTTTTTGTTTTCTTCAAAGTTGAACTTAGGCTTTTATGTGCATTTCTTTGCTGTGGGGGGCTGTGCTTGAGGCCCCCGGTGTCAAAAAAGTTGACCACCGCTTCCTTAAATAATGTTCTCAAAAAGCTGGGGCTTCACAGCCCCCCTCCTAAATCACACAAAGCAGTTACCGGCAATTTCTAATTTTTACGTTTTATGCTATGTTAATGAAAGCATGTAACAAATAATGTATGTGGTATCCCAATTTGGCTGCCAAAGTGGAAATGTGCTTTAAGGATTGCTTATCAATCTGTAACTCTATATCACTCCTCTTTTTAGCTCCTGCCTATGTTTCAGTGAGTTTGCTCAACTGGACTTATAGCAGTGTTGGTGTGCCAGCAAGGTCGAGATGAACTGCAATCAGATATGCTGGGAATGAAGATGGCCAAAAAGTTAGAGGGGTTTTTAAACTAGGCGATGGGGGGGGAGGGTCCAGAGACAGTGATAGCCAGCGCAGAAGATATTCCAGAGGGTAGTATTGGGGGAATTAGTGGTAGGTTAACCAAAGCACAAAAACACAAGGTAAATATAGTAGCAAGTCCTAGTTGCAATCCGGTCTAAGTCCGGTCTAAACTATGTGGCATGTTCACTAATGCCAGGAGCATGGCGGACAAGATGGGTGAACTATAGATACTGTTGTACAAGGAGGATTTGGACTTTGTGGGAATTTCAGAGACCTGGTTCAACAGCTCTCATGATTGGCTGGCAAACATTCAAGGGTATACCCTGTACCGCAAGGATAGAGAGGGTAAAAAAGGGGGAGGGGTATGCCTATATATCAAGAATAATGTACAAGCGAATGTGAGAGATGACATCACTGAGGGAGCTAGAGAGGAGGTGGAATCCTTATGGGTAGAGCTCCAAAGGGATGAAGCTAAGGGGAAAATAATACTGGGAGTATGCTATAGGCCCCCTAACCTGAGGGAGGAAGTGGAGACGGATCTCCTATCACAAATTGGATTAGCAGCAAGGATGGGAAGTGTTATCATAATGGGGGATTTTAATTATCCAGACATAGACTGTGCGGAGGGAACCGCGCATTCATTTAAGGCTCGCCAGTTCCTTAATGTCTTGCAGGACAATTTTATGGGTCAGATGGTAGACGCACCAACTAGAAATAAAACATTACTGGATCTACTGATTACCAACAATACAGACCTGATCACAGATGTGGAAATACGGGGCAATTTAGGTAACAGCGATCACAGGTCAATTAGTTTCAGTATAAATCACACAAATAGGAAACATGAAGGGAACACAAAGACACTGAATTTCAAAAGAGCCAACTTCCCCAAACTACAAACCTTGCTAAAAGGCATAAATTGGGATAAAATATTAGGTACAAAGAATACGGAGGAGAGATGGGTTTGCTTTAAGAGCATATTAAATAAGGGCATTAGCCAATGTATGCCATTGGGTAATAAATTTAAAAGAGCGAACAAAAATCCTGGATGGCTTAACTCCAATGTAAAAATGCATATAAAAGCAAAGGAGAAGGCCTTCAAAAAATACAAGGTTGAGGGATCATCCTCAGCATTCAGACTTTATAAAGAATGCTATAAGAAATGTAAGGGTGCAATTAGGACGGCTAAGATAGAACATGAAAGACACATAGTGGAGAAGAGCAAAAAAAATCCCAAGAAATTCTTTAAGTATGTAAACAGTAAAAAAGGGAGGACAGATCATATTGGCCCCATAAAGAATGAGGAAGGACATCTGGTTACAAAGGATGGGGAGATGGCAAAGGTATTGAATTTATTCTTCTCCTCAGTCTTCACGAGTGAATCGGGGGGCTTCAGTAACCAAAACTGCAGTATTTATCCTCATGACACAACACAGGAAGCACCTCCATGGTTAATAGAGGACGAAATTAAAATTAGACTTGAGAAACTTAACATTAATAAATCACCGGGACCAGATGGCTTGCACCCGAGGGTACTTAGGGAACTCAGTCAAGTGATTGCCAGACCGTTGTTCCTAATTTTTACAGACAGACAGTCTCTCGACTGGAATGGTACCAGCTGATTGGAGAAAAGCCAATGTAGCACCAATATTTAAAAAGGGCCCAACTTCCGGTTCCGGCGCCACATGAGGAGGAGGTGAGCAGCTCCAGCTCCTGCACAGCTCCTCACATAACCGGCATTTAAGCCAGCCACAGCACTGGGGGAAACCCCTACTGCCTCTGCTCCATCTCAGGCAGACATGGATTGCTTCGTGGAGCGATCCTACGCTCGGGCGCTGTCCTCGCCCCCCTCCACAGCTCCGCCGGCGGGAGACATAGCGGCTGACACAGCCAAGATGGTGGCCGCTCCGGACACAGCAGAGCGGCCTCAGCAGCAGCCACAACCTCCCCCTGCCCCCGCTATGGCAGAAACTGACCCCGCATCCCCTGCCAACATAGCCCAGGCTGTAGTTCAACTACTGGGGCCAACACTAATAGCCACTGTGGACGCAGCGGTGCACAGAGGGCTGGAACAGCTACACATAGAGCTCCAGGCTCAGGCCCAGCGCATCACCCAGGTGGAGGAAAGGATTTCTATAATTGAAGATGACTGCACAGCCTCATCTGCAGCACTTGCACGTATCAATGCTTCATATAGGGACATATGGGACAAGCTGGACGATTTGGAAAATCGCTCAAGAAGGAACAACCTGCGCATCATTGGCTTGCCAGAGTCGATCCCAGCTTCCCACCTCACAAACATATGTGCGAAAATCATCCCAGAGCAACTTGGCCTCCTCATACCATGCACTGTTGAACGAGCGCACCGTATGGGTCAATATTCTGACACGCGCGCTAAACCTCGGCATGTGATAGTAAAATACCTAAACTACGCCGACAAAAACGCCATAATGCAAAAATTTCGTCGCACGCACTCACTGGTGGTAGATGGCGCGAAACTGTTGCTTTTCGCTGACTATTCCATAGAGGTAATGAAACAACGTAAGGCATTCTCCTCAGGTTGTTCCACTCTGCACCGCACTCAAACCCGATTCTCCCTAGCCTATCCAGCTGTCCTCCACGTTCAAACATCTGAAGGGGAGCAACTCACCTTTCATACACCTGAAGAGGCGGAAACCTACCTAACCAACAGAAGCTCCGAAATGGAACACAGCCCTGCGACAGAGGGATCTCCATCGTCATCTTCACAGCATGCATATGGACCCCCTAAACACCCCCGAAGCCCGACCAAACCTCCATACAAGCGCAGCCGCTCCACCAACCAGGAGGACCGCTCTGGGAATCGTTGAAGGAATCCTAGAAGGACCCCACATCAGCACCTTTTCCACATCGCCATCTTCTAATGGGTAGTATCAACCCATCTTATACTTTTTCTTTTTTCTAAAAAAAATTTTTATTCTTAAGATGAAGATGCTATTGATGCGTCTATAAACTGCCGTACATGCTCTCTGTGGAGCACTACCCCTCCCAACCTGTAGCTGCAAAGTATGCAGCTATACTGCTAGGGTCATGTGACTCAATAACAGAGATAGTCCCCCACTACCTGGGAAACTTTCCTTATCAGGGACACTTACAATGTTGTAATTTCTTATATTTTCTATTTTATGGTTTGTTTATGCCTAATTTTAAGAGGGGGGCCCTCCCCTGTGTTTAGCATACCTCACCATCGATTAATTTAAACCTACACTACCTCCTCAGGGGATCCCCCCCTAAACTACTCTCCCTTCCTATCCTGTACCCCCCCCATCCCCCTTTCCTCTCCCCTACCATCCCTATCCCCACCCCCCGTTGCTACCACCCTGCCCCTAAGTGAGGAGCTGGCAATCAATGGGAGCTATGCAAACTAGATAGGTGAGACCTCATGTGGAAAAAAGGGAAGTCCACAACTCACGTTATGTATTTCCTTATACGATATACTGCCTTATTAATATTTATAACTTGTTGTTGCTTAGAGAAGTTTAAGTTCATGTTTGCCAGCTTGGTTCATATGTCTTCAGGGGCTCTGAGGCGCTTTGATGGCTCTCAAAAGGTAGATAGCACATCTACAAAGGGGTCCTTATACAAACCCCTCAACCAAAACTCTTTTAACTATCAATTATGTCACAATCTGCAGTTGGGAGTCACCTAAAGTTTATCTCGTGGAATGTTAAGGGGCTGCGCTCCCCAAACAAACGCATGTCTATCCTCAGACACTTGCGTCGTCTCCGGGCTGATGTGGCTCTACTTCAGGAGACACATCTGGCTGCAGATGACCTACAGCGTCTTCGTAAATTGTGGGTGGGCTCTGTGTATGGTTCACCAGCAGTAGGCCGTAAAGCGGGTGTTGCAATCCTTCTGCACAAGAATTTACAACACACTGTCAAGGACGTCAAGGTTGACTCGGAAGGAAGGAAACTGACTCTACATCTGACTATAGATGACAAACCTGTAGCACTTACCAACATCTATGCTCCCAATTCTCCTGACACCTCCTTCTTTCAAGACTTAGTGAAATGGGTGCTAACCACACCAGAGACGCTACACCTATTGGGTGGGGATTTTAATTCAGTCATGTCCTCCTTAGCTGATCGCACAGGTTCCCCTATACATAGATCACACACCCGTACCCCCTCATCATCTGCATCTACTCTACTGTCACAAGCCATCGCCTCCATGCACTTTGTGGATGTCTGGCGCTTAATGCACCCAACGGATCGGGAATACACTTTTTTTTCGCCCCCGCACAATACGTTCTCACGTATAGACTATTTTTTTGTCTCCCCGGCCCTACGTTCTGTAATCAGCGCACCAGACATACAAGACGCAGTGATCTCAGACCACAGCCCAATCGTGGTTCATCTAACCCAAACAGCTCGCTCCTCTCCCTCCCCTACTTGGCACTTCCCCTCCTATTTAGTTGACAATGAGGACTTTCAACATACACTATACTGTGCCTGGGAGGAATACATCTCCACTAATGGAGCTCACATTACAGACCCTAACCTATTCTGGGAAGCAGGCAAGGCCTTCTTACGGGGTAAAATAATCTCATACACAACACAGTTTAAAAAAAGAGCCAAGCAACAATATAGTGAGTCAAGCGAAGCCCTACGCTTGGCACATGAACAGCTCACATTAAACCGCACCACAGAGAACATACAAAAATGGAGACAGGCCAAAAGCACCTTTGACCTCTGGGCAGAACAGCATGAAGCGGCCAAAACGTCATACTCTCAGCTACATTTTCATAGATTTGGAAACAAGGCTGGTAGGCTCCTGGCCAAGATGTGCTCAGGCCCCAGACGTCCTACCCGTATCTCTGCTCTTAGAGCTAAGACAGGCTCTCTGGTCACCTCCCCAGCTGAAATTAGCAACCTACTCATGGAATACTACACTAATTTATACAAAGCTGACCCAACTGACTTACCTACTACTGACTTACTGCTCAACAAAATACGTCTACCCAAACTCCACCACACACAATTAGAGACGATTAATGCCCCCATTACTGTTGATGATATTCAATTTACGATCAAAGACATGGCTTCGGCCAAAGCCCCGGGACCCGACGGATACACCGCCGAATTCTGTAAAATGACCAGGGAATTTATCCCGGACACCTTAAAACATGTATACGCAGCTATGTGGGATGGAGGGCCCTATCTTCCCACGGGAACATAGGCCCACATCAAACTAATCTCTAAGAAAGGGAAAGATCCCCTATTACCGGGCTCATACCGACCGATATCATTAATCAATGTCGATGTCAAAATCCTATCCAAAATAATTGCGTCGCGATTAGCTCCCCTACTGCCATCATTATTACACCCAGCCCAATCTGGCTTTGTTTCGGGCAGATCGGCCACCCTAAACATTCGCAAAGTGTTAATGGCTCTGGAATACGCCAAAACTCACCCTAACCAAGACATTGCCATCATGTGATTAGACGCAGAAAAGGCCTTTGACAACATCAGTTTCTCTTGGCTCTTCAGAGTGATGACACAACTTGGATTCTCAGGACCGATTATGCGATTTCTTTTACAAATGTACGCATCCCCTACCGCACGTCTTGTCACCCCTGACTTTATCTCAGACACGATTCCATTAACAAAAGGAACGAGACAGGGCTGCCCCCTGTCCCCACTCCTGTTCAATCTAGCAATCGAACCCCTGTCCAGAATACTAAATTCAGCTGATGGTATCAGTGGCATCACTCTGGAGAACCACACTCTTCGTTCGGCGCTATTTGCAGACGACATACTATTGTTCTCCACCGACCCCATAACAGACTTTGACAGACTCAAACAACTTTTTTCAGGCTTCAGACTTTGCTCGGGATTCAGAATCAATTTTGATAAAAGTGAGATCCTACCATTACATCCCCCATCTCTCCAGTAAATGGAAACATCTATCCCCCCTGGCCATAGCCAACCGACATATTACATACCTGGGCATTAAAATAGGACGTGAACCATCATCTCTGTACTCTTTAAATTACCCCCCATTGATAACCAAAATTGTGAAGGAGCTGGAGGCTTGGGGGTCCCTACCTCTCTCGCTCTTTGGGAGATGCCACCTTTTCAAAATGGTGTCTTTCGCACGCTTACTTTACCCAATGCAGACCATACCTCTTCTAATTAAGCATTCAGACATCCAAAAACTCCAGAAGGCCCTAACTGCCTTTATATGGTCTCACAAGAAACCTCGCATAGCGCTACAGAAATTATGTCTCCTGAAGGGCGAGGGCGGGGCGGGACTGCCCAATATGCGTTTTTACAACCTGGCATGTTTACTTAGACAGGGCTTAGACTGGCTAACTGGTGGGTCTAAATATTCTAACCTATCCTTAGAAGAGGCTATGGTACACCCATATGACCTCTCGGCCATCCTTCATTCTAATCCCAATACATTACCCCCCACCTCAAAACAAGTGTAATCATTAAGGACACGGTCATTGCATGGAGAGAAGTAAGAAAATTGCTCAAAGTGCCATCCAGCATCTCCAAATACCTCAAAATACAAGGGAACCCTATGTTCCTTCCATCTATCATTCATAAAGCCTTTGGCCAATGGAAACTTAAAGGACTCAGAGATGTCTTGTCTCTTTATCTCAACAAGCCAGGCAAATTCAAACCATTTCAAACCCTGATGAGGGAGTACTCCCTACCACCAACTCATGTCTTCTTCTATCACCAACTCATCAGCTATCTCAAATCATGCTCGGGACCTAGTACCAACCCACTTGAAACATCCTGCATCGATACTCTCATCAAAAGCAATAACTACTCCATCTCCAATATTTACTCTTATCTCATACAACATCAAACACGGAAGTATGCCCTCAAACCCTTTCAAAAATGGTCACACTTACTAGATGACGAATCTCTGCCAGAAAAAATCCTTGAGGGGTACAAGACAGTCCGCAACCTTACAGCTTCTGAATCTTGGAGGGAAGCACAATTCAAGATCATCCACAGAGCTTATTTCCTTTTCCGCTTCAACAAGAAGGACCCCACCCAAGCGCAATGTTCCTGGTGAAACTTACCTCACCCCACTTTACTACACAGGCTTTGGGACTGTAACAAGATTGATGCTTACTGGACTAAGGTGATCACTTACATCAACGAGGTCCACAAAATTCAGTGCGCTAAGGACCGCCTATTATGCCTATTCAGCATACCCCCTTCATCCTCATCGCCAACGACGGTCTCACAAAATATTCCACACTGGGCTCACCTATGTCTCCTAGTGGCTCGCAGGACTATTATGTCTCACTGGATATCAGCTACTCCTCCTACCCTAACAATGTTTAAAAAAGCCCTGGCATCACTCTTCCACCTAGAGAGACTGGACACCATCACCCTTAATCTTCGATCGACTTCCCGTTTTTTCAAAAGATGGAGGAAATACATTGAAGCCACATTCGCTTCGCAGGCACTGATCGAGATAATGAACCCATTTCGCTACACGAAATGGTACTTGACAAAAGATCTCACCAACTCTCTTGGCCGACTCAAAATACCCCCCACCCCAGATTCCTTTACTTTTAACCCACCGTAGGATATCCACAAATCCATTGTGCCCCTTGGCATCCACCCCCCCCATGGTTATTCAAACGCTGCCTCCACTCCTGAAGGTATTTAGATGTTAAGATTTCATATGTCAAGCAAAGTTACATTCCATAGTTTTGATAAGATGGCAAACATGAACTCCTGCGTCTTCCCTTTCCCCTAATTTTCTTTTTCTTTTTATGTTTTCTCTGTTACTTCTCCCTTGTCCTAACTGATATGACAAGCTTGTATTTCAACTATTATGAGAAGTCATTGAATGTTATAGATTTTAACGAATAATACTCTGTAACTTTTGTTACATTAAGTTTTTATACTTTTGTATGCTATAAAACCCAATAAATATAAAAAAAAAAAGGGCCCAAAATACATCCCTGGGAATTACAGACCAGTTAGCCTAACATTAATAGTATGTAAACTCTTGGAGGGGATGATAAGGGACTATATACAAGATTTTAGTAATAAGAAAGATATCATTAGCAGTAATCAGCATGGATTCATGAAGAATCGTTCTTGCCAAACCAATCTATTAACCTTCTATGAGGAGGTGAGTTGCCATCTAGATAAAGGAAGGCCCGTAGACATGGTTTATCTGGATTTTGCAAAAGCATTTGACACAGTTCCCCATAAACGTTTACTGTACAAAATAAGGTCCGTTGGCATGGACCATAGGGTGAGTACATGGATTGAAAACCGGCTACAAGGGCGAGTTCAGAGGGTGGTGATAAATGGGGAGTACTCAGAATGGTCAGGGGGGGGTAGTGGGGTTCCCCAGGGTTCTGTGCTGTGACCAATCCTATTTAATTTGTTTATAAACGACCTGGAGGATGGGATAAACAGTTCAATCTCTGTATTTGCAGACAATACTAAGCTAAGCAGGGCAATAACTTCTCCGCAGGATGTGGAAACCTTGCAAAAAGACCTGAACAAATTAATGGGGTGGGTGACTACATGGCAAATGAGGTTCAATGTAGAAAAATGTAAAATCATGCATTTGGGTGGCAAAAATATGAATGAAATCTATACGGAAAAGGACCTGGGGGTCCTAGTAGATGATAGGCTCAGCAATGGCATGCAATGCCAAGCTGCTGCTAATAAAGCAAACAGAATATTGGCATGCATTAAAAGGGGTATCAACTCCAGAGATAAACTGATAATTCTCCCGCTCTACAAGACACTGGTCCGGCCGCACCTGGAGTATGCTGTCAAGTTCTGGGCACCAGTCCTCAGGAAGGATGTACTGGAAATGGAGCGAGTACAAAGAAGGGCAACAAAGCTAATAAAGGGTCTGGAGGATCTTGGTTATGAGGAAAGGTTGCGAGCGCTGAACTTATTCTCTCTGGAGAAGAGACGCTTGAGAGGGGATATGATTTCAATTTACAAATACTGTACTGGTGACCCCACAATAGGGATAAAACTTTTTCGCAGAAGAGAGTTTAATAAGACTCGTGGCCACTCATTACAATTAGAAGAAAAGAGGTTTAACCTTAAACTACGTAGAGGGTTCTTTACTGCAAGAGCGGCAAGGATGTGGAATTCCCTTCCAGAGGCGGTGGTCTCAGCGGGGAGCATTGATAGCTTCAAGAAACTATTAGATAATCACCTGAATGACCGCAACATACAGGGATATGTAATGTAATACTGACACATAATCACACACATAGGTTGGACTTGATGGACTTGTGTCTTTTTTTCAACCTCACCTACTATGTAACTATGTAACCCAAAGATGTCGCCGGATCTAGCGGACTCCCTTCACAATTTCGATCTGTGATGTGCATGAATATGTAGCCTCTTTCTGAGAACTTCACTTTAATTACTATTTATAATATGGAATCATTATACATGGCTAAAAAAATAAAATGTTGACCTGATTTTTAAACCAAAATGTCTTCCTAGCTTTTCTTTGGGTTTTTAACCACTTAAGGACCGCCTCACGCCGATGTACGTCGGCAAGGCGGCACGGGCAGGCAAAATCACGTACATGTACGTGATTTGCCTCCCGCGGGTGGGGGGTCCGATCGGACCCCCCCCCGCCGCCCGAGGCGGTCCCGTTTTGTCCCCCGGCGATCGGAGACGAGGGGGAGGCCATCCGATCATGGCCCCCCCCTCGCGATCGCCGCCAGCCAATAGGAACACTCCTTTGCTGCTGTATGCTAAACAGCAGCAAAGGAAGTGATGTCATCTCCCCTCGGGTCGGTAGTTTCCGTTCCGGCCCGAGGAGAGACGACATGTGAGTGAGTGCACAACACTACACACACACAGTAGAACATGCCAGGCACACTAAACACCCCGATCCCCCCCCCGATCGCCCCCCGATCCCCCCCCGATCACCCCCCCTGTCACAAACTGACACCAGCCGTTTTTTTTTTTTTTTTTTTTCTGATTACTGCTAGGTGTCAGTTTGTGACAGTTACTGTGTTAGCACAGTTACTGTTACCCCCCTGTAGGTCTAGGGTACCCCCTTAACCCCCCCTAATAAAGTTTTAACCCCTTGATGACCCCCTGTCACCAGTGTCGCTAAGCGATCATTTTTCTGATCGCTGTATTAGTGTCGCTGGTGACGCTAGTTAGTGAGGTAAATATTTAGGTTCGCCGTCAGCGTTTTATAGCGTCAGGGACCCCCATATACTACCTAATAAATGTTTTAACCCCTTGATTGCCCCCTAGTTAACCCTTTCACCACTGATCACTGTATAACCGTTACGGGTGACGCTGGTTAGTTTGTTTATTTTTTATAGTGTCAGGGCACCCGCCGTTTATTACCGAATAAAGGTTTAGCCCCCTGATCGCCCGGCGGTGATATGCGTCGCCCCAGGCAGCGTCAGATTAGCGCCAGTACCGCTAACACCCACGCACGCAGCATACGCCTCCCTTAGTGGTATAGTATCTGTACGGATCAATATCTGATCCGATCAGATCTATACTAGCGTCCCCAGCAGTTTAGGGTTCCCAAAAACGCAGTGTTAGCGGGATCAGCCCAGATACCTGCTAGCACCTGCGTTTTGCGCCTCCGCCCAGCCCACCCAAGTGCAGTATCGATCGATCACTGTCACTTACAAAACACTAAACGCATAACTGCAGCGTTCGCAGCGTCAGGCCTGATCCCTGCGATCGCTAACAGTTTTTTTGGTAGCATTTTGGTGAACTGGCAAGCACCAGCCCCAGGCAGCGTCAGGTTAGCGCCAGTAGCGCTAACACCCACGCACGCAGCATACGCCTCCCTTAGTGGTATAGTATCTGATCGGATCAATATCTGATCCGATCAGATCTATACTAGCGTCCCTAGCAGTTTAGGGTTCCCAAAAACGCAGTGTTAGCGGGATCAGCCCAGATACCTGCTAGCACCTGCGTTTTGCCCCTCCGCCCGGCCCAGCCCAGCCCATCTAAGTGCAGTATCGATCGATCACTGTCACTTACAGAACACTAAACGCATAACTGCAGCGTTCGCAGAGTCAGGCCTGATCCCTGTGATCGCTAACAGTTTTTTTGGTAGCGTTTTGGTGAACTGGCAAGCACCAGCCCCAGGCAGCGTCAGGTTAGCGCCAGTACCGCTAACACCCGCGCACGCAGCATACACCTCCCTTAGTGGTATAGTATCTGATCGGATCAATATCTGATCTGATCAGATCTATACTAGTGTCACCAGCAGTTTAGGGTTCCCAAAAACGCAGTGTTAGCGGGATCAGCCCAGATACCTGCTATCACCTGCGTTTTGCCCCTCCGCCCGGCCCAGCCCACCCAAGTGCAGTATCGATCGATCACTGTCACTTACAAAAGACTAAACGCATAACTGCAGCGTTCGCAGAGTCAGGCCTGATTCCTGCGATCGCTAACAGTTTTTTTGGTAGCGTTTTGGGGAACTGGCAAGCACCAGCGGCGTAGTACACCCCGGTCATAGTCAAACCAGCACTGCAGTAACACTTGGTGACGTGGCGAGTCCCATGAGTGCAGTTCAAGCTGGTGAGGTGGCAAGCACAAGTAGTGTCCCGCTGCCACCAAGAAGACAAACACAGGCCCGTCGTGCCCATAGTGCCCTTCCTGCTGCATTCGCCAATCCTAATTGGGAACCCACCGCTTCTGCAGCGCCCGTACTTCCCCCATTCACATCCCCAACCAAATGCAGTCGGCTGCATGAGAGGCATTTATATGTCCTCCCGAGTACCCCTACCCAACGAACCCCCCAAAAAAAGATGTCGTGTCTGCAGCAAGCGCGGATATAGGCGTGACACCCGCTATTATTGTCCCTCCTGTCCTGACAATCCTGGTCTTTGCATTGGTGAATGTTTTGAACGCTACTATACACTAGTTGAGTAATAGCGTAGGGTACAGCATTGCACATACTAGGCGCACTTTCACAGGGTCTCCCAAGATGCCATCGCATTTTGAGAGACCCGAACCTGGAACCGGTTACCGTTATAAAAGTTAGTTACAAAAAAAGTATAAAAAAAAAAATATATAAAATAAAAAAAAATAGTTGTCGTTTTATTGTTCTCTCTCTCTCTATTCTCTCTCTCTATTGTTCTGCTCTTTTTTTACTGTATTCTATTCTGCAATGTTTTATTGTTATTGTTATTATGTTTTATCATGTTTGTTTTTCAGGTATGTAATTATTTATACTTTACTGTTTACTGTTTATTGTTAACCATTGTTAACCATTTTTTTGTCTTCAGGTACGCCATTCACGACTTTGAGTGGTTATACCAGAATGATGCCTGCAGGTTTAGGTATCATCTTGGTATCATTCTTTTCAGCCAGCGGTCGGCTTTCATGTAAAAGCAATCCTAGCGGCTAATTAGCCTCTAGACTTCTTTTACAAGCCGTGGGAGGGAATGCCCCCCCCCCACCGTCTTTCGTGTTTTTCTCTGGCTCTCCTGTCTCAACAGGGAACCTGAGAATGCAGCCGGTGATTCAGCCAGCTGACCATAGAGCTGATCAGAGACCAGAGTGGCTCCAAACATCTCTATGGCCTAAGAAACCGGAAGCTACGAGCATTTCATGACTTAGATTTCGCCGGATGTAAATAGCGCCATTGGGAAATTGGGGAAGCATTTTATCACACCGATCTTGGTGTGGTCAGATGCTTTGAGGGCAGAGGAGAGATCTAGGGTCTAATAGACCCCAATTTTTTCAAAAAAGAGTACCTGTCACTACCTATTGCTATCATAGGGGATATTTACATTCCCCGAGATAACAATAAAAATGATTAAAAAAAAAAAATATGAAAGGAACAGTTTAAAAGTAAGATTAAAAAAGCAAAAAAATAATAAAGAAAAAAAAAAAAAAGCACCCCTGTCGCCCCCTGCTCTCGCGCTAAGGCGAGCGCAAGCGGCGGTCTGTCGTCAAATGTAAACAGCAATTGCACCATGCATGTGAGGTATCACCGCGAAGGCCAGATCGAGTGCAGTAATTTTTCCAGTAGACCTCCTCTGTAAATCTAAAGTGGTAACCTGTAAAGGCTTTTAAAGGCTTTTAAACATGTATTTATTTTGTTGCCACTGCACGTTTGTGCGCAATTTTAAAGCATGTCATGTTTGGTATCCATGTACTCGGCCTAAGATCATCTTTTTTATTTCATCAAACATTTGGGCAATATAGTGTGTTTTAGTGCATTAAAATTTAAAAAAGTGTGTTTTTTCCCCAAAAAATGCGTTTGAAAAATCGCTGCGCAATTACTGTGTGAAAAAAAAAATGAAACACCCACCATTTTAATCTGTAGGGCATTTGCTTTAAAAAAATATATAATGTTTGGGGGTTCAAAGTAATTTTTTTGCAAAAAAAAATAACTTTTTCATGTAAACAATAAGTGTCAGAAAGGGCTTTGTCTTCAAGTGGTTAGAAGAGTGGGTGATGTGTGACATAAGCTTCTAAATGTTGTGCATAAAATGCCAGGACAGTTCAAAACCCCCCCAAATGACCCCATTTTGGAAAGTAGACACCCCAAGCTATTTGCTGAGAGGCATGTCGAGTCCATGGAATATTTTATATTGCGACACAAGTTGCGGGAAAGAGACAAATTTTTTATTTTTTTTTATTTTTTTTGCACAAAGTTGTCACTAAATGATATATTGCTCAAACATGCCATGGAAATATGTGAAATTACACCCCAAAATACATTCTCCTGCTTCTCCTGAGTACGGGGATACCACATGTGTGAGACTTTTTGGGAGCCTAGCCGTGTACGGGACCCCGAAAACCAATCACCGCCTTCAGGCTTTCTAAGGGCGTGAATTTTTGATTTCACTCTTCACTGCCTATCACAGTTTCGGAGGCCATGGAATGCCCAGGTGGCACAAACCCCCCCCCAAATGACCCCATTTTGGAAAGTAGACACCCCAAGCTATTTGCTGAGAGGTATAGTGAGTATTTTGCAGACCTCACTTTTTGTCACAAAGTTTTGAAAATTGAAAAAAGAAAAAAAAAAAAATGTTTTTTCTTGTCTTTCTTCATTTTCAAAAACAAATGAGAGCTGCAAAATACTCACCATGCCTCTCAGCAAATAGCTTGGGGTGTCTACTTTCCAAAATGGGGTCATTTGGGGGGGGTTTGTGCCACCTGGGCATTCCATGGCCTCCGAAACTGTGATAGGCAGTAAAGAGTGAAATCAAAAATTTTCACCCTTAGAAATCCTGAAGGCGGTGCTTGGTTTTCGGGGTCCCGTACGCAGCTAGGCTCCCAAAAAGTCCCACACATGTGGTATCCCCATACTCAGGAGAAGCAGCTAAATGTATTTTGGGGTGCAATTCCACATAGGCCCATGGCCTGTGTGAGCAATATATCATTTAGTGACAACTTTTTGTAAATATTTTTTTTTTTTTTTGTCATTTTTCAATCACTTGGGACAAAAAAAATAAATATTCAATGGGTTCAACATGCCTCTCAGCAATTTCCTTGGGGTGTCTACTTTCCAAAATGGGGTCATTTGGGGGGGTTTTGTACTGCCCTGCCATTTTAGCACCTCAAGAAATGACATAGGCAGTCATAAACTAAAAGCTGTGTAAATTACAGAAAATGTACCCTAGTTTGTAGACGCTATAACTTTTGCGCAAACCAATAAATATACGCTTATTGACATTTTTTTTACCAAAGACATGTGGCCGAATACATTTTGGCCTAAATGTATGACTAAAATTTAGTTTATTGGATTTTTTTTATAACAAAAAGTAGAAAATATCATTTTTTTTCAAAATTTTCGGTCTTTTTCCGTTTATAGCGCAAAAAATAAAAACCGCAGAGGTGATCAAATACCATCAAAAGAAAGCTCTATTTGTGGGAAGAAAAGGACGCAAATTTTGTTTGGGTACAGCATTGCATGACCGCGCAATTAGCAGTTAAAGCGACACAGTGCCAAATTGGAAAAAGACCTCTGGTCCTTAGGCAGCATAATGGTCCGGGGCTCAAGTGGTTAATCTAGATTGCTCTAGTCAGTTTTGCTTGTACTTGGGTAGCCATGCCCCCGTAGGGGTTGCTAAATGTTGTGGTTCACCTGTCACCCTGCCCAGCCTGGCATCCCTCTCAGACACTCATACATAAAACAGTCCATAAGCTTTGTTTTTTTGAGGGGATTGAACTTGGATGGGGAATTATGGAATGCCCAGGAATATTCAGTGCAACTTGCTTGGAACTTCTATTTACACTCCAGTATGTACACTCCAGTCTTCTCTCCAACTCTTGCTTAAGACCTTTTATCCCTAACTCCTCCAGCACTTCCTTTGCTGCAGACCGTTACTTCGAGACTAGCTAGCACCGCATGGTTAGGCCTGACACCAACTAGGCCTCAGTGAACTGCCTTTTGTGGGCAGGAACCTTAGGCCCCTGTGGTGTAGAAATAGTTCAGGTGCTAACTGTCCTCTGCTCAGCTGTTAATCCCAGATGTCTCTTAAGGCCCTGCCAGCCAGCCTGGCTGCAATGACCTCTTTCCACTGCCCTTCCCACAGTCCACTCTTCTGGTTCTGCGCCCATCTCAAACTGAAATCTCCCAGTTCTCTCAGACGTGCCTTCCCAGTCCTCCTGACTGCTCCACTCACCAGCCCTCCTGCCTGCTACAAGTTGTCCACCCTGGAGTCTCTTAGAAGTTCTCTCCTTGCTCTCTCATGTGCCTCTCCTTCCAGGATCTTTTCACACCTGGATGCACCTGCGCCCCGACCCAGGGTCACCCCCCTGAAACTGGGGCGCACCCCATGGGTTCTGACAGCCTCCACACTCACTCCAGCTCTTTCACCAACTCCTCCCTAGCTGGGCTGCCCCCTGCCAATCAGAGTTGAAGATTGGTCAAGGCTCCTCAAGGTACCCCAGGCAGCTCCACCTCACCTCCCTCTTCTTTCTAGAAGGTGCTAGAAAGGAGGAGACAGTGATGCTACTCGTGAGTCACCCAGCCCTACCCTGAGCCACTCCCAGCCCAGAATGAAAACAAACAGGCTGCCTAAATGTTCCTACTCTACAGAAAAATCCTATCTAGCACCTAGAGGGTGCTACACTTGGATTAACCACTTCATGCAAAATCACATACCCGTACTTTATTTGGTTTAAGTGGTTGTACCGAGGTGATGCCTTCAGCTGCAGGCATCACCCGAGTACTTTTTTTTTTACCGCCAACGTTCAGCTTTCTTATAATAACCACCAATTCTGCTAAGCAGCCACTCGACTGTTATTAAAAGGAGGAGATGTCCCTTCCGCCTCTCCACTCGGAGGGACCCAAGCCACCGGTACCTGACCAAAGGATTTGGCTTTGATCAGGTCTCCGATGTAGAAACCCAGAAGTGACGTCACTTCTGGTTTACTCGGCAGCCAACGACACCAATTTTAAAAGTCTTCAAAATTGCTGATATTGGTGTTTTGAATACTTTAATACATAAGCATCTCCCTGTTCTTCCTCTCCGTGACACAATCGCAGGCACCTGGCGGACATTGAGACCACGGTGGGCATGCTCGCGACATCGCTTCTTAAAGGGGACATACCTGTACGCTCTTTTGCCTGCCAGTGTCATTCTGCTGACGTACATCGGTGTGCGCTGGTCGGCAAGCAGTTAAAGTGCAGAAGAGGAGTTTGGAGTCTTTTAGACCCCGGATCCCCCTCCATAAAGAGTACCTTTCACTGCCTATTACTGTCACAAACGATCTTTACATTCCTTCTGTCAGCACTAATAGTGATCAGAATTTTTTTTTAAAGTTCCCCATCCCTCCATGCTCACTTGCCAAAGAAACCGCATAAGCAAAGTCACGTCCACAAATGTAAGAAGTGTTCAAACCAAATGTTAATATAGAGAGTTGTGCTGTATTTAGAATAGAAACTGCTCCAAACACCAGTAATCAGATAAAATCCAAACACGATGCAAATATTTTTTAACGGTATCTCCACCACTGTATGGTGTTTGATCCTTCAGATGACACCTCCACAACATAAAAAGTGCTTGTTTACCAGCTTGAATGGACCTCCTATCACAGGTCAGTGACACTTGTGGCTTCAAATCCAACCATGGCCTTTACATCATCTGAGGAACCGCTTTATGGACATATGGATCACCCATTCAGGAGGCGGTATCGTATAGGATCCTCAAAATGTAAAAGGCTCTTTAGCACAGTTTTTCCCTTGTTTTGATATTGGTGTTCAAACCACACGTGACGTATCGCCACGATAGAGCAAGAGCAATCATTCTAGCAAAAGCTCCTCTATTACTTTAAATTGGTAACCATTAATTTTTAAAGCGCTGCCTATGGAAATTTTTAAGTACCATAGTTGCCATTCCACGAATTTTAAAGCATGACACGGTAGGTAGCCATTTACTTGGTGTAACATCCTTCACGTTTTTTTTTTTAATTCATAAAAGTATTTGAGAATAAAATTTGCCTATGAAAGACTGCTGCGTGAATACAGTGTAACATCTTTAGGGTCTCTGCTAAAAAGATATGTTTGGGGGTTCTAAGTGGGTTTTCTAGCAAATTTAATAGTGATTTTTACTTTTTTTTAAAAGCCAGGGTAAGCAAGTGGTTGACCATGTTTCCTTAGGCCACTCCCAACATCAGTGCAATTTAATAACACCCACCTTTTGCTGCAGCTTCTACTTCCTGGGTTGACCTTTCTCATCTTCTAATGCTGGGATATAGGATCACAGGTGACCATGTCAGGGGAAGCCAAGATTTTTTTTTTCAATATTTTTATTAATAATTTTAAAGAACAAGATACAACTGCATGTATAGGACAAATGTCCCCGCGCCGGCCAACATGGCCAAAAATACAGGTGAGGAAAACAATATAGGAAAGGAAAACAATATAGCACTCGCTGTACATTTCAAAAACATCGGTCATTACAAGTTCTAAATATAAGCTTAGGAATGCAAAGTATCACTGAATATATGACCTTAAGTGAATGTTAGACAAGAAGGCCCGGGAGGACAAACCAGCAACCCCTACTGGGATCAAACTGTGGCCAGGATGACCTCCCTTCATGTCACGGCTACCGAGAAAGGACCTAACAATTGTTCAGTGGGTAAGTAATAAGCAAAATAAACCCAAAATTAGAAAAATGAGATGTATTGCAATCTTCCATGGAACACTGGTTACTTCTCAGAAGCTGGCACTTTCTTTAACAAACACTAATGTCTTCAAAAGCTGCTAAGTGGGGGGCCTGCAGGCATCACAGAAGAAAAGAGGAGGAAAGAATGCCGAAGTAGATTAAGCAAAGCAAAGTGAGGATGATGCAGGATATAGTTTAACTAGTCTAGATGGAAATAAGTACCATCTGGTTAGTACTTTTATACTTGCTTCAACGAGACTAGTGTTAAGCATGCCCTTTTATGACTTAAAGAAGCTCATATTCCATGTCTCCAGTTCCCATTGTTGAGAAAGGTCAGATTCACAGGCTAACATGAAGGAAGTCTTATGCCCTGTACAGACGATCGGACATTGATCGGACATTCCGACAACAAAATCCATTGTTTTTTTCCGATGGATGTTGGCTCAAACTTGTTTTGCGTACACACGGTCGCACAAAGTTGTCAGAATTTCCGATCGCCAAGAACGGGGTGACGTACACCACGTACGATGAGACTAGAAAAGGCCAGTTCAGAACCAAGCGCGGCACCCTTTGGGCTCCTTTTGCTGTGTTAGTAAAAGTTTGGTGAGAGACGATTTGCGCTTTTGTAGACTTGTGGATTTGTATCTACTCTTCAGTGCGTGCAGCGAGTACCATTGACTTGTCATTGTGTTCT
Source organism: Lithobates clamitans (assembly GCA_037952925.1). NCBI lineage: Eukaryota > Metazoa > Chordata > Amphibia > Anura > Ranidae > Lithobates > Lithobates clamitans. The sequence goes on from JBBGZY010000316.1 coordinate 3,055,954, forward strand.
TGTTAGTTCGTTACTGTTTTTCAGGTCGCTCTTCACAGGCCTTGCTGTTCTTCAGTGCGTTCTGTTACTTCGTTCTGAGCAGCCGACCGTTTTCTAACCATGTTGCGTATACGTACTCCTCGTAGAGTTTGTGCTGTGCGGGGGCTTGGTGTTGGGGTCCTGACCTTGACACAAGCCCAGTCCATGAACAGGGTGGGGAGGAGTTCATGGACCAAGAATTGGTTGCTTCAGCGTGACCAGTTCTGTCATATGCCTTTGTTCTGTGAGATCTGTGAGAATAATCCTGATGATTTCAGGAACTTTCTCCGGATGACGGACCCCGTATTTCACCATTTGTTGGCTTTGTTGACCCCCTATATCAGCAGGCAGGATACCTGCATGAGGCAAGCCATCACTCTGGAGCAGAGGCTTGTCGCCACCCTGCGGTACTTGGCGATGGGGAGAAGTCTGCAGGACTTGAAGTTCTCGACAGGCATCTCCCCCCCAGGCTCTGGGGATCATTATCCCAGAGACCTGTTCTGCCATCATGCAGGTCCTGCAGAAGGAGTATATGAAGGTAAGATTTTTATCCTTTAATATCACATTTTATTGTATATAATGTTTGATAATATATTTTATTTCTTTCCCCATTCCCTAATTACCATGATTGTAATATGCTGTGAATGTCCCCTTTGTCCTCATGCATGCTGGATTTTTATGTAATTATTATTTTGCTCCTTCATACATATTTGCCTTCACTTACCTCCCCAGCATGCCCTCCTGGCCCTATATTCACCTCATGTAGTCACTTAACAATGTATTTTGTCAGCTCCATAGTAGTACTTTACCCCAAACACCTCCTAAAATTTAAGGAAATGTGATTGGTGCTTAAAATTCATGCCGAGTTCCAGAGGCTTTTTTTAGGGTCCCCAAATCATTTGGAACCCTCCCCCCCAACTGCTAAGTCAGCTGATACCAATTCTCTATCTATTCTCAATCATCTATCTGCTGACTTTGCCAAACCCATACACACTATACCCATCTCTTTAGTGGTCAGATTTATGGATGAATTCCCCAAAGCATGTAGTGCAAGGGCCTGCCTGAATACTTTAAAATGGTACTGTTTAAAGTTTTTTGTATACTATTATTATCTTGCTAGCTAATAGCAGAATGTCCAAATGTGCTAAAATGTGTACAGTGTGTATTTATATCTTTGTATTATGACACTTCTTACCTGTCCAGTGGGCTGCCAATAGTGTAACTAAGGAGGGGCTGGCCAAAGTAATAGCCATTATTTATTCATCTCTCAATGAAGTGGAGAGGGTTACCTGTCCCAGAGTTCCCCCCCTATAATGTTAGAAATGGCCCAGGAGAGGGGGGGGGGATCTGATAGTTGGACCTTATACTTTGGTTTTTAAAAATTTCCTCTAAGAAATGTTATCTTGATGTTGGCCAACAATGTTTGTATCTAATCTGCTTTCCCCGTTTATGTGCACAAAGACTAATTTTTTTTTGGTTTTGACTCCACAGTTTCCTTTCACGCCACAGGAATGGCAGACTGTGGCCTCCCTCTTTGCCCAGCGGTGGGACTTTCCTAACTGCGGAGGGGCAATTGATGGGAAACATGTCCACATCATCCCACCACCCAACTCGGGGTCTTACTATTATAATTATAAGGGGTTCAATAGTATTGTGAGGTTGGTGGTGGTGTCGGCTACTTATGAATTTATGTATGTGGACGTGGGGAAGAATGGCCGGATGTCCGATGGTGGAGTCATCGCCCAGACAGAGTTCTACAGGCATCTCCAGAATAGCAGCTTGGACTTGCCACCTCCAGAAGACAATGTGGAAGGACTCCCATTCGTCTTCGTTGCAGATGAAGCTTTTGCGCTGGGGGACCATCTTATGTGGCCATTCCCTATGAGGACCCTCACCCCGGACCAGAGGGTTTTTAATTACTGGCTGGCCAGAGCCAGAAGAGTGGTGGAGAACACGTTTGGAATCATGGCCAGCCGGTTCCGCCTATTTCTTACACCCATACATATGGCGGAGTACAAACTGAATCACATCATCCTGGTGTGCTGTGTTCTACACAACTTTTTACGGCAACATTCTGCCAACTATGCTGGCTCAGTTGGGCCTGAGGCCAGAGTTCAACATGAGTCAAACCTGACGGCGCTTGAAAGTGGCCGTCCTGGCTTGCCCCCCCGAGTGCCTGTGATGTCCGGCTAAGATACCTTGAATTCTTTGCGGGTAGGGGGGCTATAAATATACCAGACAATGTGTAAAACCTTTTTAAAATAAAAAAAATGAACTCAAATCTTTAGTGACATTTACTGCTTGTGTTTTTTTTAGCTAACCTTGACAGAAATGTGGTGAGTCCTGAAAATGGCGTGATTGTGCAACATTACAAAGCACTGTTGGGTGTTATTTACTAAAGGCAAAGGCACTTTGCACTACAAGTGCACTTGAAACTGCACTGAAACTGCACTTGTAGTGCAAAGTGTATTTTCCCTTAGGAAATAACCCCCATTGTCACAGAAAATACCAATTAGAGCACCACAAAAGTGTTGTAGCGTTAAAAAAATAATCCACACAATCTTGATTAAGAATCTTTTTAATAACAGCACAATCACATATGCATTTCCAAAAGGTTTTTTAAAACAAACCAACATGTTTGTTGTTTAACAATTTTTGGGGTCACATTAGAAAATGTAGAAATGTCCATTAAAGATAAAACAGGCACGTGTAAAACCAACAAGAAATACACAATTTTAGAACTTACAAAGTTCACATTTGGTAGAACTTGAAGGCAATATCAGACATGAGTATTTACAAACTGTGTTTGATGTTGCATTCACATGGGGTGAAGTCACCCCAGGAAAAGCCAAATTTGGAAGATGCACACAAATTTCCAAATGTCAACATGTGCTAGCTGCCATCATGGGGGATCAAGGGATATGTTTTTGGGGTGCAACCCCTTCCTCACAGCTACTTTATTATTGAGGAAGGGGTTGCACCCCCAAAAACACGTCCATTGATCTCCCGTGATGGCAGATAGCACATGTTGACACACTGTGTGCCTCTTCCAAATTTGGCTTTGCTACAAATTGACATAAAAAATACAAAAAAATTTGGCACAACAAAAACCTAAGGCATTTTGAGGGCTTTTAAACTCTCCCTAAAACATCAATGATGTTCTTCATTTTTTGCTGAACATCATTGATGCTTTTCACTGTTTTCCAAGTCCCTATTACACCCCATGATCTCCCGATCAGGATCTGGGCACTTTCACTGGTGAAAGGATCTGGATCCACAACATCACGATCCCCTAAAAAGATAGAAACAAAAAACACCATGTATTATAAATATGGCGGCATCCATCTCTTAAGTGAGCCTGTGGTCGCAGACACTCACCTTACATAGTTACATAGTAGGTGAGGTTGAAAAAAAACACAAGTCCATCAAGTCCAACCTATGTGTGTGATTATGTGTCAGTATTACATTGTATATCCCTGTATATTGCGGTCATTCAGGTGATTATCTAATAGTTTCTTGAAGCTATCAATGCTCCCCACTGAGACCACCGCCTGTGGAAGGGAATTCCACATCCTTGCTGCTCTTACAGTAAAGTGCCGCTCTTACAGTAAAGTTACACCACCTGTTGTGGTGACTAGTTCCATCACGTCTTCCTCCTCCTGCTCTGCTGGTCTTCGGTGGATTTCCCCTTCTTCCAGAGGTGGGGGGTCTGTGGTCTCCTCAGATGAGGGGTGTCCTCCGAGTCTTTTCTCCCCTATGTAAAAAAAAAAAAAAAATAGGTATACTTAGCACACAGATATTTGATGGCAGAAATAGGAATATGAAACATTGTTTGGAAGTGGGGTACAATTGTCTATTTTGGCAGAGTTCCAAGATGTGGCATTTTTCTTGTCCTTTGTCAAGCTTGAATACTTATCTGTCATAGACACCCCTATAGTATACACTGAAGCACCTGTATGGCCCCCCTAATAAAAAGGGTGTTCTTGTGTCCCACACTAGTGCTCCAGCGTCCAGATGCGTAAACTGCTGCTGAGTGTCCTCTCCTTACCCAGAATGTAGTTGGCATTTCATTCTAGTAACAAACCCATCTACACAACCCAATTCTTTTAACACAAGTAGGCCCTAAAAAATGCTGGCAAATGCAATTGGCCAAACGAACTATGTTTGATACGAACGAATAATGTGCCCATGAACATGAAAGTTGTCTTTTGAAACTGGATAACAGTTAATAAAAGCACATGGAGCAGCACGAATGTAATAAACATAAAGAATAGGAACACAGCACAACTACTTACTTTTTTGCAGCACTCTCCGGATCTTTCTGTACTGCTCATGCTCTCTTAACACATACAGGGGGTTCTTCCAAAGATGTGGGGTTCTGAAAATAAGTGACACTTCTGCTCTTGCACTTCAGCGATTTGCACAAAGCAAACTATAAAAGACTGCAGGTGACCCCATTACCTAATTTTATCATCTTCCTCTCTGAAACATGCACTCTTTACCTCTCCTCCTTTTCACAATTGCTGCCTCTCTCCTCAAACTCTCTTTTCTACATCCCTCTGCTCCACCCCACAACCTGTACATATCACCCTCACTTCTCCCCTCCCCCTATTACTGCACTCATCACCTCTTTCTAACTCTAAGCCCACTTGCTAACATACCCCCCAGGATAGTGAAGCATGTCCCCTCATACAAATCATATTCTCATATTACCTCCCTCACTCTTCTGCTTCTCCTAATCGCTGGAGATATTTCCCCAAACCCTGGGCCCACTTTATTTAACTGTGCCCAACACACCCATCACCATCACCCTACACCCTCTGGCAGTAGTCGCAATCTACACAATCTAGTCTCCATTCCTCTTCTTGCCAACACCAGCCTCACTCTCTCCTGCGCCCTCTGGAACGCCCGCTCTGTCTGCAACAAACTCACTGCTGTTCATGACCTCTTTGTCACTAACTCCTTTAATCTACTTGCTCTCACAGAAACCTGGCTCCACGAATATGACACCCCTTCTCCTGCTTCCCTCTCCCAGGGTGGCCTTCACTGGACTCACTCCCCCAGGCCTAATGGACGCAAGGGAGGTGGAGTGGGATTCCTCCTATCCCCCCAGAGCACCTTCCAGGTTATTCACCCTCCTCCCTCTTTTTCACTCTCATCATTCGAAGCCCACTGTATACGTCTATTCTCTCCCACTTCCCTAAGAATTGCTGTGATCTACCGGCCCCCTGGACCATTATCGACTTTCCTTGATGAGTTTTCTGCCTGGCTACCCTACTTTCTCTCTTCAGAAATTCCCACAATCCTTCTCAGTGATTTCAACATCCCTGCTAATACAAACATTCCTGCTACTTCTAAACTTCTTAGTCTAACCTCTTCATTTGACCTGAAGCAATGGGTACAGGCTTCTACTCACTCTGATGGCAACACCCTTGACCTTGTATTCTCCTACCTATGCACTCCATGCAACTTCTCAAACAATCCTTTTCCTCTCTCCGACCACCACCTTATTAGTTTCTCTCTCCCCCTGTCTTCCACCACCTTTCCCTCCAATCGCCTAACCGTCACCCGTAGAAACTTTCGCAACTTCAACTCCTCTCTCCTCTACTCTGCTACCGACCACCTCTATGACAAAATCTCCCCCCTGTCCTGCCCCAACCAAGCCATATCCATCTACAATAAATCTCTGTCCTCCACCCTGAACAAGCTCGCTCCCCTCACTACACGCAGAATCAGGCCTCGACCCCTACAACCCTGGCAAACAGATGACACTAAAATTCTCAAAAAACGTAGTCGCGCTCTTGAGCGTCTGTGGCACAAGACTAAGTCTCTCAAAGACTGCAACCAATACAAATCTGCCCTCCGAAAATACTATTCTTTCCTCCACACTGCCAAGCAAACCTATTTTACAACTCTTATTAATACCTTCTCATCCAATCCCCGTAAACTCTTCTCTACCTTCAACTCTCTACTTTGTCCTCCACCGCCTCCCCCCACTGATTTACTCACTGCCCAGGAAATCGCTAATCACTTCAAAAACAAGATTGATACAATCCGTGATGAAATCTCCACTCTACAGGTATCTCCCCAGGTATCTAAGACCCCATGTCAACAGATACAACTGACACTACCTCTATTCAAATCTACTACTCCAGACGAAGTTGCTAAACTCCTTTCTATCGCCCACCTAACTACCTGTCCCCTGGACCCTGTTCCCTCTCAAATGCTACGGTCACCCTCTGACCCCATCCTACACTCTCTAACCCACATCTTCAATCTCTCCCCCACCTCTGGTGTCTTCCCCGATGCTCTAAAACATGCACTGGTCACTCCCATACTCAAAAAACCATCCTTGGACCCTACCAATCTTAACAACCTACGCCCTATCTCCTTGCTCCCCTTTTCCTCTAAACTCCTTGAACGCCTGGTTTACATCCAACTGAGTGACCACCTCATTAAAAACAACCTTCTTGATCCCCTTCAATCTGGATTTCGCCCTCAACACTCCACAGAAACTGCTCTTTTAAAACTCACAAATGACCTACTAACTGCAAAAACCAACGGACACAATTCTGTACTCCTACTTCTGGATCTTTCAGCTGCCTTTGACACGGTTGACCACCCCCTCCTCCTCAAAAAACTTCACTCCATCGGTCTCCGTGACTGTGCTCTTCAGTGGCTCTCATCCTACCTATCCCAACGCACCTTCAGTGTCACTTACAATTCTACTTCCTCCACTCCTCTTCCCTTCTCTGTCGGGGTCCCCCAAGGTTCTGTTCTTGGACCTCTTTTATTTTCAATCTACACCTCTTCCCTGGGTCAGCTGATAGCCTCTCATGGCTTTCAATATTATTTCTATGCTGATGACACACAAATCTATCTCTCCACCCCTCAACTCACTCCATCAGTCTCTTCACGCATCACTAACTTACTAACCGACATATCTGTATGGATGTCACACCACTTCCTCAAACTCAACTTGTCCAAAACTGAGCTTATAATATTTCCTCCCCCACGTGCCACTTCCCCTGACTTCTCTGTCAATAGCAATGGCAAAACCATCCACCCGTCCACACATGTCAAGGTGCTAGGTGTTATCCTAGATTCTGAACTCTCCTTTCAGCCCCACATCCAATCACTTTCCAAAGCTTGCCGCCTCAACCTCCGCAACATCTCTAAACTACGTCCCTTTCTAACCAATGAAACCACAAAGCTCCTGATTCACTCCCTGGTTATCTCTCGCCTTGACTACTGCAACTCACTCCTCATTGGCTTACCGTTAAATAGACTATCCCCCCTTCAGTCCATCATGAATGCTGCTGCCAGACTCATCCACCTTACAAACCGATCAGTGTCTGCTACCCCTCTCTGCCAATCCCTCCATTGGCTGCCACTGGCCCAACGAATTAAATTCAAAATACTAACAATAAGTTACAAAGCCATCCACAACTGTGCCCCCAGCTACATCACCAACCTAGTCTTAAAATACCAACCTAAACGCCATCTCCGTTCCTCCCAAGATCTCCTGCTCTCTAGCTCCCTCATCACCTCCTCCCATATCCGCCTCCAGGACTTCTCCCGAGCCTCGCCCATCCTCTGGAATTCCCTACCCCAATCTGTCAGACTGTCTCCAAATTTATCCACTTTTAGGCGATCCCTGAAGACTTTCCTCTTCAGAGAGGCCTATCCTGCCTCCATCTAACAACTGCATTATTTTCTTCATTAGCTCATCCCCCACAGCTATTACCCTTTTGTATAACTTGACCCTCCCTCCTAGATTGTAAGCTCTAACGAGCAGGGCCCTCTGATTCCTCCTGTATTGAATTGTATTGTACTTGTACTGTCTGCCCTAATGTTGTTGTAAAGCGCTGCGTAAACTGTCGGCGCTATATAAATCCTGTATAATAATAATAATAATAATAATAATAATAATAATTTGAGGTCCGACCACCACTTCCTGAGCTGATCTTTCGATCACCGTAAAGGACATATTTGATGCCTTAAATCGTCTATTCCGGGATTGGGACATTTCAGGCTCCGGGCTTTCCTCCTCCTCCTCATTGCTGTAATTAGCACGCACCTGCTCTGACTCCGCCATGTGCTCTTCCCCACTGCTCAGAACGAGAAGGGGCGGGTAAGAGACTAGAAAGAACGTCAGGGGCGGGCGGAGTTACACGCTTGCGCAGTGTCTATAAAGCGTAACACGCGTGCATAGTACGTATGATCTGTGAGCAAAGGAAGGAGTATCTAAGGTGCCGATCGTGAAAACAAAGGCAAGATCTAAACTTGGGCCTATACTGCTTCTAAATTGAGGCCTATAGTGTAACTATATTAGGAGAGTTTCGCCTGACATTAGTGTTTGTCTTGTGTTGTGTCTTGCAGAGAAAATGGATGGCTTCAATGACCACAATTTCCTCCCCCTGTTCATAGACAAGTACAGGGAGCTGCCCTGTCTGTGGCAAGTGAGACATCCTCATTATAATAATAAACAAAAGAGACAGGCAGCACTGGAGAAATTGCTGGAGTTGGTGAAGCCGTTGGTCCCCACAGCAAACATCCCCTATTTAAAAGCCAAAATTGGTGGCCTGAGGAGCACTTATCTTAGGGAGCGCAAGAAGGTCACAGATTCCCAGAGATCCGGAGCTGCAGCAGATGACATTTATGTCCCCAGGCTGTGGTACTATGAGAGACTGCGATTTCTGTCAGACCAGACTGGAGTCAGGGAATCCCTCTCAACCCTTCCTTTCACTCTTCCTTCTACCCCAGCTGAGGCTTCCGATGTCCAACCTGGGACTTCCAGCCAGAAAGAAGTGGAGGAGCCCAGCTGGAGCCAGGTACAGCACTTCTACAGATTTCTTGTCAATAAATAAATTATGTTTACTAGATGTTATTATTGATCACTAATTGCTGATTTCATAAAGTGTTTTACATATCAATAGAGAGTAGTGGGCACCAAAAATTTGGACAAGAAAGAAAAATGCTGGGCTCAGAATGATAGTCTGTTATATTTGTTAACATTCAATTTTCAACAGTCATGAGATGAAAATTGTGTGTGATTGATGAAGAAAAAACTAAAACTATGTCCCTTTTTCATACACAGGAAGACCCCAGCCAGGAGGAGGCTGTGGAATGTGGCACACAGAAGGAGGCTGTGGAATGTGGCAGCCAGGAGGAGGCAGGGGTTAGTGGCAGCCAGGAGGATGCAGGGCTAAGTGGCAGCCAGGAGAAGCCTGGGACCAGTCGCAGCCTGACAGAATTGCAGGTCCCTCCCCTCCTTCCATACAATAGACAGCGCTCAGGCTCATTCAGGAGGCTTCTGCGTCCCTCAGAGCCTTACCCACTTTTAAAGAGGCCTTTGCCTGCATGGCTGCCACCAAACTGAAGGGCATGCAGGAGGGTCAACACCTCATGTGTGAGAAACTTCTTTATAAAGTCCTAACTAAGGGGGTGAGTGGCGAAATCACACCCAATACCGACATGATTGAGTTGGACCATCCTCCTCCTCCTCCTGCCACAACTCCACCACCACATCCACAGTGTGGAAGGAAGCGTGGAAGGAAGACCAGAGAGCGATGACCCTGAGTTCAGTCTGGTCTGGCAAAAGATGCAGTCTCTTATATGACCACAGCCTGGGGACATGTATGTCATCTGCTGCTTTTAGGATCTCTGGGACTTCTGGACCAGACTGCACTACCTTAGATAAGGACTCCTCAGGCCAACAATTTTGCTTGAAAATAGTTGGTGTGCCCTGGGGGCCAAAGGCTTCACCAATTTCAGCTGTTTCTCCAGCGTTGCCTCCCTCTGTTTGGTTGTGAGCCCTTAATAAAGGAATTTTTGTTTCAATTATACTCGCCTATGTGTGTTTTCCTTCATAAAGGACAGTTTGTGAGGAGGCAGGTACATTTCAAAAATACAATGTGAAATTAACAAGAGACACCAACACCAAGCAACCTCCTTGAGATTAAATAATACAAGATAATAATGGTGTTGTGGTAAATTGACACACAAAACACACACAAAAATATTATGGAGTAAAACACAAAAAAAAAAAAAAAAAAATGCCTTGACCAAAAAAAAAAAAGAAATATTTAAAAACCAAACAAAAAAAAATTTGGTCAGATGTGACAAATCTAAATATATTGAGGAAATCACAATAAATAATAAAGAAAGAAGTTTGTGAGAAGTCTGAGTATTAGCAGCAAAACTACTTCATTCTTCTCACATTATAAAGAAGAAGAGAGTGTGCTGTATTAAACTATTTCAAACATTGCAGCCTGACGAAAGTGCTGTATCCATTCTGAACGCTAATTTTACCAGACCCAGCTGTTCAGTCTCGGAATTTCTTCTGAGCATGCATGGCACTGTGCGTCGGAACTGGCCACACACGGTTGGAATTGACATGATCGGATTTTGTTGTCGGAAAATTTTATAGCCTGCTCTCAAACTTTGTGTGTCGGAAAATCCGATGGAAAAAGTCTGATGGAGCCCACACACGGTCGGAATGTCCAACAACACGCTCTGATCGGACATTTTCCATCAGAAAATCCGACCATGTGTACGGGGCATTAGAGTGAGTAGCAGACAGAGCCCTGTAGGTTACCTTGATTCCCCCCTCTGCTCAACGTCTTGACTGCACCATTGTTCATAGGCTGTGATTTGGGGATCCTTGGCATGGGAGTCCAAAGTTTGTGAAGGAATTTGGAAATCTGTGTGAAACTAAAGTGTTCAGAGGGTGGCATGTCCAATTTGCTAATACAGTATGCTTTGGAGAGTGGGCTCAAAGGTCGGAGGAAATGACAGATTCTAAATAGTTCTTTGTTGAGCCACCAGCTGAAGGCTTTAATTTCCATTCCTGGTGGGAATGCCGGGTGCGGAAGAGATGCATTAAATGCTCAAGGGAAGGAAGTCAATTGGCAGTGTCATCTTAAAATATCCGACAGGGCAAAAGAGTGCGAAAGTGTCGGGGATAATATCGAGGGTCTCAATTTCTGATGGCACTATAGACGTTAGTTCTAGGGCAGTGTTTCCCAACTCCAGTCCTCAAGGGGCCCCAACAGGTCATGTTTTCAGGATTTCCCTCAGATAAAACGAATGTGGTAATTACTAGGGCAGTGAAAATTATCCATTCACCTGTGCAAAATAATGGAAAGCCTGAAAACATGACCTGTTGGGGTGCCTTGAGGACTGGAGTTGAGAAACACTGGTCTAGGGTGTGAAGTGGCACCGCCTGCCTTTCGATGTGTACACAGTCAGGCAATTCCCAGCGAAAGTAGACTACTGAGATCTGGGCTAGTTGTGCTGCTTGGTAATACCAAAATAGATTGGGAAGACCCCCTCATCTCTTGCTCGGAATAGGACTGATTTTGAAAGCTGGTAACCCCCTTACTCCAGATAAATGTAATAATTTTTATTGCATTGATTTTACCCAGCTAGGACAGAGAAAGTTGTGACCACCTGGATAGATCAGCCTCTAGTTTCTTAAATAGCGGGGGGTATGATGTCAATCACACGGCAGATTTGGTCTGGTCCCTGTCTCCCAGGAATGAATCCCACTTGATCTTTGTCGATGTATAGGCTTATAAAAGATAATAAGCGGTCTGCAAGGATTTTAGTCAGAATCTTCAAATCATTGTTTATGAGCGAAATTGGCTTATAGTTGCTTACCGAGCTAGGGTCCTTACCCGCTTTAGGGATAACTGAGATGTAAGCTGTGTTTAACAAGCTGTCTAGGGGAGCTCCCCATCTTAAAGAATTAAAAAAAGGAGCCATGAAAGGTGCCAGAGTTGTTTAAAATGTTTGTAGTAGGGAATAGAAAACTCATCGGGCAAGGACCTGAATGCAATTTTAAGTTTTTAATGACAGCACTCACTTCTTCCAACGAAATTGTGGCTTCTAGTTTCTGGCAGTGGCGTTTAAGTTTGGGGATCTGTATCTTATCAAGGAACTGGTCCACCTCAGGTTAAGATGGGCGTTTTAAAAACATTTTTTTTTAAATTATGAAATTTCCCATGATACGCTGAGGGTTCTGGGATAATGTGCCTCCACTAATTCTAATTTTTGTGACAGTAAAGGATCTGGACTTCGGAGTCCTTCTACTAGCTAACATAAAGCCTATTTTGTCACCTTGGCAATAGAATCATGCTCTATTCCAACATAGCTGTTTTTCAGCCTTAGAAGTCAGGCCTGAGTTCAGGGCCACGCGGACTGAATCTAAACTTTCGATGGGTACAGAATTTTACCCCAATGGTAAATGACTCTGAGGTAAAATAATTTTACAGGAAAGTACATGAACCTCTGGATTATGAGTAGGTATGGAGAGGGAGGGGGGAAGGGAAGGAGGTACGGGGGGAAATTGGGTCAATGCTGGGAAAGAAAGGGTCTTCATGAAGGGGGGCAAACCTAAAAAAACAAAACAAAACTAGGACCAGGGGTTATACCCTGAGTAAAACATTTGGAAGTCATAAAAAAAAAAAAAAAAGAAAATAAAACAAGGAGGAGGGGGGTGCAAAAACAAAAAAAACATCCCTCTATTTTTGCCACAAGTAGCTTTAGTGCAAACTAACCCAAATATGAGACAACCAACAAAATAGTTCCATACTGGAGGAAACCACTTAAATCAGCCTCAGCTGAGGCGTACGGGGTGAGAAAAACAAAAGTTAGCTCTATGAGCTTCAGCAGGTGAACCAAATCTTCCTGGCAGTCAGTAAGGAAGTGAAGATCAACAATCCTGAACCCTTCGGGGGGGGGGGCTTCCTTGGACTTTTTGGATTCGGTGTTCTCCCAAATTGGTGGCAGCGGACTTGAAGCAAGTTGTCCTTTCGAAGAGTTAGAAGCAGAGCCATGTGAAGTTGTAGGACATGCCGAATGAGGCCTAGATGTAGAAGAAGTCTCCCCACTTTGTAAAAGAAGAAAACATATAGGCTTTTCCTTTGAAGAAGTGGAGTTTGAGTTGAAATGGGAAAAGACACCAATACTTAATTACCTTTTCCATCTAAATCTGAAGCAGAGGTTTGAGGGCTCTTCGTTTTTTTTTTTTTTTGAATTATGGAGGGGGACAAATCCACAAAAATCTGGAGATCATGGCCCTGGAAAGCTTGGGTAGAGAGCAAGATTGACGCATCACTTCCTCCTTAACGGCATAGAAATGTGGTTTTACCATGATGTCCCTTGGGAGTCTGTCTGAATGTGGGGGCTTAAGGGCTCTATGAGCCCGATCCAGCTCCGATCTGTGCTGTGGGATATCTGGGATCAGTTTTCCTTACTGAAGGCATGGATAGTATCAGGGACCCTGAAGTTGTAACTCCTATTTCTGTTCTCAAGGTCGTCTATTTTAGCCATAACTGTCTCTAGTTGATCTTGCAGGACTTGGATGCAATCTGTTTTTTGCTTTGTTCTGGAAATTGTGGAATCTAGCTTATTTTCCATGACTTCTAGACATGTGTAATTCGTTTAGTTCCGAATTAGTTTTGTTAACAAGTTTCGCCAAATTTGTAAATTCGGAGATATCCAAATTAACAAAAACCGATTTAAATGAATTTTTCCGAATATTTAAAAATTTGAATATTCAAAAATTCCAAATTTACAAAATCCATAAATTCAAAATTAGAATTTTTGAATTTCCGGATTTTCGAATTCTTGAATTTCTGAAAATTTGAAAATACAGAAATGATAACTGATTAATAATAACTTAACTATTACTAACTATTAAATTATAGGTATGTGAATTGCCTTTCAAATTTGGCTGTTGGGGGGACGTGACTGGCGTGTGAGCAAGATGGCTGCGTAAGGGAAGAGCTCCTCACACTGGCCCGCTATTCAGAGCATCTGCCGGCTTCCCGCTGTCTCCTACCGCATCCCGAAGCCCGACTATCACTTCCGCTGCATCCGTGTGAACATGTCACTCAAAAGAAAAGATGACCGGCTCCCCCTCCTGCGTCCTATATGTTCCAGCTGGCCACGAGACACAGCCAAAATGGCACCGCGGCCGGAACAATATCAGATATACCCGCGGCTCTCCTCCTCTTGCAATCAGCACAGCCTGCTCTCTCCCAGCTGAGCCAGGACACATCCCTGAGTGCCAGAACGGAGCCCCCACTGTCTCCACCGGGAACCCCAATCTCCAGCAGTCCTGCAAAGGCAAAAATGCGCCTGGATGCCTCTGCAGTCAGCCATGAAGTGAGCCTCAGTACTGCATTAACCTCTTCCCTGCCGATACAAAACCTTACCCTGACTTCATAGCTGCCTTCCCCACTGTGGGACAACCAGTGAGGGACACCACGCTGAAGGACATGTTAATGTCCTTAAGAAGCTCTTTGCAAACTGACATGCTTTCTCTCATGCACAGATTTGGCCACAGCCTAGATGTGCTGGAAGATAGAGTCTCCCACATTGAAGTTAACATGGGAGATTTCACTAACCCCATAAATTACATCATTGATACTCAGGAAGACCAGGCTCATGATACTAAGTGGATAAAAGATAAAATAGCGGATATTGAGGATAGGTCCCATCAAATAATATCAAAAACCGTGGTATACCAGAATCAGTACAGACCCCTGACCTATCCTCATACTGCCCCATACAAAAAATATAAAGCTGGTCATCGCATTCACAGACTGCCTAAACCTAGATTTCTCTCCGACATTATGCCTAGATACGCGATTCTCCAAATTCATTTTTTTTACGTCAAAGAGCAATTTATGCAGAAAGCGAGAGCATTAGGCACCTTACCTGACCCCTATGACCAACTGCAAATTTTTGCAGACCTATCCCAGCACACACTAAGCCACTGCAGACAACTTATCACTGTCACCAAATTGCTATTTAACAATCATATCCAGTACCAATGGATAGCTCCAGCCAAAAATTTCCATCATTCATAATGGTACAAAGCACACGGTGTCCACGGTTCAAAATGGGATACGCCTCCTGCAGCAATGGGGCATCATTCTGGATACAACTGATGCAACTCCCATGGATCAGAGTACTCACAGGAGCCAGCAATCTTACCCATTACCGCAAAGATCCAAAAGAACCCGTTAAAACCATTTAGCAGATGCAGGAATGTCCGCCCGAAGGCGAACCGGCATGTTGCTTGCCCATACTCGGTTTTGTGAACTCTCTACCCCCAACCTCGCATTCCTTGGCACCATTTGTGCCTTGCCTCAGAAAGCACTTTCTAGGTGTTGACCTAGAGCAAGTTTTGATTTTCTCTCTTTTCTTTTTCTTTTTAGTTATTCCTTCATTCTAACAGTTACCTTAGCGACTATAGCATGTTGATTGCCCTTCCTTTATCAATTTTGCTTTCTGCTGACTTCAAAGCTCGCCAATCCCACAGCTAAGAAATATAAACCAATGACCATCAAAATCCTTTCAATCAATGTTAAGGTCTTAACCACCCAGCGAAACGAGCTTCTCTCTGGAAACTTGCTGCTCAAAACCATTGCAATATCCTATGAGCCCAAGAAACACACTTTCAAGAGCCTAATCCTCCTAACTGCTCCAACAAAAACTTCACCAATATTTTCACAGCCTCAGCTCCTGTAAAGAAAAAGGGCATAATAGTTGCCATCAATAACTCTCTCCACTTCCAGTTACAAGAATGCATCAAGGATACCGAAGGCTGTTTCCTCATCCTTCGATGTACTATCAACAATGCTCCATACACCATCATTAATGAATATGCACCAACGTCCACCAACTTCGCTTCTTCTGAAAACTACTCAAAAAAGTAGCCTCAAGCAAACAAGGAGCAATCATTTGGTGCAGAGATTTTATTGCCACCCCAGACCCTGGCCTGGACTCCACCGTCTTATCCACAAGAAGCAGACCCTCACTAAACGCCCTTCTATCCTCCTTCACATTATACGCTGTGTGGTGGTGCCAACATGTAGAACATGTCACAACACCTACTCGAGAATAGATTTGTTTCTAACAGATCAATGCACCCTCCAGAAGATTTCCTCATCTACTATCCTACCCATAACATGGTTGGATCACTCTCTGATCTGCCTCACTATAGAGGACTGTCTGAAATCACCACCCGCTTACCTATGGCATATGAACACCAAGATTCCACAAACGATTGGTGGCGGCGGGCCTTCTCTCGGATGAATTCCGCCTTTACAAGGGCACGAGACAAGGTTGCCCCCTATCCCCACTCCTCTTTAACATCGCCTTAGAACCCCTCTCTAGATACCTTACTCTAGAGGCCCCATTACACGGCATCAAAATAGGATCCCAAGAACTCCGCACGTCACTCTTCGCCGATGACATCCTAATTTTCTCAACCAACCCCTCCTCTGACATGTCCACCATCAAAACAATCTTTGATGAATTTAAAACTCTGCTCGGGTCTCCGCATAAATTACAGCAAGAGCGAAATTCTCCCCATAGGCACTTTATCTGTCCCTCGCTGGGCACAACACTCACCCTTTCTAGTAGCCAAGTCAAACATAACATATCTAGGCATTAAAATAGGAAGACTGCCCCATTCTATATACCATCTAAACTATCCCCCACTGTTGAAAAAAATTTCTCAAGAATTGGGTAACTGGATGGATCTGCCCCTCTTGCTCCTGGGAAGATGTCACCTAATAAAAATGGTCAGTTTCGCTCGATTACTTTACCCTCTCCAAATGATACCATTACTTCTTAAACACGCAGATATCAAAAACTTAAACAAAGCCATCTCCAAATTTCTCTGGCGGAACAAAAGACCACGTATAGCCCTTGCTAAATTGTATCTTCCCAGACGCGAAGGAGGGATTAGTCTCCCAAATATCAGAACATATAACCTCTCTTGCCTACTCAGGATAAGCCTAGACTGGATATCGCAACTTTCTCGCTGCTCTAATTACTCCATGGAAGCTTCAATGGCCCAACTGTACTCCCTGGTGGCATTAATTCATTGCAGGTGGAAATCTACTCCCCCACCTATACAACACAATCTTCTCCTTAGAGACACATCCATAGCTTGGAGGGAAGTACGGAAAGCACTGAAACTTTCGCCCTTTATGTCCAGACATCTCCCGATTCAAGGAAATCCCAGCTTCCCACCGGGTTTGGAATACAAACCCTTCACTATTTGGCAACAAAAAGGCCTCACACATTTTTCCACCCTATGTGATCTGGAAACAGGACGCCCTCATAACTTCTCTGTCATCGCAGAAACTTTCTCTCTCCCTATATCTCATGCTTTACACTACGCACAATGCGTCAGCTTTATAAAAGACTCATGCAGAGAGGTAAGTAAGAGATTTCAGACATCCATCACAGACTTACTACTCCACAGTGACTCTTATAAAATCTCGGATATCTATAAACCTTTCTTGATAAGGACCACTCCCCCACTTGCCTCCTCATCGGTAGCAAACTGAGGAAAGGACTTTCCTGACTCAGACATAGTGGAAAAGGTTCTTCAGGGGTACAAGAAAACGCTTCAGCTGACCCCCAATGAGGTATGGAGAGAAACTCAATTAAAGATTATGCACCGTACCTACATACCCTTCATCTCGGACAAGACTGTCCAAGGTGCAGCAAATTGCCCCATGTGTCGACAGCCAAAACCATCACTTTCCCACCGTTTCTGGACATGCCCCTCCATCTCCACTTTCTGGGACCAAATCATCTCCTACATCTTCAAAATAACGCTGTTAAAACTTCCTAAAGACCCCCTACTCCTCATCTTTGGATACTGGGACGACCAACTGCTCCCGTGGTCCCCAATCACCCACCCTACACATAAGGACTGGGCCTTGATCAGTCTCTTACTGGCTAGAAGACTAATTCTACAAAACTGGACCTCCTCTCTTTGCCCACAGATCTCGCAACTTAAAAGGGAGCTTCTAACCTTGCTTCACAGAGACAAACTCAACACCGACTTCAAAAAAGAACTCCCCCACACACGATTTTACTCAAGATGGTGGGCCTTCATGCAATCAACTCTGTCCCAAGAGGAACTACAGAACTTCGAAAATACTTCATTCGCTTACTATGACACTTCCATTACCACTCCTGAGGAGGAAGATACTCCCGCTCTTTTTTTTCCTGTAACTCTCTAGCTACTTAATACTTCAACTGACTGATGTATGCTTCCACCCCCCCCCATTCTATCCATCTCCCCCCCCTTTTTCTTTTTGTTTTTGATACCAGTAGCTCCCGAAGGACCCACCCTGTTGATCCATCCAGCTATATCGTCATGATATGTCCATCTAAAAGTCACACCATATATCCCACCCTGGTTATTTTGGTTCTACACCTATATATAAATGTGCATAGACTACCGGTATATATATATATATATATATTATATAAATATATAAAATGTTCAAAAATTATATATGAAAAATGTTCAAAAATTTTGTATCCCAATTAATGTGATACCCTGTATTGCAAGTTCTTTCAATAAAATCTATTGAAAAAAAAAAAAAAAAAAAAAAAAAAAAGATTCCACAAACCACCCCATATGCAAGCTCCTTATGGGACAACCTTGAGGACTTTTTTTCTTTAAATGAGGACTCAGTTTAAGATCCCAATACACTATGAGCCACACATGTGTGGTATTTTTATTCAATTAGGGGCCAGGGATAGGAAGTTAAAGGAAGCACCATCTTAACTCCCTTCTCTCAGAGATCCAGACCACTGACTTGCTCAATAAATCCCAACCTTCTACTGACCTTAAATCTAAGCTGATTAAGCTGCGACTTGACTTAAGATCTCACCTCTTAGAAAATTTTGACCACCAACAAAAGCACCTCAAAATGCACTTTTATATTCACAGAAACAAAGCGGGGAAACTTCTAGCCCAACAAATCCAAGGCCAGCACACTAAGACTCAAATGCCTTACCTCTACTACCTCTTGAAGAAAACTAAAGTAATAGACCCACAGGCCATAGCGGATCCATTCAGTAGCTACTACAGCACCCTATATAACTTATAGGCTGATACATCTCTTGCGCATCCAAATACAGGTTCTATACAGACCTTCCTTGACTTGGTTCACTTCCCTAGTCTCTCACCTGGTCAACTAAACAAGCTTAATACCCTGTTCTCTACCACTGAAGTGGGTAAAGCCATTGACTCCCTTCCAAGGCACAAAGCTGCTGCCCAGACGGTTTTGCAGGGGAATATTAAACTTTCAATATTATCCTATATTTCAACCTGTCCTGCTTAAGCATATCACAAATGTTTAATGCTGCTGCTTCCTCAGCTTCATTCCCACAAGAAATGTTAAAAGCTTTGATGGTTAACATACCAAAGCCAGGTAAGGAACCTACTATACCCCAACATTTTTGGCCCATCTCCCTACTCAACCATGACACCAAACTTTACGCCAAAGTAATAGCCAACAGATTAGTGGACCTTTTACCTTCTCTCATTCACCCAGACCAATCCAGGTTCACAAAAGGACACCAAACCTCAGACGCTACATGTAGAATGATCAATATTCACCATGCTGAGAGATTGGGGATGCCTTCTCTGCTTCTCTCTCTAGATGCAGAGAAGGCATTCAAAAGAGTCCAGTGGCATTATCTAGATATGACACTGCATAAGTTTGGATTTTGCGGCCATATTCTCTCAGCCATTATGGCCATATACTCCTGTCCCTCAGCTCAAGTTTAAAAATCTGCCATGCTACCCATCCCTTTCTTAATAACCAACGGTACAAAACAGGGTTGCCTCCTCTCTCCCCTCATCTTCAACTTGGTTATGGAACCATTGGCCAAAAAAATTAGATCCCATTCAGGTATATCTGGTTTCAAATTTGTCTCCATGGAGTATAAAATTAACTTATTCACAGATGATGTCATACTAATGCTGACTAATCCTGCATCTTCCCTGGCTTTGGTACAACAATCTTTAAAGGAATTTAGCCTTGCCTCCTACTACAAAGTGAACGCATCTAAGTCTCATATTTTGCCGTTGGGCTTACCAGGCAACCTACACATAATCTCGAGGATTGCTAGGTTGGCTCTCCTGGGATAAAGAAGTCGAATAGTTTTAAATGGTTAAATGATGTCCCGCTAGGCCGGATTTATAGGATTATAGAGAGCATTTGATGCCTTCTTAAAATACAAGACGGTTATATGGAGCTCTAAAACAAAAAAAAAAAAAGGGGAAATTGTGTGCACACAATTTAATGTTGTTTCTTCAGTTATATCAGTGTTATTGTGTTTGTTGTGTGTTAAACAAATGTCACAAAGGTGTTCTGAGTGTATTACCACCTTCAACTGGGAAAGGGACCTTTATTTAGAGAACGTACCCCGAGGGTTCAAACTTTGAGATTCAATATACATACATTCAATATACATAATAATTTTGTATTTGAAGAAGGTTTAACAGTAAGAGGAGTAATAAGTATTATAAGTATCATTGTGACATTAAGGATATTGTGAAATAATTATGGGAAATAAGTTAGGGAAGGAAGTTCCCGAAGGTGAGCGGGACCAACCTTCCCCCTATGATTTTGTTAAAGGCACTTGTGGGGCAAATTGTGTCGATCCATTTTGGGAGAATGTATAAACTCGTGCACATTAGTTGCATCTTTCAGGCTTGGGATCATCGGGACCATGTTCCGTGGAAGATTGGGAGGAGGTATTGGAAATTTGTGGGACGCATAATCGACATTGTAAATTGTAAATATATGATGAAATGTTGTAAAATGTAGTAAAGGAAAGACAGGGAGAAAGAAGTGAGGGAAGCAAAGAGGCTAGAAAGAAAAAAAAAAAAAAAAAAAAAAAAAAACAAGAAGAACTAGCTATAACATTACAAGAAGTAGAGTCTGCAGGTCAGATAATCCTTCGTTCTGCAAACAAAGAGAAGGAACCCTCTAAGGCCCTTCCTTTGATCACGATAGGTAATACTCAGGTTTAGATCCCCCTCCCTGTCAGCTAATTAAATATATAAGGGACACCTGCCCCAAACCTAGAAAGGATCCCAGAGCTGCTGCAGCTTTTCTAAAAAGGTATTGTACAGGAGCTAGGATGAGTGCAGAAGATCTCCAAATCATTATTCAAGCAGTAGACCTGAAACCTGAAACCACGGTTGAATTTGATGTAGCGGCAGCTTTTATCGCGGCAGATCCCTATGACAAACCTGAAGGGTGGGATATTTTTTGGGGCCAACTAGGACTAGCTGGGTAGAAAGCATAGAAAGGGGACACAAGTGTACACACTATGTTGTCTTGCAAACAAAATCCCGAGGAAGATTTTTACTTGTTTTTGGTTCGTCTACATAAAATATATCACTCACTGATCGGAGGTTTATCACTCCAGAATGTACAGAGGGTTGCTCAATGAGTATTAATGGAACTCACGTCCAACATAAAGTGTCTCCTCCATTACAAGTTAGTACATTACAGGATGAACCTCTTACAACTATGTGTTTTGCCGTTTTGACTGATTGACCTTTCCTTAATGGGAAGAGACTTAATGTCTGCTTTAAGAATCAATATAAGATTTGACCAAGAAGGTGGACTGACAGCAAAGTCTCCACTATGTGACTTGACTAATCCTAAATATCAAGACTTCAGGGGACATTACATGCTTGGACCGCTAGCAAATCACCCAATTTGGGCTAAGGACAAAACCTCTGTAGGACATCTTAATTGTTCACCTTACTCTCCTACTTTCAAACCCAACACAATACCACACTTCCAAAAACAATATCCCCTTACAGAAGAAAAACTGCAGGGCATTTCACCATTGATAGAAGAATACAAAAAGGAAGGCATACTAAAGGAAATAGTTAGTCCATGGAACACATTTTTTTTGTGTACCGGTTGGGGAGGACACACAAAGGATCTTTGGTTTTGTTTGGGGCTGGGTCAATTGACCTGAACACGGCTCCCACAAAGTTTTTTTTAAAGCACAGCAGCCTTCTTTATGGTATTGAAATGATCCCTTGACGACTGGACACCTCCTCCGGGTTCCATACTGCTTCAATATGTAGATGACCTACTGCTGTGTAGTGAGAGCCAGGGACGCTGTGAGTCCGACTCTGAGCACCTTTTACATCACCTCGCCTCAGAAGGTCACTTGGCATCTTGCAAAAAGATCCAGTGGCGCAGGTTGAGTATTTGAGGTCTATAATCAAACAAGGGGAATGCTTGGTGTCACCGGCTAGGGTCAAAGCACTTACATGCCTCAGTCCCCTGAAGGAGAAAGGCGCTGCTGCTCTCCTTCTTCGGCTCGATTGTCTACTGCAGACAATGGATACCTGATTGCTCACACTGGGATTCAATCGTTGGAGCAGCTACGTTGTTGGGCTTTCCAAAAATGATTAATTGGACTGAGGAAATGCTACAAGCATTTGCCACCCTCGCTGCGTCCCTCTCAAGGGCACCTGCATTGGATCTACCTGACCATAATAAACTATTCTGTTTATATTGTGTAGTCTCAGGTCCAGCATTTGCAGGAATTCTAGCACAACGACATGGTGGGGTTTTGAGACCAGTTGCATATCTGTCAAAAAAAATTACCCGTGCAGGTTCAGGGGTTGCCCTCTTGTCTCCAAGCTCTCGCGGCTTGTGCAATGGCTATAAAGGAGGCATCCAAAATAACATTGGGAGGACATGACAGCACAACGTACAAGTGGTTATGAATTCATACTTTTTAACACACAACATCTTGAAATCAAATCATGTTCAGAGACCACACCACACGTCAGGTTTCTGCACTCAGGTTTTAGAATCTATTTCACCACATTCTGATTTAAAATACACCCCCAACCCTGATTACCTACATGTGTTTGTAGACGGTAGCTGTACACGTCCTGATGATCACACATACAAGACTGGTTACTCAGTTGTCATGCTCCCAGACATTATCTTAGAAAGTTAACTACTGCAAGTAACTTCAGCGCAACAAGGAGAACTAATTGCTCTTACTAGAGCATGTCAGCTCTTTGAAGGACAGGATGTGAATGTTTACACAGATAGCATGTGGACACTTTATTGAAAGCGCTCCTTCTTCCTCGCCACATTAATATAAATAAGGTTCGTGGGCACTCATATGATAAAACAGAAGTAGCAAAAGGGAATGCACTCGCTGATAGGTTGATTTGTTAGGTATTCAATGGAAACTACACATCCCTTATCATCCCCAAAGTGCAGGAGTAGTAGAAAGGATGAACAGAAATATTAAAGATAAACTAAAGAAAGTGACAGGAGGAACTTTGAGAAACTGGTTAGCTTTACTTCCCACAATACTTTTCCAAAACCGTACCACACCCCATTCCAGAAACGGCTTATCCCCTTATGAGATATTAATGGGAAAACCAACACAGAGGAAATAGACAGAAATAGGAGAGAAACCTAACCTATATTCTTTACAGGAAGAGTACGTGAAAAACCTGGTAAGTACCCTTACAGAAAATTATGACAAGGTAGCTGTCACCTTTCCTCCTTTCTCCACAGAACCAACACATCCTTTTATACCCAGAGACAGGGTGTTGGTCAAGCAACCAGCAGCAAGAAGACACTCGGGCCCGATCTTCCAAGGACCTTTTGAAGTCTTGAAAGTTGCAAGAACAGCAGTCCTGACTGACCAGAGCGCACAATGGATCCACACATCAAGGATAAAGAAAGCCCCTGATCACCGAAAAAAAATACATGTCCACAGATGAAACAATGGAACTCTAATTCTCTCAATAACAGGAACCCCCTACAGACTTTGGTTCTCCCCCTGCTCCCCAAATGGGTGAAGTGACTGGCCAGATTCTTTTTCCCCCTTTCCCCCCCTAAAAATCTTTTCAATCTGCCTATCAGCTTTTTCAATGACATGTATAATATGTTCTTTTGTTTCTATGCTTTACACAAAACAAAGATGGTATAATGAATAATATTGATGATCAATACAGACTTTGTCTGTTATGATCAAAGGAGGGATTGTAAGGATGTTAGAGTGCTGCTTTAATTATAATATAATAATTTATTAGATAGAAGAAATGTATTTTGCTTTCTTATGCAGAAAATTAGAAGTGCAAAGATCATTTGCGAGCTATGTACTTGAACAGGATGTACGTGTGGTTAGCTTGACATTTAGCAATATATGAAGTGATGAAACAATGGTCGCATGTCTGGAACAATTGGCAGATTGCCTAGCATACGTGGTCACATATATATAAACTTATATATAGATATAGCCTGAGGGATATCTCTAGGCAGAATATGCAAACCCAGTAAACCATTGTAATTTTGATTCACCATCCCATGTGTGTGTCTTGATTACCCAATCGATCAGAGAGTTCTATCCATACACCCATAGGTTCAACCCGGGTTTAAAGGAGAAATAGGGGTGACTTAACACCAATCTCTCATCCCACAATCATAGCCACAGTAAAAGCTTTTGATTATTTCATGGCTAACACTACAACAGTGGACAGCCCCTGTAAAATCCCAATTCCAATCTCGGTGCTTTCACTACTCATACCAGAAATGAATATGAAATCCTGGTAGGAAAAGGGAATCATACTCCTATGTGACCTATACTCAGGTGACCCCCTTATCCCATTTCCCTCCTTACAGGAATCCTTCGCATTACCGAACAAGGAGTACTTCAAATACATCCAAGTAAACTCACTGCCTAATTGGTACCTCCACAAATATGTTCACAGAAAAATCTGGAAGTACCTTGGGTCTGATACCATAGCTACTAAAAGGTATTACCCTTTTCTACAGCTTACTACAAGCCAAATCCTCATTTATCAAAATGCCCCCTATGACCAAATGGGAAAGAGATATAGGTACTACTTTTAATGACCTCCAATGCAAAAATTGCCATAACCTCTAATCTCCACATGACACACTCCTCCAACTTATGGGACCTTACTTACAAAATAAATCTTAGATACTGCAGTAAAAGTGCACTAACAAACTTCAATATATTGTAGTAAAAGTGTCCTGGGACACTTCAATATACTGCAGTAAAAGCGTACTAACACACTTCAATATACTACAGTAAAAGTGCACTAACGCACTTCAATACACTGTAGAAAAGGGGAATTGGATGCACTTTAATCAATGGAAGGTGGTGTTTGGTGCACTTCAACTCACTACAATATACTGCAGTAAAAGTGCACTAACGCAATTTGATATATTGCAATAAAAGTGCCCTGATGCAACTAAATATACTGCTGTAAAAGTGCTCTGATGCACTTCAATATACTGCAGTAAAAGTGCACTAATGCAATTCAATACACTGCGGTATAAGTGCACTAACGCTATTCAATATACTGCAGTAAACCTGCCTTGACACACTAAACTGACACTAAAGTGAAAAAGGAAGGTTGCAGTAAACTCACACTGCACTATCACTATATTCACACTACACTGACAATATAATCACAATTTCACACAATAGCACACTAACTTGCTAGTAGCTATGAACAAAGCCCTGTTCTATCTATCTCAACTCCAATATCTCACTGCAAATGTCTGCTGTGGGAAGGAACCTTTTATAGTGTGGGGTGGGTCTATGAGCAATGAGCCATGATTGGCTCATCATGAAGTCATCATGACCTTCTCTAATCATGGCTCTGACAGTGTTCTCTGCCCTGATTGGGCAAAGCCTTTATTGCTTCAGCCAATCAGGGTTTCTAATGCACTGTGCAGTGCAATGCATTGTGGGGTGTTCGGCAGGCCGAGCAAACGGTCGAACGCCCCAAAAATTTGGGTGTTTGCCGAATAGGCGAATAGCCAGTGGTTCAGGCTGAACTTATGCTTGGCCCGAACCATTCAACCAACACAAATTATCATATTGGTTTTAGGAGGTGTAAGTACACTTTTTAGTATAATAATTGGAATTTAAGAAGAAGAATATAATGTAATATAAAAACAAGTGGATTTTTTTTTTAAGGTCGATAGCGCAAAAAATACTGTTTTTTTTCTTCTTTGCATATAGTCGGAATATCTTTGCAAAGTGAATTTTTACCACATTTACTAATCTAAGGAAAAATTCTCTTGCAAAGTGAACAGTGTATTTGGTTTTAGAAAATCAACACCATAGAGTCTCTTCTGTCATAAAAATGCTAATTGTCAGCATTTTTTTTAAAGATCACACTTTAGCTTTGCTTTAAACAGTGAGCAGTGGTTGACTGATCTCTCAACTACTCTGAACACAAATGTAGAGGGCTAATTTTCCACTGACATCCAATGTACAGTAAGAGGTCACTTCTACACAGATCACCAGTGTAAAAGAGAAAAAAGATGGATATTTTAGTGGTGTGATGAATCTATGATATGAAATAATCCTAAATACATATTGACCATAAAACAGGAATAATAAATATGTACTATGTATATAATAAATTGATAATGTGACTGATTGCCCTAAAACTGCTAAAATTGTTACATGACTAGGGACAAAAAAAAAAATCTTGCCCTTACCTTTTAACTGGGAATGAGTTTTCCTGCAGACAGTAAAGCTTGGATAGTTCACAGTAATGAATCTAGCAGATCTCTTGCAAGTTATAATGATTTATGTGTAAAAATATTGAATGTAATAAGGAGGCAAATTAAAAGATTTTCAACTAAATGCTAAGTCACATTTGATCAGTTCATATCTTTAATCCAATTTGTATAAGCATGTGCATTTTCCAGACTACATCCAAGATGCTGAAAACCCAAATCGTGCTGTGAAGACTTTGAGAGTGTCCATGCATTTTTGTATGCTCTTTTGGATATTAGATAATGCTAGTATAACTTAAGATGCAAATTTATTAACAGCATATATATTTTTCATAGTGATTCCATAACTGTATATGCTATATGTATATTTGCTTTGATGTTACTAGCTACAACAGTTATGGCCACTGCAGCCTAAAATGTAGTGCATCTTTATGATTTTCTTTTACTTGATCACTTTTGGTCCGCTAAATATAGCTTCTTTTTTCATAGCACCACACTGCATTGTCTTAAATGTTTGATAAAATGTCATAATAGAGTGTGCAAAAACACTTCAAACCCACAACTTCACATTGCCCAAACTACTTACCTGTATCCCCAATTATTCCTAAGATATTAAAAACATAGATGACTTTATTTAAAATAGTAACAGCCATTCAGGTACCACATGCATGAGGAGACACATGTCTCAGCACCACAGAGCATGGTGGGAGCAGCACTTCACTGAAACAAGTCACATACAGTATCTCACAAAAATGAGTACACCCCTCATATTTTTGTAAATATTTTATTATATCTTTTCATGTGACAACACTGAAGAAATTGCACTTTCTTGCAATGTAAAGTGGTGAGTGTACAGCTTGTATAACAGTGTAAATTTGCTGTCCCCTCAAAATAACTCAACACACAAACATTAATGTCTAAAACACTGGCAACAAAAATGAGTACACCCTAAGTGAAAATGTCCAAATTGGGCCCAAAGTGTGACCACCATTATTTTCCAGCACTGCCTTAAGCCTCTTGGGCATGGAGTTCACCAGAGCTTCAAAAGGTTGCCACTGGAGTCCTCTTCCACTCCTCCATGACGACATTACAGAGCTGGTGGATGTTAGAGACCTTGCGCTTTTTCACCTTTTGTTTGTGGATGCCCCACAGATGTTCAATAGGGTTTAGGTCTGGAGACATGCTTGGTCAGTCCATCACCTTTACCCTTAGCTTCTTTAGCAAGGCAGTGGTCATCTTAGAGGTGTGTTTGGGGTCATTATGTTTGAATACTACCCTGTGCCCAGTCTCCAAAGGGTGGGGATCATGCTCTGCTTCAGTATGTCACAGTGCATGTTTGAATTCATGGTTCCCTCAATGAACTGTAGCTCTCCAGTGCCAGCAGCACTCATGCAGCCCCAGATCATGACACTCCCACCACCATGCTTGACTGTAGGCAAGACACACTTGTCTTTGTACTCCTCACCTGGTTTCCATCACAAACACTTGACACCATCTGAACCAAATAAGTTTATCTTGGTTTCATCAGACCCCAGGACATGGTTCCATAATCCATGTCCTTAGTCTGCTTGTCTTTAGCAAATTGTTTGTGGGCCCTTCTTGTGCATCATCTTTATAAAAGGCTTTTGCAAAGTCTCATTTCTTCAGTGTTGTCACATGAAAATATATCACAAAATATTTACAAAAATGTGAGGGGTGTACTCACTTCCGTGAGATACTGTAGCATTGCCTTTTTTTCTTAAGTGTTCCAAGCACTCTCTTTTCCTCCTCCTCTTCCTCAAAGGTGCATAGCAGCCCATTTATTTTGTTAACTGCTAAAGCACCCATCTCCTCCTCCTCCTACTTTTTGAGAGTGCATGGCAGCCACTTAGTATCCCTTTTCATTATCGTCCTCCATCTCCACCAATACCACCATATCTACTTTGGTTTCAAAACATTCTTGTTTATTACTTTTTTTGGCCAATGCTGCTCATATACTCTATTCCTCCTTTATCTCTTGCACCTGAAGAACAGCCACTTGCTTTACTAGTGTTGCTCATGAGCCCTCTTCCTCCTCTAATTCAGCTTATTTTGCCATATTCCTTTTGAATGGCTAGAGACAAGACTTTAATAATGATACTGATGCTGGAGTGGAAGACAGAAGTTTCTCCAAATGATCTCCATGCCCTGTGTCTTCCATTTACACAAATGTGTTACTTACATTAACCACAGTGTCAGGTACTTAGCCACCATGATTTTGCCTGGAAGTCATACTCCACCCACCATCACTTTTCACAGAAGGCAATCCATGCTCTCCACCAGCATATGGAATGCCATGAGCCACAAGGAGGCAGATTAGTAAAACAAAAAGGAGGGTTGGTGTGCTAGTGTAGAGCAGGAGGAGAAGGGTTGGGTGCTGGTGGTGAGGGGGGTAGAAGAAGAAAATTGTGGAAGGCTCCAAGAGGGATGTTTCACCCCTCCCTGATACAATAGGAAAATCTGGGGGATCTACTTTCACTATCCCAGAAGGAGCCCAGCAAACCCCACTTTGAGGATGTGACCTGTAGCAAACTCTTTTCCATACTTCCTAATTGTGCAAGAATCCACCATGCTGAAGGTATAGCTGCAAGGGGTAAACCTATGACTATAGGCTGCCTTACCTTCTTCAGCACAGGCGGAAGAGCAGACAGCCAAAAATTAGGTAGGGAAAGCTTACAGCCAAGTGGAAGGAAAGGCAGCAGCAGATATTAGAGCATAATCCTACAGTTATAAGCTGCTTGTTCTTCTCTTTTATAAAAAAAGAGGTTATTCACACCTAAAGCGACAAGCAAAAGTTATGCTAATTGGGGGGGGGGGGGGTATGTTTAACAGTATTTTGTGTTTATAGACAATTTTTTTCTAAATATCTCTCTTATTTTTTTTTTCCTTGTAGGGCCTTCCAAGCCCTAGTGAAGAAAACATGGGCGGGGAAAGCAAGGCAAAATTAGCTACTACAGATAAAAGCCCATCTTGTCCATATGCAAAAATAAAAAATGGGTCCCTTGCAAAATAAGTTGCCAACTCAGATATTGACTTTGCAGAGGTGGCAGCTATAAGACATTCTCTTGGTGTTATCTGCACATGATTCTCTGATGTAAAATAGTTTTTTTTATTTGTCCTCAACTGCATTCATGGGCTCACCTGACAATGTGGAATAAAGATAGCATAATGGAAAAAGTTGGATACTTAGGTTTCAAAAGAGACGTAAGTCTCAATCAAGAAACCCAATGAAAGAGAACAAGCAAAATTTAATAATTAGCACATACAGCAAATATGTGAAACAGATCATTGATGCAAATTGCAAGAGGAACTGTTTAATAGTTTAGAAAGCACATTTCTGAAGTGCAGAGAAAATTATATTGTTACACAAAAAATTAATAGTGGGCTCTCTGTGCTATGGGGCGGAGAGGTCACAAAGTCAAAGCGCACACAAAATCTTCATCAGAGCACCCTTCAAGGAGTCATGGACATTCATGGTAAGTGTGCCCAATCACAGCTCTGAAACACACCTGTGCAGTGGCCAGGGAAAGATCTATGGAATGGGGCATAGTTGACAGGCAATATCAGAAACAGGGACAAACAAAAGGTCAGGGTGGGTATTGAACAAGTACAGTCAGATACAAGTTTGTAACTGCAAAAAACAAGACTGCAGAATAACCTGCTTCGACTTCCATGGACAAGAATACCTATGAAGTGTTTGTGTTATGTCTTTACATCTTTAACAAAGATATTTCACTCAAAACAAATGGAACTTCTGTTCTAAAGAGCACTGGTGTTGATGCCAAAGTTAAAGGTTTTCTATCAACTTTGCTGTGACTATTGCATGGAGGCCAAAGCAGACATTAAGGACATTTGTTTAAAAAAGTTATATATTTTGTTCTGTTCTGTTCTGTTTTGTTCTTCTGTTCTGTTTTGTTCTTGTTCTGCTTAGTCATACAGTGTTAGTCACACTACTATTGATAATGACACAAAGGCTTAAAAAAAGACTGAAGATACCACAGAAGATATAGCAAAAACAATGATGAAACTGTAGAGAATACAGCAGTGTAAAACTGGCCACCAGTAGGAAAGTCTAAATCATTGGAAACAGGCCTAACTGCTGTATGCCAATCTTTTAGTTTATCTACAGTGATGAGGGAAGGAGTGCAGTAAATAACATTGATGGTGAGTGAGGTGGTTTAGGTGTACACTGTACTTGTTCTTATTTTTTCCCTTTCAAACTATGAAAAAATAAGCTCCTGAATGAACCATCAGCAACAGCTGCCTTATGTGCTCTAATCATCCCAAGCTTAAAATAATAATCTAAAAAATTAAGAGAAAAGAGTCAATATATTAGAAAAAAAATCAATTAGCTATCAGTTGTTGCAGACAGATATTGATCCTAAAAATGATTTTAGGTGTAAAGGTCCATGCATACAGACAGGGCCCATAAGAAAAGGTACTCAAGTACTGCAATCTAAAGAGCTCAAGCAAAGTTTGTAAGAAGTAAACCCAGCCTCGAAAATGTCATATGAATTTTAACAGTTGGTAATACGGATATGAAGTTACTTGCCTGAGCACTTTGTGTTAAGGGGTGGCAATGCTCTACCCTGTCTCTCAACAACCTCCTGATTAGAGATGGGCTGAACAGCCCCCCCGTTCAGTTCATGCCTTAACTTTGGAACATCGCAAAAGTTTGGAGCTAAAAGACGAATCCCAATAACCTCCCTGGTGGTAATTCTGAGTGTGGCTTGGGGTTAAATTTCAGTACCATTAGCGGAAACCCTGAGCCACACTCAGGATTGCATCTCAGGATCCTGATGCAGTATACTTACCTTGTCCCCAGAATCCTGCGATGT
This sequence comes from Lithobates clamitans, assembly GCA_037952925.1. NCBI lineage: Eukaryota > Metazoa > Chordata > Amphibia > Anura > Ranidae > Lithobates > Lithobates clamitans. The sequence goes on from JBBGZY010000316.1 coordinate 3,087,236, forward strand.
CCCCCCCGCAGTGTCCATGGGCTGTGTCCTCCGCCCAATGCTCTGTGTGCCGGGCTCCATTCCCTGCATGCGCCGCGTCGCATGGGGGTGGAGCCCAGTGACAAATTCAAAAAGTACACAATACATAACACATATACTAATGTAATCTGTAAGATTGCAGTGTACTGTATCGAATCATTTCACATCCCATTTGTCCCTAGTGCTTTGTCCAATGCCCTGCATGCAGTTTTATATTATATATACTGTTCTTTCTGCCTGGAGACTTAAGATTGCCCATGGCAACCAAACAGTGTCCCTTTACGTCAAAAGCGGTTTTAGACCAGCTAGAAAACAGCGATAGTCATTTAGAACATTTGCAGAATTGAGCGATAGTGAAATTCTGCAAATTCATTTTATAATTATTATATTAATATTTTTTCTAATTATAGTTATTATATTATAATTTATTATTTCATTTTTCAAACTTTACTATACCCGGGATGCCTACTAGACTTTTGTTTGGACAGATTTAAGTGTGTTATTACTAAGAATTACAGGCCTACAATATAAAACGCCAAATTTCTTTGCAAAACAACGTACCGATTTAAAATGCAAAAATCTGACATAATCATACCGCCAGGGTGGCTATAGTCTACGTATGGAACCCGAATGGGAAAAATCTAAAGTGCCAATTTTGAAGGCTTATATGCAAGTTATTGGGCATACAAATGGTATGGGGGTCTGGGTACTGCCCTGGGTGACATGTATCAATGCAAACAAGTTTGAAAAAAAGATCATTTTTAAATGAGCAGTGATTTACTGATGCTTAAAGTGAAACAAAAAAAATTGAAAAACTCCTTTAAATATAGTGCCTGGGGGGTCCCCATAGTCTGCCTGTAAAGTGGCACATCGGTACCGTGTACAGAACATGCTGCAGCAAAAACTGACTTTTATAAATTTAAATTGATTTTCCCTGCAAGCTTTTTTCATTTGGACAAGCTCAAATATAGACTGGGTATGTGGGTGGTAGGGACTGTACTTTTTTTTTGCTGCAGCAGCTGGGGCAGAGAAAGGTGCCTGTTTTATTCTATAGTTAGTGGCGTGCTGATGGCAGAACTGCTGCAAGGACCTGTGACACCCTTTGTTATACCATCATCCCTGTCAGTGGAGGCTGCTGAGAGGTCATGAGATATAGCGGAGTAGACCTGAAAGGTGAGGAGAAGAAGAATTGCATCCCTCTTGTGTGGTTTTCAGGTGCTCTTGCCAATGGGCTGAGTGGTGGGAGGTTAAATGCTTTGTCAAGCATGTGGTACCCAAATGGCTGGTGTTTTTGTCATGCGTAATCTGCTTGAGACAAAGACTGAAAATTGCAACAGTGTGATTGGCTGCAGATGTGCTGAAAAAGGCCCAGACAGCTGAGCTGTGGGAAGTGGGCTGGGAGATAACAGCTCCACAATCTGATAAAATTGGGTGGCTGCTCTCTACTCTTCCATTATGGCTGCCTCGTTGGGGTTAAGTCTCACCATCACTTTCCTCCTCTGCTCTATCTGGCACCTAAGTCACATCGGGGACCTCATTATCATCCTCCCCTCCATCCTCATCATCATTGGAGGCAACTTGGCAATAAGCTGTGGCTGAGGGAACATGACTACCAATTTGTTGTTTATCGGTGTTCTTCCCTCTCTGTAGGCTCATGTTCCTACCTTCCTCAACCAAAGAGTCAGAACCAACATCAGAACCAAGCAATGCCTGTGCATCATCAAAGTGGCTGACTGTGTTAAAATAACTCAGCTGACTCCTCCATGCATGATGCTGGGGCTAAGGCGGGAGTAGCTGTGGATGGGAAGGCAGAATAAGCTGGTCCAGCAGCTGTGGTGGACTGCACACTAGTCTCTGCTTGGGTGATAGAGGATGAGGATGGTTTAGTAGGCCATGCCACCACCTCCTATGCATGCTGGGGCTGGATAGCATGGGCAACATCACTAAACAGAGAAAATGGTGCCCTGCCTGAGGACGGACCACATCCACCTTTGCCTGTAGACACAGATGCTGCTGGCCCCCTCATAGTGGCACAGGAACGTCTCTCCTTGTTGGCCTCCCAAACATGATGGGGGGGTTTATTACTGAAATGTAACAGAGACAGGGAAAGGTGTAATTGGCTTCACTTTATTCAATGGAAAGTGGTGTTTGGTACACTGCCGCTGACAGATAACACAGAGCAACCAAAAAAAAGGGGGGGTGTACAGCACTGTATACTGTACAACACTAAATGTTATGAAATGCAGTGTAAAACACTGCACTATGGTGCGCATGCGCGGGACTCCCGTTAAGACGCTCTTAACGAGAGCTCCGCACCGCTCCGGCCCTTCTTCTCCCCCAGAGCTCTCAGATCGAGCGGAACCGGCACCAAACCCTCCCCTGGGCTCACCGAGCCCCTCCAGCCCACTTTTATATGCCGAGCGGCACACAGAAGAGCGAGGTGAGCCATCAACTGATCTTTAATCAGGCGGCCACTGACCCGTCCAAGATGGCGACCGCAGCTTCTCTGAGGGACGGCATGGAAGTCACTGAATACTCATCCCCCTCCCAGCAGCACGCTGACATGCTGGCAACAACTGTAAGTCACAGCATCGCTCAAGGGATCCCCCCTGCAAACACAGACTCCCTCCTCAACAGGACCCTGGGTAATATTCACCCATCCAGGCTCCATTCTCCTCTAGGCCTAGCAGGGCCCATTCCTCCCTCAGCCTCACAGCAGCCCCAGACCCAGGACATGCAGCTCTTGCTACAGAGCTTTTCAGACATGCTGGCAGCAGGCCTAGCTCAAAATGCTACACAGATTACAGCCGTTATCAAGTCTGATCTACAAAATTTGGGCTCCCGCATAGATGCGATTGAGCAGGTGGTGGATAACACTGCTGCACGCACCAACCAGAACACGGCCTGTATTCAGTCTTTACAAGACCAGATAGATACTGCCTTATCTAAAATAGACGATTTGGAAAACAGAAATAGACGTTACAATTTCCGTATACGTGGAATACCCGTAACGGATATACCGAATACCGTCCAATTATTTATCAAAGATCTCATTCCAGACATCCAAAGTCACAGAGTTGAACTGGACAGGGCACACAGAGCCCTCCAGCTTCCCCGCCAAGATGGCCTCCCGAGGGACATTGTAGTCAAGCCCCATTTTTACAGTGTAAAGGAGGAGGTCATGAGAAGATCCTGCAACATGGATAACCTGTCTTTTCAAGGGCATAAGATTCAAATCTTTGCGGACATCTCGCCAGCCACAGTTCAAAAACAAAGAGCGCTCAAGCTACTGTTGGTAATACTCGCTCAAAACTCCATCAAATATCGCTGGTCATTCCCTTTCCACCTTCAATTTCACTTCAAAGATGTTCCCTACCACTTCTCCAACTTCCAGGACGGGGAGCACCTGCTCCTGCAACTAGGCCTGATCTCACAGACCCTGGCTCCTCTGCATGAAACACCTACCCCGGGTTTTTCCAAGAGGCCCCCCCGGGCAGCCCCCTTACTCCACTGTGGAACAAGCAGCTATCAAAGCGGGTACGGGACTCTCGCTCCACAAGATGAACGTTCCTCCTCACGTCTGGAATGGAATTTCTTCCTCCAACCTACCTGTTGGACTGAGGACCATGTATTTTTTTTTCTTTTTTTTTTTGAGTAGGGGCGTCCCTACTTTAAACTAACCTCGGCAACCTTTTCAAGCCGGTCTATGCCCACAGTTAGGCCCCTCTAGCCCTATGTATGGCTATGGGGGATCCCTTTCCGGGCTACACTGTATTCTTCAGACGAAGATACCTACCTTACGGCATGTCACAGTAGACAATACAAAGGATACCCTTGTAAAGACAAAAAAGGAAAGACTATACTTTTTTTTTCCTTTTTTTTTTATTCTTTCCCCCTTTTTTTTTTTTCTTTTTTTTTTACCTCCCCCCCCCCCCCCCCGCAGTGACTTTCCCCTTCTTTTATTGCATTTTGATCTCGGTTACCTAATTTATACCCATTGACCTACAAAAAAGTTGCAATTTAGTTTACACTCCCTCCTGGTGACCGATACCACATTTTTTCGCCTTTCATTGGGGGATCCAGACGGCCGGAGCGGCCCTGCATTCCACCCTCTCTGTTGTGACTCGAGGGGACACAGTGCCCCTCTGGTGACATCAGGTAGACAACCCTATTTGAGGTTGCCCTCTCCCCTTTTTTTCTCCAGGCTCCCCCGCTTAGGGAAATCCGGACTAGGACTAGTAATACTAGTCCGAGTTTTGATTACTTCTTTTATATACTGTTTCCTAGTTTTGATCTCATTAACTGTTGGTTTTGCACTTAATGTTTGCGGTATTATTATGCCCAATTAATCTACTTGTCCTACATTCTTCTCATTCCCTTCTTCTCTCTCCCTTTCCTTTCTCCTACTCTCCTGTGTCTCCTCCCCACTCCCCTCCCTCTCTGTCCCATTCTCTCCAGGAACCCTCGCAGAACATATCTACCTACCCAGCCCTCAGGAAGAAATTTGAATTTTTTCCTCTTCGAGCCGATGCCCACTCCTGGATGATGCAGGTAAGCTCCCTTTGCTTCATATCGCTCCAAACTCCTTGCACCCATGGCTGACCCGACTACCCAGACACATTTGTTAAAAATAGCTTCGCATAATGTCCAGGGACTCAATTCCCCCTCTAAACACCTCAAGGCATTTCAGAGCTACCACTCTAGGGGCCTCGATATTGTTCTACTCCAGGAAACCCATTTCCCAGCCAGTTATAACCCCACCTTTCTACACCGCACGTTCCCGACTTTTTTCCTGGCGAATGCTGACACCAAAAAAAGGGGTGTCGCCATTCTCCTATCTAAAAGTACTCCCTTCACACTCACACACATGATCAAAGACCCAGAGGGCAGGTATATTTTAATAAAAGGAACTATAGGGGGGGGGATTTTGAACTCTATCATTTCATATTACGCTCCTAACCAAAGACAGGCACGTTTCTTCACCTCTATGCTGTCGACTCTAGCCCCGCATTTGGAAGGCAGGGTGATCATGGGTGGTGACTCCAACATCACTTTTGATCAACTGCTGGACAAGTCCTCTCATGGGAGATCTCTGCTTAAGAATCCTCCCACTCAAAGCCTCAGAATTCCCCGCCTTTTACATGATATGGGCCTGATAGATGTGTGGAGGGAACTAAACCCCACGGCAAAGGGCTATACCCATTTCTCGGCACCTCATAATACCTACGCCAGAATTGATCATATATTCCTCCCAAATTCAGATATCCACACAGCATCCCACGCCTCCATACAGGAAGTCCCCTGGTCAGACCACTCCTTAGTGACACTTAAAATCTCCTGCTCCCTTTCACCCTCTGGGCCTCCACAGTGGCACCTAAGTAAATCTCAACTGTCCAACCCTGTCCACTGCATAATTCTAGAAAAAGAAATCAGGGAATTTTTCCATCTTAATGATACAGGAGACATCTCTCCTAGTGTGCTATGGGGAGCACACAAGGCTGTCCTTAGAGGGAAAATGATCCAACTGGTGTCTCAACTCAAAAAAGAAAGGAAAGTGGATATTTTGCAAATGGAAAGGGAATTCCATTCCCTCAGTAAATCCCATAAAGCTAACCCATCTTCCACAACCCTGACCAAGCTAGAAGCCTCCCGAGTAGTGCTTAATCTGGCCCTTACATCCAATGCAGACAAACATCTGACCTGGCTCAGTGGCAGATTCTATATCCAAGCAAATAAAATTGGTCCCCAGTTGGCTGCTAAACTATCCCCTAAAATAAAAACCTTCTCGCTGCCCAAGATCAGATCCCAGTCGGGAACTCTCACCCAAAATCCCCAAAAGACCTTGGAAACCTTTCAGGCTTTTTATTCTAAGCAATACTCAGCCCCCGACCCTCACAACTCAGACTCTATTGATTCCTTCTTGAATAGCCTTGATATTTCTACACACTCGGACTCCCATAGGTCCATTATGGAACCCCCCTTCAGAGTGGAGGAAATTCATGAAGTCATAAAGCACCTCAAAACAGAATCAGCCCCAGGCCCCGATGGCTTCTCCGCACATTATTATAAAGCTTTTTCAGATGCCCTCTCTCCTTATCTGGCCCGCCTCTTTAACTCACTTCGCGCGGGGTCCCCCCTGGAACTATGCCCCTGTTGAAGACCCCTAGGTCGAAAAGCGTCGGGTACATACACCACTCTCTTTGTTGCCCATTTGCTTTTATCCACCGTGATCACGCTTTTATTTGTGTATGGTCGTTTTCGTCAATAAAAACACCCTTTTTTATCTGCACCATGTGGAGGCACATTCTTTTTGTTTCCACATTTACCACATGAGATCCAGTCCCTCCAACTGCTCCTTTCGGGGGACCGTTTGTGAAACTTCTGATGCACGCTGGGACGGTTCGGTGTGAGGATGGTTCGTTGTGAGGACCCATCCGGTTGCTGGCCGAGATCCATGCAGACCACAATCCAAGGGATTGGCGATTCCTGAGCTCCCATTCCACGTCATTTGTGACAAACTGCGCATGCGATTCCCTGTCGCTGACATGGGAATCCACAGGATCTGGTAAGAGGCTTTTTTGCACTTTCTCTGAATGACCCATTGGGACCCAGTTTCTCGGTTGGGAAGTCGCTGTATGATGCCAGGTGTTTTCTGACAACCATCAGACCATCACCACCCCTTGGAGTACTTACACCTCCTGTGCGGTTGGACATTCACATCCATCTATGGACGTTTGTGTTTCAAGGCACCTGTTTAATTAGTGATTTCTTTACTGTTTCACCATTATAAAGACCTATGTTCCTTTGTACATGCGCTGCATTTTTCTATATGCCTATTTTGTTGTTTTTGTCAAACTGTATGCAGCAGCTTTTTATTTTTTTATTTATTTCACTGGTTAGCGCGGTGTTTTCTATTTACCTCGAACTTGGCATACATATCAGTAATCCCCAAACAGGGCAAGGACCCCAGTGACATTTGCAACTATAGGCCAATCTCGTTGATTAATAATGATTTAAAGATTATGATGAAAATTCTGGCAAACAGACTGGCCTCCTTCATTGCTAACTATATCCACAAGGACCAGGTGGGGTTTATCCCCAGAAGACAGGGGCCGGACCAGATTGGGAGAGCGGTAGATTTAAGTTCCCTTATGCAATCATCATGGGATGGGGGTCCTTCTCAACCAGGATATGTCCTTTCAATAGACCTCCAAAAGGCCTTCGACACGGTCACCTGGCCATACCTCTTTACTGTTTTACGGAAATGGGGCTTTGGCCCAGACTTCATTACCACCATATCCTCCCTTTACTCCTCCCCTAAAGCACGTATTCAAATACAAGGTCACCTGTCCGAAGAATTCTCTATCTTGCAGGGGACTAGACAAGGCTGCCCTCTTTCGCCGATCCTATTCGCAATAGCGATAGAAACTTTGGCTCTGGCCATAAGACAAAACCCTGACATCCATGGAGTGCAATGTGGCCAGAAGACACATAAATGCGCCCTCTTTGCCGACGACGTCCTCCTGTTTGTCACCTCCCCCCTAATATCCACCCCCAACATTCTACATCTACTTAACTTGTTTGGCGGCATCTCTGGACTTCAGGTTAACATGGCTAAATCAATGGCTCTGAATATTTCCACCCCCCATGAGCTGGTGGAGAGGCTCAAGACCCATTTTCCCTTCATCTGGTGCGACTCCTCCCTACCCTACTAAGGTGTTTTTTTTTAATCAGCAAAAATAGAACGTCTCTACCACCACAATTACCCCCCAATGCTCAAGAAACTCTCTGATGATCTCGCGCATTGGGCCCGGTATAAAATGTCCTGGATAGGTAGAATAAATTCGGTCAAAATGACATTACTTCCTAGGATCCTATATCTCTTTCGCTCCCTACCTATCCCAATCCGGAAACACACAAGACAAACTACAGGCTTCAATCACCAGATTTATCTTTTCCAAACAGGTGCTACACCGTCCAAAGAAGAAAGGGGGCCTAGGGCTCCCTAATTTATGGTGGTATTATCAAACTGCACAACTCTGCCAATTTTCAGCCATTTACTCTAAAGGCCCTAGGCCTGATTGGGTTGATATTGAACGCCAGGCCACTCCCAACCACACTCTAGACTTCCTGGTTTGGAGACCACAAAAGGACAGACCCCCAATCCTTTCCTCCTCCTTGTCTCACTCAATGGCCCTGTGTGACACACTATATAAAAAACATTACCTCACCTCCCCATGGTTGCCCCTGGCACACATTTTCCACAACCTACAATTCCAGCTGGGCATGAACATCGAGGCCTTTAGGTGGTGGCTCGACAAAGGCCTTTATAGAATAGGGCAATTCTTCATTCACTCTGGTCCCATTTCACTTAAGTACTGCATCTCTAAATTTTAGATGCCAGCATCAGAGACTTTCCGCTATTACCAATTATCACACTTTTTGCAGGGGGTCTGGAAAAGCTCGCCAACCCCACTATCGGTTACACCCTACGAATTCTGGTGCTCCTCAGTCATGGGTGTAAGGGGAGGAATTTCCCTAATATACTCTACACTAGCGGAGCCCCGGGAGAAAGCAAATTATATGTTGTAATGGGAGCAGGATCTACAACTCGACTGGGACATGGATACCTGGCATACTTGTGTCTCCCGATCCTTTAAGGGCATGCTTAGTTCTTCTCTGATGGAGGCGGATCTTAAAGTCATGACCAGGTGGTACCTGGTACCCACCCGAATTACTAAATTTTATCCACATTCATCGCCCCTCTGCTTCAGAGGTTGTGGCCATATAGGTTCCCTACTTCACACATTTTGGGAGTGTCCCAAAATTAGAGGGTTTTGGAATGGAATTTTTTATCTCATCCGCAAAACCACAGGCTTTGCAGTCCAACAAAGCCCCACCATAGCTCTACTAAATGACAACATCCCGAAAGTACCTAGATTGTCTCGTTCTCTGATTCACTTCATTCTGCTTGGAGCCAAGATTACGCTAGCTCACACCTGGAAAAAACCTTTGGTTTCCCTTCGCCAGGCCAAACAGAAAATTTCCTGGATTATGACACAGGAGAAGGTCACAAGCAGAATTTTAGACACCTCTGATAAATTCAGACTTATTTGGGAGCCCTGGGCTCGTTTCTTGGGCATACCACCTCTTACCTGAATCTGTATAAGGTCTAGGTATCCCCCAGGCTCTGGTCAGCTCCGGGCCCACCTCTTCTTCCGTGAGGGTTCTTGCTCCTAATCTTCTCCTACCTCTTCTTCTCTTCCCCCACTTTACCCCTCTGTTCTTCCTCCTTCTCCCCCTTTCTTCCTACTGGCTTTTTTCTAAAATCCCACTTAATGTGAAACGCAAAGGTTGAGAGTAATGTACCTTGCAGAACTCTCCTTCACTTTTTATACTTCCATTAATTACATGTTAAGGCTGCACAGTCTAAGAATGGAAAAATCCACAACATAGTGGTTTAGCATGTACCTTCTCTAATTTTTGGGGATAGCCCCCTGTATAAGTGATACTATCTTTTACATTATTGTTGGGCTCATATCATTGTTAATTATTACGACAGAATTCTTGTTTTGTTTAACGATGGGTGGTCCGTGAGTTCAGGAAGGGACCAGGGAAGGTCTCTTTGATCCCCCAGCGCTCCGCTCAGTTGGTCTGCGCACAGCAGGTTCCCATTTGGGGTGCGTGGCCTACCCTTGAGGAGCCCTGGTACCTGCGAGCTTCAGCTTCCCTATCCTGACCTCCGGCTGCCACTATCTAGGAGATAGAGTATTTAATGATGTCCTTGAGTCTATAAGTGTTTGTGCCTTTATTTTGAAGATGACTCTGTGGCAGGTACATGTACATCTCGATTCTAATGTTATTGACATTGTTGTGTTATCTCGTTTGGTCTCTGCCAATTTGATACCTTTGTACTGTTATTTATTTTCCAATAAACAGTATTTAAAACCAAAAAAAACAAAACACTGCACTACACAGACACACTCCACTGACAAACTACAATATACTGCAGTAAAACTGCACCGGCACACTTCAATATGCTGCATTAAAACTGCACTGATGCACTACAATATACTGTAATAAAACTGCACTAATGCACTCCAATCAATTGCAGTAAAAGTGCACTGACACACTACAATATAATGCAGTAAAAGTGCACTGGCTCACTACAATATAATGCAGTAAAAGTGCATTGGCGCACTACAATATACTGCAATAAAAGTGCACTGACGCACTACAATATACTGCTGTAAAAGTGCACTGATGCACTACAAAAAAAGCAGCCTGCAATTACTGCAGTGTGAATGAACAGGCACAGCTGTGAAAAATTGCAGCCTGCAAAATTAGGAGATATGCCCTTTAAAAACACACATTCAGTTTGTTATGGTTGTAGACAGTGCAAATGGGGGAGCTGTAAAGAAGCTGGAGGATGTACACCAGTGGCATTAAGATGAAAAATTCCAGTACCTTTTGTAATTAAAAAATGCTCATATAGAGTGTGTTTGTACAGGGGTTTAGGAGAGTTTAGGAGTGTTTAACGTTTTTTTGCCATAAAGCTCCAATGAAAAATGCAAACCAGAAAGGTTTTTATGCCTCTAAGCGCTGATCTTAAAATATGCCCTCTAAACATCATAATGTGCATGGAGACCTAGGATAACATTGAGCTCCTTCTACAAGCAAAACACAAAACTCCTGTATCAGCAGCACTCTCTATACTTACCTTATCACAGCTAAGCACATTGTCAATATGGCTGCTGAGATCCCACCTTTTAATAGTGAGGGGACTGGCACATATCAAGGCCATTTTAAGCCACCTGAAATGAGTTCAGGTGTTAGGAAGTGCATTATTGGTAGTTATTTGCTATAGCAACGAATGGCTGCAGCAGTTCACCATTTTTGTGAGCTGCAAATAGGTTGGTCTTGCAGCAAGCCCAATGCATAATCCAAACCCATAGCCATCCCTACTTGAAACTTTCGTAAAACAGAGCATCCTTTTATTATTTGTGTGTGCTGAGGGAGTATAGCAACATTTTAAGCAAAAATACCATCATCGCAGTTCAAACACGCTGAATAAAACCAATAAACCTTAGAATAAGCGTGAATTAAATCAATCTTTTTGCTTTATCTATGCACCTTTATGGTTCCTTTATCAAATGTTAGGTCTCCAAAACAAACAACATACATGAATATAAGACCATGGACTTCATTCACTAAAACAGATCTTATGCGGTATTTAGGTGATCTGCCACATTTTTCCAAAATATCACATGTAATGCTGAAAACATCAGTTCACTATCCTTTTGTGTGGTAAAATCCAAAACCGCTTGATAAATACCACATAAAACAGCATTAAAGTCAATTCACAAAAGGAAACAAAAATTAAAAATGCATGCAATAAAAATACATTATGGTATTTAAGGAATGGATAACTTTGGTTTGTTAAGGAGCCACCACACCTCAATGGGCAGGGCATGGAAGTGTTTAAAAATGCCAATTCACAATCTAATGAGAATTTGGTGAGTCGTTATTGACATTTGGCAGCTGGACGTAGCATTGTTCTTACCAAAATCACTAACAGAGCTTTTTGAGGCTAATTTGTTGGAATTTTAAGCCATTCAAAGGAGGGCGAGAAGAAGAAGAGTGGTTATAATGTGTCAGGACACCTTACCTGATAATTTCACAGAAGTAGAAGCGCTGACTAAATTTTGCCTGCCCAAGGAGCTGATTATGGTGCTGTCTGGGGAATTGTGAGTTGCTATCTGTCCTGCATTTTCTTGGCAAGGCCTCATTTCAGATGGTGGCTGGAGAGGTGGTTGGAGTATCCTAGCCATCTTTTTTCACATCTACTTACTTTGGACCTGCAGGGTTTCAGGCAAGATGTACCCAAATACAGGTATATATACCTGCCTACCACACATCATGAGTGGGATCAAATTAAGAATGGTTTCTATGCGATAGATTGCACTCATGTTCCTTTTTCTTCTCCATCTGATAAAGAGCACATACAGTACACTATATTGCCAGAAGTATTGGGATGCCTGCGTCTACACGCACATGAACTTTAATTTCATCCCAGTCTTAGTCCATGGGGTTCAATATTGAGTTGGCCCACATTTTACAGCTATAGCAGCTTCAACTCTTCTGTGAAGGCTGTTCACAAGGTTTAGGAGTGTGTCTATGGGAATGTATGACCATTCTTCCAGAAGTGCATTTATGAGGTCAGGCACTGATGTTGGGCCTGGCTCGCAGTCTTTGCTCTAATTCATCCCAAAGGTGTTCTATCAGAATAAGGTCAGGACTCTGTGCAGGCCAATCATGTTCCTCAAACTCGCTCACCCACACTATATTGCCAAAGTGAGTGGGCCACCCCTCCAAATCATTTGGTGAAAGGGGGATTATGGTGTGGGGTTTTTTTTCAGGGGTTGGGCTTAGCTCCTTAGTTCCAGTGAAGGGAACTCTTAAGGCGTCATCATACCAAGACATTTTGCACAATGTCATGCTCCCAACTTTGTGGGAACAGTTTGGGGATGGCCACTTCCTATTCCAAGATGACTGAATACCAGTGCACAAAGCAAAAAGTCCATAAAGACATGGAAGAGCAAGTTTGAGGTGGAGGAACCTGACTGGCCTGCACAGAGTCCTGACCTCAACCCCAATATGACACCTTTGGGATGAATTAGAGCAGAGACTGTGAGCCAGGCCTTCTCATCCAACATCAGTGCCTGACCTCACAAATGACCTTCTGGAAGAACCATCAAACATTCCCATAGACACATTCCTAAACCTTGTGGAAAGCCTTCACAGAAGAGTTGAAGCTGTTATAGCTGGAAAGGGTGGGCCAACTCAATATTGAACCCTACGCACTAAGACAAGGATGCCATTAAAGTTCATGTGCGTGTAAAGGCAGCTGCCCCAATACTTTTGACAATATAGTGTATATCATAATAGGAAGGGATACCACTCACTAAACGTCCAGGTTATTTGCAATGCAAATATGTTCATCCAAAATGTGGTCACTGGCTTCCCTGGATCTGTTCATTAAGCCCACACATTAAAACAGTCGCAGCTCTACCAGGATTTTGACAATATCAGATTAACCGGAGGCTGACTTCTCGGTAACATACCTTTCATTATAATATATATCTAAATGCATGGCACATAGTTAAATTGATAATGGAAGTTTACTGTATATTCATATGTTTAACTCACACCTTCCAAAAAACAATACAAATCAGATTGTTTGGCTTGGCTCATCTATTGGCTAGTGATGGCTATTAAACAAATAATCAAAATTAAAGTGATAAAAGACTTGTTGCTTCTGTTTTATTACATCACACAAGTGATCGGGGCAAGCAACGTTCTGCCACTTTTCATTGTCCTTCTGCCACAGTAGCTTGCATTATTCCCTGGTTTACTATTTAAATGCCAGGGCCCAGAAAGGATGGTGGGTGGCGTTTAGAATAGGGCACCCCCTTCTGCCCCTTGTAGATTTATTTGGCTGCCTGGAGAGAAAAGAACATTGCATTCGCAACAAAACTACACCAGGATTGCAGCTGCATCTGTAGCCATGATCCAGTCTAAGTATTTCCACCTAAGCCAGTTTACATATGGCCTAAGGCCTTCAAATTAAAATTATGTCTAGCCAATGAATACAACATGTATGTAAAAATGCTTACTATTGTTATCCACTAATCATGATATATTAATGGTGTTCTAAAAATAGTGATTTCAATCTGTATTTTAGGTGATTCTGGCTATCCTCTCACTTCAACACAACAGATTATTGAAGATCTGAGCCCTTGGTTGTGCATATGTCATATGTAATGGCAATACTTTTCATTTTACACAAAAATCTTTGGAGCTATATCTTTTGTGAAAATGTATGCCATGCAAAAGCATTCTTGTATATTTGATTACAAAAAACTTAATTAAAAAGATGTGAAAAAAGGGGGCGTGGCAAACCGCCGAGCAGTATGGAAGCCTGACTTCACAGCTCCTGCAGCTCAATTCTCCCATCCACCATCTGGACCGTCTTCCACCTCCAGCAGCCCAGCCAAATTGCGGATGCACTTGGATGCAGACGAGCAGACCCTGGAGGTAAGGCCTGCATTAGAAAATCTCCTCACACAGATGCCTGTATCCTCCCCTATAGCAGCCTTCCCTACATCTAACTAGCTGTTCATAGATACAATGGTAAAGAAGATGCTGATGTCACTACACAGTTCTCTCCATAATGACATCTCCTCCATGTTCACTGCATTTAAAGCGGAGATGATGTATACAGGACAAAAAGTGGGCCACATTGAAAAACAGATGAGTGCCATGACTGAAACTGTTAATGATTTGGTAGATGCACACAACCATACCCGCAAAGAACATCTCTGGGTGAGGGCCAAAATGGCGGACCTCGAAGAACGATCAAGACGCAATAACGTAAAGATACCCGAAACTATCCTGACAGCAGACCTGAACGCCTACGAAAGGAAGCTTATCTCAACACTCCTACCAGATCTCCCACCGGTCAAAACCATCATCGATCGAATACATCGCCTCCCAAAACCACCCCACTTGCCTGCAGAAATACCTCGAGACACCCTGATGAGGGTACACTTCTTCCACACCAAAGATATGCTACTTGCTAAATCGAGATGCCTTGATCAACTTTCACCCCCATACGGAAAACTAAAACTCTTTGCTGACATTTCTCAATATACCCGCCAACGGCGGTGTCAACTACAGACCATCACAAAACCCCTCAATAACCACAGGATCCCGTATCAATGGGGATTTCCAACCCAGCTTCTGATCACCAGAAATGGAGTACGACACAGCATCCACACAGTGGAAGAAGGCATACAATTACTCCGCACATGGGGCATCATCCCTGAGTACGACTCAACGGCCCAGACGTCCCAAACAGCAAACTCACAAGTTTACAACAACAGACCGCATTCAAACTCCAACAAATGAACACCATGTTAGTGATGTTACTAAGCTAACTTTAACCCTGCACTCCGCTTCGGTGCCTGCTCATTGCAGATATTACACAAATTTTACCCTCATCTTTGACAAGCAGTTCACTGGTTTACTGCTGACCCCTGCCTCCCTCACCCTTTCTATACCATACTAACTACCATTTACTGTTTCTCTCCCTACCTTTCTTATCCTTGAGAGCACAAGAACATCTGAATCTGAACCTCCTTTACGACCGCAGCCTCATCTAAACTGCAAATCTAACGAGTACTGCGGATTTCCCTGCTGAACACCCCGCTTATCCAAGGAACTGCAAGTACTACCCAAATCTGAATTACTACCACAGCACTTCCATAATGCCCAAATTCCTATCACTCAATGTGAAAGGGCTAAACCATCCAGCCAAAAAGGCATCCCTGTGGTGAACTGCACAGGACTCCCACTGCGGAGTCCTATGCATCCAAGAGACGCACTTTAAGTCCAATGCAGAACCTCCATGTACCAACAAAAATTTTACCCACATCTTTAAAGCCTCAGGCCTAGAAAAAAAGAACGGAGTCATGATAGCTGTCAAAAACACATGCTCCTTCACTCTCCACGATAGCCTTATTGACGTTGATGGCATATATCTTGTTCTAGACTGCACCCTGAATAACAACAGGTACACCATTGTAACAGTTTATGCCCCCAACAAGAAACAAATCAACTTCCTATCCAAACTGATGAAGAAAATCAACTGTTTCAAATAGGTCAACGTATCATCTGTGGAGACTTTAATATAGTCCCAGATAACTTCATTGACTCTTCCTCCCGCTCTAACAGATTACCCTCACCTATGGGATCCTTCATTAGGTCCAATGACTTACTTAATGTATGGAGATGTCACCATACCACCAAAAGAGCCTATTCTTACTTCTCCCCTCGCCATAATTCTTACACACAAACTGACTATTTCTTAGTAGACAAATGGACATTACCCAAAATATCTTCCTCAGAAATATCCACCATTACGTGGTCAGACCACGCGCCAGACACCATGACCATAGATGACTCACCATCGACCCCCCGAACACAGATCTGGAGAGCAAATGTTGCAATCCTTAAGTCACCAATTCATTCTACCTACATCAGAGAACGCCTAGAAGAATACTTTGACACTAATACAGGAACTGTCGGAGATAACACTGTCCTTTGGAATGCCCATAAGGCATTCATAAGAGGGATCCTCATACAAATTGGTGCTAGAGAGAGGAGGAGGAGATCACAGCATCTAAAGCTACTTACTTCCAATATCAAAACATTAGAAAACCAAAACCAATCTACTCCTGATCCTGTAACAAAAACAAAATTAGACTCCCTTAGACAGGAATTAAAATCTCAAATGTTATAATCATTCGAAAAAGCACATACTTACTTTAGAGCAAAACACTACTCCACTGACAATAAGGGAGGGAAAGCAATGGCTAACAGAATCAAAGGTCATTACTCTAAAACTAAAATTACTCATCTATTTCATCCAGCTACCAAACAAAAACTGATAGACCCATAAGCCATTGCTGACACGTTTAGTCACTACTACAATACGCTCTATCATTTAAAAAATGGCAAATCTGTCAAACAACTATCATTACATGACATAGAATCATTTCCCTGCAAACTCAACCTTTCCAAACTATCCAAAGAACAATTATCCACATTAAACACCCCATTTACTGCTCTAGAAATCAGGAACATAATCTCAGCTCTACCCTCTAACAAATCTCCAGGCCCAGATGGCCTTACGGGAGAATATTACAAGCAATTTGGAACAATCCTAGCACCCTTCTTAACTACAGTATGCAATGACGCTGCCTCGTCCTCCTCTCTCCCTCCTGAAATGCTAAATGCTCTGATTATCACTCTACCAAAGCCAGGTAAGGAACCTACATGTTCACAAAACTTTAGACCCATTTCTCTCCTCAACCTAGACACGAAAAATATGCTAAATTAGTAGCCAATAGATTACTCAATCTAATGCCCCTTCTAATCCATCAAGACCAATCAGGCTTAACAAAAGGGAGACAGACAACTGATGCAACACGAAGAATTGTCAACATAATCCATAATGCTGAGTCGACTCGGACGCCTTACCTGCTCCTATCTCTGGATGCAGAGAAGGCGTTTGATAGAGTCCATTGGGAGTATCTTAAAGCTACTCTCAGTAAATTTGGTTCCCAGGGACCCATACTGTCTGCCATAATGGCACTGTACTCCTCCCCCTCAGCACAGGTATACAGCCATTTTCCATAATGAATGGCACCCGTCAAGGTTGTCCACTTTCACCAATCATCTTTAATCTAGTGATGGAATCCATAGCAGATCATGTACGAAACAATAGCAAAATAACAGATTTCAAAATTGGCACTATAGAACATAAAATTTATTTATTTGCAGATGACGTGATAATGATGATCACAAACCCATTCCTCCCTAGCTTCGGTACAAATGTTATTGAAAAGATTTAGAGATGTCTCTTATAATAAGGTTAACGAACATAAATCTTACATTCTAGACTTATGCCGCGTACACACGAGCAGACTTTACGGCAGACTTTGCTCGGCGGACTTTACGCCGGACTTTGTCGGCTCCTTGCGCCGGACATAAAAAGGGACGGACTTGGACACACATGATCACTGCAAAAGTTCCCTGGTTTGGAACGCAGGGACATACAGCACGTACAACGGGACTATAAAAAGGAAGTTCAAGCCCCACTACAGCACCCTTTTGGCTCCTTCTGCTAATCTCGTGTTTATCTCGTGTTAGTAGAAGTTTGGTTAGAGACGATTCGCGCTTTTCACACTTCAGCTTATTTCGATCATTTTCTGCGGTTCAGATTGTGCTTGTGAGGTTTGTATCTGCTTTTCAGTGCATGTTGGTCAGTTCGTAACCTGCCTAGCAGGCCATTCTGGTCCGCTCGTTCCTGATTTTCAGGTCGTTCTTCATAGACCTTGCTGTTCTTCAGTGCGTTTGTTATAAGTTTGTTTGTTTGACCAGCCGACCGTTTTGAAGCCATGTCACATGGACGTACTCGTTCTCGAGTTCGTGCTGCCTGGGGACTTGGTTTTGGGGTTAATACTTTGACCTGAGTCCAATCCATGAACAGGGCAAGGAGAAGTTCATGGATGAAGAATTGGTTGCGCCAGCGTGACCAATTCTCGCATATGCCTTTGCTCCGTGAGCTCCGGGAGAATAATCCTGAAGATTTCAGGAATTATCTCTGGATGACGGACCCCATTTTTGAGCGTCTGCTGGCTATGCTGACCCCCTATATCAGCAGGCAGGATACCTGCATGAGGCAAGCCATCAGTGCAGAGCAGAGGCTAGTTGCCACTTTACGTTACTTGGCGACTGGGAGAAGTCTTCAGGACCTGAAGTTCTGGACAGGCATCTCCCTCAGGCTCTGGGGATCATAATCCCAGAGACTTGTTCTGCCATCATTCAGGTCCTGCAGAAGGACTATATGAAGGTAAGTTTTATCCTTTAACATTACATGATATGTATTAAATGTTTGCTAATGTATAGTCTAAATGTCCTCCTTACCTAATTACCAGCTTGGAATATGCTGTGAATGTCCCCTTTATCTTCATGCATGCCTGTTTTTGGACATTAATCATTTATTGCCCTACATGCATATTTACATTCAATAACCTCCCCACCATGCAATCCTGGGTCCATTTATATCTCTAGCCTATAGTCCCTTGAACAATGTATATTGTCAGCTCCATTGTACTGTTTGAACCTCCCCCATCCCCTCAAATGTTTGAAACTTTCGGGTGTGTTTTTGACCCTAATTAGAACCCCTCCCCCACCCCCTCAAATGTTTGAAACTGTCAGGTGTGTTTTTGACCTAATTAGAACCCCTCCCCCACCCCCTCAAATGTTTGAAACTGTCAGGTGTGTTTTTGACCTAATTAGAACCCCTCCCCCACCCCCTCAAATGTTTGAAACTGTCAGGTGCGTTTGTGACCTAATTAGAACCCCTCCCCCACCCCCCAAATGTTTGAAAATGTCAGGTGTGTTTTTGACCCTAATTAGAACCCCTCCCCCACCCCCTCAAATGTTTGAAACTGTCAGGTGTGTTTTTGACCCTAATTAGAACCCCCCCCACCCCCTCAAATGTTTGAAACTGTCAGGTGTGTTTTTGACCTAATTAGAACCCCACCCCCTCAAAAGTTTCAAACTGTCAGGTGTGTTTTTGACCTAATTAGAACCCCTCCCCCACCCCCTCAAATATTTTAAAATGTCAGGTGTGTTTTTGAACCTAATTAGAACCCCACCCCCTCAAATGTTTGAAACTGTCAGGTGTGTTTTTGACCCTAATTAGAACCCCTCCCCCACCCCCTCAAATGTTTTAAACTGTCAGGAGTGTTTTTGACCTAATTAGAACCCCTCCCCCACCCCCTCAAATGTTTGAAACTGTCAGGTGTGTTTTTGACCCTAATTAGAACCCCTCCCCCACCCCCTCAAATGTTTGAAACTGTCAGGTGTGTTTATTAACCTAATTAGTACCCCTCCTCCCACATTCAAATTGATCAATGGGCCATCAGAGGGGGTGATTATTCTTACAAGTGGGCCTTATGTTTTTTATAATTAAAATTACAAACACACATATTAATAATGTTTGACTGCTGTTGTTCACTAATGTTTTTATCATGTAATTGTAATCTGATATCCAAGTTATGTTTAAAAGTACTTATCTTATTTTTTTTATTTTTTTCACTCCACAGTTTCCTTCCAGTACATAGGAATGGCAGACTATGGCCTCCCAGTTCGCTGACCGTTGGGACTTTCCCAACTGTGTCGGGGCGATTGACGGGAAGCATGTCCGCATTGTGCCACCACCGCATTCGGGGTCTTATTTCTATATCTACAAGGTAGTTATAGTAGTTAGGGTATTTCATTACCGGCTGGCCAGAGCAAGAAGAGTTGTGGAGAATGCCTTTGGGATTCTGGCCAGCCGATTCCGTTTGTTCCTTTCAGCCATAAATCTGGCGGACTATAAAATTAATCATGTCATACTGGCTTGCTGCATACTCCATAACTTTTTACAAAGACATTCGGCTACATATATTACCTCTGTTGGGCCTGAGGCCAGACTTGTACAAGATCAAACACTGACAGGCCTGGAAATTGGCCGTATTGGCTTGGCCCCCCAAACCGCACGTCAAGTGCGTGAGCGATATGTGAATTATTTTAATGGTCGGGGGCCATTACTATTCAGCAAGAGCTTTAATTTTTACAAAAAATGTAAAAAATAAATTTTGGATAAAATATCTTGTTTTTCTTCTTCTTTGCATTTAGTTTGGTCTGTCTCCTAGTGCACTTGTAGTAGTGGCAAGTGCATTTACCTTTAGTTAATAAGGCCCTTTGTCACTGTAACCACACAAAAATTTGCAAAACATATTATTGAGAAATAATCAGCCACACACATTGTAGTAGTAAAAACATTTTACTGTCTGCACATTGAAAGGTGCATTTTTTTGAAACATTTTTTGTTTTTTTTGTTTTTTGTTTTTTTTGGTATTTTTTTTGTTTTTTGTTTTTTTTAGAAAAAAATATTTAATTTTTTTTAAAGGTTATTAAAGGCATATTTAAACAAAAATAGACCTTGTTTCAAATATTAAAATTCAAAACAGTGTTTTGAAAAACATACAAAAAAATAAAAGAACTTACAAAGTTCAACATTTTAATAACGGTGCTGGTGATGTCACCCTTGTAAATCGTTAATTTTTAAGATGCTCAAAATTGAGCATTAAAAAAGTGTCAAGTCAACATGTGCTATCTCCCATCATGGGGGAGCAATGTACGTGTTTTGTGTGTGCAATCCCTTTGTTCCTCTCACCACAAAAAATTTTGAGGATGAAGGGGTTGCAAACACAAAACAAGTACATTGATATCCCATGATGGAAGATAGCACATGATGACACACCGTGTGCATCATAAAAAGTATTTTCAAAGGAAAAAACTAGAAAACAAAATTGGAAGAAGAAACAAACTTGACAAGGAAATGAAGAACATGATTGATGTTTTTAGGCAAAACGTTATTATATTCTGCCCAAAACATCAATCATGTTCTTCATTTCCTGTTGCATGGAGTCCAGGCGAAGTTTCATGCTGTGAATTTGGTCACGCATTTAAACAATTTGGCCATTCCACAACATTATCTGGCCAATCAGTCTTTGGGCACTGTCTTTGCTGAATGGCTCTGCCGCTTGCCTTCCACAACCAGAAGCTCACCTAAAATGTGCGTGTAAAAAAAAATGGGTTAAAATATGCACGCCTAAATACATTACCTTAAGCTGGGGTGTCAGTCACTCACTTGGTCGGGTTGAAAGCTCACACACTTCCTCCACCTCTCCTTCCTCCAGCTCATCGGGTGGGCGTGGTCTTAGGCTTGGGCTATCTTCAGCCTCAGGCTGGTGACTTGGGGGGGTCCTGGGATCCTTGGACTGTTGTCTGAGTCTTTTCTCCCCTATGATAATTCAACAAAAGGTATAGTTAAAACACAGTGATATTGTATATTTTTAAAATTAATCTGAAACGTTGGTTATGAGTTGTGGACAATTGCCTTTTTTTGTCCTCAAAAATTTAGAAGACAGGATGAACATTACCTATGAACAACAATTATAAACAATACACATTTTCATGCAAGTTTCACAGATGCAGACACCTCAATGATCTCCTATGTGTATTACCCCTCATAAATTTTATTATGATCACATAGTACACTAGTGCTGGTGAGTCCAGATGTGGAACCAGCTGCTGTGTCCTGTCCTTACATTACACTGAATCATTTTTGAAGAAGCATTATATTTTCAAACACATCTACACCACATCACCAAATTTTGGGAATCCGACAAATTATCAAGACCTAAATGTATGTCCAACCCTGTACCATCGTATTTGGCAAAAAAAAACTGTCATTTTCTTTAGTATCATATGTATTTTACAAAGAACGGTCTTTACGAACGATGCTGTATAAACGAAAAAAATATGGATCAGCATGCAAGTTAAGTATCTCAATAGGAAAACACAACAAGTACTTACTTTTTTTAAGCAGCTTCTTTATTCGCCAATATTGTTCTGGCTCCCTACTTTTGATGTCAGACCACCACTTCCTCAATTGTTCTTTTGAACGTTTAGTGCCAAATTTAGCTTCTAGAGCGATGACAACTGAGGACATTATTTTGTCCTTACGCATATTCGGTCGTGTGAACGGTCCTTTTTTGCCATCGTAGTCTTCCCTTCTCAATATGGACACCATCTCCACCATCTCTTCAAAAGCCATGTTGGTGGCCTTATATCTCCTCTGGGATGTGGATGGTTGTGGCTCCGGGCTTTCCTCCGCTCTACTTCCACTGATTCTCTCTGCCATCTTTCTCTATCTACTCCCACTGCGCAACGAAGAGTGAAGGGGCGGGGACAAATCGTACTAAAGAACGTCAGGGGCGGGGCGTGGCCTGGACCGGCATGGTGTGAGGAGTGCTGAACGGGAGCTCCGCTCGCCGTATATCCGTATCCGCAAATCCTGGGGTCTTAATCGCCCTTAAACACTACCTACAACATCTACCAAAAGAGGGGAACACCCAGGGAGAATGTCTCCGCCGAAGAAAGCCACGGATGCGGCTTCTAAACTTGCCAAATATCGTCTGCAAGACAAGGCGGCCGCAGAGGAAAATGGCGCCGATCAGCCTACCCCGCCTGATCCATGTACAGATGACACTGCACGTGTACTCGAGGCAATCTCGGACTGTAAAAGTACCCTTACATGTAAGATAGAGGAGGTGAAGGTGGACGTCTCCCTGATCCGTCAGGATCTTCAGAAGCTGAGGGAGCGAGTCACGGAGACGGAGACCCGAATCAGCCAGGTGGAGGACAGTGTACCGCCATTACAAGTTTCAACTGAAAGAATGCAACATCAACTGAATGCGGTGCTCGCGAAACAGGACGATTTTGAAAATAGATTGCGGAGGTGCAACCTAAGATTCGTGGGACTGCCGGAGGGTGCGGAGGGTTCTGACCCCCCTACATTTCTCGAAAATTTGCTTACAACCACCTTTGGACGAACTGAATTCTCCTCCTCATTCGTGGTGGAGAGAGCACACAGACTGGCATCCAGACCCCCCCCTCAAGGGGCACCTCCTAGAACCTTCATTGCCAAAATGCTCAACTTTCGAGACCGGGATGCCGTCCTCCGCCTTACCAGGCTTAAAGGCAATATCCCATACAAAAATGGAGAAATAAAAGTCTTCCCGGATTTTTCGGCGGAGGTCCAGAAGAAGAGGGCGCACTTCACAGAAGCTAAACGGCAACTAAGAATCCGCCGCTACGCATATGCAATGCTCTTCCCCGCCAGGCTTCGTGTGGTTGGCGAGGACAGAGCTCACTTTTTCGATACACCCGAGGCTGTTTTTGCGTGGCTGGAGGATCAGGCGGCGCCGGACAGAGCACCTGCTTGAGGCACCGGACGGCTCCGGAACCGCTGAGAGACACCCCCGAGTTCAACACAGAACACCTCAGAACACATCTGCTCCACATTCTACCAAGGTACTATATCCCCCCGAAACCCAGTAGATATCCCTTTCATCTCCCGGGACACTGCAAGATTAGACGATTTCATATTGGAGGATCGCCGTATCCTTTTCCCCTTTTTCTTTCCATCCTCCCCCACACACTCCTCATCTGATGACTACTTCTTTCCCCATCACGCAACGGACCCCACATAATTAACTTGTGTAAGAGGCGGGCTGGGACCCGCTGGGACTCCCGGAACCTAACCCCAAATCATCCCTTTCTTATTTTTCATGCCAGTATGCTATCCTGAAGGTTACAATCTGGGAACCACACTGCTCATGCTATTGTTCGCTCTTCAGCGAGTTATTGCCCCCATAGATGCAGGTTCCACAACGGACCCTGTCTATACAAGTTATAACTGTAACGTTCGCCAATTGGCGCAAGTTTTGTTTCCCTGGAATGTCCGGCACACATGCCCTTCCCCTGTGTTAGGGAGGGGGCGCTGTGTGTATGGATGGCCCAGAGTGTTGAAGTACAAGATGCATAGGTTATCACGTTGTCATAATGTATATGCTGCTAATGATGGAAAGAGTTTTATTCACAGGCGTATGTCTGATGTACCACTACATTTGTGTTGTCTCATGCCACATGTCAGAGACCCATGGCTGCGGGGTGGGATGCTAGAGGATGTATACGTTGGCTTCGTTGCTCCGGATGCGCCGTGCGGGACTACGCGCCACCCAGCTGGGTGGGGCGGGGCACTCGCTGGGCCGCCGAACCGACGAATCAATATTGGGCAGAATCTGTTAGATGTCTAAGTTGAAGTGTGTTACATGGAACGTGCGGGGTATCAGAGCCAGGCCAAAAAGAAATGCAGTATTATCTGTTCTCAAAAGTATGCGTGCAGAGATGATGGTCCTGGTGGAGACCCATCTCACAGGACAACTGATGCTATCACTTAAAAAGCCCTGGGTAGGTTGGCTGTACCAAGCCCCTTATACTGCCAATTCCAGGGGAATAGCGATCATTGTAGCCAAAACGGTACAATTCACCTTACTGACCCTCCAATCTGACCCACAGGGCAGATTCTTATTTCTGCACGCCAGAATAAACGGGCTGGAACTTCTGATACTGGCAATTTATATACCCCCCCGTTTCATTTTGATGTATTGAATGAGGGCTTGACGTTTATGTCTCAATATCCTAGTACCCCAGCAATTTGGTTGGGAGACTTTAACAATGTTATAGATAGAGAGCTTGACAGACTGACAATGCACCCATCTAACATGACTTCCTCACAACACACAAGATTTGGTAGATTCTTTAAAGAACTAGCACTGGTAGACACATGGCGACATCACCACCCCCAAGATAAAGTATTCTCTTGTTTCTCAGCAACGCACAACTCCATGTCCCGAATAGACATGATTTTCATATCCCGTTCCCTTCTCCCTATGTTGGAGGAGGAGGGATTCCACCCTCGTACACTTTCAGACCATACCCCATACTGGGTTGTAATTAAACTTGACTCCCCGCCTAATACATACACATGGAAACTAAATCCCTTTTGGCTGTCAGTGGTTCCAGAGATGGATGAACTGGGAATTGAGTGGGACATATTTTTCCAGAATAATAAGAACTCAGCACCCTTTGATGTCGTGTGGGACTCCTTCAAATTGCATGCCCGTATGACACTTGCCCATTGTATTGCCAAACACAGGAGGACCTCCTCTCAGGTGGTAAGACAGGCGGAACAGGCCCTGTCGGACCTTGAGAGGGAGTTCTCTTCGAATCCAACTCCCATCATGGCAGATCAACTAAAACAACAAAACCGGTTGGTCACGGGTCTGCACTTTGAGAGAGCAGAGCGGAAAATATTCTACGCTAAACAAAGAACGTACGAGTGCGGGGAGCGGGCGGGTCGCCTCCTGGCATACCTAGCACATATGGATATGAGACCACCCACAGTTGTGTCCCTTAGAGGTACTGATGGGGATCTGATATCTGAACCCGATAAAGTGGCAAGTGAGTTTCGCTCCTTTTTCCTATCCCTATACACCTCTACGGCCAATACTACCAACGAAGAAACAAAAACCCTGCTAAGAGACATTGATTTGCCCACACTCTCTCGAACTCACTTTGATATGCTCGAGGCCCCCATTTCCATAGACGACATTTTGGAGGCGCTGGCCACACTCAAAACTTCTAAAGCACCTGGATCGGACGGGCTCCCCCTTGAGTTTTATAAAACATACACAGAACATATCGCTCCCAGACTTCACGAGCTCTTCTCCCACATATTTAAATCCGGTACATTACCCCAATCTATGGCTGAAGCTTATATAGTGCTCATACCCAAACCCGGTAAAAATTTAGAACTCCCCGAATCCTATCGCCCAATATCCCTTCTTCAGCTTGATATAAAAATCTTGGCCAAGATCCTGGCGCTGCGCTTGAATAAAATTGTCCTCACTCTGATACACCCGGACCAAACCGGATTCATGCCCGCAAAAAACACGGCCTATAACCTCCGTAGACTACATATGAACCTGCAAGCCGAACATGATCAGATGGGCTCCAGAGTCATAGTATCCCTTGACGCCGCAAAGGCGTTCGACTCTGTAGAGTGGAACTACCTTTGGCAATGTTTGGAAAAATTTGGTTTCGGCCCAAAATTTATCAGATGGCTCCAGCTGATGTATAAGGGCCCCAGCGCTAGGGTCTTGGTCAACGGGAGGGTCTCCGACTCCTTTCCTCTATCTAGGGGCACACGCCAGGGCTGCCCACTGTCCCCTCTGCTATATGCTCTTGCGGTGGAACCCTTGGCAGCATTGCTTAGATCACACCCGGGAATCACAGGTTTGAGGAGAGGTGGCCTGACAGAAAAACTCAGCCTCTACGCTGACGACATGTTGTTATACTTATCTGATCCTGGTCCCTCTCTGACAACAGCGCTAGAAATAATACAAACATTTGGAACACACTCAGGCTTAAAAATAAACTGGGATAAATCCCAAATCCTCCCTATAGATATAGGCGCACTCCCTCAGAATCAGGCCTTCTCTCCTCTCACGACCGTCAGCTCCATAAAATATCTGGGAATTACCATCACTCGAAACCCTGAAGAATACACCAAGTTAAATATAGAACCCCTAATTACCAGCTTGAAACACAAGACCCAGGTGTGGGCTAGGCTCCCCCTGGGAGTCATGGGTCGGGTGAACCTCATAAAGATGATCCTACTCCCCAAGTTCCTGTATGTCTTTTGGCATGCCCCAATTTATTTGCCGCTTAGAATATTTAAATCAATCGAAAAAATTCTCAATTCATTTGTATGGGGGAAGGCCCGACATAAATTACCATGGCATGTACTAAAGAATCCCACGGATCTGGGCGGTGCCGCGCTCCCGGACTTTAACTACTACTATTTGGCAGCGCAGCTATCACATTTTTACTATTTTGACAAGTGCGATAAAGAAAGATATATGGTCCTGCTATGCTCCCAACAAACCCATTTGTACACTCACCCCTTTCAAATCATTTTCAGGGACCCCCCAGCCCCCGGAGCAGGGGGTGACCTTAAGGGCCTAGTATATGCTCACTGCAAAATTTGGGCAGTGGTGAAACGTAGATTGGCCCTACCAGCCACGCACTCACACACACCGCTGTGGGACAACCCAGGCCTAAGGGAACTACTACTTCTGCCAGGACGCCACATGTGGCTCGCTCGAGGGGTGAGGATACTTTCGGATGTGTATCAAGATAACAATCTGAAATCCTTCCAACAGCTTAAGGAGGACTTTGCTCTTCCCAATTCTATGCTTTTTAGATACCTCCAGCTCCGCCACGCCCTGCAGACCCAGTTTCGAGATGAAAGTCCCAATCTAGCACAACTAGATATCCTGTATGTTATTGCGGGGCAAGACCCCTCCAAACTTATCTCAGTTTTTTACAACTTTTTGATTCGCCCTGCGGCAGTAACCCTTGCCTACGGGAGGTTGAAGAATCGGTGGGCTGGTGACGTGGGGGAGCTGGAGGATGATGAATGGGAGGACGCACTGGATAACTGTAAGGTGGTGTCTACTAGACTAGCAGACAGGCTTACCCAACTGTATATACTGCACAGATCATACTTAACTCCCATGCGATTAGCTAGATTCAAACCCCAGCACAACCCCCTCTGCCCCAGATGTGACAGTCCCTTCAGTTCCTTCTACCATCTAATATGGGCGTGCCCAGCTATACAAGATTACTGGTCTCATGTGGTACAGTTCATACATGATGAAATGGGATCCCCCCTCAGGCTATGCCCCAAACAGTGCCTGCTGGGAATTTTCCCGGATCCTGATTCGGATAAATTCCATATCATCTTCCTTAGAGAATCATTGTTTATAGCTAGGCTACTCATAGCTAGAAAATGGATGAGAGTTGAAACACCTACATTGCAGGAATGGATCGCGGCTATCAACAATGTCTTACCCTACAAAAAAGAAATATACGCCCACAGAGGATGCCCATCCAAATATGAGAAAATATGGAGCTCCTGGTTAGGTAACTCAGCTACCTGCAACTCCACGAGCGATAGTAACATATGAGTATAATAAACATACCCCAAAATATAATCTACTGATATATTGTGTGTACCGAAGACCTGAACGCATGATAAGGTTTGATAGAGAACATTAATCCACAATACCTGTAACCAGAATGTGTAACTGTACAAAATGCACTGCTTAATCTGTCATTCACTACACCTTTGCAAATATGTCAATGCAATGTTTGATAACCACCTGTGTACTCTTTGCAATAATAAACAACGTTTGTTTGTAAAAAAAAAAAAAGAACGTCAGGGGCGGGCAATGCAGGCGGAGCATGACACATGCGCAGTGTATATAAAGCTATTACGATGGCCTACGTATGTCTGTGCGGAAGTAGCGAGCGTCAGAAACGAAGGTAAGATTAAACGTGGGTGGGTGTGTGTGTGTGTGTGTGTGTATATATGTGTCCCCTAGATTCTTCACAAAATAATCCTGGGAGTTCTGACTGACATTACAGTTTTGATCTTGTGTCTTGTCTTTCAGCAACAATGAATCCCTTTAAAGAGGCTGATTTTTTGTCGAGATTTATCGATTTATATCAGGAAAACAAAAACCTGTGGGAGGTCAAACACCCACTATATTTCAATCGAGCTGTAAGGAAGGCAACACTGGGCACACTTTTAGAATTTGTGAAGACTCGAGTCCCCCAGGCAGACCTCAAGTTTGTGGACAAGAAAATTGGTATCTTGCGAAACATGTATAAGCAGGAACACAATAAAATCCAGGAGTCGCTCAGATCCGGAGCAGCAGCCGACCAAGTTTATGTACCCAAGTTGTGATACTACCACAAAATGCGATTCCTGGATGACCAAACAGAAGCCAGGCAATCACTCTCGACCCTTCCCCCCACCCTTCCTCCCACCCTTCCCTCCAGCCTTCCCCCCACCCTTCCCTCCAGCCTTCCCCCCACCCTTCCCTCCAGCCTTCTCCCCCTCTTCTCTCCAGTCTTCCATCCACCTCCACCCCAGCTGAGGAGTCCCAGGAAGAACTGGGCCTTTTCATCCCTGATGAAGTGGATGCGCCCAGCTTCAGCCAGGTATTCTTTTTTGGGGAATTTGTGATTGTGTAAATGTTATTAATGATGTTAACGTGTCAAATTTGTAAGTGCTTCATAAAAAATGACTTCATCACAAATATTAATATGTAGACATATCACTAGACAGTAGTGGCCAAAAATATACTTCTGCATAGGTGTGCGCAGCCTCTTGCATTAGGGTGTGCACCCCAAAGCTCAAATACATATGCATGTGTATATGTACTAATGGTGTCAGTAGGGCAGTGGACAGTGTCATTATTTTTATTTTATTTTTAAATAAATTATTGTATTTTGTAACAATTTTTTGGTGGATGAAATATCAGTGGTCTAAACAGGGGGAATATGCACCACACAAGGTGAGTAGGGTGTGCCCAGGCACACCTGGCACACCCTGTGTGCACGCCTATGTACTTCAGATATTGTTGATCAGCTGGAATAATGGTGGGGTCAAATAGCTAGCCTTTAATATTTGTAGAGAATTATATTTGCAAGTCATGAGCTGAAAATTGTGTGTGATTGCGTAACCCAAAATTACAACTATGTCCCTTTTTTTGACACAGGATGACCTCAGCCATGAGGAGGCCTTGACCAGTGGGAGAGAGGAGGAGGCCTTGCCCAGTGGGAGAGAGGAGGAGGCTGTGGCTGGGCCAAGTAGAAGCCGCATGGAGTGTCAGGTGCCTTCCCTCCGCATTCTCACCAAAAGGCCCAGAAGAATGACCCAAACTGAGGAGGAATCCCTAGCCCTCATTCGTGAAGCCAGCCAAATCCTGAGCACACCACCCAATGCAGAGGAGGCGTATGGGTGAGGGTTTGATTTTTTAGGCCTATCAGAAGGGCTTGAGAGGGGAGCTTACTGCTACAACCTATCTAGCTGATGAAGCCACTCCTCCTCCTCCTAATCCTGCCCCAAGTACACCACCAGTGGCCCAGCCTCCGAGGAAGGCTGCAGTGAAGCGTGGAGGGAAGGCTGCAGAGAAGCGTGCAGGGAAGGCTCCACTGAAGACTCGAAAGTGATTGCCTGGTTTCTGTCTAGTCTGACTGTGCTCCCTGTGCTCCCTAGTTGTAAGATACCAATTTTCTTGTCCTAAAACTTGATGTGTGTACTGGGGGACGAAAGGCTTCACAGATTCTAAAAGTGTCTCCAGTGTTGCCTTCGTAATTTTTGGTTAACCCAAATAAATGGATTTTTTTGTTACCTTACATTATTGACTATGTGCTTAAAGTCCAAAACGACATTTTGTTTGGGAGTAGGCAGGTACAGGTCAAAAAGACTATGCGGTTGATTTAATAAAAGCAAATAGACTGTGCACTTTGCAAGCGCAATTGCTCCAGAGCTTAGGAAATAAGGTAAGGCTTGACTTTGCAAAGAGTACCCAATCCTGTGCAAGGAAAATTCAAAAATCAGCATTTTTGCTTGCACATGATTAGATGATGGAAGTCAGCAGAGCTTCTGCTCATTTACTAAGCTCTGGAGCAACTGCTCTTGCAGAGGGCAACTGCACAGTCTTTTTCCCTTTAGTAAATCAACCCCTATGTGTGTTTTTTCCAAAAGGCTAAATCATTTCTAAAATCAAGTGCAAAGTAATAGTGAAAAGTGCACTTTAGAAATTGCACTGCAAGTGCACTTGTTGGAAGTGCAGTCGCTGAAAATCTGAGGGGAAGAGCTGAAATGAGGGGAAGCTTTCCAAGTAGAATTTGCACTTGTAGTGAAAAATTAATTTGCCTTTGGAAAATAAACCCCCCTATGTCTAATTAACAAGGGACACCAACCTCATTAAGGTTCATTAAAACAACACAAAATATTAAGGTTATTGTGGTAACTTGAAACTACAAAAAAAAAAAAAAATATGTTTGTATAATTCCACACATTGTAAAATAGATAGTGTTTAAATCTAAAAAAAAACCAAAATGAGTCCAAAATCTAATTTAATACTATTTATGGAGATCTGGCTTTTTAAAAATATCATATTAGTCATGGCATGAGGATAAATCATGAAGTAAGTACTTTGTGAGAACTCTGTGTGAATAAAAAGCAACAACACAACTTAATTCCTCTCGCATTATGTAGAAAAAAAAACGCTGTATTAAAAGATCACAGAAGAGGAATGTGCTAGCTTCAATACGAAGGCTAGTTTTACCAGACCGAGCGCTTCCATCCTGTAATTGCTTCAGAGCATGCGTCAGTTTGAGTTCATCGGACTAGCACACAGACGACCGGTTTGTCCGCTAGAAAGAGGAGTCCATCGGATAGATTTAAAACATGTTTCAAATCTAAGTCCGTCCAACTTTTGAGCAAACAAAGTCCGCTGGAGCCCACACACGATCGAATTGTCCGACGAAATCCAGTACGCCGGACCAAGTCTGCCATAAAGTCCGCTCGTGTGTACGCGGCATTAGGAATGGATGCAATAACCAGTAACCTCCTTAGAAATTTTTATCCTTATCCCTGGGCTGACAACGGTATACCCTACCTGGGAATTACACTTACCAAATCCACAAAAGGCCTCTTCGCACATAACTACGCAGAAGCCAAAAAAATGTTGATCAAAGAAACATTTAAAATTTCTAAGCACAAATTTTCATGGTCAGGCCGCCTAGCGGCCTTTAAAATGATGGTTCTACCTAGATTACTATACATCTTCCACACGCTGCTTATCCCGCTCTCATCTTCCTACCTCAACTCCCTCCAATCCATCCTGAGCCAATATGTTTGGCAAGGGAAAAAAATCCAGATGCAGCCATGCAAAACTCATTCAACACAGATCTAAAGGAGGGATGGGTTACATTTACATAAAAGATTACTACATTGCATAGGCTACTATCTTATCACAATTGAGAGAATGGATGCATACAAAACCCACTACACTCTGGAGTGACATAGAAAACAATGCAACACCAGGAACAAACCTCATCAACTGGTTATTCAGTACACCCACAAGTAATCATCACCTTCAACACTACTCCCCATCTATCCAAGCTTCCATCAAAGCATGTTAAATGTTACACCGCACCAAATGGTCACAACTTCCGACCAAGCCCCTTCACATCCCTATCAACACTTTAAAGCACCTTACTCCTGACTTAACCTTCCCAAACTGGATCACAGAACAGGTGACTTAACATACGAACTCTGCAACATAACAACTAGCAAATCTTTCTTACAAGTCCGAAAAGATCACAATGCACCTGCTAAAGATTTCTTTACCTACCATAGACTGCAAAAATGCCTTGCAGCTAACTCCTCCCTAGAAGGATCATTACCCACAAAGCTATGGAACTATTTATTTACTGACAACCCCAAATCTAACGGGACCTCTCTCATTTACTCAATTCTACAGGAAAAAAACACGTTTCACAAATCCAAACCCCTCCTTGATTGGGAAATAGACTTACAACTACAATTTTCTGACCAACAATGGCAAACAGCAATCAACGCTGTTTACAAAGCTACATCCTGCACCTCCTTATGGGAACTTACACAAAAAACATTAATGAGATGGTACTTGACACCACACATAGTCAATTTTCATAAACACACTTCACATGTATGATGGAGAGAATGGTACACTCGTACACATTCCTATGGTCATGTCCTCAAATACAACAGCTTTGGTAAAATGTCAAAGACATGCTGCAAGAAATACTACATCTCCCTATCACACTAACTCCACAGTTAGCCATCCTTAACCTAAACATTGACGAAATACCACCGAACTTCAGACTAGTGACCACACATATTCTCTTGGTAACAAAACTTCTACTCACAAGAAAATGGAAAACCAATATCACTCCCCATCTGACTGAAGTAGTTAACTTAGTGCAAAAACATTTTACATATGAAACTCTCCTTTCACGTGGGAAGCACACACATCCTAAAACATTATACCTATAGAATCCTTGGTACATTTGGTACATAAAGAAAAATAACAACTGATAGGCATATCTTGCACTCCAACAAAATACTGCTGTTCTCTTCTCCCTTACCCTCCTTCCCTTTCCCCCATACCCCCACACTCTTACCCTTACCCCTACCCCATCTTACCCTCTCCCCTTCCCTCCCAGGTTATCAGTTATACATCTTGATACGACAATGTTTTACTACCTGTTATTCTCTTCGTATTACTTATTTTAAACTGGAGTCCACACACACTGTTTAGACACACCTTTTATCAGCTCATGTTTGAGCAATGTTCGAGTAATATGTCATTATGCATATAGTCTAATGCTCTCTCATTTATATATCTGCATAATATGTAACCTGAAAAATTTCAATAAAAATCTATTGATAAAAAAAAAATATGAAAAACAGAAAACCATGTTGATGAGATGTTTAAGCTCAAATAACTAGGCTCAACATTGTGTAGAATGACAATGAGGGAGATGTACTAAAACTGGAGCGCATAAAATCTTGGCCATCTGTGCCTAGTAACCAATTAGCTACTAGGTGTTATTGTCAAAGCTTCATAGAGCAAGCTGCATTTATGTCCAAAGATATGTGTCCATTAGTGTGATTTACCCTCTAATAATGTTCCGATGTCAAGACAAAATGTGGGATTTTCTAGTCCTTTAACTTTCAGTGAAAGGGAGAAACAGTAGAGATAGAGAGTGAATTTCCCTAATGGCGCAAAGACAGCAAGAAAAACTGACAGATGTTCATATCATAAAAAAAAAACAAAAAAACAAAAAAATAGACATTAGACATAAAACTAGGGGCTATAGTTTAATCAAATGAAAATGTAACAGTAGAGGAAGATGTAGAATCAGGGAGTGGATTAATGCCGGGAAGTCTTGTTAAGTCATTGACTGAGTAATTCAAGTTTCTTTTTGTCAATACTTTGTTGTACTTGTAAAGAATTTCTGTATACATGCCTCCCTGCCTTTAATTTCAAGTTCAATGGCCTTTAAATTACCCTCTAACATTTCACAATGTTCTTTTTGAGCTTGATGGAACCTTTTACTCTCTTACTTGCTCAATGTGAGGATATAATCTCTGCGTTTGAAAATGGCAAGGTAAACACTTTGTAATATATCTATACCTGGTGGCAGTTTAGGCAGTGCCTTTTGGGGCTTTTTTACTTTTTATGTAGTTTTCTTTTATATTTTAGAGTTTAATTGCTCTGACCTTCTCACTTGGAGGGAAGTGAGTGTATAGCAATCTATACTGTGGGTAATATTTACGAGCACCTTTTATACACAATCATCAGCTCAACTTTTGGCGACCCCAGAGCATTTAACCAACACAGAGAACCTGCAAATTTTTAATCTATACCTGCCTTTAGGGATGAGCCTGATGCTCGAGTTGAAGGTAAGTTCGACTTGAACATCGGGAGTTCGCCTGTTTGCCGAATAGCGAACAATTTGGGGTGTTCACAGCAAATTCGAAAGCTTCGGAGCACCCTTTAAAAGTCTATGGGAGAAATAAAAAATGCTAATTTTAAAGGCTTATATGCATGGTATTGTCATAAAAAGTGTTTGGGGACCTGGGTCCTGCCCCAGGGGACATGTATCAATGCAAAAAAAGTTTTAAAAACATCCCTTTTTTTTCGGGAGCAGTGATTTTAATAATGCTTAAAATAAAACAATAAAAGTGAAATATTCCTTTAAATTTTGTACCTGGGGGTGTCTATAGTATGCCTGTAAAGTGGTGCATTTTTCCCGTGTTTAGAACAGTACTGCACAAAATGACATTTCTAAAGGAAAAAAAGTCATTTAAAACTACTCGTGGCTATAATGAATTGTCGGGTCCTGGCAATACAGATAAAAGTCATTGAAAAAAACGGCATGGGATCCGATGAAGGGTCTGGTATGGATTTTGAGCGGGACCCCTATGCCATTTAAAAAAAAATTGACACAGGGTTCCTTTTAATATCCATACCAGACCTGAAGGGCTTGGTATGGAATTTGGGGGGACCCCCACGCAATTTTTTTTAAATTTTGGTTCGAGGGTTCCTTTTAATATTCATACCAGACCCAAAGGGCCTGGTAATGGACTGGGGGGGATCCCATGCCATTTTTTTCAATGACTTTTATCTGTATTGCCAGGACTCGACAATTCATTATAGCCGAGAGTAGTTTTAACCAGTTGCCGACCGCCGCACGATGATGAACGTCAGCAGAATGGCACGGGCAGGCAAAAGGACTTACAGGTACGTCCTTGCCTGCCCGCGGGTGGGGGGTCTGATCGGACCCCCCCGGTGCCTGCGGCGGTCAGCAAATCTTCCCCGGCGATTGGAGGTGAAGGGGAGGCCATCCATTCGTGCCCCCCCCTCACAATCGCTCCCAGCCAATGGGATCATTTCCCTGCCTCTGTATTGTACACAGAGGCAGAGGAAATTATGTCATCTCTCCTCGGCTCGGCATTTTCCGTTCCGGCGCTGAGGAGAGAAGACTGTAATGTGAGTGCACCAACACACACACATACAGTAGAACATGCCAGGCATACATTACACCCCCGATCCCCCCCGATCACCCCCAATCACCCCTCCCCCCCTGTCACACTGACGCCAAGCAGTTTTTTTTTCTGATTACTGCATTGGTGTCAGTTTGTGACAGTTAGTGTGGTAGGGCAGTTAGTGTTAGCCCCCTTTAGGTCTAGGATACCCCCCTAACCCCCCAATAAAGTTTTAACCCCTTGATCACCCCCCGCCGCCAGTGTCACTAAGCGATCATTTTTCTGATCGCTGTATTAGTGTCACTGGTAGGGAGGTAAATATTTAGGTTCGCCGTCAGCATTTTATAGCGACAGGGACCCCCATATACTATCTAATAAATGTTTTAACCCCTTGATTGCCCCCTAGTTAACCCTTTCACCACTGATCACCATATAACTGTTACGGGTGATGCTGGTTAGTTTGTTTATTTTTTATAGTGCCAGGGAACCCACCGTTTAATACCGAATAAAGGTTTAGCCCCCTGATCGCCCGGTGGTGATATGCGTCACCCCAGGCAGCATCAGATTAGTGCCAGTACCGCTAACACCCACGCACGCAGCATACGCCTCCCTTAGTGGTAGATTATCTGAACGGATCAATATCTGATCCGATCAGATCTATACTAGCATCCCCAGCAGTTTAGGGTTCCCAAAAACGCAGTGTTAGCGGGTTAAGCCCAGATACCTGCTAGCACCTGCGTTTTGCCCCTCCGCCCAGCCCAGCCCACCCAAGTGCAGTATTGATCGATCACTGTCACTTACAAAACACTAAACGCATAACTGCAGTGTTCGCAGAGTCAGGCCTGATCCCTGCAATCGCTAACAGTTTTTTTGGTTGCGTTTTGGTGAACTGGCAAGCACCAGCCCCAGGCAGCGTTGGTTAGTGCCAGTACCGCTAACACCCACGCACGCACCGTACACCTCCCTTTGTGGTATAGTATCTGATCGGATCAATATCTGATCCGATCAGATCTATACTAGCATCCCCAGCAGTTTAGGGTTCCCAAAAATGCAGTGTTAGGGGGATCAGCCCAGATACCTGCTAGCACCTGCGTTTTGCCCCTCCGCCCGGCCCAGCTCAGCCCACCTAAGTGCAGTATCGATCGATTACTGTCACTTACAAAACACTAAACACATAACTGCAGCGTTTGCATAGTCAGACCTGATCCCTGCGATCGCTAACAGTTTTTTATTGGTAGCGTTTTGGTGAACTGGCAAGCACCAGCGGCCTAGTACACCCCGGTCGTAGTCAAACCAGCACTGCAGTAACACTTGGTGATGTGGCAAGTCCCATAAGTGCAGTTCAAGCTGGTGAGGTGGCAAGCACAGGTAGTGTCCCGCTGCCACCAAGAAGAAGACAAACACAGGCCCGTCGTGCCCATAATGCCCTTCCTGCTGCATTCGGCAATCCTAATTGGGAACCCACCACTTCTGCAGCGCCCGTACTTCCCCCATTCACATCCCCAACCAAATGCAGTCGGCTGCATGAGAGGCATTTTCTTTATGTCCTCCCAAGTACCCCTACCCAACGAACCCCCCCAAAAAAGATGTCGTGTCTGCAGCAAGTGCGGATATAGGTGTGACACCTGCTATTATTGTCCCTCCTGTCCTGACAATCCTGGTCTTTGCATTGGTGAATGTTTTGAACGCTACCATTCACTAGTTGAGTATTAGCGTAGGGTACAGCATTGCACAGACTAGGCACACTTTCACAGGGTCTCCCAAGATGCCATCGTATTTTGAGAGACCCGAACCTGGAACCGGTTACAGTTATAAAAGTTAGTTACAAAAAAAGTGTAAAAAAATATATATATATATAAAAAAAAAATAGTTGTCATTTTATTGTTCTCTCTCTCTCTCTATTCTCTCTCTATTGTTCTGCTCTTTTTTACTGTATTCTATTCTGCAATGTTTTATTGTTATTATGTTTTATCATGTTTGCTTTTCAGGTATGCAATTTTTTCTTGTTAAATATGTTTATTGAGTTTTTCATAAATAACAGAGTAAATAAATAAATAAATAAATAAATAAGTAGTACATAAAATAAATAAAGAGATGAAGTAAACATAGAAATATAAAGCATGAGCACTTAATATACAATCAGTATAAGATAAATAGTATCATAATGAAAATATAAACTTATCTTAATACTATAAGAATGATACAATTTATAGGAATACATCAATGTGATCATGACATAGGAATTTAATAAATAAATAAACAAATAGTCGATGTGACTTTTTCTGCTCATGAATATATGTCTTATAAGGAATAAGAATAAAAAAGAAAAATAATATAGAATACAAAAAGAAAAGAAAGGGGGGTATAGGTGGTGGTGGTCTGGCTCCTGAATTACACAATTTATTAATTATATTATATATTCTATATTCAATCTAATGAGGTAATAACAAAGATTGGTCAAAGTCATTAGCGTAATAGTGTTTAACCCATGGTTGCCATATCTTAGGAAATTTATTGATCTTATTGTCAGCTATAGCTGTCATTTTATCAAAAACAAGTGCTCTATTGATTCTATGTTTTGTTTCAGCCAGAATTAGAGATTTAGACTTCCAAGCTTTGGCAATTGTTTGTTTGGCTGAAGTAGTAATTTGAATGAGTAATTGGAATTGAGTATGAGAAAGTGTATTGGGCTTGAGGTTTAAAAGTGCTGTAGCAGGATCAGGAAGAATAGAGATTTCAAGAGCTTTAGAAGCCATAGAAAATATGTTTTTCCAGAATTCCTGCACTATCGGGCATTGCGACCAGATGTGAAAGTGAGTTCCAAGTGAATCGCAACCTCTGAAGCAATTAGGTGGGTATGTAGGAATGAATTGTAGGAATTGTATATAGGAATGAATTTTGCTATTCTAGCTGGTACTAGGTACCACCGTGCAAGGACTTTGTAGTTTGTTTCTATGGCGTAACTATTTGGAGAAGAAGATTTAGTGGCTAACCATATGTTTGACCAATCTTTGTTATCCAAGGTCCGATTCATGTCAAGTGCCCATTTGGCAGTATATGAGGGTAAGTTTTCATTAGATTTACTTATGAGTTGTTGGTATAATAAAAAAATCAGTCCTCTGATGTGTGGGTCGCTTATACAAATCCATTCAAATTGAGTCATTTGATTAAGAGAAGAACCTGTAGTAAGGAGTGGTTCATAGAAATTTTTAATTTGTAGATAATGAAAGATTTCATTTCTCGGAATATTAAAGGTTTCACACAAATCAGGAAAGGAATATATTGTATTTGCAGATGTCAATCTGTATAAACGATTCAGGATCATAGAGGACCATATGGAAAAATATCTAGGAAATTTCCATGCAGGGTAGAAAGCTGGGTTGCCAAGGAATGAAAGTAAAGGATTATGCAAAGATTGGAGATTATGTAAGTTTTTGAACTTATCCCAAATAGCTAAGGTGTGTTTAATTATGGTATTGGAAATGCTTTTTCTGTCAATCTGGCGAAACATATTGGCAACTGATATTGGGTCAGTATCCACTGCTCGATAGCTACCCAAAGGGGTGTTTCGATAGTAGCATGGTATTTAGGTAAAAGAGCCATGTGGGCAGCATAATAATAAGATAAAAAATTGGGTAGTCCTAAACCACCTTTTAATTTATTAAGGTAAAGTGTAGATTTGGGTATACGAGGCTTAGTGGTACCCCAGATAAATGATAGGACTCTTCGTTGAGTAAGTCTAGTAAAATAAGATGGTAAAGTTATAGGTAACACTCTAAATAAATATAAACATTTTGGCAATATTGACATCTTAATAGCATTGATTTTACCTAACCAGGAAAGTGGAAGAGAGGCCTATTGCTTCATACATCCTGATGTTCGTTTCAAGAGAGGTAGGTAGTTAGCTGAAAAGAGATCTTTGAGAGAGATTGTGAGTTGTACCCCTAAATAGGGTAATTGTTTTGAGACCCAAGTAAAAGGTAAAACAGAATTTGTATGTTGAAGTTCAGATTGCGATAAAGAAATTTTTAAGGCATTTGATTTAGAAGGATTAATATGGAGTCCAGAAATATGAGCAAATTTATGCAGTAATAGATTTGGGGTAGATATATGAGGATGGGACAGGAAAACAAGAATATCATCAGCAAAAAGGCTTATCTTATGATGGTAACCACCTAATTCAATACCTTTGATATCTATATTTGTTCTAATTAGTTGTGCTAAGGGTACTATTAATAGGGCAAAAAGTAATGGTGAAAGGGGACAACCTTGTCTTGTGCCTCTATTTATGTCAAACATAGTGGATTTATAACCAGAGTATTTAATATATGCTCTTGGCATATTATATAGTGAGGAGACCCAGGTAAGGAAATTGTTACCAAAACCCCATTTTTGTAGTATATAATCCATATATGGCCAAGTGACAGAGTCGAATGCCTTTTTTATATCCAATGAAACCAGGCATGCTGGGATATGTCTTATTTTGGCTGCATGTATGCGTAAGAGTGCTCGTCTTATATTATCACCTGCCTGACGTTTCGGAATAAAACCTGTTTGGTCTTTATGGATTAAATGTCCAATAATATTATTCATTCTGGTAGCCAGGATTTTAGCTAATAATTTAATATCTAAATTAAGAAGTGATATGGGGCAATAATTAGACCAAGAAGTTGAGTCAGATTGTGGTTTGGGAATCATAGCGATAATAGATGTGAGTGTCTCTGTTCTGAATGAATGTCCTTCAAGAATTGAATTAAAGGCCCTAGTTAAGATTGGTGTAAAGATATGCATAAACTGTCTGTAGTATACTGCCGGGAACCCATCTGGGCCCGGTCTCTTGTTAAGTTTTAGAAGTTTTATAGTACTCAAAACCTCTAAAGTCGTAATAGGGCTTTCAAGAAGATCTCGTTGTTTTTAAACGAGATACGGAAGTTTAATGCTAGAAAATAAAATATCAGCTTTTGACTTATCAAATGTTGGGGCTGGGGAATATAGTTTAGCAAGATTGGTACGAAAAATCTCTAGAATTTTAACCGGATTGCTAGTGTACGCTTCTTTAGAGATTTTCAAACGGATAGGTTTCTTTTCGTATTGTGTAGTTTTCAAGCTTCTGGCCAAGGGTGTATCCGGTTTATTGGCCTTCAGGTAAAAAGTATGTTGTCGTTTGCGTAAAGATTTATCAGTGGAATCAGTCAAAAAAAGATCCAAATCTAGGCGTGCTTTTTCAAGTTTAGAATTATTAATAGCCGTTTGATCAAGATTGAAAGGTCTGATGACAGTTATTAAAGTTAGTTTCCAATTTTGAGAACATTTTTTTGCGTTCTCTTTTAAATTTAGTTGCTAGTTGTATCATTCTACCTCTAATGACAGGTTTATGAGCCTCCCATAGTGTGAGGGCAGAGATGTCATTTGTGTCATTATCTTTAAAATAGTCAGATATTGATTTCTCAATCTCTTTACTAAGAGATGGATGAGTCATCATGAAATCTTTCATACACCAAGTTGTGTCATGAGATCTAGGAAGCGTAGAAGCTATATTAATGGAAACTGCACAATGGTCAGTCCATGGGAATGGTATAATTTTAGCTGAGATGATTTCTGGTAGCATGCTGGAAGGGATAAGAATATGATCAATCCGAGAAAAAGATTTATGTGGGTAAATTGTGAGTAAATTGTCTATCAGTAGGATTAATTTCACGCCAGGTATCGACCAAGCTATGAGAAGTGAGTAAATGTTAAAAAGTAAGATTTGTTGTGCCTGTTGTAGGCCCAGGGGGAGATTTATCTAGAAATGGGAAGATTGTTTCATTAGAATCACCACATATAACAACTGTTCCAAATTTATGAGACTCTATGACTTGAAAAAGGTGTGATATGAACGCCGTTGGGCGTTTATTGGGAGCATAATAAGATACAATAGTTATAGGGTTGTCAGAAATATAACCTGTTAGAATTAAATATCGACCTTCCGGATCTATCACTTGTGTTTTAAGGTTAAACGGAGTGGTACGATGGAAACCAATAAGCGTACCCCTTTGTTTAACTGCAGCGGAGGCGGTATAAAATTGTGGGTATGAGGGTGAGAGAAATCTAGGTTGAGCTTTTTCTGTAAAGTGTGTTTCCTGTAAGCATATACCGTATTTATCGGCCTATAACACGCACCGGCGTATAACACGCACCCCAATTTAGGAGGGAATTTTAAGGAAAAAAAAACTTTTAGGAGGGAAGTTGAAGGGAAAAAAACTTACATTTAAATGTCCTTCATTGCAGCCTTGTCAGTGCAGCCATGTCAGTGCAGCCTTGTCAGTGCAGCCTTCCCCAGTGCAGCCTTGTCAGTGCAGCCTTGTCAGTGCAGCCATGTCAGTGCAGCCATGTCAGTGCAGCCATGTCAGTGCAGCCTTGTCAGTGCAGCCTTGTCAGTGCAGCCTTCCCCAGTGCAGCCTTCCCCAGTGCAGCTTTACCCAGTGCAGCTTTACCCAGTGGAGCCTTGTCAGTGCAGCCATGTCAGTGCAGCCTTGTCAGTGCAGCCTTGTCAGTGCAGCCTTCCCCAGTGCAGCCTTGTCAGTGCAGCCTTCTCCAGTGCAGCCTTCCCCAGTGGAGCCTTCCCCAGTGGAGCCTTCCCCAGTGCAGCCTTGCCCCAGTGCAGCCTGGGATCCCCTGTCCCTGCTGTCACATCTTCAAAATCGCGGACCGCGATTTGAAAATGGCGCCGCCGGCGCCGAAGTACACAGAGCCGGTCCTCGGCTC
Organism: Lithobates clamitans; assembly: GCA_037952925.1. Classification (NCBI taxonomy): domain Eukaryota; kingdom Metazoa; phylum Chordata; class Amphibia; order Anura; family Ranidae; genus Lithobates; species Lithobates clamitans. The sequence continues at coordinate 3,129,552 of JBBGZY010000316.1, forward strand.
TTTCCGGCGGCTCTCGTTTACTTTCGGCTCCACTCGTAGTCCCGAGCGGAGCTATCCGAACCTACTCGGATAGCTCCGCTCCGGACTACGAGTGAAACCGAAAGTAAACGAGAGCCGCCGGAAAGAGCCGAGGACCGGCTCTGTGTACTTCGGCGCCGGCGGCGCCATTTTCAAATCGCGGTCCGCGATTTTGAAGAAGTGACAGCTCGGATCGCAGGGGATCGGCGTATAACACGCACCTGCAACTTTCCCCTGATTTTAAGGGGAAAAAAGTGCGTGTTATACGCCGATAAATACGGTAATATGAGCTTTTTTGGATGAAAAGGATCTTAGAGCTTTAGTGCGTTTATGTGGGATATTGAATCCCTGTACATTTAAAGATAATACATTTATCGGAGCCAAAGATTAACCAAGGTAACTAATCTATCATAGCATAAAGAGTATATACTGTGAGCCAGATCCACCACTCTGAGAATCATGAAGAAATCGGGGTTCATGAAAAAAGAAGAAAAAAAATACAAAAAACTAAAAAAAGAGGTAAATAGAACAATCGTATTAACCCGTTACATAGATAGTGCTGCTTAATTAGAAAACTGGATAATAGGGTTAGGGAGCATCTCAAGGAAGTTTTCAAAACTCCCTGAGAGGATCCGAATCCATCAGCAGAGTCCCCCATAAAAAAAGGCAGGAGTCTGCAAATGGAAAAAACAAAGGGGCAGCAAGAAATTCCTATAGGAAGGACAGCCCCAGAGAACCACAGGTACCAAAAAATAGAAAAAAAAAAATAAGAAACCCAGCAAGAGATGTGTAATGCTTTGCTTAAAAATTATATTATATGTAGAAAAAAAAGGACTAAAGAGAAAAAAGTCGAATAGACTATCCAATTAAAGCATAACCTCCATGTCTAAACATATCTTTTGCCTAATAAAAAAGAGAAAAAAGGAACAAGTGGTTATGCTAAAGAAAAAAACAAAACCAATTTCGGTAATTAAACCTGTAAAGAGAGAAGATTATTGGTAGTAGGTTTCTTTTTTAGTCAGTCCATTGAATCGTCATTTTTTAGGCGGTGAGTGTTCATATCGGTCATGCTTGTGGAGATTTTGGTATGAAGATGAAAAAGAGTTGGAGCCTGAACTTTTCTTTTACTGGGCAAAGCGAGCTGTCGAACGTCTGCGAGGCTGATCTTTAGGTAAGGCTGTTTCTACTAAACCTAATTCCAATAAAGCCAATTGTAAGTCCTCTGAAGAGCGACAGACATATCTAGTTTCCAGGTGTGTAAATCGAAGGCAAAAAGGAAACCCCCAATGATAGGTAATATGGTTATTCTGAAGTACCTGCAATTGGGGTTTGAGGGCCCGTCTTTTTGCAACTGTAAGAGGAGACAAGTCTGTGAATAACTGATAAGAATGACCCTGGAAGCTGTGAGATTCTTTTCTTCTAGCAGCTGAAAACAGTTGTTCTTTAGTTTTGTAGTAGTGCAATTTAGTTATTATGTCCCTAGGGGGGCCGTTGGTTTTACGTGGTGCTAAAGCTCTGTGCAATCTGTCCATTTCTAGTCTATCAATAATAATTTCAGGTAGTAATTCTTGAAAAAGTGTGGTAATGGTTGCCTGCAGGTCTAAGATGGATTCAGGTATACCTCTTATCCATAAATTAGATCGTCTATCTCTGTTTTTTTGTTCCTCCAAACGTGACTGTAATAGGGTATTTTCCTCTTTAAGGGCTGTTAGCTCAGAAGTGCAATATTGTGTTTGACAGTCAATATCATCTACCCTCAATTCCAGTTCAGCTGTTCTCTGACCAATTTCTTTAGTTTCCTTAGTTAGTTTATCTGTGATATGGTCAGAAGTCTGTTTCAATGCTTTCTGTAACATAACTTCAAATGTAGCAAACATATCAGACTGTGTTACATTTTGAACTGGATTGATAACATTGTCAAGTTTAGCTTTGTCAGCCTGTGTTTTTTGTCTGGAAGGCTGTGGTTTCCCAGCCTGTGAAGCGCTGTGCTGTGAGGAGATAGATGACGCCGCCATCTTAGCCGCCAGACTGAGAGCCGCCAGTCTGAGAGCCGCTTCAGATTTGTAATTGGCTTTAAATTTGCTTTTTGGTCCTTTCAGGACCATAATATATGTTTAGTAAGGCGCTGGGGAGGTTTACCTACAATTTTGTAGTATTTTGCAAGCCGCTGGGACCTGTAGTTCTCCGGTCCGAACTCCCGAGGAGCGGAGCTCTAAGGCGGCATTACCGTTCCCTCAGGCATCCGCGCATGCACCCGGTATGCAATTTTTTATACTTTACCCTTTACTGTGTTTTATTGTTAACCATTTTTTTTGTCTTCAGGTACGCCATTCACAACTTTGAGTGGTTATACCAGAATGCTGACTGCAGGTTTAGGTATCATCTTAGTATCATTCTTTTCAGCCAGCGGTCGGCTTTCATGTAAAAGCAATCCTAGCGGCTAATTAGCCTCTAGACTGCTTTTACAAGCAGTGGGAGGGAATGCCCCCCCACCGTCTTCCGTGTTTTTCTCTGGCTCTCCTGTCTCAACAGGGAACCTGAGAATGCAGCCGGTGATTCAGCCAGCTGACCATAAAGCTGATCAGAGACCAGAGTGGCTCCAAACATCTCTATGGCCTAAGAAACCGGAAGCTACGAGCATTTCATGATTTTGCAGGATGTAAACAGCGCCATTGGAAAATTGGGAAAGCATTTTATCACACCGATCTTGGTGTGATCAGATGCTTTGAGGGCAGAGGAGAGATCTAAGGTCTAATAGACCCCAATTTTTTCAAAAAAGAGTACCTGTCACTACCTATTGCTATTATAGGGGATATTTACATTCCCTGAGATAACAATAAAAATTATAAAAAAAAAATTAAAGGAACAGTTTAAAAATAAGATAAAAAAGCAAAAAAATTATAAAAAAAAAAAAAAAGGACCCCTGTCCCCCCCTGCTCTCGCGCTAAGACGAACGCAAGCGTTGGTTTGGCATCAAATGTAAACAGCAATTGCACCATGCATGTGAGGTATCACCGCAAAGGTCAGATCGAGGGCAGTAATTTTAGCAGTAGACCTCCTCTGTAAATCTAAAGTGGTAACCTGTAAAGGCTTGTAAAGGCTTTTAAAAATGTATTTATTTTGTTGCCACTGCACGTTTGTGCGCAATTTTAAAGCATGTCATGTTTGGTATCCATGTACTCGGCCTAAGATCATCTTTTTTATTTCATCAAACATTTGGGCAATATAGTGTGTTTTAGTGCATTAAAATTTTAAAAAGTGTGTTTTTCCCCCAAAAATGCGTTTGAAAAATCGCTGCGCAAATACTGTGTGAAAAAAAAAAATTAAACACCCACTATTTTAATCTGTAGGGCAATATAATGTTTGGGGGTTCAAAGTAATTTTCTTGCAAAAAAAATAATTTTTTCATGTGAACAAAAAGTGTCAGAAAGGGCTTTGTCTTTAAGTGGTTAGAAGAGTGGGTGATGTGTGACATAAGCTTTTAAATGTTGTGCATAAAATGCCAGGACAGTTCAAAACCCCCCCAAATGACCCCATTTTGGAAAGTAGACACCCCAAGCTATTTGCTGAGAGGCATGTTGAGTCCATGGAATATTTTATATTGTGACACAAGTTGCGGGAAAGAGACACATTTTTTTTTTTTTTTTTTTGCACAAAGTTGTCACTAAATGATATATTGCTCAAACATGCCATGGGAATATGTGAAATTACACCCCAAAATACATTCTGTTGCTTCTCCTGAGTACGGGGATACCACATGTGTGAGACTTTTTGGGAGCATAGCTGCGTACGGGACCCCGAAAACCAAGCACCGCCTTCAGGCTTTCTAAGGGCGTAAATTTTTGATTTCACTCTTCACTGCCTATCACAGTTTCGGAGGCAATGGAATGCCCAGGTGCCACAAACCCCCCCAAATGACCCTATTTTGGAAAGTAGACACCCCAAGCTATTTGCTGAGAGGTATAGTGAGTATTTTGCAAACCTCACTTTTTGTCACAAAGTTTTGAAAATTGAAAAAAGAAAAAAAACATTTTTTTCTTGTCTTTCTTCATTTTCAAAAACAAATGAGAGCTGCAAAATACTCACCATGCCTCTCAGCAAATAGCTTGGGGTGTCTACTTTCCAAAATGGGGTCATTTGGGGGGGTTTGTGCCACCTGGGCATTCCATGGCCTCCGAAACTGTGATAGGCAGTGAAGAGTGAAATCAAAAATTTACACCCTTAGAAATCCTGAAGGCAGAGATTGGTTTTCGGGGCCCCGTACGCGGCTAGGCTCCCAAAAAGTCCCACACATGTGGTATCCCCATACTCAGGAGAAGCAGCTAAATGTATTTTGGGGTGCAATTCCACATATTCCCATGGCCTGTGTGAGCAATATATCATTTAGTGACAACTTTGTGCAAAAAAAAAAAATAATTGTCACTTTCCCGCAACTTGTATCAAAATATAAAATATTCCTTGGACTCAACATGCCACTCAGCAAATAGCTTGGGTTGTCTACTTTCCAAAATGGGGTCATTTGGGGGGGTTGTGCCATCTGGGCATTTTATGGCCTTCAAAACTGTGATAGGTAGTGAGGAGTGAAATCAAAAATGTACGCCCTTAGAAATCCTGAAGGCGGTGATTGGTTTTCGGGGCCCCGTACGCAGCTAGGCTCCCAAAAAGTCTCACACATGTGGTATCCCCGTACTCAGGAGAAGCAGCTGAATGTATTTTGGGGTGCAATTCCACATATGCCCATGGCCTGTGTGAGCAATATATAATTTAGTGACAACTTTTTGTAATTTTTTTTGTCATTATTCAATCACTTGGGACAAAAAAAATAATATTCAATGGGCTCAACATGCCTCTCAGCAATTTCCTTGGGGTGTCTACTTTCCAAAATGGGGTCATTGGGGGGGGTTGTACTGCCCTGCCATTTTAGCACCCCAAGAAATGACATAGGCAGTCATAAACTAAAAGCTGTGTAAATTCCAGAAAATGTACCCTAGCTTGTAGACGCTATAACTTTTGCGCAAACCAATAAATATACAGTTATTGACATTTTTTTTACCAAAGACATGTGGCCGAATACATTTTGGCCTAAATGCATGACTAAAATTGAGTTTATTGGATTTTTTTATAACAAAAATTAGAAAATATCATTTTTTTCCAAATTTTCGTTTTTTTTTCCGTTTATAGAGCAAAAAGTAAAAACGGCAGAGGTGATCAAATACCATCAAAAGAAAGCTCTATTTTTGGGAAGAAAAGGACGCAAATTTCGTTTGGGTACAGCATTGCATGACCACGCAATTAGCAGTTAAAGTGACGCAGTGCCAAATTGTAAAAAGTGCTCTGGTCAGGAAGGGGGTAAATCCTTCCGGGGCTGAAGTGGTTAAATGACTTTTTTTTCCTTTAGAAATGTAATTTTGTAAAGGGACTGTTCTAAACACGAAACTGTGCCACTTTACAGGCATACTATAGACACCCCCCCACGTATGAAATTTAAAGGAAAATGTAACTTTTATTGTTTCACTTTAAACATTAATAAAATCACTGCTCCCGAAAAAACGGCCGTTTTTAAAACTTTTTTTGCATTGATACATGTCCCCTGGGGCAGGACCCAGGTCCCCAAACATGTTTTATGACAATAACTTGCATATTAACCCTTAAAATTAGCACTTTTGATTTTTCACATTCGTGTCCCATAGACATTAATGGTCTTCACGTGTTCGAACTAATTTTTTGCCTGTTCGCATGTTCTGCTGCGACCCGAACTGGGGGTGTTCGGCTCATCCCTACCTGCCTTATATTTTCATGCTTACCAGGGATATTCAGTCAGGAGAGGCAGGTGAAGCAGAGCCTCACCTGCCAAGAACATGCCAAGCTTTGTGGGTCGTAGCTCGGCAACCTGGGGTTACAGAGACCCCAAATATGGGGCTCAGAATGGTCACAGGTGCCAGAAGTCCCACCCTTTACAGCAAGGAGCACATGGAAGAGCAAACGCATAAAAGACAAAATCATCTATCCATCAGAATGCATGTGCTTACACTGTAGAGACCTTCAGAGATTTAGAAAGGTTAGGACTGTAAGCGATACACAGGGTGCCATGAAGAGGCCTTCTCCACAGTGGAAGCACATGCATTCTGATGGATAGATAATTTTGTCTTTCATGTGTTTGCCATTCCATGTGCTCCTTGCTGTGAAGGCCAGCTATAGGTGGGGGCAGGGGCCATCTCTTTGTTACTGGTGTAAATTTGGTCAGGGGACACATTGGGCAAGCTTTGCTGCCATTGTGCTATGTGCTGGGTGTCCAGTGTGCCCCTGTGCCTTTAAATGAGGACTGGGCTACCTCCAGGCCTACCTACCCCTCATCTATCCATCAGAATGCATGTGCTTCCATTGTGGAGGGCTTCATAAATTTAGAAAGGTTAAAACTGCAAGTGATACACAGGGTGCTGTGAAGAGGTCTTGCAGCTTACGCACGCTGGTTGGTGAGTTGAGCTGGGAATTTTTCTCTGGTTTTGTCTTTCATTCTTTCTTGTTCCCCTTTCTTGCTCCTGTACATATAGTGAGGAAAAAAAAGTATTTGATCCCCTGCTGATTTTGTACATTTACCCACTGACAAAGAAATTATCAGTCTATAATTTTATTGGTAGGTTTATTTTAACAGTGAGAGATAGAATAACAACAAAAATATCAGAAAAATGCAGCTCAAAAAAAGTTATAAATTGATTTGCATTTTAATGAGTAAAATGATGAGTAAAATGATCCCCTATCAAACAGCAAGATTTCTGGCTCCCATGTGTCTTTTATACAGGTAACGAGCTGAGATTAGGAGCACTCTCTTAAAGGGAGTGTTCCTAATCTCAGTTTGTTATCTGTATAAAAAACACCTGTCCACAGAAGCTACCAATCAATCAGATTCCAATCTCTCCACCACGGCCAAGACCAAAAATCTGTCCAAGGATGTCAGGAACAAGATTGTAAACCTACACAAAGCTGGAATGGGCTACAAGACCATCGCCAAGCAGCTTGGTGAGAGGGTAACAACAGCTGGTGCAATTATTCGCAAATGGAAGAAAGACAAAATAACTGTAAATCTCCCTCGGTTTGGGCTCCATGCAAGATCTCACCTCATGGAGTTTCAATGATCATTAGAATGGTGAGGAATCAGCCCAGAACTACACGGGAGAATCATGTCAATGATCTCAAGGCAGCTGGGATCATAGTCACCAAGAAAACAATCAGTAAGACACTACGCCATGAAAGACTGAAATCCTTCAGTGCCCGCAAAGTCCCCCTGCTCAAGAAAGCACATGCACAGGCCCGTCTGAAGTTTGCTAATGAACATTTGAATGATTCAAAGAAGAATTGGGTGAAAGTGTTGTAGCCAAATGAGACCAAAATTGAGCTCTTTGGCATAAACTCAGCTCGCCATGTTTGGAGGAGGAGGAATGCTGCCTATGACCCCCAAGAACACCATTCCCACTGTCAAACATGAAGGTGGAAACATTATGCTTTGGGGGAGTTTTCCTGCTAAGGGGACAGGACAACTTCACTGCATAAAATGGACCATGGACAGGGCCATGTACCATCAAATCTTGGGTGAGAACCTCCATCCCTCAGCCAGGGCATTGAAAATAGGTCATGGATGGGTATTCCAGCATGACAATGACCAAAACACGTGGCCAAGGCAACAAATGAGTGGGTCAAGAAGAAGCACATTAAGTTCCTGGAGTGGCCTAGCCAGTCTCCAGAACTTAATCCCATAGAAAATATGTAGAGGGAGCTGAAGGTTCCTGCTACCAAATGTCAGCCTCAAAACCTTAATGACTTGGAGAAGATCTGCAAAAAAAAATCCCTCCTGAGATGTGTGGAAACGATGTGGCCAACTACAAGAAACATCTGACCTCTGTGATTACCAACAAGGGTTTTGCCCCCAAGTACCAAGTCATGTTTTGCAAAGGGGTCAAATACTTATTTCACTCATTAAAATGCAAATCAATTTATATATAAATATCAATTTATTTAAAATGCGTTTTCCTGTCTCTCACTGTTAAAATAAACCTACCGTTAAAATTATAGACTGATCATTTCTTTGTCAGTGGGCAAACGTACAAAATCAGAAGGGGGTCAAATACTTTTTCCCTTACTGTATCTACCTCTGCCATTGATTTAAACTCTGTCTCAAAGTTTGATATTTGGAGCTGGAAGAAAATAAAAAAATATATATGTAAAAGATTTAGGCCTCATGCACACTTGATGTTATAAAAAAGCCAGTAGCATTAGCTGAAGAAAGCTGTGGCTGTCAAGTGAGTTTTTCAGCTTTTTTTGCAGTAGCATTTTTGTAGCTTTTTTAAACAAAATTATTCTCCCACAAAAGCTTATGGCTCAGGAACGCATAATAGCCAAGTTTTTCAGAGTTATGCCCCGTACACATGGTCGGTCCGATGTGTGTAGGCTCCATCAGACATTTTCCATTGGAATTTCCGTCACACAAAATTTGAGATCTGGATCTGAAATTTTTCCGACAACAAAATCCATTGTCGTAAATTCTGATCGTGTGTACACAATTCCTACTCACAAAGTTCCACGCATGCTTGGAATCAAGCAGAAGAGCCACACTGGCTATTGCACTTCATTTTTCTTGGCTCTTCGTATGTGTTGTATAGGGATGAGCTTTGAGTTTGAGTCAAACTCATGTTAGACTCGAACATCGGCTGTTCGCCAGTTCACTGAACAGCAAACAATTTGGGGTGTTCGCGGCAAATTCGAAAGCCTTTAAAAGTCTATGGGAGAAATCAAAAGTGCTAATTTTAAAGGCTTATATGCAAGTTATTGTCATAAAAAGTGTTTGGGGACCTGGGTCCTGCTCCAGGGGACATGGATCAATGCAAAAAAAGTTTTAAAAACGACCGTTTTTTCAAGAGCAGTGATTTTAATAATGCTTAAAGTGAAACAATAAAAGTGTAATATTCCTTTAAATTTCATACCTGGGGGTGTCTATAGTATGCCTGTAAAGGGGCGCATGTTTCCCGTGTTTATAACAGTTTATCAGCAAAATGACATTTCAAAGGAAAAAAAGTCATTTAAAACTACTCTCGGCTATTAATGAATTGCCGGTCCGACAATACACATAAAAGTTTATTGATAAAAACGGCATGGGAATTCCCCACAGGGGAACCCCGAACCAAAATTTAAAAAAAAAATGACGTGAGGGGTCCCCCTAAATTCCATACCAGGCCCTTCAGGTCTGGTATGGATTTTAAGGAGAACCCCGTGCCAAAATTCTCCCCAAAAATCCATACCAGACCCTTATCTGAGCACACAACCTGGCAGGCCACAGGAAAAGAGGGGGGGACGAAAGAGCGCCCCCCCTCCATAACCGTACCAGGCCACATGCCCTCAACATTGGGAGGGTGCTTTGGGGTAGCCCCCCAAAACACCTTGTCCCCATGTTGATGGGGAAAAGGGCCTCATCCCCACAACCCTTGCCCAGTGGTTGTGGGGATCTGCAGGCGGGGGGCTTATCAGAATCTGGAAGCCCCCTTTGACAAGGGGACCCCCAGATCCCGGCCCTCCCCCCTGTGTGAAATGGTAAGGGGGTACAAAAGTACCCCTACCATTTCACAAAAAAGTGTCAAAAATGTTAAAAATGACAAGAGACAGTTATTGACAATTCCTTTATTTAAATGCTTCTTCTTTCTTCTTTCTTCTATCTTCTTTCTTCTATCTTTTATCTTCCTTCGGTTTCTTCCTTCATCTTCTTCTTCTTCTGGTTCTTCTGGTTCCTCTGGTTCTTCCTTCATGGTGCCGGCGTCTTCTTCCCTTCGTCCGCATCCAGCATGGTGGGAGGCTCCCGCTGTGTGACGCTTCTCCTCTTCTGACAGTCGTTAAATAACGGAGGGCGGCATCCTCCTCCGCAGCGCTGGCATCTTCTTCCCTTCGTCTTCTGGGCCGCTCCACATCCAGCATGGTGGGAGGCTCCCGCTGTGTGACGCTTCTCCTCTTCGGTGACCCAGCCCCTGTCTGATGCACGGGGACTTGACGGGAACTTCCCTGTGGCATTCCCTGTTATGTCAGAGGGGGCAGACAGGTAAGTCACCATGTGTCAGAGGGGGTGGGGTCACCGGGTGGCCCCGCCCTCTGTTATTTAAGAACCGTTAGAAGAGGAGAAGTGTCACACAGCGGGAGCCTCCCACCATGCTGGATGTGGAGTGGGCCAGAAGATGAAGTGAAGAAGACGCCGGCACTGCGGAGGAGGATGCCAGACGAGAACACTGGAGGAAGAACCAGAAGAACCAGAAGAAAAAGAAGATGGAGGAAGAAACCAAAGGAAGAAAGAAGATAGAAGATAGAGGAGAGAAGAAGCATTTAAATAAAGGAATTGTCAAAACTGTCATTTTTAACATTTTTGACACTTTTTTTGTGAAATGGTAGGGGTACTTTTGTACCCCCTTATCATTTCACACAGGGGGGAGGGCCGGGATCTGGGGGTCCCCTTGTTAAAGGGGGCTTCCAGATTCCAATAAGCCCCCCGCCTGCAGACCCCCACAACCACCGGGCAAGAGTTGTGGGGATGAGGCCCTTTTCCCCATCAACATGGGGACAAGGTGTTTTGGGGGGCTACCCCAAAGCACCCTCCCATTGTTGAGGGCATGTGGCCTGGTACGGTTCAGGAGGGGGGCTCTCTCGTCTCCCCCTTTTTTCTGCAGCCTTCCAGGTTGCGTTCTCGGATAAGGTTCTGGTATGGGTTTTTGGAGAGACCCCACGCCATTTTTTAAAAAAATTTTGGCGCGGGGTTCCCCTTAAAATCCATACCAGGCCTGAAGGGTTTGGTATAGATTTTGAGGGGGAACCCACGCCATTTTTAAAAAAAAATTTGGCCGGAGTTCCCCTTAATATCCATACCAGACCTGAAGGGCCTGGTATAGAATTTAGGGGGACCCCACGTCATTTTTAAAAAAAAATTTTAGTTCAGGTTCCCCTGTGGGGAATTCCCATGCTGTTTTTATCAATGAACTTTTATGTGTATTGTTGGACCGGCAATTCATTAATAGCCGCGAGTAGCTTTAAATGACTTTTTTTCCTTTGAAATATCATTTTGCTGTCAGACTGTTCAAAACACGGGAAACATGCTCCCCTTTACAGGCATACTATAGACACCCCCCAGGTACGAAATTTAAAGAAATATTACACTTTTATTGTTTCACTTTAAGCATTATTAAAATCACTGCTCCCGAAAAAACGGCCGTTTTTAAAACTTTTTTTTGCATTGATCCATGTCCCCTGGGGCAGGACCTAGGTCCCCAAACACTTTTTATGACAATAACTTGCATATAAGCCTTTAAAATTAGCACTTTTGATTATTCATGTTCGTGTCCCATAGACTTTAACGGTGTTCGCGTGTTCAAACTAATTTTTTGCCTGTTCGCATGTTCTGGTGCGAACCAAACAGGGGGGTGTTCGGCTCATCCCTAGTGTTGTACGTCACTGCGTTCTTGACGTTCGGAATTTCCGACAAGATTTGTGTGACCGTGTGTATGCAAGACAAGTTTGAGTCAACATCCATCGTAAAAAATCCATGGATCTTGTTGTTGGAATGTCTGATCGTGTGTACGGGGCATTAGAGTGTTTTTACAGCTGAAAAAATTCTCTCAAAACCTACTAGTTGGACACATAGGATAACATGCTGGAGAGTTTATCGGCTGCAGAAAAAAATGTCTGAAGCCAAAAACAGCAGCTGTAAAAACTTCCAGTGTCCATGAGGCCTAAATGTAGTTTGTCCTTTTCTAGACCATATCAAACAATTGCACAGCAAACATGTTGGGGTGTCTTTCACAATTCCAAACAAACAAATGGGGAAGAAAGGCTGAACCTTTACAAAGGGTGTTTATGTGCAAAGAAGTATGAGCCATGTGTGCAACAAGAACACTGCAGAACTATAAAGCCAAATGCTGGTATGAACATACAGAAATGAGGGGGGGCATGCGCAAAGGACTCCAAGATGGTTGCTTAAGCCTGGAGCTCTGCTTCACCCCGGCCAATCTGTGCACCTCATTACTGCCTGTGACTAACAGGACAGCAGACAGCCACCCCAGCACCTTGGGGACACCCCCGGGAGCCGATTTATGTACAAGGGGATGGCCAGGAGAGACCTACAGCCACATCTCAGCCGGGAACCAGACCGGTTTGCATCCAAGATGGTGACCGCAACATAGGCTTGCTCTGACATGGAGGAGGAGATGCCAGCACTTACAGCTCTTCACTCCCCACTGGCAGCACCAGGCTCCACAGTGAGTACTGGCCTCACAGAGGCACCCTCCCCAGCCTCCACAGAATCATTAATAGGCCACACAATGGAGGACTTACTATTCTCCCCTATGGGGCAAAATGAGGCCTACCCAGCTTCTCCTCATCAGCCTGGGCTCCCTCACACAGACTCACTCATCAACACAGCAGACCTGTTCAACAAGTTATCAGAGCTACTGGACAGGGGCCTGACTGTCACAGCAGCTAAAATCACAGGGGAAATTAAGGCTGACTTTCAGAACTTGGGGGACAGAATGGAGGCTATTGGACACAAGCTTGATAATACAGTAGCTAGGACCAACCAAAACTCTGACCACATCCAGATTTTACAGGACCAACTGGACACAGCCCTCTCAAGGATTGATGACCTCGAGAACAGATCGCGCAGATATAACTTTAGAATGAGGGGCCTCCCGGAGGCGATTACTGCTGTCTTAACAGCAGTCCAGGACTTTATTAAACACCTCCTTCCTGGCATCCCCCCACATAAGCTGGAATTAGACCGTGCTCACAGAGCATTGGGCCCCCCACGGAAAGATGGAGCCTCTAAGGATATAGTGATCAAACCACACTTCTATTCTGTGAAGGAGGAGATCATGAAAAAATCTTAAATGCAAACGCCTCTACTTTGCCAAAACCATCCAGTGCAGATTTTTGCGGACATCTCCCCATCAACCATACAAAGACAGAGGGCCCTGAAACCACTGCTGAATGTCCTCACACAGAAAGACATTAAATACCGGAGGGCCTCCGCCGTTCGCGCTCAAATTCTCCTTCAAGTCCAAACCCTACTCCTTCACCACCAGAAGGGGAAAAGTTGTTCCTGAGCCTGAGGCTTATCACGCTTGGCCCACCTCACAACCCCCCTACCGGGAGCCACCAAAAGCCAACTATCCAGCCCTTTATCTCCATTGTGGAATAAGAACACCTTCAAGCATCCTAAGGAAAGAAGACCTCCCTGATTCAAGAAGTATCCTAATCGCCACACCTACCATACTGAATTTACCCAGTCTCCAGGAGTTACACCGTTTATAAAATCCTTCTCCGAGACACTCACAAGTTGATTTATAGTTGATCCTTTTTCAAAATTCATAACTTTCCGGCCAGTTGGCCCCTGATATTTCTACACTTTCCAGACCAGATCCCCGAGGAAGACAACATTTAAACTTTACTACTTGAAACCAAGCTCGGATCCATGAGATGAGAAACTGTAGTACCTTAAAAGCATCCCGTACTTGAAAGGACTTCCTAAGCAACTCATTCCCTTCACCATTTGGCCTTACCCACCTTACCTCAGTCCCTAAACCTTTCCTCCTCCATGACCCCATTAACTTAATTTTCACCCTCCCACCCACCTCATCTACACCTTACCACACTGGACTTCCAGAATCTCCTTCTAAGATCCTAACCAAGATCCTACCCAATCCTGACTGGGTCGGATCTATTAGTATATATCAATTTACTAGTTGTAGTCAGATGTTTCTGTTTTTTTTAACAATTTACATACATTTTGGTGTGTCTAGGTGGAGTTTTTGTGCCCCCCCTACCTGATGGTTATGGATTCTCCATACCCACCTGGTGGGAACTTAACCTCACTTGTTGAGATGATAGATGGTACTAGGGGTGGAGAGAACACTTCTCTTCAGCCCATCGGGGCTCAGAGTGGGCTCCCCTCTACACATTTCTCTTTTTTTCTCCTTGCTTGTTCTTACCTGTTTTCTCTTTCAGCCGATCTCTATGAGCTCTCCATCTATACAATATCAACCAAGGTCCACAAATAACACGGGTCGGGATTCCACGTGCAGTCTAGGCGATCCTCTGAGGTGAGTGACAGAATATCAGGTGAGATTCAGGTGAGATTCCTTCCCCTCTGCTCGATGGCTAACGACTCTATTCCCTTTCCTCCACTGTGTATTGTGTCACACAATGCGCAGGAGATGAATTCACTGATAAAACGACGGAAAATTTTATATTCTATGCATTCACAAGAAATAGACATCATCCTACTTCAGGAGACACACTTCCCAGGGTGGTATAAGCCCTCTTTCCTGCATTCCAAATACCCCACGTTCTTTCTTTCAAATGGGGAAAGAAAATCCAAGGGAGTGGCAATCCTAATAAGTGTAAATTTACACCTTACCTGGAACACAGTCATTTATTCTCATAAAAGGCACCATAGATGACCAATTATACTCCTTTATTTCATACTATACACCCAATCAGGGACAGGCCGCTTTTTTCTAGACGATGCTTAAAATGCTAGACCATGGTGGGAGGGACTGTGATATATGGGGCGACTCAAATACTGCCCTGGACCAAGGTCTAGATAAATCCAGACCCCCTGGATCCAAACTTATCAGACCCCCCCAAACGGAGCCTAAAAATAGCTAAGTTAATTCATCTACAAGGTTTAGTCGATGCATGGAGAGAGATGAATCCAACTAAGAGGGATTACACACACTTCTCGTGTCCCCGCCAGTCCTACGCTAGGATCGACCATATTTTCATTTCCACTGCTATCATCCCTGCCATAGTTAAATCAGCATTCAGGACACAGTGTGGTCGGACCACTCTATAATCACACTCACCCTAAAGAGAGGCTACATTCCCTCTAGATTCCTTCAGTGGGAACTTAACAAATCCATCCTCAGGGACCCGGTTAGGGCTATGGAAATAGAAAAAGCCATAAAATAATATTTCCTTCTAAACAGGGTTGAGGGGGTGTCAGCTGAAACTCTATGGGTGGGCAAAACAATCCAAATCTCCTCACAAATTAAAAAAGAACGAATGGCAGACATTGAAAGACTAGAAAGAAAATTCAAAAACCTGAAAAGCCTCCATAAATGAAACCCCAAACGAATGCACACAGATAAACTCGATGCAGTCCATCTCTCCCTAAATCTGTCTCTCACCCAAGACCGAAAGGATATATAAAATGAAAATAGTGTTGACTGCGCTAGCCCAATATCTTAGCATTGAATACACCACTCTTGTTCAACCGTGAAATAAATCATATAAATGACAAAAAAATGGGATATAAAATTGTGCACAATGGTATATAATTGTTATCACATACTATCAATCTTTAGCTTTATCATAACCATAAACACATACCCTAAATGTACTTCAACATAACACCAATATAAACGTCCAATATCTGTGTATTTGATTCTAAATTTTAATGTCCAATTATTATAGATATTGTGCAATGTGCCAGTTTACACGGGGAATCCCCGTGTGGACTATCCACTGTGAATATATTATTCATGTGCTCTTAAATTATTCATCCGTGATTGCTTTTGACTATTTCACCACTCCAGTGACAACACCACCACATGGATTGGCCACTCACCAGATAATGGTATAAATGCGCCTTTGGTTCATTAAGAAGGGTTAACCACTCCACTTATCATACAACAAGAATCCAGGTATCACTACCGAGACTCAAAAAAGTAGCTACCTTTGCAGCAGAAAATCTGGACCGCTTGGTTCAAAAAAAATATACAAAATTTATTTGTGATGATACACCGATACAATTCATCATGGGAAAAAATGCAATACAACTCCATACATTATGTTTCCAGGGGTCCCATACTGGAGATGCATGACCCGGATTGCCTAAAAATATACATACACAGACAAACGACAACACACACACCACATACACTACCCTAATAAAACAATTGGACAAGGAAAAAACACACCACTCCCACACATACACACAAAACAAGTCCGGACGCCGGCAGGCAAGCCTTACTCGCAGAAAAAAAGAACAGCGATGTTAGATAAAAATTATAAAATATGCATGAAAAAGGTGATGTGGCAATGCCTAAAAATTCACCAAGCTGTGCTGATTTTCTGCAAGTAATCCCTGGGGGGAAGGTGATATTATTGGTTGAGGATCAAATACATATATGCACACATACGTGTGATTGGCATATCTTGTAGGATTGGAATTTTCAGAAATTGGAAATACATATGAGATGAAATCACCAACTGAGAGACACTGATCTTGAAAAGTCACTTGCGTATTTCTGATACATGGGGATCAATGCTATAGTTGATAAATAGCAGATCATGCGTTTAAAAAGTTTTTTCCTGAGGGGGCGTGGCCAACTGCCGGGCAAGATGGACGTGTAATTACACAGCTCCTGCACCGACCGGAATATAAACCGACATCCCCGCTATTCTGGTAACCATCAGTGACTACTGAGACCACCGGAACACTGGCTTACCCCCACACATCATCCGAGATGAACCGCAAATGAAAAGAATACAGTCAGCCTAAGAAACTGACAGATTACTACACACAGCCGAAAATCTAAGATGGCGCCCGCGGCCCTGAATGCGGAATTTCGGCGGCCTATACAGATCTCCCTGATGCAGATGACCTGCTAATATCTCCACAACTCCACTCTCTTGATGCCTCACCATCATCCCCTGCTTCCTCGACCAGCAACAGCCCAGTAAAAACGCGGATGTGCCTGGATGCAGATTCAGCAGTATCTGAGGTGAGCCCTGTGCCTGATGCAGCCCCAGCTCATCCATCCCCCATAGCAGACTTCCCTACCACAAACCAACCTGTATTAGACACTACAATGAAGGAGATGCTCATCTCTCTTCAGAGCTCCCTTCACAATGACATATCTAATATGTTCCTCAGATTCTCCTCACAAATGAACCATATGGGACATAAAATGAACATTGTTGAGAAACAGATGGGAGAAATGACCGAAACTGTCAATGATCTGGTAGATGCCCATGATCATACACGAGATGAACAGCAATGGATGAGGGCCAAAATGGCGGACTTCGAGGACAGGTCCCGCCATAATAATGTCAAGATCAGAGGGGTCCCTGAGTCTGTCCTACCACATGATCTAAACACATATGCCAGGAAATTGATTTCCACACTCCTGCCTGATCTCACCCCCATGGAAACCATAATCGACCGCATTCACCGCCTCCCTAAACCCCCGCATCTCCCGGCCGAAGTCCCACGTGATACTCTGATGAGAATTCATTTTTTTCATACTAAAGACCAACTTCTATTCAAATCGAGACATCTGGACCAGCTGCCTGCCCCGTATACTCGCCTCCAATTGTACGCTGACCTTTCGCAGCATACTCGTCAATTAAGGAGACAACTGAACACCATTACCAAACCACTTAATAACCACAAGATCCCCTACCAATGGGGCTTTCCCACCAAGATCATAGTCACCAAGAATGGGACCAAGCATAATATCTCCACAGTGGAGGAAGGCCTCAAATTACTCCACCTATGGGGAATTATTCCCGATCCACCCAAAACAGCACAACTAAACCGCAGAGAAAACTCTCCACACTCCACTGACAACCGCCACTCCGGTAAGCACTAATCTATACCTGAATAGTGGGCCCACAAATGACCAACTTTACCACAACTCCGGTCGGATGCCTTGCTCGTTGCAACTTGCTCCACGAACTTACACCCCACTACAACACAGCAGTACCAGTTTTACTTAACTGCTGTCAGTTCCTGTATTTTTGTCTACCTTTTTTCCTACTAAATTTTGTTTTCTCCTTACCCTAAGTTTTCTTTACCCAACATCTCTTCTTCCTGAGAGCACGCGGAAGAAAAAGGACACGAGTACCTCGAACGCCGGACCTTTCTACGCAACAGCACCTATCTACTAACTGTGAGTAAGAACTTGCCACATATTCTTTCTTACACCATCCGCCAAGATGACCAAATTCCTCTCACTAAACGCCAAAGGGCTAAATCACCCAGCAAAAGGAGCCTCACTATGGTGCACAGCCCAGAAATCCTCATGTGACATAATCTGTGTGCAAGAAACACACTTTAAAAGATCTGCAATGCCGCACTGCAGTAACAAATCTTTTCCCCATATTTACCATGCTCCAGGCCCCACCAAGAAAAATGGAGTTCTAATCGCAATCAAACATACAATCAACTTCACACTCCATAACAGTATGGTTGATGAAGACGGTAGATATCTGGCCCTAGATTGTACCCTAGACAATGCTAGATACACTATTGTCACGGTGTATGCGCCCAACACTAAACAAATCAAATTCCTTTCTAAGCTGATGCCCAAAATCGCCAAATTCCATCAAGGAAATCTCGTTATCTGCGGAGATTTCAACATCGTTCCAGATAACTCCCTAGATGCCTCCTCACGCATGACTAGACTTGCTTCACCTATGGGACAGTTCCTAAGAAACCATGACTTATATGGATGTATGGAGATGCCACCATCCCACTGAGAGGGACTACTCCTTCCTTTCCCATCGACACAATTCATACACCAGAATCGATTACTTCCTAGTCGACAAGTGGACTCTACCAAAAATTTCTGAGTCATCTTTAGACACGATAACATGGTCCGACCATGCCCCAGTGACTATAACCATCAAGTCTTTGCCTACCTCTTCACCTATGAAGCTATGGAGAGCCAATGCCTCAATTATTCAATCACCTGAACATTCAGTCACAATCCATAAACATTTGGAAGAATTTTTTGATCTGAACCAGGGTTCGACATCGAGCAACACTATCTTATGGAACGCTCACAAAGCGGTCATCAGAGGGATTCTTATCCAAATAGGAGCTAGAGAGAAAAGGAGGAGATCACAGCGTCTTGACACCATCACCTCCCAAATTAAAACAGCAGAAGCCCAAAACCAATTAACTCCCGATCCTGCCCTTAGAGAAAAACTTGTACTTCTCAGACAAGAATTAAGAAACTTATTACTAGAAACATATGATAGAGCCCAGAAAAGGTTTAAGGCTAATCACTACTCCACTGGCAATAAGGCAGGGAAAGCCATGGCACTCACAATCAAAGGTCATCATATTAAAAACAAAATATCTCACCTCTATCATCCCTCCACACAACAAAAACTGATAGATCCTCAAGCTATAGCAGAAGCGTTTAGTCATTATTACGAAACACTTTATAATCTAAACAATGACTCCACTATTAGCCAACCAAGCCCAGAAGACATAGAAAACTTTTTGAAAGAAATTAATCTCCCCCAAGTCTCCCCCGATCAACTAACAATGCTAAATGCTCCATTCTCTCCAATGGAAGTTTTAGATACCATCACATCCCTGCCATCTAACAAATCCCCTGGACCAGACGGTCTCACCGGGGAGTACTATAAACAATTCAGTACCATCCTAGCTCCTTTCTTAGCTCTAATGTGCAATGACGCTGCCTCCTCCTCTTCTCTCCCACAGGAAATGTTAAATGCCTTAATCATCACGTTACCGAAGCCAGGAAAGGATCCTACCTCACCGCAAAACTTTAGACCCATATCGCTTCTAAATGTTGACACAAAAATTTATGCCAAACTCATAGCAAACAGGTTAGTAAATATTATGCCTTCGCTAATTCACCCTGATCAATCCGGGTTCACAAAAGGTAGGCAAACATTTGATGCAACTCGCAGACTCATTAATATAGTACACATTGCGGACTCTGAGCGAACGCCTTCTCTGCTTCTATCCCTAGATGCAGAGAAGGCGTTCGACAGAGTCAATTGGGCCTATCTCCAGGCTACACTCCTTAAATTTGGTCTCCAAGGCCACATTCTTTCCGCAATAATGGCTTTATACTCAAAACCTTCAGCCCAGGTCTATACCTCTGAGATGCTATCTAAACCATTCCCAATTTCTAATGGCACTCGTCAGGGCTGCCCCTTATCACCCATCATCTTCAACTTAATAATGGAACCCCTGGCCAAACATATTAGATTAAACAAGTCCATTACAGGATTCCAAATTGGAAAATTGGAACACAAGATCAACCTGTTTGCTGACGACGTCATCATGATGGTAACCAACCCCATATCCTCCCTGGCTTCGATACAATCTGTATTACAAAGATTTAGTACCATTTCTTATTACAAGGTCAACGAAAACAAGTCATATATTCTAGACCTAGGTTTAGATGCCATAACTAGCAACCTTCTACGCAACTTCTATACATATCCATGGGCAGACACAGGTATATCATATCTAGGAATTACACTAACCAAATGCACCAGAAATCTTTTTACTAGCAACTACTTGGAAATGAAACAGATGCTTATTAAGGAAACCTCCAAACTGTCAAAATTTGAATTTTCTTGGGCTGGCAGACTAGCTGCCTTTAAAATGCTCATACTCCCTAGACTGCTCTACACATTCTGCACACTACCTATTCCACTTACTAACTCATACATCCGATCGCTACAATCCATTCTACACCACTACATGTGGCAAGGCAAGAAACCTAGATGTAGTCATACCAAAACTACCAAACACAAACTAGCGGGTGGCCTGGGATACGTAGATATTAAAGATTACTATCTAGCCACCATTCTATCTCAAATGAAGGAATGGATACACACACACCCATCCACACTATGGGAAAACATTGAAAACACCATGACTCCAGGGTCCAACCTTAAATGCTGGCTATTCAGCACTACAACTAAACACACAAATCTTTGCTTATACTCAACGACCATACAAGCGTCAGTTAAAGCCTGGATAATGTTACACTCTGCAAAATGGTCCCAATTACCCACCAAAAGTATCCCAATACCTATCCAAACCCTACAATTACTGACACTTGATTTGAATATTCCCAAATGGATAGCAGATCAAAATACCTGCACCACAGAACTCAGGTCTATGATACTACATAAACCCTTTACCCAACTCCAATCACAATACCAAGCACACTCCAAAGATTTCCCTAATTACGCCAGGATTCAACAATGTCTCTCAGCCCACCCACAATTATAAGGAGCATTACCACTTAAAATATGGAACTACTACTTCTCTAACAACACACCTACCAAAGGCACCTCACTAATATATTCCACACTACAAGAAAAATCAGTATTCCACAAATCTAAACCATATACAGACTGGGAAAAAGACTTACAGATACAGTTCTCTGAACATCAATGGCAAAAGGCCCTACAATCCATTTATAAATCCACTAGCTGCACCTCTCTCTGGGAATTAATGCATAAAATACACCTAAGATGTTACCTAACGCCACAGAGACTGACCAAATTTTACCCGCAATCCTCATCCACGTGTTGGAGAGAATGTAACCACACAGGCACCCTATCTCACATTCTATGGTCATGTCCAGCCTTAAAGGCTCTCTGGACAGAGGTGGAATACCTTATACAAGATATCTGTCACCTTCCCATCACACTTACCCCACAATTGGCCATACTGAACTTGACTACTGAATTACTGCCACCACCTTTCAGACTAGTAATTACACACATACTCCTAGCTACCAAATTACTCATAACTAGACGATGGAAAACAACATTATCCCCAACGCTGTCCGAAGTCATTACACTAGTTCACTCCCATTACGCGTATGAATCAATTATGTCAAAAGGAAAACCCTCATATTCCAAATTCCACAAGCTATGGCACCCCTGGTCGAATTGGTACACACAAAAACTTACCTGATAATTTTTCTGATACTACTATCACATACTCGAGCCGCGTTGCTCTACTCACTGAATATATAGCACCGCTCTCTACCTCCCTCCCCTACTCCTTTTGTCTCCTACCCCCCTCTCCACTCCCCTCATTTTTATTTCTATTTTAGTTCCAACTACCTTCTTTACTAATCTCTCTTACACGTTACATACAGTTTATTACGAGTACAAATACTACCATGAGTACTCTCAAGTTCTCCAAGGATTCTGGACATGCACCGGTCCATTCACATCCTCACACTTGAAAGTTTTACATTCTACACTTCTATGTTACTACCATCCTTTGGTAAGAACTGTTCAAGTTATCATACGTTGTTAAATAATTTACTTTTTGAACTATCTTTACACCAAGGAGAATGAAGGATCCCCTAATCACCCATGTTACAGCATGAGCCCATATGGGGTACATGGGGTTAATAACCCACACACTTTATCTTACCTTCATCACCTATCACAGATCTTATGTTTAAACCTCGAATGACGAATAAATACTGCTATGTAATTCTCTTGATTGTATTGCAATTTGAATGCGACTAATGACAATGACTGTTCAATATTGTACTTAATGCTTCAATAAAAATATTGAAACAAAAAAAAAGTTTTTTCCTCAAAATGAACAAGAGAGGACTTCATGTACCATTTAATGGCCTTAAGACGGAGGCATCAGGCATGTGGTACACCAATGTGTAGTCAATTATATAATTCAGGGAGGAGAGGTGCTGAGAAAGGCCCCTGATGGGGGGTTAGTCCCAGAGATGGCCCTCACAAGGCAGCTAATAGCGGCAGGGACAATTATCTATGAAGTGATACTTTATAACTTCCACATAGGCTGACTTGCTATTGTACAGATACGTCAGGCGTTTGCTTCACCTATTGCGCAGTCATCTCCTGCTTCAGTGGGTAATTGCATACACTGTATAGTATGTTGGCGTCTTACCGCTTCATGGGTTGCTCTGGATATTCATCTCCTTCCTGGTTATGTATCCCGTCTAATAGGTCATTCATTCCTGGTAGTCAGGGTGATTTTAGTTGCCTCCAGCCTCCAGCTTCATAGCCACTGCCGCTCGTGAGTTGAGTGAGTTGAAGCACCTCTGGTGCAGCAGCAGGAGGACTGACAGGAACACTGGATCCACTGGCAGGAACTCAGGAACAACAGGCAACAGGGAGGTGTTCTGTAGTACAACTGAAGCAGTGGAACAACTGGTAGATGAACCGGAACTCTTGGCAGGAACACTGGAACTGTAGACTGGGTAGAGAAGCACTGTAGCTAGCAGACACCCACGAACAAGCAGGCAGCAGGGAGGTGTTCTGTAGTACCACTGGAAGCACTAGCAAAGTCAGACAGGCCAGGTCAAACACAGGCAAGCAGAGCAGGTACAAAACGGAATCAGGAGAGTAGTCAGGGCATCGACCGGGTCGGCAACAGACAGGCAGGTAATAACTGAAGGATGAGGCAGGAGAATCGTCAGACAAGCCGAGGTCGGGGACTGGCAGCAAACAGGAGAAGTCAGGAACAAGCCGGGTAACAGGAATCAGGTAAACGGTTATACTGGAAGCTTAGGGTCACAGGGAACGCTGTAGACCGGACAGCAAGGAAGCATGCTGACAGGCACCCTTAAATAGGCCTAATGGCGCCAAAAGCTGTCACACTGCACGTCTGCACGGCCGAGTACCGATCGTACGTGCCCGTTCGTCTCACCGTGTACCCGCGTACACCCGCTCGCAGTAGCGCGCACCCGCATGCGTCCGTTCGCATCAATGCGAATGCGTCCTCCGGCTCTACTGACAGTAGTTCTTTTAACCGATCTTCCGCCGACGGCTGAACTAACAGGACGTCTTTCATGACACTGCCCCCCCAAGGGGCAGCCTCCGGATGCCCAACTGTGCCATCTTACTTGGATGAGATCTTTTAAAGGCAAGAATCAACCTCCTAGCATGGATGTTGGACTCCGGCTCCCAGGAGTTTTCCTCAGGCCCATACCCCTTCCATTTTACCAAGAACTGGACTTGATTAGGTCTCTTCCTACAATCCAGAATGGACTCAACCTCATATTCGGTTTCTCCATCAATGATCACGGGTTCAGGGGGATCGACCCTCCGGTTGACAAAAGGATCAGGAACTGCAGGTTTGAGTAGGGCAACATGAAAGACCAGGTGAATCCGGAATGATTCTGGTAGCTTTAGTTCGTAGGCCACATTATTAATTTTTCTTGTCACTGGAAAAGGACCCACAAACTTGGGACCCAATTTTTTGGAAGGACAAGCCAATCTTAGATTCAAAGTGGATAGCCAAACCAAATCTCCAGGTTTAAGATCAAGCTCCCCCCTTCTCTTCTTGTCAAACACCTCTTTGTTGTAGTTCTGGGTCCTTGCCATGGTCTCTTGCAGAAGCTTATTATTTGATTCGAAGAAGTTTAGGTTTTCTTGAACAGCTGGTACTGGACACTCCGGAATGTTATTGGACAAGAACAGAGGATGGAACCCATAATTTGCAAAAAATGGTGTTTGTTTTGTAGCGGAATGAACAGAGTTGTTGTATGCAAATTCGGCAAGGGGAAGAAGCGGAGCCCAATCATCCTGGGAGAACGAGGAAAAGCAACGCAGATACTGCTCCAGCGTCTGATTCGTTCTCTCCGTCTGGCCATTTGTTTGGGGGTGATAGGCAGAAGAGAAGGCAAGATCAATTTTCAGGGATTCACAAAGAGCTCTCCAAAACCTAGAGGTGAATTGTACCCCCCGATCAGAAGTAATATTGGCAGGGATGCCATGAAGCCTCACCACCTCCTTAATAAATGTCCTGGCAGTTTCAGCAGCAGTAGGGGTACCTTTCATTGGTAGGAAATGTGCCATCTTGGATAATCTATCCACTATTACGAAGATCGTAGTGTAGCTTTCAGAGGGTGGCAACTCGACAATAAAATCCATGGAGATCATCCTCCATGGCTTCTCCGGGACAGATAGTGATTTTAACAGGCCCCAGGCTTTAGACTTACTACCTTTATTTTGGATACAGGTGACACCTGCTTCCACGTAGTCCTTGCAGTCCTTTATTAATGATGGCCACCAGAACGTGCGCTGAAGAAGTTCAGATGTCTTATGTACTCCGAAATGGCCGGCTAACATATGGTCATGGCAAGAACTAAGAGCTGCCGTTCGCACCTCCTGAGGTACGAAGATCCTATCCTTAAACCACAGAAGATCATCTCTGGCCTGTAGGGTTGTATCAGGTTGAGTGGAAACGTTCGTGGAGGCTTGCTTGATCTGTGACAGTAGATCCCCTCGGAGTAGCAGCAAGTTCCCTGAGGACAAGATGGTATCTGGCGGAGAAGGTGCTTCCGAATCACTGTACATCCATGACAGAGCGTCAGGCTTGATATTTTTTGACTCGGGACGGTAGGTAATATGGAAAGAAAATCTAGTAAAGAAAAGTGCCCATCTGGCCTGTCGTGGTTTCAACCTCTTGGCAGTCTTTAAATATTCTAGATTCTTGTGATCTGTATAAACAAGAATCGGGTGGGCTGCTCCCTCTAACAGGTATCGCCATTCCTCCAGCGCAACTTTGATTGCTAACAATTCTCGATCACCCACATCATAGTTCTTTTCTGCTTCCGATAATTTACGGGAAAAAAAAGCGACTGGGTGCAGAAGAGCCCTAGGCCCCTGTCTTTGGGAGAGTACTGCACCGACCGCTATCTCCGATGCGTCCACCTCCAGGATGTAGGGTAACGTGGAATCAGGATGCTTTAAAACTGAGGCTGAGACAAACAGATCCTTCAGTGTAGTAAAGGCCATCTGAGCTTCCATAGACCAGTGGAACTTGAGGCCCTGTTGGGTTAATTTTGTAATGGGAGAAATGATGGTGGAGAATCCCTTGATGAATTTTCTATAAAAATTTGCAAATCCCACGAAACGTTGAATCCCTTTTTTGTCAGTAGGAGCGGGCCAGTCCAGAATGGCGGAGACCTTCTGAGGATCCATTTTGATGCCTTCCACAGAGATAATAAGACCAAGGAACTGAATACTCTCCTGCTCGAAGACACATTTCTCAGGCTTGGTGTAAAGGCCGTGCAGGCGAAGTTGGGTCAAAACGTTTCTGACATGTTCACGGTGTTCAACTAGGGAAGAGGAGAAGATTAGAATGTCATCTTGATAAATAACAACAAACAGGTCAAGGTAGTCTCTGAAAATGTTATTTACAAAATGCTGAAATGTAGCAGGAGCATTACAAAGTCCGAAAGGCATGACTAAATATTCGAAGTGCCCAAACCGGGTACGGAAAGCAGTCTTCCATTCGTCTCCCTTGCGAATGCGGACAAGGTTGTAGGCACCCTGAAGATCTAATTTAGAAAACACTACTGCAGACCCCAGCCTCTGAAAAAGTTCTGGCACTAATGGTAAGGGATAACGGTTCTTGATCGTGATTTTATTGAGTGCCCAATAATCCACACAAGGGCGCAATGAATGGTCTTTCTTTTCCACAAAAAAGATTCCTGCTCCTGCCGGGGACGTGGAGGGTTGGATGAAGCCTTTCTTTAGATTGTCGTCAATGTAAGTTTTTAATACTCCTAGTTCTAACTCTGACAAAGGAAATATTTTCCCAAAAGGAATCTCTGCCCCTGGGAGAAGCTCAATCGGACAGTCATATGGTCGGTGGGGAGGAAGGGTCTCGGCCCCTTTTTGACTGAAAATGTCCAGAAAGCTATGGTAGACTTCGGGTACAACTTGACGGGTCTCGGCATCAGTTTCCATGCACAACAGGGCAGAGGGAGCTTGAGTAACTTCTGGTAGACAGTGTTGATGTCAATAAGAGGAGGGAAACTCAATTTTCCCTGAGGCCCAGTCAACTTGTGGGTTATGGGCCTTGAGCCATGGCATGCCCAATATGATGGGGAATAAAGGAGATTCAATGACATCCAGACAAAGTAGCTCTTGATGAGTGCCAGCAATGGTGGTGAGCATGGGTACTGTTTCCTGGGTTACTGGTCCTAAACTGAGGGTAGAACCATCGGCCAGATAAACGGAAAGTCTTTTCGCCTTGGGCCGGATGGGAATGTGATGTCTGGAAGCGAAGGACAAGTCTATAAAGCCACTGCAGGCCCCGGAATCAATGATAGCGCTGGTTGGTATATTCCCTCCTGGGAGCTGTAAAAGAAGCGGAACAGCCAGGTGAGACATATTATTCAGTGGAGCTGGGGTAAGAGCAGGAGAGACAGAGAGGCACTTACGAAGCTTGGCTGGGCATGTTCGTACAAAGTGTCCGGGTTCCCCGCAATATAGACACAGGTTACCAGCCCGACGGCGTTGACGCTATTCAGGAGTGAGGGATGGCCGTAAGAGTCCCAGCTGCATTGGTTCCGGTGTATCTGAGGTCATGGTAGTAGAAGCTGGAGGAGCGGTGTGGGGAGAACTAGGCACCCGGGGCAGCATCCAGACAGGACGAGCAGGACCAGAAGATCGCTCCGTACATCGTTCTATCAAGCGTCTGTCTATTTGGATGGAAAGGTCTATGAGGTCCTCTAAAGTCTCAGGAATGCCCACTCGGGCTAGTTCATCCTTCAAGGTTTCTGAAAGGCCCATACGGAACTGATACCGTAGGGCGGCGTTGTTCCAGTTCGTGTCGGAACTCCAGCGTCTGAATTCTGACACATAGTCCTCAACAGGTCTGCGGCCTTGCTGTAGGGTGTGGAAGGCGGCCTCTGCCGTGGCGGTCAGCTGTGGGTCTTCATATAGTGATGACATAGCCTGAAAGAAGGTATCCAGGGTATCAAGTGAGGTATCTTTCTTTTCTAATAAGCGATGGGCCCAGGACTGGGGCTTGCCAGTCAGCAATGAGATCATGAACCCCACCTTGGTGGCTTCCAGGGAGAAAGTCCTTGGTTGGTTGAAGGGCAAAAAAGAGCTCACACGAGTTGCGGAAGGACCTGAATTTGCTCCGGTTACCCGAAAATCTTTCAGGCGTGGGGACCCTGGGTTCAGGCGGCAACATGACCACTGATGGTGAAGCAGAAGTCCCGGATGCTGGAGGTGTAGAAGCTGCTAGGGCCTGGACTTGGCCTTCCAGCTGCGTGTAGCTTTCTTGTAGGCTTTTTACTGCCTGGGTAAGTCCAGCAAGATGGTGGCAGAGTTCATCCATGGGAGAGGCTCCCTGCGTGGGCTCAGACATGGCTGTCCGGTACTGTCACGTACCTGGTGGGGGAGCCCAGAATGCAAGGAGTAGCCTCTCGTGTGCCTCTGGTTCGAGAGCCCCTGATAGAGAAGACAGGGACTCAAGAGCGCAGGGGGCCACAAGTGCTTGGTAAGTGGCAGGTGTAGAGTTGATCCGGACCTCTGGTGCAGCAGCAGGAGGACTGACAGGAACACTGGATCCACTGGCAGGAACTCAGGAACAACAGGCAACAGGGAGGTGTTCTGTAGTACAACTGAAGCACTGGAACAACTGGTAGATGAACCGGAACTCTTGGCAGGAACACTGGAACTGTAGACTGGGTAGAGAAGCACTGCAGCTAGCAGACACCCACGAACAAGCAGGCAGCAGGGAGGTGTTCTGTAGTACCACTGGAAGCACTAGCAAAGTCAGACAGGCCGGGTCAAACACAGGCAAGCAGAGCAGGTACAAAACGAAATCAGGAGAGTAGTCAGGGCACGGACCGGGTCGGCAACAGACAGGCAGGTAATAACTGAAGGATGAGGCAGGAGCATCGTCAGACAAGCCGAGGTCGGGGACTGGCAGCAAACAGGAGAAGTCAGGAACAAGCCGGGTAACAGGAATCAGGTAAACAGGTATACTGGAAGCTTAGGGTCACAGGGAACGCTGTAGACCGGACAGCAAGGAAGCATGCTGACAGGCACCTTTAAATAGGCCTAATGGCGCCAAAAGCTGTCACACTGCACGTCTGCGCGCCGCCGCGTGCACACGTGCACGCCCGGGTACCGATCGTACATGCCCGTTCGTCTCACCGTGTACCCGCGTACACCCGCTCGAATTAGCGTGCACCCGCATGCGTCCGTTCGCGTCAACGCGCCTCCGAATGCGTCCTCTGGCTCTACTGACAGTAGTTCTGTTAACCGATCTTCCGCCGACGGCTGAACTAACAGGACGTCTTTCATGACAGATGGTATAGGGCAAAGTGCCTTGCCAATGGTTTTTCCCGGATTTTTTCGGGGTCCCTTTCTTTTTCTCCTTTTATCTCCCTTAAATGCTCACCTATCCTTGTCTTCAGTGCTCTCTTGGTTTTCCCAATATATATTTTTGGGCAAGGGCACGTTAGCATATAAATCACCCTGCTCGTGGAGCAGTTAATGAGATCCCGTATCTCAAAAATGCGTTCCCCCCTGACATCACCAAACGTAGATGTTCTGTCCACAAATGGGCAGATTTGGCACCTGTTACACGGGAACATGTCTTTGCTCCTGGGATACTTAGATAGCCAGGTTGGGTTTGTCTCTTTGGTAAATTCAGAATGAATTAGGATGTCACCCAAGTTCCTGGCCCTCCTGGCTACCATATTTGGTGATTCTCCAACGATTGCTTTCAAGCCAGGGCCATTAGTCAAAATGTTCCAGTGTTTCCCCAAAATCTCTCGCACGGATTCCCACTGGACTCCATAAGAGGTAATTACTCATACCGGGCCAGGGTCAGATTGACTTTTGGTCGATGGCTTGAGATCCAGGGAGAGAAGACTCTTCCTGTCTCAGGATGCTGCCTTAGCTCTAGCTTTTCTAATTTGGACATGGGAATATCCACGTTCCCTGAAGCGGTTATAAAGGTCCATGTTTTCCCTTCTGAGGTCACTTTTCTTAGTACAGTTCCTTTTTAACCTTAAAACTGGCCCACTGGGATGCCGTTTTTAAGCCATGGAGGATGATGGCTGTCGGCCCTCAGCAAAGTGTTGGCCGCTGTGGCCTTGCGGTAAGTGCAGGTGCTGAGCCTATTCCCGTCAATAGTGATATGTAGGTCAAGGAAAGGAATCTGTCTTTCATCAATAGTATGGGTCAGGCGGATGTTACGATCATTGGAGTTCAAATGCTTAATAAACACATGTGCCTCCTCCTTCGTACCCCGCCAGATGACCAAAACATTTTGCATACATGGCTGATGTATACACGTCCTCCTCCTCCCAGAGTCCCAGGTGAAGGCACGCATATGCGGGTGCCCAGGCGGCCCCCATCGAGGTCCCTTTAATCTGCTGGTAATATTGTGAAGTAAACTGGAAAAAATTGTTCATCAAAGCGAACTCCAGCAATTCAACAAGGAACTCGTTCTGCGGGCCAAATTCAGGGTACCCGGCCTCGAGAAACCGCCTTACTGCTTCGATCCCACACTCGTGTGGGATCGAAGTGTATAGAGACTCAACGTCAATACCTAAAAGCAAGAGTCCCTCCCCAACTTCCAGGTCAGCTATTTTTGACAAAACATACCGGGTATCTTGTACATAAGATTTGAGTCCTATAACCATTTCTTTGAGCAGGGAATCCAGGTAGATCCCTATTCTCTCTAGGGGGCCCTGAATGGCGGAGACGATGGGCCTTCCCGGTGGGTTTTCAAGACATTTATGCACTTTTGGGATTATATAGAAAGTGGGTATGTTGAACTACCTAACCACTCCACTTATGCTGTTTGTCCTTGCTGTCCCAAATAAAACATTGGGCATGTAATATCTGTCCTGTGATCATTGCGCAGTATGCTTACACTGTTTATTTATAAAATGATTAAAAAAGAGACTGTAAACTCACATATTGTAGTGCCCTTGAGCCGACACCAAGCTTATCTAGCAGCTGGAATGGATGAAAAGTATCTCTGTGTGCTTCCTATGCCAGCGTGCGGTGCAAGCCTCATTTTCACTCAGTTTGTGGTTCAGACCTCATTTTCTCCCGGCCAGAAGTGACGTAGTGACATAGTGTATTCACCCAGCAGCCTCTACGCATTTCCCAATAGTAATTGTGTCATCAGGAAGGATAAACGCGATCAACATGATGCTCCTTCCCAAACTACTATATCATTTCAGATCCCTCCCGATTCCACTGAGGACAGATCACCTACGAAAGTTCCAAGGCAAAATTTTGAAATTTATTTGGGGAACCTCAGGTCACTGTCTCACAAAGAGAACTACATTTAGACCAAGAACACAGGGAGGGTTGGGGTCCCTACCTTGGTACTACCGAGCGGCACGCTTGGCACAACTATCAGTCACCTACACGGGCCTGGAAAAACCCAATTGGGTACACATAGAGCGGCAAGCAGTCCCGACTCACACGTTGGACTTTCTTCTTTTGTGCCCTCCAAGAAACTGCCAATCATGTCTCCTGTACTTTCTAACTCGATAGCCCTTTGGGATAGCCTGAAAAACCTCCCCTCCCTAAGTTCAGATATGCAACCGCTAGCATATATTTTTCATAACCCCAAATTTACTCCAGGTATGAACAAAATGGCCTTCAGCTGATGGTTGAATAAGGGGGTATACCGTATTGGCCATATCTAACTCCTAGGGGTCCGCTCTCGCTTAGCAATTGCAAAAATAAACTGGAAATGCCAGAATCGGAGCGGTATAGATTTCTACAATTATCCCACTTCTTAAATTTCCTATGGAAGAACAAATCAGAACACTGGTGCGGCCAAGCACAGAGCAGAGGGGGAGTATTTCTATTATTTACCTGTCACTGGCCTCAGATAGCACCAAGCTTCTTTACATGCATGCAACGAAATCCAGGTTAGCTGGAATACTAAAATCTGGAATAGAAACTTTTTCCAAACCAATAGAGGCATATGCAATATCGCTCTTATTGAGGTGAACCTCAAAGTGATTACCAGATGGTACCTAGTCCCAACCAGATTTGCAAAAATGTTCCCTTCCTCCTCACCTCTCTGCTTTAGAGATTGTGCATCACCAGGATCAATGCTCCACATCTTGTGGGAATGCTGAAGCTGAGGGAATTTTGGAACAGAATCTTCTACATGATCAGCAAGCTAACAGGATATCAGATCCCCAAGATTAGATGACTATTTTTTTCTTGTGCTGCCTAAAAACCCCAATGCGGGGAAACATTTCTTTTCGTTCCAATTTCTAAGGGGTGAGCAGCAATCCTTTCTTCCCCTCCCTAGTGTCTCTCCATTTTTTCGATCAGATCCCCAAGAACCTCACTATAGCCCTGCCCAATGCCCATTTACCCAACACCAATAGAGCTACCAGGGACTTAATCTTTTTTATATTTTTTGGTGCTAAATTGGCCATAGCAAGAGCATGGAAACAACCAAAGGTCTTTTTTTTTGGCAGCCAAAAGGAAAATTTTCTGAATAATGGCCCAGGAGAAAATGGTTAGCTCCCTGACTGGCACAGTAGTCTACATGGGAACCCTGGAAAACCTATATAGGTATTCCTGGATGAAAAGGTACACTTCAAAAAATGTGGAGAGCTCATGGAAGATTGGCTGAACTGCTTCCTTTCTTCTTTTTTCTTCTTCTCTACTTTCCTTCCTGCCTTGTGAAAACCTACTTTGTACTCTCTTGTACTACTTTTCAGAATTTGATCTTACCTGCAAGATCAAGGATCAATCTTACAGCAGCATCTCTAATTTAGTCCTTTCACCATACAGGTTATGTTAATTTATTTTTCCTTTTTCATTACTTGT
This sequence comes from Lithobates clamitans, assembly GCA_037952925.1. Classification (NCBI taxonomy): domain Eukaryota; kingdom Metazoa; phylum Chordata; class Amphibia; order Anura; family Ranidae; genus Lithobates; species Lithobates clamitans. The sequence continues at coordinate 3,162,015 of JBBGZY010000316.1, forward strand.
CTTTATTATCGAGCAAGGAGATACTTACCGCCTACTACATCTAGGCTCAGTTGGTTACCTAACCTGTGGTAGTTGGTATAAGAAATGTCGATTGAAATGTTTTGTATGTCTTGACTCTCTTTATTATCCTGGAGGCATGCAGCTAACCTCTACAGTTCAATCGTATCACCTTTGTCGTAATTCTGCAAATTTCTATGTACAGAAAATGTTATTTGCTCTGTTTGATCTAATGCTCAATAAAAACGTATTGAAAGAACATACAGAAATGAGGCATAAATGTGTTCCACAAGTGAGAAGCCATCTGTGCTACCAGCAGAGAAGGACTCTTATGCTTATCTGTAAAGCCAAAAGTCAGTATGAACATATAGAAATGATGCCTACATAAGTATTCCATAAGTAAGGAGAACCATGTGCCACAAGCAAAGCATAAAACTGTAAAGACAAATAAGGCTGGTAAAAGGAATAAAAGTGCTTTACCATTTGCCCCACAAGATCTGTGATATTTGGCTTTTCTTCTGGACGCTCCCCTGCCATTGCTCCCTTTGTCAAAGCCCCTCAGAAGTGTTTCTCCTGGAAAAGAAGTACTGCCCCCATTGGATATTACGACATGCAATAAATTACTGCACAATTTCATGAGATAATTACTGCAAATTTTGAAAAATTATTGCATGCAGCATTTTAGAAGCTTTTTTTACTGAATGTCAAAAAAAGTTTTGAAAAACACTAAGCGGTATTTCACCTCTGATCTTAAAGCGATAGATACTGCTTTGTAAAACGAGCCCCATGTGCTTTATATATTAGGGTGCTTTTCTCTTTACTCGCACTCTTATGCCGCGTATACACGATCAAACTTTCCGCCAACAATACCGTGGATTATTGTTCAAAGGTTGTTGGCTCAAACGTGTTTTGCATACACACGGTCAAACAAATGTTGGCCAACAATTCCGAACATGAGAACGCAGTGACGTACAACACGTATGACGAGCTGATAAAAAGGAAGTTCAATAGCCAGTGTGCCACCCTTTGGGCTCCTTCTGCTAATCTTGTGTTTATCTCATGTTAGTAGAAGTTTGGTGAGAGATGATTCACGCTTTTAAGCCTCGTGCTTTTCAGTTCATTTCTGCTTTTCAGTTTGTGCTTGTCGGATCGTATCTGTTCTTCAGTGCCTGTCAGTTCGTTCCTGTCTTTCAGTGCGTTCTATTTATAGTTTGCTTCTGTTTTTCAGTGTGTTCTTGTCCACTCATTTCTGATTTTCACCTTGTTCTTCTCATGTCCTTTTTGATTTTAAGTGCACTCTGTCAGTTCGTTCTGAGCAGCTGACCATTTTCTAGCCATGTTGCGGGTATGTACTCATCGTAGAGTTTGTGCTGTTCTTGGGCTTGGTGTTGAAGTTCTTGCTTTGATCCAAGTCCATTCCATGAACAGGGGGAGTTTATGGACCAAGAATTGGTTACTTAATCGTGACCAATTCTCTCATATGCCTTTGCTGCGGGAGCTCCAGGAGAATAATCCTGACAATTTCAGGAACCGGATGACGGACCCTGTTTTTCACTGTCTGTTGGCTTTACTGTCCCCCTAAATTACCAGGCAGGACACCTGCATGCGGCAAGCCATTACTCCCAAGCAAAGGCTCTTTGCCACTTTGCAGTACTTGGCGACAGGGGGAGGTGTCTCCAGGATATTAAATTCACGACTGGGATCTCCCCCCAGGCTCTGGGAATCATTATTCCAGAGACCTGTTCTGCCTTTAACATCACATTCTATGAATTTATTGTTTGCTAGTGTATTGTATTTATTTCATTATTCCCTAATTACCATGATTGTAATATGCTGTGAATGTCCTCTTTGTCCTCATGCATGCTGTAAGCTTTTAATGCTCCTTTTTTGTCCTTTATGCATATTTGCCTTCACTAACCTCCCCAGCATGCTATCCTGGGACCATACACACCTAGTCTAGTCACTTAACAATATATTTTGTCAGTTCCATAGTAGTGCTTACCCTAAACACCCCCTAAAATGTATACAAATGTTATTGTTGTCTTTAAATTCAGGCATAGTGCAAGAGGCTTTTTTTGGGGGCCAAAACTAATTTGGAACCCTCCCTCCCCCCAATTGCTAAGTCAACCAATACCAATACTCTATCTGATGACTTTGCCAAACCCATACACACTATACCTACCTCTTTTGTGGTCAGATATATGGATGATTTCACCAAAGCATGTAGTGCAAGTGCCTGCCTGAATACTTTCAAATGGTACTGTTTAAAGCTTTGTTGTCCTATTGTATTGATAAGTAATTACAGAAAGTAAAAATGTGCTTCAATTAGGACAGTGTGTATTCATATTTTTGTATTATGACACTTCTTACCTGTCCAGTGGGCTGCCAATAGTGTTAGTAAGGAGGGGCTGGCCAAAGTAACAAACCTTATTTATGCATTCAGCTCTCAATGAAGTGGAGATGGTTACCTGTCCAAAACATCGCCCCCCACCATAAAAGTTTTCCAATGGGCCATCAGAGGGAGGGAGGAATCTGATAAGTGGACCTTATGCTTTTGTCTTTAAATACTCATTTCAATAAATGTTATACTTATATTGGCCCAGAATGTTTGTGTCCAATCTGCTTGCAATATTATGTGCAAAAGTACTAATTTTTATTTTTTTGTTTGACTCCACAGTTTCCTTCCAACCCACAGGAATGGCAGACTGTGGCCTCCCAATTCGACCAGCAGTGGGACTCTCTCAGCTGCTGTGGTGCGGTAGATGGGAAGCATGTCTGGATTGTGCCACCCTCCAACTCGGGGTCATACTACTACAACTACAAGGGGTACAGTAGTATTGTGTTGTTGGCGGTGGTGTCGGCGACTTATGAGTTTCTGTATCTGGACATGGGGAAGAATGGCCATATGTCTGATGGAGGAGTCATTGCCCAGACTGAGTTTTACAGGCGTCTCCAGAATGGCAGCTTGGGGTTGCCACCTCCAGCGTATAACATGGTGGGCCTCCCATTTGTCTTTGTGGCAGAGGAGGCCTTTGCGCTGGGGGAGCATTTGTAGAGGTCATTCCCCATGAGAACCCTGACCCTGGACCAAAGGGTTTTTAATTACCAGCTGACCCGTGCCAGAAGAGTGGTCGAAAATGCCGGTTCTGTCTTTACCAAACGACCATAAATATGGTCGAATAAGACTGAACCACATAATTTTAAGCTGCTGCATTCTCCGTAATCTTCTGCGTAAGAATGCAGCCAACTATCTGGCCTCAGTTGTGACTGTGGCCGACTCACCGGCAGAAACAATGACAGCACTTGAAGCTGGGCGATAGGAGCTAGCACATGTTGACACACTGGGCCTTATTTCAGAAAGGACAATCCACTTTGCTGTACAAGTGCACTTTGTAGTGCAAAGTGTTTTTTGTTTTTTTTTAAATAAGCCACAGTGTGTCAACATGTGCTAGCTCCCATCATGGGGGATCAATGGATGTGTTTCGGGGGTGCAACCCCTTCATCTCACCTATTTTATTTGTGAGGAAGGGGTTGCACCCACAAAACGCGTACATTGATATTTCATGATGGGAGATAGCACATGTTGACACACTGTGTGCATCTTCAAAACAATAACGACAAAATCTCCATTTTTTGGTGGTTTTAGATTTTGGCTAAAACATCAGTGATGTTGGTCAGTCTTTTTTGAGCATTACTGATATTTTGCTTGACCTTCTCTAAATCCCGATTGCACACCATTATCTCACTGATGAGTACTTGTGCATTTGCACTGTTGAAGTGAGTTTCTTCTTCCACAACATCCACATCACCTAAAAAGAAAAAAAACACCATGTATTATAAATATGCAGGCATACATCTATTACCTGAAGCTGTGGTCTCAGACACTGACCTGTTGTGGTCACCATTTTGCCCACTTCCTGAACCTCTGCATCCACATCATCAGGTTGTGTGCTGAGTTCCCCTTCTTCAGGAGGTGTGGGGTTCCTGGTGTTCTCTGATGTCATGATTCTTTTCTCCCCTATGTGAATAAAAAAAAGGTATACTTAGCAGACAGATATTTGAGGCGAGAATTAGTAATATGAAACATTGCTTGGAAGTGTCGTCCAATTGTCTGTTTTGGCAGAGCTCCAAGCTAAAGACATGATTTTTTCCCATTCAAAAGCTGGAATACTGACCTGTTTTGTGTAAGTTTCACACATGGAGAGACCCCTAGTATACACTGAAGCACCTGCGTGGGACACCATAAAAAGGTTGTTATGGTATCCCACACTAGTGCTCCTGCGTCCAGATGTGTAAACAGCTGCTGAGTGTCCTCTCCTTACACTGAATCAAGTTGGCATTTCATTATAGTTTCAAACACATCTAGACAACAATGTAATAAACTTCTTTTAATCCAAATAGGCATGAACAAATGTAGTTAACCTGCATCTGCCAAAAACATTGTATTAGTGGTCAAACTAATGACGTTAAATATGAACGATTACTGTGCCCACAAACCTCAAACTTGGCATTTTTAACTGTACAAAAGTAAAGAAAAGCAAATGGACCAGCAACTAAAGTAATAATAATAAAAGGAACACACAACAAATACTTACTTTTTAGCAGTATTTCCTGATCCTTCTATACTGATTCAGCTCCTTTAATTTCAGGTCTGACCAGTGTTTCCTCAATTGCTCCTTGGATCGTCGTACCCCAAAAGTCCTGTATAGACTTCTCACAACTTTAGTCATGTTTTTGGCCTTTCTCACATTTGGGTTTCTGGGTTTCATACTTCCCATCATAGTCTGCCCTCTTTAAGATGTCCATCATCTCCACCATCTCTTCAAAGGACATATTTGAGGCCTTATATCTCGTCCTGGATCCGGAACTGCCTTGCTCCGGGCTTTCCCAGTTGCTGCTGTTCTCACACCTGCTGTGTCTCTGCCATGTGCTCTCCCACTGCCCCAAAAGAGAAGAGGCAGGGAATACACTAGAAAGAAGGACAGGGGTGGAGTTTGATGCATGCACAGTGTATGTAAAGCATAACACGCAGGCATCGTACGTATGATCTGTGAGTGGAGGATGGAGGATCGTAAGCGCCGATCGTGCAAACGAAGGTACAATTGTAACTTGGGGCATCAGTGGTTAGTGGCCTATACTGATTATAGATTGAGGCCTATATTGGGACAAGATTAGGAGAGTTTAGCCTGACATTAGGGTTTGTCTTGTGTTGTGTCTTGCAGCTAAAATGGTGGATAAATCCACTGACCCAGACTTCCTCCCCAAATTCTTAGACATGTACAGAGAGCTGCCATGTCTCTGGCAAGTCTAAAACAGGGACTACTCCAACAAGCAAAAGAGGAAGGCAGCGCTGGATAAACTGTTGGAATTGGTGAAGCCGGTGTATCCCACAGCAGACATCAACTATTTGAAGGCCAAAATTGGTAGCCCAAGGAGCACATATAATAGGGAGCACAAGAAGGTCCAGGATTCCCTGAGATCAGGAGCAGCAGAAGATGACGTATATGTATCCAGGCTGTGGTACTACGACAGACTGCGATTTTTATCAGACCATACGGAACCCTGGCCATCACTATCTACACTTCCTTCCACACTTCCTTCAAGATCAGATGAGGCTTCTGATGTCAAACCTAGGCCTTCCACCCAGGAAGATGCGGAGGAGCCCAGCTTGATCCAGGTATAGCATTGTTCAACATAGTTATTGTCAAAAATTTAATGATGTCAACTAGATGTTATTGATCACTAATTTCTGATTTAACAAAGTGGCTTACATATCAATAGACAGTAGTAGCCAAAAATGTTTGGGACAAGAATAAAAAATGCTGGGGTCAGAATGATAGTCTTTTCTATTTGTTAACATTCAATTTGCAACAGTCATGAGCTCAAAATTGTGTGTGATTGATAAACAAAAAACAGGAGGTGGCCGTGGCAAGCAGCCTGATAGAATCTCAGGTTCCTCCCCTCCGCCCTCCAACCAAAAGGAAAAGGAAGGCAAGGAAGCTGGAGGAGTCAGCGACTGCTTTAATTTGCCAGGCTACTGCAGCACTTACAATGACCCCTGGTGGCCACGAGTCATTTGGATATGTGACAGTAAGTAAACTTGAACACATGGAGGAGGGCCAACGCCTGATCTGTGAGGAAATTATTCTTTAGGCCCTAAACAAAGGGATGAGGGGCCAACTCACAAATCAAAGCTATATGTGTGAGTTGGACCATACTCCTCCACCACCTTCAGCAACACCACCAACACCACAGCCACTCAACCCACCACAGCAACATGGAAGGAAGTATGGAAAGAAGTTTTGAGAGTGATTGTTTTGAGAGTGATGGCCTGGGTTTGGTGTGGTCTGGCAAAAGACGCAGGCTATTGTAAGACCACAGCCTCGGGACATATATGTCATATGACATATATATGCTGCTGCTCACAATCTCTTGGAGTCCTGGACGGTATTTTGCTCTCTATAAATGGACTCCTCAGGTTACCAATATTGACAGTCAAATAATTGATGTCTGCCCTGGCGTACAAAGGCTTCACCATTGCAACTTTTTCTCCAGCATTGCCTCCCTCTTTATTTTGTTATGACCCCTATTAAATTTATCATTTTTGTTTTGACAAATACATGGCTATGTGTTTTACTTCAAAAAGAACAATTTGTTTGTGAGTAGGCAGGTACATTTCAAAAATGCAATGTCAACTTAACAAGGGATAGCAACATAGTTGTATCTTTGAAGTTAAAAAATACAAGATAATAATGGTGTTGTGGTAACTTGACACAGAAAACGACAAAAAAAAATTATGGAGATCACTAGAAAAAATAAAAAAATAAAAAACTATTCTGGAGATCACGAGAAAAAACAATAAAAAAAAAAATATGGAGATCACTAGGAACAAAAAAGATTATTCTGAAGATCACGAGAAAAAATAAAACAAAAAAAATGGAGATCACTAGAAAAAAAAAAAAGAATATTCTGGAGATCACAAGAAAAAACCAACAAAAACAAAGATTATTCAGGAGATCACGAGAAATAATAAAAAATCCGTTTGTCAGAGCTCTGTGAATATCAGCAGCAAAGCAACTTCATTATTATAGAATTATAAAGAAGAGAATGCGCTGCATTGAGAGATTTCAAAATTTGCCGCTTGACGAATGTGCTATCTCCATTACGAACGCTAGTTTTAGAAGACCGAGCGCTTCCGGCTCGTACTTGATTCTGAGCATGCGTGAACTTTTGTGCGCGGACTTGTGTACAGTACACACGATTGGACTTTCCAACAACAAAATTTTGTTGGCGGAAAATTTGAGAACCTGCTAGCAAACATTTGTTGGCAGAAAGTCCGACAGCAAATGTTCGATGGAGCATGCACACGGTCGGTCTTTCTGCCAACAAGCTCACATCCAACATTTCCTGTCGGAAAATCCAACCGTGTGTATGCGGCATAAGAGGTGTATTTATAAAACAATTTGCATATAAATCCATCCATTGCAACCCTATGCAAATACAGTCTGTACTAATAATGCAAAGATGATAATTTTCAAGTTATATTCTCTACAGAGCATTGAAAAAAGATGTGAATGGGGAAAATATTGCAATATGTACACTATATGGAGCTGAGAAGCATATTTATTTACTATGATACTCAGTAGCATCTACCCTGTTTCCCCGAAAATAAGACCTAACGTGATTGTTGGTGATGGCTGCAATATAAGCCCTACCCCCCAAATAAGCCCTACCCTGTTTCCCCGAAGATAAGCCCTACCCTGAAAATAAGACCTACAAGGACTTTAACTAGGGCTTATTTGGGGGGTAGGGCTTATATTGCAGCCATCACCGACAATCACGCTAGGTCTTATTTTCGGGGAAACAGGGTAGTAGCATAATGTAGTATTTTCCCCATTCACTCTGTTTTCTCTTCAATGTAAATCAGCAACGAATATATCTGAAAATATTACATTTTGCCCCATTTGTACAGAACAGATTTACATGCTGATTTGATGGACAGCTTTGTGATTTTTTATTTTTTTGATAAATACACCCCTTAGTTTATTTACTTTAATTACTTAGTTTACTATACTTAACTATATATATATATATATATATATATATATATATATATATATATATATATATATATATATATATATAGTTAAGTATAGTAAACTAAGCAATTAAAGTAAATATATATATACACACATACACACACACACACACACACACACACTCACGGTCCACTTTAGTAGGTGCACCTTGCTAGTACTGGGTTGGCAAAAGGGCCTTCAAAACTGCCTCAATTCTTAATTCCTTGTGGCATAGATTCAATAAGGTGTAACATTCCTCAGAGATTTTGGTCCATAATGACATGATAGCATCATGCAGTTGCTGCAGATTTGTCAGCTGCACATCCATGATGCAAATCTCCCCTGTTCCACCACATTCCAAAAGTGCTCTATTGGATTGAGAACTGGTGACTGTGGAGGCCAATAGAGTACAGTTACCTGATTGTCATGTTCCAGAAACCAGTTTGAGATGATTTGAGCTGAGGATAATGACATGAGTGCATTATCCTGCTGGAAGTAGCCATCAGAAGATGGGTACACTGTAGTCATAAACTAATGGACATGATCAGCAACAATACTCAGTAAGGCCGTAGCATTTAAACAATGCTGAATTGGTTCTAAGGAGCCAAAAGTGTGCCAAGAAAATATGCCCCGTACCATTACACCACTACCACCAGCCTGAACTGTTGATACAAGGCAGGATGGATTCATGCTTTCATGTTGTTTACCCCAAATTCTGACCCTACCATTTGAATGTCGCAGCTGAAATTAAGACTCATCAGACCAGTCAATGTTTTTCAAATCTTCTATTGTTCAATTTTGGTGAGCCTGTGTAAATTGTAGCCTCACTTTCCTGTTCTTAGCTGACAGGAGTGGCACCCATTGTGGTCTTCTGCTGCTGTAGCACATCTGCTTCAAGGTTCACTGTGTTGTGCATTCAGAGATGATATTCTGCATATCTTGGTTGTTATGAGTAGGGATAAGCCCACGGTTCGAGTTAAACATAAGATCGACTTGAACATCGGGTGTTCATTTGTTCTAAAATGAACCGAACATATGGGGCGTGCGCGAAAACTTCGAGCATCGTGGAACGGCCCATAATGCACTGCAAGATTGCAGTACATTGCTGTGTGATGATTGGCCAAAGCATGCTTTGGCCAATCACAATGTGCTCTGCTGAGAGAGCCATAATTGGCCAAAGGCAGGGTGCCTTTGGCCAATCATGGCTCAGGGGGACTAAGTCCACTCCCCATACTATATAAGGCTGCTTACAGAGCGGCCGTGTGTAGTGTTGTAGGCATGGAAAGAGAGATAGCTTGAGTTACATTAACCCAATTAGCCATTTTCCCTCCCCGGTGTCATGTGACTCGTTAGTGTTACAAGGTCTCAGGTGTGAATGGGGAGCAGGTGTGTTAAATTTGGTGTTATCCCTCTCACTCTCATACTGGTCACTGGAAATTTAACATGGCACCTCATGGCAAAGAACTCTCTGAGGATCTGAAAACAAGAATTGTTGCTCTACATAAAGATCACTTAGGCTATAAGAAGATTGCCAAGACCCTGAAACGGAGCTGCAGTACGGTGGCCAAGATGATACAGCGGTTTACAAGGACAGGTTCTATTCAGAACAGGCCTTCGCCATGGTTGTCCAAAGAGGTTGAGTGCTGTACACTCACTACTTTACATTGTAGCAAAGTTTAATTTCTTCAGTGTTGTCCTAAAAAAGATATAATAAAATATTTACAAAAATGTGAGGGGTGTACTCAGTTTTGTGAGATACTGTATATATATATATATATATATATATATATATATATATATATATATATATATATATATATATATATATATACACTTTGCATTCCGTGTAGCCTACATCTACTGTGCATTCCATGGTGTACAGTTGCTAATACAGTGCAGGGGGTGTACACAGTATCTAATACAGTGTGTACAGTTTCTACTACACTTCTGGTGATGTATACAGTATACAATACAGTGCAGATATTGTACACTTTCTAATACACTTCAGGGGGTGTACACAGTATCTAATACAGTGTGGTGTTGCAATACAAAAAATACATCATGTCCAGAAGGCCACCAAGGAGAGGCAGATGCTCACAGGCCACTAAAAGAGGGCAAGCAGCCTCTGTGTCTACAGTGAACAGTGGTGGTCATCCTCTGCAGGTGGCCGTTGAGCACACTTGTCCTTTTTTGCTGCTGCTGGCTGTGTTATTGAGTCACAACATGCAGAAGAGTTGGTGGTCCTCATCCTCACCATCCTCTGTCACCCAGGCTCAGAGTAGTTTGCCTTCCAACTCAGCTGCCAAAGTGTCATATTCCACTGGCTACTTTTCCACAGTAACTCCTTCCGTAGCTCCACCATCATTCACAGAGGAGTTCCCAGAATTATTCGACCACAGTGTCGGGTACATGCTGCTGGAGGATGTGCAGCGATTTGAAGGCTCAGATGTTGGTTCCCAGGTTGAGGAAGGGAGTATGTACATGTACGTCGCTCTAAGGCAGTTTCTCTTAGACCCTGCTGCTCCAAAAAGCCTCTATCCCAGGTGGAGGGTGCAAACCCTGTATGCAAACAGATACTTAGAAGAAAAGAAGGCTAAACAGCAAAACTCCCATGCAATTTCTTTATTCAAGTGCTGGATACAAAAGTGAACTACAGGCATCAGCTTACATGTTTTACACCAAGGTCAGGTGCTTACTCATAGCTTGAGGAAGGGAGTAACATGAGCCTAGAGAGAGGGGGTGCCACAGAAGGACAAGAAACTGACATTCATGTTTCACAGCAGGGCTCGTTCCTGCGCCCAACAATAGTATCTGTGAAGGGATACAGTGTTGTGGCACCACCACCACCCAAGGCACAATTTTTCGGGCCGTTTAACAGGGGCATGTAATTACAATTCTTGATATAAAATTTCACAGCAGCGCCCGTTCCTGCACCCAACAAGATTAACTGTGAGGGCTTACAGTATTCTGGTACCACCAACACCTAAGGCCCAATTTTTTGCAGAGTATATAGGGCAGGCCGTATAGTATAAAATACTGCTGTTTAGAGTATATTGTGCCTGGGGGCCTGGGGGGCCCCCCCACGCCATTTTTTTTTAAATTTGGGTGCGGGGTTCCCCTTAATATCCATGCGAGACCTGAAGGGCCTGCTATGGATTTTGGGGGGGGGACATCCACACCATTTTTTTGGGTATTTGTGGTATTTTTATCTATATTGCCGGGATCTGACAATACATTACAGCCGCGAGCAGTTTTAAATGACATTTTTTCACTTAGAAATATCATTTTGCTGTGGCACTGTTATAAACATGGGAAAGATGTTCTACTTTACAGGTATACTAAGGACACCCCCAGGCACATATTTAAAGGAATATTTCATTTTTATTGTTTCACTTTAAACAATATTAAAATCACTGCTCCAGAAAAAACTGCAGTTTTTAAAACTTTTTTTTTGCATTGATACATGTCCCCTGGGGCAGGACCCGGGTCCCCAAACACTTTTTATGGCAATAACTTGCATATAAGCCTTTAAAATGTGCACTTTTGGTTTTTCATGCTAGTGTCCCATAGACTAATGCCCTGTACACACAGTCGGACTTTCCGACGGAAAATGTACGATAGGAGCTTGTTGTCGGAAATTCCGACCATGTGTGGGCTCCATCGGACATTTTCCATTGGATTGTCTGACACACAAAGTTTGAGAGCAGGCTATAAAATTTTCCGACAACAAAATCCGATTTCCGTGTGTGGCCAATTCCGATGCACAAAGTGCCACGCATGCTCACAATAAATTCCGAGACGGAACTGCTCAGTCTGGTAAAATTAGCGTTCGGAATGGATATAGCACTTTCGTCAGGCTGCAATGTTTTAAATTGTTTAATGCAGCGCACTCTGTTCTTCTTTATAATGCTAGAAGAATGAAGTAGTTTTGCTGCTCATATTCACACAGACTTCTCACAAACTTCTTTCTTTATTATTTATCATGATTTCATCAATATATTTTGATTTGTCACATCTGACCAAAAAGATATACATTATTTTTTTGTTTGTATTTTTTTCAAGCCTAATCTTGTTTTTATTTTTGTTTTTTTTTACTCCAGAATATTTTTGGGTGTGTTTTGTGTGTCAAGGTACCACAACACCATTATTATCTTGTATTATTTAATCTCAAGGAGGTTGCTTGGTGTTGGTGTCTCTTGTTAATTTCACATTGTAGTTTTGAAATGTACCTCCCTACTCACAAACAAACTGTCCTTTTTGAAGGAAAACACACATAGGCAAGTATAATAAAACAAAAAATCCTTTATTAAGGGCTCAGAATCAAACAAAGAGGAAGGCAACGCTGGATAAACATCAGAATTTGGCAAAGCCTTTGACCCCCAGGGCACACATCAATTATTTTACAGCAAAATTGGTGGCCTGAGGAGTCCATATCTAAGGGAGTGCAGTCTGGTCCAGAAGTCCAAGAGATCATGAAAGCAGCAGATGACATGTATGTTCCCAGGCTGTGGTCATACAAGAGCCTGCATCTTTTGCCAGACCAGACTGAAACCAGGGTCATCACTCTCTGGTCTTCCTTACACGCTTCCTTCCTGGCTGTGGCTCTGGTGTTGGAGGTGTGGCAGGAGGAGCAGGACCTGGAGGAGGAGGAGGAGGAGTAGGACCTGGAGGAGGAGGACCTGGAGGAGGAGGACCATGGGTGAGCTCACAAATGTGGCTTACACATGTGAGTTGGCCCCTCAACCCCTTATTTAGAGCTTCTAAAATTACAAACTCGCATAAGAGGCATTGGCCCTCCTCCATTTGCATAATTTTGCAGTTAGCTCACCAAAATCCTCTTCCACACTGTGGGGTGTTCTGAGGAACTCAGTAGCCTTCCAAAATAGGCCGTTGGCTGCCTCCTCCAGGTTACCCCTCTTCCTGCCACTTTGTCTTTGAAGGCGGACAGAGGGACCTGTGTATTGGGCAGCCTCAATTTCACCTTTATTCATGTAAATATTGCGTGAAATAATTTCTTCTATCTTTCACCATTTAGTGTCGCTGTGAACACTCAGATTTTGCTGCAATATATTTTATATATATATGATAATTTTTTTAATATATTTAATTTAATATTTATGAGTTTTTATTTCACATTATACCATCCGATTATCACTGATATTGGGCAGCCTGCTTGGCCTGGCCACCTCCTGGCTGAGACTTTCCTGTGTATGAAAAAGGGACATGGTTTTAGTTTTTGGTTCCTAAATCACAATCATACATTAGTACTCCAAACTAACATCTATTTAACATCATTGATTGGACAACCAGAAATATTTTGAAGAATGCTATACCTGACTCAAGCTGGGCTCCACCACATGTTGCTGCCTGGAAGGCCCAGGTTGAACGTCAGAAGCCTCAGCTGAGGTGGAAGGAAACATGGAAGGAAGAGTGGAGAATGCTGGCCTGGGTTCAGTCTGACCTGACAGAAAATGCAGTCTGTCATAGTACCACAGCCTGGGGAGATAAATGTCATCTGCAGCTGCTGATCTCTGGGAATCCTGGACCTTTTTGCGCTCCCTTAGATATGTGCTCCTCATTCCACCGATTAGGATCTTCAAATAGGTGATGTCTGCCGTGGGGATCACTGGCTTCACAAATTGCAGCAAATTATCTAGCGCTGCCTTCCTCTTTGTTTGGTTCTTATAATCAGGGTGGTTTACCTGCCACAGACAGGGCAGCTCCCTGAACATATCTATGAAGATTGGCATAAAGTCCTGATCATTGACTAGATCCATTTTCACTGCAAGACACAACACCAGACAAACCCTAATGTCAGCCTAAAGTCTTCTAAACTCGTCCAAATACAGACCTCAATCTAGAAGCAGTATAGGCTCAAGGTTAAATCTTACCTTCGTTATCACGATCGGCGCCTCCGATACTCCTTTCTCCGCTCACAGATCATACGTACTACGCACGCGTCTTACGCTTTATATACACTGCGCATGCGTGAAACTCTGCCTGCCCCTGACGTTCTTTCTAGTCTATGCCCCGCCCCTTCTCATTCGGCGCAGTGGGGGAAGAGCACATGGCGGAGACACAGCAGGTGCGTGCTAATTACACCAACGAGGAGGAGGAAAGCCCGGAGCCTGAAACGTCTGGATCCAGAAGGAGATGATTTAAGGCCTCAAATATGTCCTTTGGGGAGATGTTGGAGATGGTCGACATCCTGAAGAGGGCCGACTATGATGGGAAGTATGGACCTTACCCCAACCCCAATGTCAGAAAGGCCAAGATCATAGCGAAAGTGGTCAAAAGTCTGCACCGGAATTTTGGGGTACGAGGATCCAAGGATCAGCTCAGGAAGCGGGGGTCGGACCTCAAATTAAGGGAGCACGAGCAGTACAGAAGGATCAGGAGAGTGCTGCAAAAAAGTAATTATTTTGTCATGTGTTCGTATTCTATATTTTTATTACGTTTGTGCTGCTCCATGTGCTTTTCTTAACTGTTGTACAGTTTAAAATGCAACTTTCTTTTCATTGTTTTTTATTGAAATTTCCACTTTAACAACAGTAGAACAATACAGTATAGTTTAGCAGTTAGTAGATACAGTATACATTTTTTGGTTCTTACTATAAACATAAGAGATTCCAGTATCTGGATTTATCTATCTTAATGTACTTTACACGATAATTTGTAAATAAATGAGATGAAATTAGGTATCCTGGACTAACTCCGTTAATTAACAGGAACAGGTCAGGGACAATGGGTCACCCCCCTAGACACCCCATCTGGGAACAAACTGTGTCCGGGAGGGCATCCCCCCCCCACTCCAATCAATCTTATAAAATGGCTGTTTCTCGATTATTTCAATTTTCTCTTAAAGTGTTTGTGTTACAAACAGTTATATGTAGAGATATTAGTGACCTGGAATTTCTTAAGATATTCACCATCATAAAAAATGTATGGGTTCATATATACGGGTAAATGTTGAGCTTTCCCACAACGAACCAATATATAATGAGGGAAAATACAAAGAAAAGGGAAACTTAGGAACATAAACTATTCAAAAATAATAAAGAAGGAACATAAAACTAAACATAAAATATAAAATTATAATGACAACATCCTACCACCGGCTTTTAATCCGTCTAGATTGACCGCGTCAAAATATCAGTGAGAAGTCTCTGGGAAACATGCGCACCATGGAGCCCATTCGTTTTGTGCTTTTACTAGTAAATTATTTGAATAAGCGAAACAATTTTCATACTTGTAATGGGTGTTTACTCTATTTATTACTTCACTAATGTTTGATATAGTATCTGATTTCCATTTTGAAGTAATGGATAAGCGTGCAGCTATCAAAATGTGGGTAGTTATGTTTCTATGCTTTTTGGGTATCCTATCTATCCCCAAGTTGAGAAGAGCTAATGCAGGGTTGGGGGAGATGACATTTCCTGTGATTTTTGCCATTAGGAAGAAAACTGTGTTCCAGAAACTCCTCACAGATTTACACTCCCACAAAATGTGGTATATCGTTCCCTTATTGCCACACTTCCGCCAGCATAATTTATCAGAGCTACTAAAGATTTGAGAAATTCTCATCGGTGTTAAGTAGCTTCTATATAGTATTTTAAGGGAGATGTCCCAGTGGTTAGTACAATGAGAGTATAGGTAGGTGGTTTGAATAGCTTTGTTCCAATCGGATAATGCGAATTTGCTTTTCATGTCTTTTTCCCAGTTTAGCATGCTAACTGTCTTAGCCTGCTTATGCATGTTGGGTATATTTTTGTAAAACCATGAGAGACCTTTAGGTTTGTTGTAGGAAGTGGTGAGGTATGTCCATACTTCCGGATTATAGCTGAGGTAGGGATGTGGGTATTTAATATGATAATGGTATAGCTGAATATTTGCAAATGAGAGTGTTGCTGGGTTTTGATCTTTAAATTGTGCATATGTCATATTTTTCGGGAGGTGTTTTTCATTCATTTTTAAGGAGGGGAGAAGGAATTCATACATGCCTAGGGTGATTGTTCTCTTTTGTTTGGGTTTGTTACTATCATCAGTGTGAGCGTTAAATATTTGCCAGGCTTTGACTGTTGCAGTGATAGAAGGAAAGTTAGGGTAAAACAATGGTCTATTTGTTAATGTAGCTAGAAGAAGTGATGGTAGGTCCCTATGGTGAACTATTGCTTTTTCAATTTGCACCCACAGTTTATCTGTTGTTTGATGAAACCAAGACTTGGCTTGATCCAAAATGGCTGCTATATAGTAGTTACGTATTTTGGGGAATCCTACTCCACCTTTGTATTTTGGTTTTTGTAGCGTAGAGTATGATAGTCTTGCTATTTTACCAGCCCATATGAACTTCCTTAATAGTTTATCGATTATATTAAAAAAGTGGTCAGGTAATGTGATGGGTATGGTACGAAAATAATATAATATTTTTGGTAGGACAGTCATTTTAAACGCGGCTATCCTCCCTATCCATGAAAGTTCATGCGAGGAGATATGTGTAAGATCATTTTTAATGGTGTGTATCAAAGAGGGGTAGTTATGGTCATATATGGAGCTGGAGGGGTACGCTAGATTTATCCCTAGATATTTTAAGTATTTATGGGCCCATATAAAAGGGAACTCAGCTTTTAGTTTCTTAAGGTTAGGGTTGTTAATGTGTATAGGAAGGATTGAAGATTTGCTGATATTCAATTTATAATATGATATTTTCCCAAATTCGCTGAGAATATGTTGGGTTCTTGCGAGAGATGTGGCTGGTGTGGTTAGTGTTAATACCACATCATCAGCAAATAGACCTATCTTGTGGTCCATTTCTGAAACCTTGATGCCCTTGATGTGTATATCTTTTCTAATGGTCTCCGCCAGGGGTTCCATCACCAGAGAAAATATCAGTGGTGATAGAGGGCAACCCTGGCGGGTCCCGTTTGTTATATAGAATTTGTTAGACATAGCATTGGAAGTATATACTTGTGCGGTTGGGACTGTATACAGTGCTGATATGGCGGAAAGGATAGGACCTTCGAGACCAAATTTAGCAAGTGTTGCCAGCAGGTACCCCCAGTGGACCCGATCAAACGCCTTTTCGGCATCTAACGTCAGGAACACTGTGGGCACCTTCCTCATTTCCGCTATTTTAAGGAGGTTGTACATCCTGCGGGTTCCGTCTGGAGCCTGCCTTCCTTTAACAAAACCCACTTGGTCTGCTTTGATTAAGTGGGGGGTTACTTCTGCTAGGCGATTGGCTAGAATTTTTGAGTACATTTTTAAATCAGTATTAAGTAGGGATATGGGTCTAAAGTTTTGTGGGGCATCTGGTTTTTTCCCTGGTTTAGGGAGGGCTACTATGATGGCTTGGAGCATTTCTTCTGGGAATGTGCTATCAACAGTAGCTTTGTGGAAGAGTTTATTCATGTACGGCACTAAAATATCGAAGAAGGCTTTATAGTATTCGGCAGAAAAGCCGCCTGCGCCTGGCGATTTGTTTTGAGGTAGGGAGTTGATTACCTGAGTTATTTCATTTTCTGATATTGCGGAATTTAAATAATTTAGCTGGTCGCTATTTAGAGTGGGGAGGTTGACTGAGTGGAGAAACTTATTGATCCCTGTCATAGTAGGTTGTGGCGTTGATAGGTCTGTTTTTAAATTATATAGTTGTTTATAGTAGTTGCAAAATGCATTTGCTATGGCTGTAGGGTGGTATACTAATTGTGACGTAATAGGGTCTTTAATATATGATAGTTTGGACTTTTGTTGTTTTTTACGAATATAGGCCGCTAGAAATTTGCCCGCTTTGTTTCCTTGTGTATAGTGTGTGGCTTTAAATTTTTGCAGGTGATACTGATGATCTAAAATTAGATAGGTTCTAATCTCTTGTCTTGTTTGGTTTAATTCTGTAGTTGTTTGGGAGGAAGGATTTGCTTTGTGCTGTTGTTCTAGGGATGTAAGCTTAGTCATTAGTGTGGTAAAACTTTTTAATCTCTTTTTTTTTTCCCTTCACGCTGCCTGTATTAATAGGCCTCTGCCAAAAGCTTTATGTGAGCACCACAGTGTAAAAATATTTATATCCGGAGTATCATTAAGTTGAAAGAATTCCTTGATCTGATCACTCAACCCCTCCCTGTGTTTAGGATTTTTCAGAATTGATATATTGTTCCGCCATAGATGTGTAGGTGGCGCTGCATTATTTTCCTTAATTGAGAGGGACACAGGAGCGTGATCAGACCAAGTAATTGGGTGGATTTTAGCTGATACTGCATTATTCAGACAATTTAAATCAGCTACAAATAAGTCGATTCTTGAATAAGACCCATGGGGAGCTGAGTAGTAAGTAAAATCTTTTTCTTCGGAATTGACACAACGCCATATATCATATAGATCAGATGAATGTAAGAAGGGTTGGAGTTCAATTCGTGTAGCTTTCGATTTATGTGGAAATGAACAATCTAGTTGTCTATTAGGAACACAATTGAAATCCCCACAGTACAATACTAATCCTTTTTTGATGCTCCCAACCTTTTTCTTGAGGGCACCCAAAAAGGACAGTTGCCCCTGATTTGGAGCATATACATTAATGATAGTATACCAGGTATTGTTTAGTTCACACACTAAAATAATGTATCTTCCAGCTTTATCATATAGTACATCCTGCAATTTAAATGCTACATTTTGATTTATAGCTATCAACACACCAGCTTTTTTTTGGGGGCCTGAGGCCATGAAAATGTGCGGAAATTGTTTGTCTTTGCATAAAGGATGCTTCTGTTGGACAAAATGAGTTTCTTGGATGCATAGTACATCGCTCTTCAGGGATTTTGCTTGCTGCCACATTGCTCTTCTTTTGAATGGTATGTTGAGACCATGTGCGTTGATGGTCACAAAATTAAGGACCATTTGTTCGATGATTAAAATGCTTGTGTAAAGTTGCTTTCAAAATGTAATGCATGCTGTAGAATATAAGAGTACTTGTGGTTAGAGGTGTCTTCGATTCGCTTGTAGGATGCTCACTCGGGTGGGATGGATTTGTAGAGAGAATGTACTCCTGATCTTTGTCATCAAGCTTGTCGTAGATGGTTGCCAGTGGTAGGACAAAAAGTAAAAGGTAAAAAAAGTCAACATTTAAACAAAAAACAAAACTTAAGAAAGTGAGGAGGTTTTCCTCAAAGTGCGAGTAAGATCGCATAAGAGCACTTGGGGGTACATGCTCCTATAAACCAGCTTCAGCCCTAAAGATTAGTGGGCAAACTATATGTAAGTTATTTCTTTATAATGTGTAGAAGGTCAGTCAAGTATCTTTGTTTGATTTCCATTCAGGGGATATGCTCCTTGGGGGTTTGGTAGTAGGGATGTCTTCCTCAGCTATTGGGAGAAGCCCCCATTTTCTTGACAGCTGGAGGCCTTCTTCTAAAGATCTGATAGTGAATGTGCGGCCGTCTTTAGTTACAAGAAGTTTTGTAGGAAAGCCCCAGGAATATGGAAGTTTGTTGTTACACAATATTTTTGTCAGTGTTATTAGTTTCTTCCTTGCTAGCATTGTGTGCTGAGAGAGGTCAGCGTAGATGTTAATGCTTGCGTACGGGTTGGGTAGTGGGGAGTTTTGTCTTGCAAAACGCATTAAATCATCTTTGACATGAAAAAAGTGTATGCGAGCTATGACGTCGCGGGGTACTTTCTCTGGTAGGTATTGTGGCTTAGGTAGTCTGTGAGCTCTATCTACCGTGATTTCCCCATCTGGCGTGTCAGGAAGTAGCTCTTTAATTAGTTGCTGTACATAGTTCCGGAGTTCGGAGGGTGGTACAGACTCCGCCACCCCCCGCAATTTGACATTGTTTCTACGGGACCTGTCTTCTAGGTCCGCCATTTTGTTTTTTAAAGCTTCTAGCTCCTCCTCTTTTTCATTATGTGCGTCCACTAACTCATTATGTGCCGTTGAGAATTCTGCCATTTTGTCCTCCACGTGACTAACTCTCTCCCCAATGTCATTAATGTCGGTTTTAATTTGCGATATGCAGTCCATGAGGTCCCTGTGCATGGACCCCCGTAAAGAGACCAGCATCTCTTTCATTGTGGTATCACTCAGGGGCTGTCCTGATGTTGGTAATTCCTGAATCTGGTCTATGAATTCAGTTGTGCTGTCATAGGCAATTATCCTCATTCTTTTCCCCAGCATATGTGTGGGCAGATGAGCGTTTAGGTGCCGCTTTCTGTGGGCTCTGGGATGGGGTATTGCATATAGAGGAGCGGCTGCTGTGGCCTGGAGAGAGGGACGGGGGTCTGCTGTCCTCTCTTTTATTTCCCGTATTGTCTGTATGCCTGGCGCGCTGCTGCCTGTGAGCAGCGGCGCCATCTTGGATCTCCGCCGTGCTTGCCGAGGGGTAAAAGTCTGTTAGTTTGCGGGGTCCCCCCGCGCGTTTTCTCTTACCCATCGCCGGCTGTGTATTGCTGGGACCTCTGGAGCTTTATGCTGCTAGTTTGCTGGCTTCTATCGTCGCTTTATTCGGGCCGGTACCGCTGGTTCTCACGGAGCTCTCTCCTTATGCGGCCATCTCCTTCCGCTGCTGGCCACGCCCCCCCTAAAATGCAACTTTCATGTTCATGGGCACATTGTTCATTCGTATAAAACATTGTTCGTTCGGCCTAGAAAACACCATTGTTTTGGCCATATGCATTTGAATACATTTTTGCTAGCCTACCTCTCTTAAAATAATTTTGTTGTGTAGATGGGTTTGTAACTAGAATGAAATGCTAACTAGATTCTGTGTAAGGAGAGGACACTCAGCTGCTGTTTACACATCTGGACACTGGAGCACTAGTGTGGGACACAAGAACACCCTTTTTATTAGGGGGCCCACACAGGTGCTCCAGTGTATACTATAGGGGTGTCTCCATCTGTGAAGCTTGTACTAAACAGGTAAGTATTCAAGCTTGACAAAGGACAAAAATAGTTCTTCATCTTGCAACTCTGCCAAAACAGACAACTGTACCCCACTTCCAAGTAATGTTTCATATTCCTCTTTCTGCCATCAAATATCTGTGTGCTAAGTATACCAATTTTTTTTTACATGGGGAGAAAAGACTTGGAGGACACCACTCATCTGAGGAGACCACAGACCCCCCACCTCAGGAAGAAGGTGAAATTTCCCAAAGCCAACAGGAGGAGGAGGAAGGAGACGTAATCAAAATAGTCACCACAACAGGTGAGTGTCTGCAACCACAGGCTCAGGTAAGAGATGGATGCCGGCATATTTATAATACATGGTGTTTTTTTGTTTCTATATTTTCAGGTGATCATGATGTTGTGGATCCAGGTCATTTCACCAGTGAGAGTGCACAGATTCTGATCGGGGAGATCATGGGGTGTAATAGGGACTTGGAAAACATCCTGAAAAACATCAATGATGTTCAAAACAAAATGAAGAACATCACTGATGTTTGAGGGGGAGTTTAAAACACCTCCAAATCCCTTCCCTCTTTTGTGCTTTATGGAATCTAAAAATTTCTCACTTTTTTTACATATTCTCAAAAAGCCAAATTTTGAAGGTGCACACAGTGTAAAACATGTGCTATCTGCCATCATGGGAGATCAATGTAGGCGTTTTGGGGGTGCAACCCCTTCCTTAATAATAAAGTAGCTGAGAGGAAGGGGTTGCACCCACAAAACACATCCATTGATCCCCAGTGATGGCAGCTAACACATGTTGACATTCGGCAATTTGTGTGCATCTTCAAAATTTGGCTTTTCCAGGGGTGACTTCACCCCATCTGAACGCAATACCAAACACAGTTTATAAATACTCATGTCTGATATTGCTTTCAATTTATAAGAAAGTTGAACTTTGTAAGTTCCAGATGTGTATATTTCTTATTGGTTTTAAACATGCCTGTTTTACCTTAAAAGGACATTTCTACTTTTATTAATATGACCAAAAAATTGTTATACAACAAACATGTTGGTTTGTTTTAAAAACCTTTTATAAATGCACATGTGATTGTGCTGGTATTAAAAAGATTGATAATCAAGAATGTGTGATTATTGTTTCAAAGCTCGAAAACTTTTTTTTTGGTTAAATTGAGGTTTTCTGTGACAATGGGGGTTATTTCCTAAGGGCAAATCCACTTTGCACTACAAGTGCAGTTTCAGTGCAGGCTCAAGTGCACTTGTAGTGCAAAGTGTCTTTGCCTTTAGTAAATAACACCCAACAGTGCTTTTAAATGTTACACAATGACGCCATTTTCAGGACTACCCACATTTCAGTCAGGGTCAGCTAAAAGAAACACAGGCAGTAAATGTCAGCAAATATTTAAGTAGTTAAAATATTTTTTTAATTTAAAAAATGTCTCAGACATTGTCTGGCATATCGATGGCCCCCCTGCCGGCAAAGTATTCAAGGTACCTTAGATGGACCTCGCGGCCACTCAGGGGGGGCAAGCCAGCCAGCTTCAAGTGCCGTCAGGGTTGGTTCATTTACATGAATTCCAGATTCAGGCCCAACCGAGCCAGCATAGTTGGCAGAATTTCTCCTTAAAAAGTTGTGTAGAACACAGCAAGCCAGGATGATGTTATTCAGTTTATACTCCGCCATGTGTATGGGTGTAAGAAATAGGCGGAACCAGCTGGCCATGATTCCAAACGTATTCTCCACCACTAATCTGGCTCTGGCCAGCTGGTAATTAAAAACCCTCTGGTCCAGGGTGAGGGTTCCTCATAGGGAATGGCCGCATAAGATGGTCCCCCAGCGCAAACGCTTCTTCTGCAACGAAGACGAAAGGGAGTCCTTCCGCATTGTCTTCTGGAGGTGGCAAGTCCAAGCTGCCATTCTGGAGATGCCTGTAGAACTCCATCTGGGCGATGACTCCACCATCTGACATCCGGCCATTCTTCCCCACGTCCACATACAGGCACTCATAAGTAGCCGACACCACCGCCAACATCACAATACTATTGAACCCCTTATAGTTGTAATAGTATGACGCCGAGTTGGGTGGTGGGACGATGTGGACGTGTTTCCCATCAATTGCCCCTCTGCAGTTAGGAAAGTCCCACCACTGGGGAAACTGGGAGGCCACAGTCTGCCATTCCTGTGGGTTGGAAGGAAACTGTGGAGTCAAACAAGAAAAATTAATTAATCATTTTTCACATAAACATGGAAAGCAGATTAGACACAAACATTCTTGGCCAACATCAGTATAACATTTAATTTAGGGAGTATTTAAAGACAAAGGTATAAGGTCCACCTATCAGATTCCCCCCCTCTCATGGGCCATTTCTAAAATGTTATGGGGGGAGATGTTTTGGACAGGTAACCCTCTCCACTTCATTGAGAGATGAATGCCTAAATAATGTGTATTACTTTGGCCAGCCCCTCCTTACTTTACACTATTTCCAGCCCACTGGACAGGTAAGAAGTGTCATAATATAAAGAGATAAATACACACTGTACACATTTTAGCACATTTTTACATTCTGCTATTACCTATCAGGATAATAATAGGATACAAAAACTTTAAACAGTACCATTTGAAAGTAGTCAGGCAGGCCCTTGCACTACATGCTTTGGGGAATTCATCCATAAATATGACCACAAAAGAAGTGGGTATAGTGTGTATGGGTTTGGCAAAGTCAGCAGATAGAGGATTGGTATCAGCTGAGTTAGCAGTTGGGGGGAGGGAGGGTTCAAAAAGATTTTGGGAGACCAAAAAAAAAGCCTCTGGCACTCTGCCTGAATTTAAAGCACAAATCACATTTTTACACATTTTAGGGAGTGTTTAGGGTAAAGCAGTACTATGGAGCTGACAAAATACATTGTTAAGTGACTACATGAGGTGAATATAGGCCCAGGAGAGCGTGCTGGGAAGGTAAGTGAAGGCAAATATGTATGAAGGACAAAAAAAATACATAAAGGGGGGCGTGGCCTGACCTCGGGAGAAGATGGCAGCCTGAATTCTATGCTCCCGCTGACAGAGGGGATATTCTGACTGAAACAGAGGTTTATTACTCGCCTGCATACCCGAGAACCATGGGAACTTCTTCCCGCAGCTCCTCCGCTTCACGCTCCAGATCGCCCCGAGAATTGACTGGCAGGATTAGCCAGAATATTCCAGAAATGTTCCGGTCACAATCCGGCAACACGGCGCCCACACGAGGCCCACCTCAGGCATCAGGCCAGACGGCAGGAACCAACCCCTCCCCAGACAATGGAGCGGTGATACTCATGCCGCACTCACACCCCAGCCTGCACGATCTCCATTCCGTGGCTACTGATATCAAAAACACCCTCACGGCGGCACTGACAGCCGCAATCTCGGAACTCAAGATCGACATCCAATCTATTGCAGGCAGGGTTCAAGACGTGGAAAAGACGACCACAACCCACTCTACTGTGCTTAGACGAACCTGTCAGGTCCTAGACACCCACACCCTGCAGCTACGGGACCTGAATCGCCACATGGAGGACTTAGACAACCGCGGCAGACGCCATAATATCCGTGTAAGAGGCCTGCCGGAAACAATAGAAGCAGACCAGCTGCAAGCAGAGGTGACCTGCTTATTTAACAACCTCCTGGAAAAGCCCCCCACCTCTCCAATAGGTATGGAACGAATACACCGGGCCCTTCGTCCACGGGGTAGAGATTCAGACCCGCCTAGGGATGTGATCTGCAACATAATTGACTACCAGCTAAAAGAGGAGGTTCTGCGAAAAGCCCGCACCCATGCACAGATTTCCCATAATGGCGCGGCCATTCGTCTCTTCCAGGACCTCTCTACTATAACGTTGCAACGCCGTAGAGAATTGCGCCCTCTTTTGGAAGTCCTGCGCACCAAGGGGATTCCATACAGGTGGAAATTCCCCTTCTGCCTGTCAGCCTCGTCACAGGGCCGCTCCGCACTCCTCAGAGTACCGGAGGATCTGCGGTATTTCTGTGAAACCCTTGACATACCCTTGACTGAAGTGCCCGAATGGTACGCGGAGTTCCGTCCCCCGGCCTCAAGAACCATCCCGCCACACAGCGAACCCATGGAGACCCAGACTCACCGCTACAGAAGACAGCGCTCCCCGTCTGAGACTCGACCGCTTCATCCAGCGCCAGGACCGAATCACGGCTCCAGCCCATCGAAAGCCCCGCAACCCAGAAGAGCTCGTCGAGACCGTTAAGTGATAGATCTTAAATCACCCAGCTGACTCAACATGCAGTAACCCTTTAATCCACCAGGTTTCAAATACAATCTTCAAAGGTCCTCCGGTTTATTGCAATGTCTCGCTCACCCCATACATGATCAACATATCACCTCTACGTCCTAAGATCTCACTCCTGCCTACCATGTCACACAAACAGTTTACAAACTTTGACGGTAAGCCCTTCCCTGCAGCACATGAGGCAGACTTATGCACTGATGCCACACACGAAAGACCGGAACAGTCCAACAACATCTAATGAGGATAATGGATATATCCTTCTGTGCTTCACAGGCCACTCACTATAGAATATGCTATGCTCCACGTGTATCCTTATCCTTACCCCCCGTCCCCCCCCCCCCTTTTTGCTCAGGAGTGGAGGCAGGGGAGATTGGGGTAGGTTTTTGTTCTTATTCCACAAAAAGTGTTTTTTTTTTTTTTTTTCTTCATGACGTTTTGATTTATCGTTAATGACCTAGATGTACATAATAAGTGGTGGTAGGGGTGATGATCCGCGGGTTTACACGACCTCATTACACTATATATCAACACCCCTCTGCAGGCTGTAACAGTCCTCATGGACAGACCTATGCATTTCTGCTCCTACACATACTGACCAGTTATTATTGGTTGTCCCCACACAAACAGCTCTCGACATGAGAGACTGCACGCCTCAAGGTGGCACTAGTCCCAATCTCTACTCATACACACCCACCCCCTGGTTTACTGTCAGGGAGGTTGGACCCCTGCGGATCATCACTACCTATGATAAAATATTACTCACTGCATTCTTCAGGAATAGTCGCTGTGGTACCCAGAGTAAGGCTCAGACATAATGTGTCCCCTGTTCCACCGATACCTCCTCAATTATAACACCCTCCCGGCGCTGAGGGGGCTGCTCTGAAGGATACATAACACCCACATCCTCTGCTAAGCCACTTACATGCAACTGGGTTTAAACCCTTATACTACATACGGACTTCCCCCTGTGTTTCTAACTTCATTCAAACACCTCTCACTTAAGCAGGGGGTTCTCTTCTCTTCCCATCCCCTGCCAATAATCTACATGGGGGGCTGGGGAGCCAACCGACTTAAACTTACAAAATGTACTCCAGACGACTTGAACTCCCCTTTCCTTTTCCCTCTGCAAAGGGAAAGGGAGAAAAACGGAGCGACTCCCCAGCTGCTCCTCAAGTTCTAAATGGATACTCTTTGCAAAAAACACTCCATGTTTATAGTGCTACGCCAGGCAGACACTACAACTCGCAGACCCCAAAACACACCTACGACGCATGCTACACCCCCATATGCCAACATCTAGTAATCCCATGATTGGTTAACTGACGGATACCCAACAGGCCCATAACCCTTCCTGTTAAAAGCAACAAACCCTATGGAACGCAGGGCACTCCTGATAACTGGAGCACACACACTCCTGCCTCAGACCTTTTTAATCCAGTTCTTATCTCCCCAATAACCAAAGGACAACAGGGCTTACCCAGCCTCAGATACCCTACACATTTTCTGACCCACAGCAGGACATGACATAGGACCCTGACCCGCCTGCCTCCGGAACAAGGTGAATACTATATCATATCCTATTATGAAGGATAACGATGAACGCAAAGCCTACATGAGATGCCAATATGTTGTGTCTTGTTTCACACACACCCCTAGTTCCTAGTTGTTGTTAAGGGTTGCTTAGGACTTACTACTACATCTCGTGGATAAACGCTTTACATAGTCGGTAGTAAAAAGAATGAAAGGGGGAGGAGAGGAAGAAAAGGAAAAAAAAAAAAAAAAAGAAAAAAGATAAACATAAGAATTTACTCACACACCTACTGGGTATACTGCTTGATCACACAGAGTACAATCTTACTCCAACCTAAATGCTCTACCCCATACATGAACTATCTCCCTCCCTCAGACCATTCTTTCGCCTGCAATCTATATCTCGACCACCTAACCTTATGGTTTCCGGGCTACACCCCATCACTAGCTTGCTATCCTCAATAACCTCTTCATCTTGCTTATACCACATCCCTCTCTGTCTAGCGGACAGCAACTTCTCTTCGACCCTCACCTCCTATCACCGACATCAGCTGCTCCCCTCCTCAGTGGCGTTTCACTTTATAAATTTTGATATATATATACATCTGATATTGCCTATCGCCACTGAATCACTCCGGACATACCTAAACACAGGTATATATTCCACGCGGACTAGCGAGCAGGCTCTCGCTACTCACCGGAAAAGATCACCATCCAATCGGGCACACCTCAATACCCACATCCAAAGACGCCCCCCGATTGCGATTGCGATTGAGATTAATAAACATACACAACTTTTTCTCCTAACCTCTCTCCCCGATCTGCCTCCCTATCCTGTACCGAAACCTCTATACAAGGACACAAGGTTTCTGTTCTCTAGCTTCCACCTCCGTTCTCCAACCCTCCTCCTCCGACGGGCCACCATACCAACACAACAACTTCATCCCGTTATTCGCCAGCACTCCAAGACCTGAGCTATCCCAACATTAGGCCGCAAATGTCACGCACCAAATGCAAAACAATCAAAATAATATCCCTAAATGTACGAGGCCTCAACCTGCCAGAAAAACGCTCCCAATTACTTCTTTCTTTACAAAAAAATAATGCGGACATTGTCTTTCTTCAAGAGACCCATTTCAGAACGAACTCCACCCCAAAACTCTCTAACTATCGATTCCCTACCTTCTTTCATGCAACTAACCATTCAACAAAAACCAAAGGAGTCTCTATTCTACTCGCAAAAAACTGCCCATTTCAAATCAAAGACACCTACGCAGATGAAGAAGCGCGCTACCTTTTTGTGAAAGGCACGCTATTTGGTAAACTTATCACCCTCGCCAATATATACGCACCCAACACAAAACAGGTCCCCTTCTTCAAATCCACTCTACAAAAACTCTCTTCGTTCCAGGAAGGCCTTCTTGTCCTAGGAGGGGACTTCAACGTCCCTCTGAACCCCCCACATGATACCTCGGCAGGTACCTCAGCTATGCCTTACAGCGCGTTGCGAGCCATTAAAACACAACTAAAGGCACTATCACTACATGACTCATGGCGTACACTTCACCCGAATGATAAAGACTTCACATTCTACTCGGCTCCACATAACCGATACTCTAGACTTGACTACTTATTCCTATCACAAAGGGACCTGTCGATGTTAATCAAAGCCACCATTGATCCCATGTTTCTCTCGGATCACCACCCTATATCCATGACCCTAACATTCACAGAAGCCCCTCCCAGGTCCCTAATTTGGCGCCTGGACCCCTCGCTTCTTACAGACACAACCATTACAACTGACATACACAAACGCCTCTTGCTATATTTCCAGGAAAACGACTCCCCTGACGTTTCACCCATGATGCGATGGGAGGCTCATAAAAGCACCATCCGGGGGGAACTAATGGCAATCTCGGCAAAACGAAGAAAAGACCGACAGGCACACATTACTAAACTGACTTCCCGTATTCAAGCACTGGAAAGAGCCCATAAACACTCCCAAGCATTAACAACCCTTCCAGAACTAATCCAAGCCAGGACTGAACTTCTAGAGGCTCTAAACAAGCGAACGAAACGAAATTATATACTCTCCCAAAAAATATTCTATGAATATGGCAATAAGTCCGGTAAATTCTTAGCAAGAGCTCTCCGAACCAAGAAAACATCCACAATGATCCACTCATTAACAGACGCTAAAGGGCAAAAAATAGTATCAAACGACCAAATAGCAGATCAGTTTGTACATTATTACACTCAGTTATACAATCTACACCCCACAAACCCACAGACGGATAACACTCAAAGAACAAAATCCATCAGAGACTTCCTCACGCAATACAGTCCCGAACCCCTATCTACTGAAGCAGCTACTGATCTAGAACAACCTATCTCATCCGCAGAAATAGACATGGTACTCAAACAACTGAAACCGGGCAAGAGTCCTGGGCCCGATGGTTTGACGACAGGATACTACAAAACTTTCATTGAAACCCTCAAACCACACTTCCTGACTGCGTTCAACTCCCTATCTTCTGACAACCCCCCACCTCGAGACCTGCTGACAGCACACATAGCTGTAATTCCTAAGCCTAACAAAGACACATCTACGGTATCTAACTATCGACCAATATCCTTGTTAAATGTGGACCTCAAAATCTACGCCAAGGTCTTGGCTAACCGTCTCTTGCCCCTACTACCCAAACTCATCTCACTAGACCAGGTGGGCTTTATACCTGGTAGAGAGGCAAGAGACAACACGACCAAGGCAATCAATCTACATAAATGGTTAACCTCCACCCAACAACAAGGGTTTTTTCTATCTTTGGATGCGGAGAAGGCATTCGACAGGGTGGCATGGGACTACATGTCTGAAGTACTCAAAATGATTGGAATACGAGACCGTATGTTACAATTTATAATGGCCCTTTATGCTTCCCCAACTGCAAAGGTCCGTGTCAATGGTCACCTGTCGGGTGCCTTCTCCATATCAAACGGGACCCGCCAGGGATGTCCGCTTTCACCCTTAATATTTGTCCTCACGCTGGAACCACTTCTCCAATGACTAAGGTCCAATCCAGACATCAAAGGAGTGTCAGTATCCAACAACACATACAAACTGTCCGCCTTCGCGGACGACATCCTCTTATTCTTGACAGAACCACACATCACATTACCCAACTTACTTAAAGACTTTGCCACATTTAACTCATTGACCAACCTACAAATTAACTTCGCAAAATCGGAAGCCCTGAATATTTCCTTACAGAAGGAGACCCTTACAACCTGTCAATCTAACTTCCCCTTCAGATGGAACCGAGATGCGATCACGTATCTTGGGATTCACCTACCGACTCGCCTATCTGACCTATACTCCAAAAACTACCTACCAATCCTCCAGCATATTCAAAAAGACCTAAAGTCCTGGTCGTCAGGAATGTTCTCTTGGTTTGGCAGGGCATCAATAATTAAAATGAACATTCTACCAAGAATATTGTAAGTTTTGCAAACAATCCCCATTAAATTACCGAAAGCCTTCTTTACCTCATACCGTAAGGCATGTAACGACTTCATATGGGGCAAGGACCGCCCTAGACTCAGCTTTGACAGGCTAACCCTACCCAAACTGAAAGGAGGTATAGCTCTCCCAGACATTACCAAATACCACTGGGCATGCCAACTGTCAAGAATTGTTGACTGGAACGTCCACTCCCACACGAAAGCCTGGACACAAATTGAAAACGAATTCTCCTCTATACCTATCCGACAATTACCTTGGATCTCCCCACTAAAGGTCCCCCCGACATGCAATCAACATCCCTTGATCTCCACCACGCTCAGTTCCTTCAAAATAGCGTGCCGCAAACACCACCTTTCCTCCACACCAGGCCCAATGACACCAATCCGAAACAATCCAGATTTCCCGTCGGGTCAATCGGCTACATTCCTTACAGACTACTGGCCCCACACTGCTTTACGGGCAGAACATTTCTTCTCCGGACAGACCTTTCTAAACATTACTAACTTACCTACACATGTGTCCGGACGTCCCTTCCCATTGTGGACATACTTTCAAATATGTCACTTCCTTAACCACCCGCACAAAAGCTCAGAATATTCCAGACAACTCACACCTTTTGAATCACTGTGTACCAAATCGGAACCGCAACGACATGTGATCTCAGATATATACGCTCTCCTTTTCTCTGAACACAATCCTAAATCTAACATAGCCACACGCAGTTGGGAAAGAGAATTATCGATAAACCTATCAGAAGAAGAGTGGGAAAATATATACTCCTATATCCACAAAGGATCAATTAATATGTCGGCGCAAGAAAATGGTTTCAAAGTATTCTCTAGGTGGTACAAGACTCCGCTTAAACTTCACAAAATTTCCCCCAATATCCCCTCCACTTGTTGGAGATGCGCAGAGGGAGAAGGTTCCCTTATCCACATATGGTGGTCCTGCCCATCCATTCAACCTTTCTGGAAAGAGGTCCATCGCATTACCACTTCCATTACCACTTACCAAATTGAATTTTCTCCAGCCCAAATGCTGCTACACCACTCCTCCATCCCAAAAAAAGACTACCACCGCTCTCTTGCTCTACACCTGATAAACGCTGCTAAAATGTGCATTCCGACTGTCTGGAAGTCCCCCAAACCCCCCACTATAGCTGATTGGCTCAAACGAATAACTAAAATAGCAGAAATGGAGGAATTGATCCATCAAGCCAAAGATACACCCTCCAAATTCAGGACTATCTGGTCTTGCTGGCAACATTTCCAAACCACAGACGAATATGCTGGTCTGATGTCCTAAGAATTTATGCTGACTCTTGTGGCCCAGTCGGAGGAGGAAACATTAATACCCACTTTGTCACACTAACTCCCCCAACCTCGTTATTTTCTCTATCATCCCCTTCTTTACTATCCTCCCCCACCTACGGGGCTGCTACATGTTACTAGAGATGACGTTCCCATTCACGCCTACCCACCCTACACCTTCTCCTTGGAACTACTCTATCCAAGCACACTATTTCCATACCCCATTCTACATATTCTATGCCTTTCTAACTAACCCCACAAAGGATTGCTAGTGGTCCGGTGACCGCAATCCTACCCTACATTCACCCATTTAGAGGTAACACTCAACCATCAACAAACTTCCGTACATAGATAACCCATCGAGCCCAGAAAAACACACATCAGTTCAGCTTCAGACTGAACGAGTCTATACACACTCTCAATTGTAGCCACAATCCCTGAAAATCCCTGATCTTAACCCACATTATTAAAAAGTCTATCTATTAGGGAACAAAACGGCTTGTAGTAACCTAGACAAGCTCGTTGGAATACATCATTAGGCTATGTTATTATACATAATGAGAACTAACAGAACCCCAGTTACAAAAATGTACTCATTAGACTAAATCAAGGCATAGATGCCTCTGTTTGACTGTTAAATACTCGTTTATGATTTCTTACTGTTGCACTATACCTCAGTTCTGAAGTATAACAGTTAATCTAAGTTTATAATACAAATTGGAGCTTATTGTATCTCTTATACTATACCACAGCATTGTATTACTCCTTGTATATTTCATTCTGTATCATATTGTGTACTATGACTTTTACTCACAATAAACAACATTCTGGAAAAAAAAAAAAATACATAAAAATGCAGCATGCATGAGGACAAAGGGGACATTCACAGCATAATACAATCATGGTAATTAGGGAATGAGGAAAGAAATACAATATATTATCAAACATTAAATGCAATAAAATTTGATATTAAAGGATAAAAATCTTACCTTAATATAGTCCTTCTGCAGGACCTGGATGATGGCAAAACAGGTCTCTGGGATAATGAACCCCAGAGCCTGGGGGGAGATGCCTGTTGAGAACTTGAGGTCCTGCAGGCTTCTCCCCATCGCCAAGTACCTCAGGGTGGCGACTAGCCTCTGCTCCGGAGTGATAGTTTGCCTCATGCAGGTATCCTGCCTGCTGATATAAGGGGTCAGCAAAGCCAACAAACGGTGAAATATGGGGTCCGTCATCCAGAGAAAGTTCCTGGAATCATCAGAATTATTCTCACGGATCTCACGGAGCAAAGGCATATGACAGAACTGGTCACGCTGGAGCAACCAATTCTTGGTCCATGAACTCCTCCCCACCCTGTTCATGGACTGGACTTGTGTCAAGGTAAGGACCCCAACACCAAGCCCCCGCACAGCACAAACTCTATGAGGAGTATGTATACGCAACATGGCTAGAAAACAGTCGGCTGCTCAGAACGAAGTAACAGAACGCACTGAAGAACAGCAAGGCCTGTGAAGAGCGACCTGAAAAACAGTAACGAACGAACAAGAACACAATGACAGATACAACTGAAGACCAGATACAAACCCACAAGCACAAACTGAACAGCAGAAAACGTTCTGAAAACCACGAGTCTGAAAAAGCGCGAATCGTCTCTCACCAAACTTTTACTAACACGAGATTAGCAAAAGGAGCCCAAAGGGTGCTGCGCTTGGTTCTGAACTGCCCTTTTATAGTCTCGTTGTATGTGGTGTACGTGACCGCATTCTTGGCGATCAGAAATTCCGACAACTTTGTGCGACCGTGTGTTTGCAAAACAAGTTTTAAGCCAACATCCGTCGGAAAAAATCCATGGATTTTGTTGTTGAAATGTCCGATCAGTGTCCGATCGTGTGTACGGGGCATAACAGTGTTCGAACAAAATTTTTGCCTGTTCGCATGCTCTGCTGCGAACCAAACCGGGGGTGTTCGGCTCATCCCTAGTTATGAGTGGCTATTTGAGTTACTGTTGCCTTTCTATCATCTAAAACCAGTCTGCCCATTCTTCTCTGACCTCTTACATCAACAAGGCATTTTCTTCAGTACACACAACTGCTTCTCACTACATATTTTCTCTTTTGGGGATCATTCTCAATAAACCCAAGAGATTCTTGTGCATGAAAATCCCAGTAGATCAGCAGTTTTTGAAATACCACATTCAAAGTCACCTAAATCTCCTTTCTTCCCTATTCTTATGCTTGGTTTGAACTTCAGCAAGTCATCTTCACCACAACTAGATGCCTGAATGCATTGAGTTGCTGCCATGTGATTGGCTGATTAGCAATTTGTGTTTACCTAATAAAGTGTCCCTTTTAAAGATATTTCCCATCACTTTTTACATAAAGTTGTAAAAGGTCAAGTTTCTGCTTTAGCAAAGAGTTGCTGTACACTGCACATACTTGTGTAAATATAAAAAAAAAATACTTGTCTGGAAATTCACATGTAGTCTCCTGACTACTTGATGGCTGTAATAGCCTGTAATTGGCTATTGTAGTAATCAGTCAGTAAAACCTACCCCCTGTATTCTGTTTCTCCTTTGAATGGAGAAAACAAAATACATTGTTTTGTGAGAAAATTTAAAAAAGGGTCTGTGTAAAAAAATAAATAAAATAAAATTGCTAGATTGGGACTTGATCTAGGTTAGTGTCAGGGTCAAGGGTCAAGCTTAAGATAAAAGGTTATTTTTACGGTCAAGGGCTGGAATAGGGGTCAAAGGTTAGTTATTGTATGTTAGGCAGGATAAAAAAAAAAAAAACTTTATTTATGTCAAGATCAGTGTGTTTTAGGTAGAAAAAACAAACGCAAAAACAAACAAAAAAACAAATATGCACTATTGTTCCTTTGCTCTACTGTAGATACAAACAGCAAATATTATACACATGCACAATGAAAAGATTTTTGTGTATGTGCTTGGTCATGCTTATGGTGAGAAATTAATTGCTAAATTAACCACTTAAGGACCCAGCCTCTTTCTGAGATTTGGTGTTTACAAGTTAAAAACAGGTTTATTTGCTAGAAAATTGATTAGAACCCCCAAACATTATATATATTTTTTTTCTAAAACCCTAGAAAATAAAATGGCAGTCATTGCAATACTTTTTGTCACACAGTAAACTTTTTACAACAGTAAAGTTTGCCCAATTTTTGTTTTATATTGTGAAAGATAATGTTACGCCAAGTAAATAGATACCCAACACGCTTCAAAATTGCTCCCACTCGTGGAATGGCGACAAACTTTTACCCTTAAAAATCTGCATGTTTTGAGTTACAGAGGAGGTCTAGGGCTAGAATTATTGCTCTCACTCTAACAATTGCAGCGATACCTCACATGTGTGGTTTGAACATCATTTTCATAAGTGGGCGCTACTCACGTGTGCGTTCGTTTTTTCTTTCTTATGTATTTTACCTCTTATTTTTTATTTTTACACTGTTCTTTAAAAAAAAAATTGTGTCACTTTTATTCTTATTCTTTTATTCTTATTACATCCATTGTAATAGAAAAAAAGCATGACAGGACCTCTTAAATATGAGATCTGGGGTCAAAAAGACCTCAGATCTCATATTTACACTAACATGCAATAAAAAATAAATAATTAAATGTCATGTGAAGAAAATAAAATGTCCCTTTAAGAGCTATGGGCGAAAGTTATGTTTTGACATTGCTTCCTCGCTGCAATCATATGGAGATGGGTGGGGGCCATCTTCCCTTCACTCGTCTCCATGCCTAATAGGTGGAACAACCCAATCGCCTCTGCCACTACCAACAGCTCCAGTAAGCAGAGGAGGGCACCGAAGCATGGCGGGAGTGAATCCGCCCCAGAGAATCCACTTTTAACTTTTATCTGAAAGTGTACCGCCCGCTGAAAAAGAGGATACCAGGGTTATGGCAGCTAGCTGCTGCCATAACAATGATATTCCTCTTCAAAGTAGTGATGTAAAACAAAGGCAGGCAGTCCATAAGTGGTTAAACAAAAAAGGTAATAAGATCTGTTTTACCTTCATGCATTACGGGGGTTAAATATTATATTGGTAAATGGAGACTGTAATGTGCATGGAATGAAATTAGATAACAGCAACTTATCATCAAACACAAACCTCTGTTCATGAGCATAAGCAGATGCACTATCCATGGGCCTGCACACAGTGTGCAATACAAGCATAGAAGAAAATTGAGGCTGTAAACACATGTAAACATGCCCAGCACTACACCATGTAACAATATGGTTTAAAATCATATATCTATTTTGACCATGAGTAATGGACCTTACTCAACTCTACTCTCTCATTCTTGAATTTATCTATATTAGTACATTGAAAACATGTTTCAATAAAGCTAAAGCATGTTTTAATAAAGCTAAAACAGCTTTATTGGAACAAATAATTCTGAATGGTCACCAAAGCAAGAAGTAAGAGAAAATCTTCCAATAGTTGTAAATCAGGGATGTCAGTAGCTGGTGAGGCACTGGCTAGTACAACACATGTGAGGTATCGTCGCGAACATGAGAGCACTAACACTAGACTTCCTCTGTAACTCTAAACATGTAACCTGTAAAAAAATTTAAAGCGTCACCTATAGAGATTTTTAAGTAGTGAAAATTGGTGCCATTCCACAAATGTGCGCAGTTTTAAAGTGTGACATGTTAGGTATCTAATTACTCGGCATAACATCATTTTTCACATTATACAAAAAAAAAAATCCAGCTAACTTTAGTGTTTTTTTTTAATTCGTGAAACAGTTTAAAAAAATAAAAATAAAAAATTGCTGCGCAAATATGGGGGTTCTGAGTAATTTTCTAGCAAAAAAATTATGATTTTTACATGTAGGAGAGAAATGTCAGAGTTGGCCTGGGTGGCAAGTGGTTAATTACCATAAGTAAGTAATATACAAATAATTATTATATATTGTTTTTAAGGTAGTTTACTATATTTTTAAACAACAAGCAGTAAACAAGCAGGTGGCTTAAAGGACAAATTACTGAAGTTTGAAGCTATAACTTCAAACCAGTAGTTTCACAGAAAATAGATAAATAAATTATTATGCTATAATATATAGCATAATATTATATTATTTAGCCTTATACCCATAAACCCATGTTATTTCCTTGTAGTTAAGGGGGCTGGGTTGGAAGGGAGCATGTGTCTTTTAGACACATGTCCCCTTCTATGACATTGCAGTGAGAGGAGAGCCTCCACTGCATCATTTATATTGGACAGCTTGGACCAATGGTGCTTTACCATTGGTCCAAGGCTTCAAGCTGTCCATTGAGCTCAATGCCTTTGACAAGAAGTCAGAGGCGCTGTGAGCTCATCCTCTCAATCTGCTGCAAACAGAGTGTGCCAGCTTGTATTTAAACTGGCCGCACTGTATGTAGCTTCTGACCGGCTGTGCAAGGAGCCCTGTATCTCCGGAACCATAGGTGCCAGGAGCCCCGACCAGTGGTGGGGTAGGGCTAGAGATACCTACCCCCTGCCGAGCTATGACCCTCAAAGCTCCATCATTTTTTTTTATGTTCATGCCTCACCTGCCTCCCCTGACTGCATGCCCCTGCTGTGAATTCTGTTCATTTTACAGAGTTTTCCTCTGTGTTTCCATTGCAACTCCAGGACAGAATGTGAAGGGAAATCTTCCTAGTGGGACACAGCAGGAAAGAAGTCCCTCTAAAGCTAATGAAAAAAAAGAAGTATTTTCTTTCCTTTAGGAGTGAAACCAAAGAGTATGAATCTTAATAAATTGAAACCCACACTGTTACTTTACCATCTTTACAGTCAGTCTGAGTGCGGACACTGTAGAGAGCAGACCTCTGCTGTAGCCTGCTGCAGCGGCTCGTAAGCAGCCCGGCCACCCGGCCATCCCATCCTTGGGTCCTGAGTCATTCCGACCCCCCCTTGCGGTAGCTCACCGCTCCCCCTCTCCATCTGTCTTCTTCCCATCCTCACCACTTAGCAGCAGGCCGGCCGCTCGGGGCCCTTTGCGGGTCCGAGCGGCTCCCCTTGTAGCTGTATCCGGGACCCCCCCTTCCTGCTCTGTTCGGTCCATCGCCCCCGCCAGGCAGCTCCGTGGTCCGGCTTAACTCCCCCCCCCCGCACTACCATCGGGCCCCCCTCTGCTCCTCCCTCCCTGACGCCGCTCTCAGTCAGCCAGCCGGCCGGCCGCACAGGATACTCCGCGGCTCCGGCCCAGCTCGGCTGCTAACAGGCAGCAATTCACTGCCCTTCATCGGCCGGTCTGCCCGCCCGGCGGGCGCTTCCCCACCTCCTGCTTACCTCACCTCCGGATCACGCAAACCTCCGCTGGACGGCCGGGACCACCGCAGGAAAGTCCGCGGCTCGGGCCTGGCCGGCGGCCATTTTGGTACACCCACCGCCGCCCAGCCGCAGCTCAGGCCTACCGGCGGCCATATTGGCACACCCAGGCCGTCAGTGCACCAACTAGACCCCCGTTGCAACATCTGAGGCCCCCAGCAGGGTAACCCCCCCCCGTTGGACACACTATCCTTGATCCCTCCTTCCGGCACCCCCCCTGGGTCACCATCGCAGCCGCAGTCTAATCACCATAGGCTAGCTGCTAGATTCTGTGGGATAGACCACGGCTGCGGCTTAGTTCTTGCAGCCAGCCACTTATCCCCCCCTTCCTTTTTGTCCAACAGAGCCCGCACCCCTCCCGCCTACACTGAACATCATCACAAAGGCTCCGGTATCTCACCAGAGGCTACTCCAACTCAAGCATCCTTGACGCAGCCACTGCACCACCTACCAGTAAGTAGTGTCTGATCCCCCCCCCCGTCGTTCCGCCGGACTACCCTACAGGTAAGCCACCAGGGGTACTGCATCAGTTGATCCAGGGGCCTGTCCGATCGCCCCTCGGGGGGTCAGGAAGGAATTTTTTTCCTCTGCTGCATTATTGGCCCTCGCAGCTAGGGGTTTTTCGCCTTCCTCTGGATCAACGACAAGGGGGTAGGCAGCCGTACCTCCCAAGTACCTCCGCACCCACTCCAGCCCATCGCCACACCACTCCAGAAGCAGCGGGTAGCCATCAGACCCCGCCATCTCCCTGCAAGTGGATCATCACATCAGTACCATCATCAGAACGCCTTTCCTACTAGCAACACCATCCTCCTCATCATGTGCAACTTTAAATACACAGCAGACACCATCCACAGGCTAAGAAACACGGCCGCAACTTTACCGAGCGCCACTCAAAAAAGACTAAAAAAAGAACATTTACTAAGAACCAACCCACAATCAACCAGGAAATGCAAGGAGACACCGATCCAACCGCAACAACTAGCATGCGCCCTGATCAACACCAGATCTGCAGTCAAGCACAGGCTGGAAATCCACGATTTCGTCATCGAAAACAACTTAGATTGCCTCTTCATTACAGAAATCTGGCTAACACCTGACTGCAACACCATCCTAACTGAACTGGTGCCTGAGAACTACAGTATCCTAACCGAGCATAGAATCGGAAAAAAAGGAGGAGGCCTAGCAGTGATCTTCAAATCTCATCTTGGGTTCACCAAACCAAACGCACAGAACTCAGTGCCTTTCATGGAAACACTCTCACTGCACCTCCGAACAACACCTCAAGACACCGTTCACATACTACTATGCTACAGACCACCAGGACCAAAGACCAATCTGCTCACACCGCTCACTGAATTCTTCTCGATGCACACCTTGAAAACCAAAAACCTGCTGGTACTTGGGGATTTTAACCTGTGGGCAAACTCGGCCCAAGACCCCACCGCAACTGCCTGCGTCAACCAAATGGAAGAACTTGGCCTTCAACAACTGATAAACTCTCCCACGCATGGTTCAGGACACACCCTAGATCTCATCTTCAAACAGAATATGGACATCAACATATTTGACAACACACCGCTACCATGGACGGACCACCATGCTATCAAATTTAAAATCACCACAAACACCATCCTGCAAAAACAGAAACACGTAACAGCAACACACTGGAATAGATCACAGAAGAAACTTCACTCTGATCTCTTCAAAACTACATTATCGAGCAAAATTCTCTTGCTAAATTCAAACCTCTCAACAGAACAAACGCTCAACTCCCTAAACAATGTATTACTACAAACAGCAGACTTCGTGGCGCCAAAACGTAGAACACTCATCCGCAAAAAAAACTCCAGCTGGTTCAACGGTACTCTCACCCTACTCAAGCAAGAACGTAGAAGAGCTGAAAGAGCATGGAGAAGAAATCCTACCAAGGAAAACCATGCCAACTACAAAGCACTCACGGGGAAATACCACAAGGCAATCTTTAAAGCCAAAAAAGAACATTTCTCAGACACCATCTCTTCCGCCTTAAACCGTCCGCGGGAACTGTTCAAAATAGTGGCTCAGTCTATGAACCCGACCTGCTTAGAGCCCCCAGGAAATGATACTCAAGAATTCTGCAATGAGTTATCAGATTTCTTCATCGACAAAATCGACAACATTCGGAAATCAATCCATCAGAAAACAACGATCACCCTCACTGAACCAAAGCAAAAAGAAGATATCGACACAAACATCACTCAACCACCGAATTTCATTTTGTCCCCAATCACCATAGACACAACCAAAAACATCATCAGAAGCCTTCGAGACAGCACATCACCGAACGACATCATCCCCACTAAACTGCTTAAAGAATGTTCCGACATCTTGGCTCCCATCCTAACACAGCTCATAAATCAATCATTTAAAGAAGGGACTGTGCCAACCTCCCTCAAGCAAGGCATCGTCAAACCTCTGCTAAAGAAAGCCAATCTCGACCCTAAGGACCCTAACTGCCGCAGACCAATAACTAGCCTCAACGCCATCTCCAAGATTATGGAGAAAGCGGTGGTACAACAGCTACAACGCCACCTGGACACACACCAACTCCTGGACCCTCTGCAATCAGGCTTCCGCCCAGGCCATGGCACAGAAACAGCACTTCTCAAAATATGGGATGATGCCCTTGAAGCAGCAGACGACGGAGAACAGAGTCTCCTGGTACTGTTAGACCTCAGCGCAGCATTCGACACAGTAAACCACAACACTTTACTCGTCCGCCTCGCTGAAGTAGCAGGAGCAACAGGTTCTGCTCAAAAATGGTTTACATCCTTCCTAGAGAATCGCTCCCAGACAGTGAAACTAGGTACATTCACCTCGGAAACCCGGGCAGTCTCCTGCGGAGTCCCTCAAGGATCACCCTTGTCACCAGTACTATTCAACATATACATCCGCCCACTTCTCAATATCATCAGGAAAACTGATCTTTGTTTCCATTCATACGCTGACGACACCCAACTCTACCTTCGTATCAACGGACAAAAAGACCTTCATCAGCAATTACAGAAATGCCTCTCCTTAATAGACGACTGGATGACCACTAGCTCCCTCAAACTCAACGGATCAAAAACAGAACTTCTTCTCCTACAAGCTAACAAAAATTCCAAAATAAA
Source organism: Lithobates clamitans (assembly GCA_037952925.1). Taxonomy (NCBI): domain Eukaryota; kingdom Metazoa; phylum Chordata; class Amphibia; order Anura; family Ranidae; genus Lithobates; species Lithobates clamitans. The sequence continues at coordinate 3,203,133 of JBBGZY010000316.1, forward strand.
GACTACATGGACACCTCCCACCATCCTTGGACAGACCATCTCCCCAAGCACCAAAGCCAAGAGTCTCGGAGTCATTTTTGACTCAGGAATGACAATGGATGCACAAATAGGATCAGTGGTGAGCGGATCCCACCATCTCCTCCGCCAACTACGTAGACTCATCCCCTTCATCCCAGAAGAGGACAAAGCGGCAGTTGTGGGAACAATCATCAATTCCCGACTCGACTACGCAAATTCGCTCTACGTAGGACTACCCCAATATCAGCTTGCGCGCTTACAACTCATCCAAAACACGGCGGCAAGACTGTTAACAGGAAAAAAACCCTGGGAATCCATCTCCCCCTCCCTAAAGAGCCTACACTGGCTAACCGTGAAGAAACGGATCACATTCAAGACCCTCTGCCTCACCCACAAATGCGTACAAGGAAACGCCCCACCATATCTCCGCGAGAAAATAAAACACTATACACCGAATCGCAGTCTTCGATCAGCTAACCAAAACCTCCTTACCATTCCCAAATACCGCTACAAAGCAAAGGGAGAACGAAGATTCGCAGTCCAAGGACCTCGACTATGGAACGCTCTTCCTACCAACATCCGCATGGAAGAAAACCACCAGGCCTTCAGGAAAAAACTAAAGACCTTCCTTTTCTGAGAAGCTAACATCAGAGAATGCATCCAGCGCCTTGAGGCGATTCAGTTCGCATTTGTAGCGCTTTATAAATCATTCATTCATTCATTCATTCATTCATCTTTCACTTAAATAGATGGAGTTTTGGTAGAATTCTCCTTTAACTACTAAAAGCTGATTGCTTTAGATTAAAAAAAACTAGACTGAGAATTTATCCCGGGAAGTGAAACTGATAAATTGATAATATACAAAACATAAAGTCTTAGATGAATGGTGTATTTTTCACATTTTGTTAAATAAAACATGAATTGAACCATTGCACTTTTTAACATTACAACAATTTCATCCAACAACAATTTAAACAAATGGTAAAAAGAAGTACACTATCTGCCCTGTGCACAAACCTCTTAAATGTTATCCATCCCTTTAGCCTACACATTCACCACCAGCCATTACCCTTACTCTTTGATTGAAGCTTTTTATTTTCTTATTAAATTCAGCTTACCTCCTGTTGCTGGACTAAAAAAAAACAAAGCACAGTGGATACACTTTTTATTTGACAAAATATATATGAACTCTGCAACAACCTTAAGGTAACAATAAATCCAACTGTTCAATTTCATTGTTAATGCTGCGTTATGTCTCTGTATTTCAAAGTAATTGCTTAACAAAAATAAAAACATCACATCATAATTCAATTCAATGCCATGGTTTAAAGTTAAGAAATATTATTGTTAGATGACTCTATCACTGAACTTTTTCTGTTTGTCACAGAGAAAAGAAAAGTCCTGTCTACATGCATTTAGAAATGTACATCCAGTTTTAGAGGTGTTTTTAAAAACCAAAATATGAAAATATGCACTACTTTAGAGAAGAGGATAAATACACAGTTAAAATATACGCATTTAGGGGGGCGTGTCTGAACGTACACAGGAGAGGACGTGTCTCGGCTGAGCTCCTCCAAGGCTTGGACAATCTAACTCCATCCAGGCCCCAATCTTTCCTGAGAGCCTAATCTGACACCTAAACAGCATCCTAGGCCACTCTGCTACACAACTAGAGAACTATTTCTCGGATTGTTTGTTCTCTATATCCCGGGCCTACAGACTGCTCCACGCCAGAGAAGCCTGCCGCCATCTTGGGGCCTACGGCCCGATCGCTGCCTCTGGCAATCCTTCCCTGTGAACTGGGCACTGTGTGATCGATCATCCCTTTGGGCAGCCCTCCGCCCTCCGGGATAATTGGGGGAGAAAGCTCCAGTGATCCCGGCCCCTCTGACCAGGTCCACGGAGGCCTAGTTCCATCCCGCGGCCTGCTGTTTATCAGAAGCCTCCGATCTGCACTATCTACGTTCCGGGAGCCGGCATACAGTGGATCTGTCCCTCTTTGGACCGCAGTGAGTAGCAGTTCCACCCCTCACTCACTCCACACCCTTTAATAATAGTGGCGCTCACCCGGCCAGTTACAGCCGTTAGGAAAGTCCCCGGCTTTGGCCTACTTCTGGAGAACGGCGGCCATCTTGGTACTCCAGGTACTCCTCCAGCCTCTCTGCTCCATTGACTCATTAAATCTCTCCCATTGCACTCATCCTTCAGCAAGATCCTCTATACATACAGCTGGGCTATATATCTTCTGTTGTTAATCTAAATCTGGACATTTACAATATCTTAAGAGGCCCGTGTGGGGACGGGATTATATATACACCTCACCCGTCTTGCTCTGCCTGTAATATACACCTGCACTATTTGACCGGTGATCTGAGCCCATCTTACACCACAGTGCCTCAAGCACCCCACCCTACAGTGTCTCAAGCAGATATAATTAACGAACGAATGGTGGCAGTTCCGCTGAGAATGAACTATGTGCACTTAATGAGCTTGGAGACCCGTTTGCTCACCGAGACCTCTGCTACGCCATATTAAGCACCTATAGATTCAGAGGTAAGCCAGATTTCCTGCCACAATTCCTGTTTATTACATGGGCAAAGTTGGCCAACAACAGCGAACATATAAACCCCTATTCGGGTCACGTGAAGGTTCAAATATGGAACGCGATGTCACCAGACCACAACTTATGACCTCAAACACCCCCACAGACCCCTCTGTGGTGATGGATACATCCATGGGAGCAGAAAACACTGTAAACTTATCTACTATTGCTCAAGGTCCAAATCTCGACTCTTCCACCCCACGTGAGATTCTTACCCCAGACATACTAGACGCCAAGCTTGATGCCAAGTTACAGCTCTTGTTACAACAAATTACAAATAATGTCTCGTTAGAGGTAAATAAGTTAGCTACGGAACTAAGAGGAGAGATCGATCAAATCGGTGAACGCACTGATACTCTCGAAAATAAATTTGATGAGATGATAAATTATGTGCAAGCAATTGAAGAGGAAAACCACAATTTGCGTCTATCAGTTTCTCAATTGCAGTTACAGCAGGAGGATTTGGAAAATAGAGAAAGGAGACAAAACTTACGCTTTCGAGGTATCCCGGAAACGGTGGGAGACTCAGATCTACGTACCTATCTTCTGGGTCTCTTTAATACTCTGGCTCCTACAGTGGTGGATATTGATTGGCGCCTTGATAGGGCACATCGGTCTCTGGCCCCCAGGCCTCCGGCGGGAGCCAGACCCAGAGATGTCATAGTGAAATTTCATTATTTCGAAAGCAAAGAAGCACTCATTATTGCCACCCGCAACAAATCCCAACTTACATACAAGGGGGCAAAACTTCAAATTTTCAGCGACCTGTCTCCCATTACCCTTGCCAAACGTAGGAGCCTTCGCCCAATCACACTCCACCTACAACATCACAAGATCCCATATTACTGGGGCTTTCCATTTCGCCTCACCGTATCTAAAGATGGTGTACAGCTGAAATAAATGGCTTAATATTGTATAAAAAGCCTTCAATAATGATGATTCTCGTGAGACGAATTTTGGAATTATTTCTGCTTGAGTCAGCTTAAATCAAAACCGTGTGTTTTATTGTACACACATAAACTTGGAAAATACTTACAAAAATAGTACATTCATATTCAGAATTAGTGTTGTTTCATATATGCAAAAAATGTTCAAATATAGTTAATTTGTTTCAAAGATCTGAAAAAAATTCTTAAAGTCATTAGACATGTGCTTCCTTTGTGTTACTCTTCTAAGATGGCCGAAGGAATTCTGTGTGCATAGGAGAGCTGTGTGTCTTGGAGAGGGAGATGTGTCTGGCTTTGAAGCAGGAGATGTAAGCAAGCGACAGGATGCTGTTTATCCTTTGAATATATGAACTCAGTCTTTCAAATTCGCGCCCAAACACAAATCCCTCCCATACACTCCCCTTTCTCCTCCTTCCTAAGAGTGGGGGCTAGAGTAGATATACAAGCCTCTTTAACATCTGTTTCACTTTAACCAAACCTTTTAAACATGAAACCAGATATATGTGAGAGGCTATCAGACTAAACATCAGACCTCTTAAAAAATAAACGCATAAATCAAACAGAGTATCGGTTACATAGGACAATTTTCAACTCATACATATATTATTTACAAAATCCATCAAATTCTGACAGGGTCTTGACCTGCATTTTCAGTCAATGAATGGCCATTTGGATATCACTAGCTCAAAGTCCTATCATTCCCACAAATATGGAAAATGCATATTCTTATTAATAAAGCCAATTAAAATTTAGATATTAAGAATATAACAACAGCATACTCTACTTGAGTTACTGGAAGATGAGGCATTTTTGAAAAGTCTAGGCCTACCGCCACTCCCGGAAGAGGATTTAATCCCCCCAAATAATCAGGCTCGTCCCCCTCCCAATACACCTAGCTGCATCTGGACCCCAGTGAGAGACAGATCCAGGAAACGCTTCTCCACACCTCAGTGTCTTTGTAACTCCAAGCAACCTCCTTGAAAGCTCAACACCTGTTTCCATGGATCCATACACATTGTACTACTCGGAACATTTTACATGTTTTTAGAGTGGTAGAAATTAATACTCTGATCTATTATAACTTTTCTTTTTTGGGCACCCACCCTGCTCCTTTTGGTTTTGGTTTTTCTTAATCTGCGTAGTCTTATAGCTAATGCCCATTCTTCTTCCCGGTCATGAGTGACTCAGTTGACATACCGTTTAATACACCTCACTGATTTGCTAATCACTTTAGTAATGGCAGAATCTACTTTTATGCTAACGAGCTCATAAGGTGAGCGGCGGGTACTTCCCAGTTCTCCACCTGGAGTCTCCTGATGGAAGTCCGTATATTGATAGGTTAAGCTGGCCCTATATGTTCAATGTTTTAGAGATGTATGGCTTTAGGGGTCCTTATCTGAAGGCTTTGAAGGCTATATATTTCAACAATAACAGCTCAAGTACAGATGTCATCCTTCTTGTCACCAAGCTTCCCCATGACTAATGGTACTCGGCAGGGCTGTCCTTTGTCGCCATTGCTTTTTATTCTCTGCCTGGAACCCCTGGCCGAGTCCATCCGCACCCATCCGGATATTCAGGGGGTGGTAATGCGACAAAGGGAATATAAACTATCACTCTTTGCGGATGACATCTTGCTCACGATCACTAATCCAATGATTTCTCTCCCCTCCCTACACAAATTGTTGTCTTCCTTTGGGGCCATTTCAGGCTATAAGATTAACACGTCTAAAACTGAAGCTCTGCCCATACATATCCCATTACCCATACTATCACAACTCAAAGAGTCCTATCCCTATAAATGGTGTAAAACCTCTCTCAAATATTTAGGTATTCTTCTCACCCCATCCTACTCCTCTCTATACTCTGCTAATTTTCCTCCCTTAGTTTTGGAAATTAATAAATCCTTGAGGTCTTGGACTAAGTATCCGTTATCCTTATTGGGCAGGATAAACGTTTTAAAAATGTCTATTTTACCTAGACTGTTATACTATTTTGAAACGTTACCAATTGCTTTACCCTCATCCCAATTAAAGACACTTCAACGTAACTTTCTAAAGTTCATATGGGGCGATAGGGCCCACCGTATAGCCAGCTCAGTGGTGTTTGCTCCGAGGTCCAGGGGTGGAATGGGTGCACCGGACATTTTCAAATATTATTACCGTATATACTCGAGTATAAGTCGTTCCGAGTATAAGTCGAGGCCCTAATTTACCACAAAAAAAATGGGAAAAACTTATTGACCCGAGTATAAGACGAGGGTGAGAAATGCACAGCTATTTTAAGTGGAAAAGAGGGTCAACAATGCCCATTTGCAGCATCACTGTGCCCATTTGCATGCCTCACTGTGCCCATTTGCAGCCATAGGTCCCCTGAACTTCAAACTCGGTAGTTAAGGGTTCCTAGATGCCCCCTAGCTGCAGCCAAAATTTGGGGTCTCTGAACCCAAAGGGTCCCGAAATGACATTGCTGCAGATAGACACAGTTGACCGAATTTGGGGCCCCGTATCTCGGGGCCACTTAGTGCTAAGAACCCCAAATTTGGTGTGCAAACCCAGTGGAACTAGCACCATAAAAGCTGGGGTTTCTAGCACCAATTGGCCCCGAGATACAGGGCCCCAAAAATCAGTTCAGAAAATGTCAAGCACTTTTCTGCAGCAGAGAATGACATTTTCCGAACCGATTTTGGGGCCCCGTATCTCGGGGCCACTTAGTGCTAAGAACTTCAGCTTTGGATATGTTGCATACCAAATTTGGGGTTTCTAGCACTAAGTGGCCCTGAGATATGGGCCCCCAAAGTCAGTTCAGAAAATGTCAAGCACTTTTCTGCAGCAGAGAATGACATTTTCCGAACCGATTTTGGGGCCCCGTATCTCGGGGCCACTTAGTGCTAAGAACTTCAGCTTTGGATATGTTGCATACCAAATTTGGGGTTTCTAGCACTAAGTGGCCCTGAGATACTGGGCCCCAAAGTCGGTTCGGAAAATGACATTTTTTGCTGCAGAAAAGTGCTTGACTCGAGTATAAGTCGAGGGGGGCACTTTCAGCACAAAAAAATGTGCTGAAAAATTCGACTTATACTCGAGTATATACGGTATGCCTCACACTTAAGGCCTATTATTTCTTGGGCATCCCTCTTTGCTCCAAATCAATGGTCCGCTATTGAGAAGGGTGGGATATACCCGGTTCACCCATGTACCTTGGTTTGGGATGATTCCTTTCCTATAGATCCCACTTTTAGACACCAGTGCACTGGCCCAATGAATTTTACTATAACTATTTGGCGTAAATGTTTCAAAAAATACCAACTCGTCTCACCCTGCTCCCCGCTCATCAATGTACTGTTTAACCCACTCATACCAGACAGTTTGTCCTTGAGCAGGATCTTCCCATGGCTTAACGCCTCCCTTTTTCAACTTCGAAATCTAGTAAACCCGGTTACCGAAAGCTATATCCCTTTGACACCTTACGTGAGAAATTTAATATCCCTCACCATCTTTTTTACTTCTTCCTTTTTCCACTCTAAATCTTCATCATTATCCCTCGAAAGTCCAACTAATTTCGAATACATATGTGGACCCCACCAGTTACACTTAATATCTTCCATTCATCGTATCCTTCATGAGTCGACACCTCTGACTGAGACCACGCATCATTATATGGGAAAGTGGTCCCATTTGTTATGCAGAGCTATCTCAATTCAGTTATGGAACAAGATTTGGTCTTCTGTCTCCAAGTCCTCTAATGCCCCGTACACACGGTCGGATTTTCCGATGGACAATGTCCGATCGGAGCGTGTTGTCGGAAATTCCGACCGTGTGTGGGCGCCATAGGACATTTTACATCGGATTTTCTGACACACAAAGTTGGACAGCAGGAGATAAAATTTTCCGACAACAAAATCCGATCGCGTCTTTTCCGACCGTGTGTGGCCTGTTCCGACGCACAAAGTGCCACGCATGCTCAGAAGAAATTCCGACACGGGACAGCTCGTTCTGGTAAACGTAGTGTTCGGAATGGATACAGCACTTTCGTCACACTGCAATGTTCAAAATGGTTTAATACAGCGCACTCTCTTCTTCTTTATAATGTGACAAGAATTAAGTCGTTTTGCTGCTCATATTCACACACACTTCTCACAAACTTATTTCGTTACTATTTATCGGGATTCCCTCAATATATTTTGATTTCTCACATCTGACAACAAAATTTTTTTTTTTTTGGACTTTAATGTAGATTTTTTTTTGTGTTTCTCTTTTTTATTTTTTATTTTTTTTTGGTGATTTTGATTTGTATTCCCGAAAATGTTTGTGTGTTTTTGGTGACAAGTTCCCACAACACTAATATGTTGTTCTATTTAATCTGTAGGAGATTGTTTGGTGTTGTAGTCCCTTGTTAATTTCACATTGTACTTTAGAAATGTACCTGAATCGTCACCAACAAACTGTCCTTTTTGGATGAAAACACACACAGGAGAGTAGAATTTACCTAAAAATATTTTATTAAGGGGTCACAACTATAAACAAAGAGGGAGGCAACGCTGGAGAAACTGCAGAAGTGGGCGAAGCCTTGGACCCCCAGTGCACACATCAACTATTTAAAAGCAAAATTGGTGGCCTGAGGAGTCCATATCATAAGGGAGTGCAGTCTGGTCCAGAAGTCCCAGAGATCCGGAAAGCAGCAGATGACATCTGTGTCCCCAGGCTGTGGTCATACGAGAGACTGCAGCTTCTGTCAGACCAGACTGAACCCAGGGTCATCACTCTTTGGTCTTCTTTCCACGCTTCCTTCCAGGCTTTGGCTGTGGTGGTGGAGTTGTGGCAGCAGGAGGAGGAGGATCGTCCCTCTCCATGACATGAGTCTTGGGTGTCAGTTCCCCACTCTCCCCCTTACGTAGGACTTTATAAATCAGGTCCTCAGAGATCTTGCGTTGGCCCTCCTGCATGCCCTGCAATTTTGTGGCAGCCATGCAGGCAAAAGCCTCTTCAGGACTGGGGAAGGCTCAGATGGATGCCGAAGCCTCCTGGATCAGCCTGTATGCTGAATCCTGCACGGGACTCAGAGTGGCCTTCCTGGCTCGTTTATATGGCAGGCGGAGGGGAGGGACCTAAGACTCAGTCAGGCTGCGACTTGTCCCAGGCTTCTCTTGGCTACCACTTAGCCCCGCCTCCTCCTGGCTGACACTAATCCCCACCTCCTCCTGACTGCCACATTCCACAACCTCCTCCTGGCTGAGGTCTTCCTGTGTATGAAAAAGGGACATAGTTTTAGTATTTTCTTCATTAATCACACACAATTTTCACCTCCTGACTGCTGCAAATTGAATGTTAACAAATATAACAGACTATCCTTCTGAGCCCAGCAGTTTTCATTCTTTTCCCAATTTTGGGTGCCCACTACTGTCTATTGATATGTAAAGCACTTTTTTTAATCAGAAATCTGTAGAACAATGCTATACCTGACTCCAGCTGGGCTCCTCCACTTCTTCCTGGCTGGAAGGCCCAGGTTGGACATCGGAAGCCTCAGCTGGTATGGAAGGAAGAGTGGAAGGAAGGGTTGAGAGTGATTCCCTGACTTCAGTGTGGTCTGACAGAAATCGCAGTCTCTCATAGTACCACAGCCTGGGGACATAAACGTCATCTGCTGCAGCTCCGGACCTCTGGGAATCTGTGACCTTCTAAGTGCTCCTCAGGCCACCAATTTTGGCTTTTAAATAAGGGATGGTTGCTGTGGGGACCACCGGCTTCACCAACTCCAGCAGTTTCTCCAGCGCTGCCTGCCTCTTCTGTTTGTGATTATAGTGGGGGTGTCTCACTTGCCACAGACAGGGCAGCTCCCTGTACTTGTCTATGAACAGGGGCAGGAAATTGTGGTCGTTGAACCCATCGGTTTTCTCTGTAAGACACAACACAAGACAAAGCCTAATGTCAGGCCAAACTCCCCTAATCTTGTTACAATATAGGCTTCCATTTCGAAGCAGTATAGGCCCAAGTTTAGATCCTACCTTCGTTACCACGATCGGCGTCTCCGATGCTCCTTCCTCCGCTCACAGATCGTACGTAAGATGCGCGCGTTACGATTTATACACACTGCGCATGCGTATAACTCCGCCCGCCCCTGACGTTCTTTCTAGTCTATTCCCCGCCCCTTTTCGTTCGGCGCAGTGGGGGAAGAGCACATGGCGGATTGTAGCAACGAGGAGGAGGAGGAGGAAAGGCCGGAGCCTGAAACGTCCCGATCCAGAAGGAGATTAAAGGACTCAAATATGTCCTTTGGGGAGATGTTGGAGATTGTGGACATCCTGAAGAAGGCCGACTATGATGGAAAGTATGGGCCTTACCCCAACCCCAATGTCCGAAAGGCCAAGATCATGGCGAAAGTGGTCAGGAGTCTGCACCGGAAATTCGGGGTACGACGATCGAAAGATCAGCTCAGGAAGCGGTGGTCGGACCTGAAATTATGAGAACATGAGCAGTACAGAAAGATCCGGAGAGTGCTGCAAAAAAGTAAGTAGTTGTGCTGTGTTCCTATTCTTTATGTTTATTACGTTCGTGCTGCTCCATGTGCTTTTAGGAACTGTTGTACAGTTTAAAATGGCAACTTTCATGTTCATGGGCACATTATTCGTTCGGATCACACATTGTTATTTCGGACGATAAAATACCATTGTTTAGGCCATATGCATTTGACCACCATTTTGACGCCCTATACTTGTCTTCAAAGAATTGGGTTGTGTAGATGGCTTTGTTACTAGAATGAAATGCAAACTAGATTGTGTGTAAGGAGAGGACACTGAGCAGCTGTTTTCACAACTGGACACTGGAGCACCAGCTTGGGACACCAGAACACCATTTTTATTAAGGGGGCCACACAGGTGCTCCAGTGTATGCTATAGGGGGGGCTACATCTGTGAAGCTTGTACAAAACAGGTAAAGTATTGCAGCTTGACAAAGGACACTAAAAAAGCTACATCTTGGAACTCTGCTAAAATAAATAATTGTACCCCACTTCCAAGCAATGTTTCATCTTTATAGTTCTGACATTAAATATCTGTGTGCTAATTATACCATTTTTGTTTTACATAGGGGAGAAAAGACTCGGAGGACACCCCTCATCCGAGGAGACCAGAGCCCCCCCCCTCTGGAAGAAGGGGAAATACCCCCAACACAAGATGAGCAGGAGGATGAAGACGTGGTGGAAGTAGTTACCACAACAGGTGAGTGTCTGCGACCACAGGCTCAGATAAGAGATGGATGGCGGCATTTTTTGGGAAACCTAATTTATTTTGGGTTTCCTCTCTTTTTAGGTGGTTGTGAGGTTGTGGATGAAGATCCTTTCACATCCGAAAGTGCCCAGATCCTGATCGGGGAGATCATGGGGTGTAATTTACAATTGGAAAACATCAAGCAAAACATCAATGATGTTATTCCAAAATATAAAAACATCATTGATGTTTTGGGGCGAGTTTAAAACCCCTCCAAATCACTTTCTTCTTTTGTGTGCTACAATGTGCGAAATGTTTTTGTGATTTTTCCCAAAGCCAAATTTGGAGGATGCACACAGTGTGTCAACATGTGCTATCTGCCATCACGGGAGATCAATGGACGCGTTTTGGGGGTGCAACCCCTTCCTCAATAATAAAGTAGCGGTGAGGAAGGGCTTTCTCCCCCAAAACACATCCCTTGATCCCCCGTGATGGCAGGTAGCACATGTTGACATTGGGAAATTTGTGTGCATCTTCCAAATTTGGCTTTTCCAGGGGTGATTTCCCCCCATCTGAACGCAATATCAAACACAGTTCCTAAATACTCATGTCTGATATTGCCTTCACGTTTTACCAAATGTGAACTTTGTAAGATCAAGATTTGTGTCTTTCTTGTTGGTTTTACATAGGCCTGTTTTCTATAAAATGGACATTTTGATTTAGGATAATGACACCACAAAAATTGGTATACAACAAACATGTTGGTTTGTCAGAAAAACCTTTGGTAAATGCACATGTGATTGTGCAGGTATTAAAAAGATTGTTCATCAAGAATGTGTGGATTATTGTCTCAACGCTACAACACTTTTGGGGTGATGTAATTGTTGTTTTATGAGAAAATGGGGGTTATTTCCTAAGGGCAAATCCACTTTGCACTACAAGTGCAGTTTCAGTGCAGTTGCAAGTGCACTTGTAGTGAAAAGTGTCTTTGTATTTAGTAAATAACAGCCAACAGTGCTTTGTATAAGGTTACACAATCACGACATTTTCTGCACTCCACACATTTCTGTCAGGGTCAGCTAAAACAAACACAAGCAGTAAATGGCCACAAAGAATTTCTTTTGGTTGTTTTTTATTTGAAAAAGGTGTCACAGATTGTCTGGCATATTGATAGCCCCCCTACCCGCAAAGAACTCCAGGTATCGTAACCGGACATCACGGGCATTCAGGGAGGGCAAGCCAGGACGGCCACTTTCAAGCGCTGTCAGTGTTGATGGATTTGGGATTCCGGCCTCAGGCCCAACTGAGCCAGCATAGTTGGCTGAATGTTTTCGTAGAAAATTATGGAGAACACAGCAGGCAAGTATTATATGGTTCAGTTTATACTCCGCCATATTGATGGGTGTCAGAAATAATCGGAACCGGCTGGCCAGGATTCCAAATGTGTTCTCCACCACTCTTCGGGCTCTGGCCAGCGGGTAATTAAAAACCCTCTGTTCCGGGGTGAGGGTCCTCATCGGGAATGGCCGCATCAGGTGGTCCCCCAGCGCAAACGCTTCATCAGCAACGAACACAAATGGGAGACCTTCAACATTGTCCTCTGGAGGTGGCAAGTCCAAGCTGCCATTCTGGAGATGCCTGTAGAACTCCGTCTGGGCGATCACTCCACCATCGGACATCCGGCCATTCTTCCCCACGTCCACATACAAGAACTCGTAATTAGCCGACACCACCGCCAACATCACTATACTATTAAACCCCTTGTGACTATAATAGTACGACCCCGAGTTGGGTGGTGGGACGATGTGGACGTGTTTCCCATCAATTGCCCCTCCGCAGTTAGGAAAGTCCCACCGCTGGGCAAAGTGGGAGGCCACAGTCTGCCATTCCTGTGGCGTGGAAGGAAACTGTTGAGGAAAAAACAATAAGCATTACTATTTTTTCACAGAAACATGGCAAGCAGATTAGACACAAACATTATGGGTCAACCTCCAGATAGCATTTATTAAGGGGAATTTAACAACAACAAAGTATAAGGTACACCTATCATATTCCCCCTCCCCCCCTCTCATGGGCCATTTCTAACATTATAGGGGGGGGGAACTCTTGGACAGGTAACCCTCTTCACTTCATTGAGAGATGAATGCCTAAATAATGGGTATTACTTAGAACAGCCCCTCCTTAGTTACACTATTGGCAGACCACTGGACAGGTAAGAAGTGTCATAATACAAATATATAAATACACATTGTACACATTTGAGCACATTTGGACATTCTGCTATTACCTATCAAGATCATAATAGGATACAAAAACTTTAAACAGTACCATTTGAAAGTATACAGGCAGGCCCTTGCACTACATGCTTTGGGCAATTCATCCATAAATCTGAGCACTAAAGAGATGGGTATAGTGTGTATGGGTTTGGCAAAGTCAGCAGATAGATGATTGAGGATAGATAGAGAATTGGGATCAGTTGACTTAGCAGTTGGGGGAGGGAGGGTTACAAAAAATTTGGGGACACCACAAAAAAAAGCCTCTGGCCCTCTGCCTGAATTTAAATCAAAAATAAAATTTCCAAACATTTTAGGGGGTGTTTGGGGTAAAGCACTACTATGGAGCAGATAAAATACATTGTTAAGTGACTACATGAGGTGAATATAGGGCAGGAGACACCATGCTGGAGAGGTTATTGAAGGGCAAATATGTATGAAGGACATAAAATAATAATTACATAAAAATCCAGCATGCATGAGGACAAAGGGGACATTCACAGCATATTACAATCATGGTAATTAGGGAATGAGGAAAGAAATACAATATATTAGCAAACATTCAATACAATAAAATGTGATATTAAAGGATAAAAATCTTACCTTCATATACTCCTTCTGCAGGACCTGTATGATGGCAGAACAGGTCTCTGGGATAATGATCCCCAGAGCCTGGGGGGAGATGCCTGTCGAGAACTTGAGGTCCTGCAGGCTTCTCCCTGTGGCCAAATACCACAAGGTAGCGACCAACCTCTGCTCCGGAGTGATGGCTTGCCTCATGCAGGTATCCTGCCTGCTGATATAGGGGGTCAGCGAAACCAACAGATGGTGAAACACGGGGTCCGTTATCCTGAGAAAGTTCATGAAATCATCAGGATTATTCTCATGGATCAAAGGCATATGACAGAACTGGTCACGCAGAAGCAACCAATTCTTGGTCCATGAACTCCTCCCCACCCTGTTCATGGACTGGACTTGTGTCAAGGTCAGGACCCCAACACCAAGCCCCCGCACAGCACGAACTCTATGAGGAGTACGCATACGAAACATGGCTAGAAAACGGTGGGCTGCTCAGAACGAAGTAACAGAACGCACTGAAGAACAGCAAGGCCTGTGAAGAGCGACCTGAAAAACAGTAACGAACGAACAAGAATACAGTGACTAAAGTCACGCGGAACTTGCTTGCACGCACTGAAGAGCAGATACAAACCCACAAGCACAAACTGAACGTCAGAAAACGATCTGAAAGCCACGAGTCTGAAAAAGCGCAAATCGTCTCTCACCAAACTTTTACTAACACGAGATTAGCAAAAGGAGCCCAAAGGGTGCCGCGCTTGGTTCTGAACCGGCCTTTTCTAGTCTCGTCGTACGTGGTGTACGTGACCGTGTGGTTGTCGATCGGAAATTCCGACAACTTTGTGCGACCGTGTGTAGGCAAAACAAGTTTGAGCCAACATCCGTCGGAAAAAATCCGAGGATTTTGTTGTCGGAATGTCCGATCAAAGTCCGACCGTGTGTACGGGGCATTAGTGTCTGACCCAACGGGAGACTTCTATAAAAATTCTTATGTTTTGGTATAGAACCCCTGATGTTATTCATAAGTACGACCCCTCAGTCTCGCCGCGCTGTTGGCGTTGTGGGATTGCCACGGGTTCTTTATTCCATATATTTTGGCAGTGTTCAAGGATACAACCTTTCTGGGGGGAGGTGGGGCTCCTGATACAGAAAGTGCTGGATAAATCTCTCCCATTAGCAGTGGCGTAGCGTGGGTTGTCAGCACCCGGGGCAAGGCAAGTAATTTGCGCCCCCTAACCTGTGGACTTTTAGCACCTAAGAAGGGGGGCTCAGGGACTGCTCTGCTGCTGCTTACGTGCTGTGGCTGTCTAAACACAAAGGGTTTCCCCACTCACAGCCTGAGCCTCTGATTGGCTGCCTAATAATAACCCAGATTTAAGGGTTGTGCATAATATTTAGTGCTAGACATGATACAGGAGATGGTAAGAGACTGCAGACATGATACAGGATATGGTCAGAGACTGCAGACATACTACAGGAGATGGTCAGAGACTGCAAACATAGTACAGGAGATGGTCAGAGACTGCAGACATAGTACAGGAGATGGTCAGAGACTGCAGACATGATACAGGAGATAATAAGAGACTGCAGACATAGTACAGTAGATGGTCAGAGACTGCAGACATGATACAGGAGATGATCAGAGACTGCAGACATAGTACAAGAGATGATCAGAGACTGCAGACATGATACAGGAGATGGTCAGAGACTGCAGACATACTACAGGAGATGGTCAGAGACTGCAAACATAGTACAGGAGATGGTCAGAGACTGCAGACATGATACAGGAGATGATAAGAGACTGCAGACATAGTACAGTAGATGGTCAGAGACTGCAGACATGATACAGGAGATGAACAGAGACTGCAGACATAGTACAAGAGATGATCAGAGACTGCAGACATGATACAGGAGATGGTCAGAGACTGCAGACACACTACAGGAGATGGTCAGAGACTGCAAACATAGTACAGGAGATGATCAGCGACTGCAGACATAGTACAGGAGATGGTCAGAGACTGCAGACATGATACAGGAGATGATCAGAGACTGCAGACATAGTACAGGAGATGAACAGAGACTGCAGACATAGTACAAGAGATGATCAGAGACTGCAGACATAGTACAAGAGATGATCAGAGACTGCAGACATGATACAGGAGATGATCAGAGACTGCAGACATACTACAGGAGATACAGTGAAAGACTGCAGACATACTATATGCAGGGCTATTTTCCTCAGATAATAGGTGCAGGAACTTAACCATGCCGCAACCACCACCTAACAGTGGGAGAGTCTTAATGGGGCATTGTTAAATACCACTTATGCATTCTGCACAGAGTGAAGAGTTCAGGAGTTTGCTACGTACAGAATGCAAAGATCAGGAGTGTGCTATATACAAAATGCAAATATCAAGATTGTACTACATGCAAAGTGCAGAATTCATGATTGTGCTATGTACAGATTGCAGGGATCAGGAATGCATACCTCACAGGACAGTTTACAACCCCCCTTCCAGTACAGAGCTCTCCTTCCACTCTCAAATCATCTCTTCCCCACCAAAAGCAACTACAACTTACAGTATAGGAGTGCAATGTTAAGTGGAGAGAGGGGTCATTAGTGCAAAGAGAGGGGATAGGGGATGACATTGGTGCTAAATTAATGGGGCATTGGTGCTAAATGGGGGTGGGGGGCAATGTGCTAATTTCTAACTTGGGGGAGAGTGTGAACATTGTTGCTAAGTGGGGCGGAGGGGGGCATTGGTGCTAAGTGGGGGGAAATGAGGGACATTTGGAATAAGTGGGAGAAGTGGAACATTGGGGATGCGTAGACGAGGAAGGGGGACACTGGGGATAAGTGGGGGATATATGGGAGGAACGGAGGGACATTTGGGATAAGTGGAGGGAGAGGAGGGACATTGGGGATAAGTGGAGGGAGAAGAGTAGGGACATTTGGGATAAGTGGGGGGAAGGAGGGACATTTGGGATAAGTGGGGGGGAGAGGAGGGACTTTTGGGATAAGTGGGGGGAGAGGAGGGACATTTGGGATAAGTGGGGGGAGAGGAGGGACATTTGGGATAAGTGGGGGGAGAGGAGGGACATTTGGGATAAGTGGGGGGAAAGGAGGGACATTGGGGATAAGTGGGAGGAGAGGAGGGACATTGGGGTTAAGTGGGAAGAGAGGAGGGACATTTGGGATAAGTGGGGGGAAAGTAGGGACATTGGGGATAAGTGGCAGGAGAGGAGGGACATTGGGGATAAGTGGCAGGAGAGGAGGGACATTGGGGATAAGTGGGAGGAGAGGAGGGACATTTGGGATAAGTGGGAGGAGAAGAGGGACATTTGGGATAAGTGGGGGAGAGGAGGGACATTTGGGATAAGTGGGAGGAGAGGAGGGATGTTGGGGATAAGTGGGGGGGAGAGGAGGGGACATTGGGGATAAGTGGGAGGAGAGGAGGGACATTTGGGATAAGTGGGGGGAGAGGAGGGACATTTGGGATAAGTGGGAGGAGAAGAGGGACATTGGGGATAAGTGGGGGGAGAGGAGGGACATTTGGGATAAGTGGGAGGAGAGAAGGGACATTGGGGATAAGTGGGGGGGAGAGGAGGGACATTTGGGATAAGTGGGAGGAGAGGAGGGACATTTGGGATAAGTGAGAGGAGAGGAGGGACATTGGGGATAAGTGGGAGGAGAGGAGGGACATTGGGGATAAGTGGGAGGAGAGGAGGGACATTGGGGATAAGTGGGGGGAGAGGAGGGACATTGGGGATAAGTGGGAGGAGAGGAGGGACATTGGGGATAAGTGGGAGGAGAGGAGGGACATTTGGGATAAGTGGGAGGAGAAGAGGGACATTGGGGATAAGTGGGAGGAGAAGAGGGACATTGGGCATAAGTGGGAGGAGAGGAGTGACATTGGGAATAAGTGGGAGGAGAGGAGGGACATTGGGGATAAGTGGGAGGAGAGGAGGGACATTGGGGATAAGTGGGGGGAGAGGAGGGACATTGGGGATAAGTGGGAGGAGAGGAGGGACATTGGGGATAAGTGGGAGGAGAGGAGGGACATTTGGGATAAGTGGGAGGAGAGGAGGGACATTGGGGATAAGTGGGGGGAGAGGAGGGACATTGGGGATAAGTGGGAGGAGAGGAGGGACATTGGGGATAGGGGGGGGGGAGAGGAGGGACATTGGGGATAAGTGGGAGGAGAGGAGGGACATTTGGGATAAGTGGGGGGAGAAGAGGAACATTGGAATAAGTGGGGAAGAGGGTGATGCTCTGTGTATGTGTGTAGTGTAGACTGTAAATGTAGTTTGTCCTATGTGACTGTGTTATACATGCTGAGTGTCACATACCACAGTGAGTGACCCAGAAACATCCATGTTATTACATTTTGGGTAAAGCAGCACACATTTTCATGGAACAGCAGAGGACCTCTGAGCAGTATGCTGCATGGACTCATTGGACTGGAAGCAACTCAGTGTCCCGAGTCTCACAGCCAATAGGAAGCCAGGAAAGTAGGCATGCACTTCTTGTGAGGAGAGAGGCAGAACTCACAGTGCTGGCTTTACCTTGGAGAGGATGATTAGCTGCAGTAACGGCTGCTCCCTCGTCTCACCTGCTATCTTTTTGCTCACCATCGATCTAATCTCTGTCTGCCACAACCAACAGGGAATGATTCAAGTCCCAGATGCTGCGGTCAGGAGGAGAGGAGGAGGAAAAGAAGATGGCAGAGGCGGGACTCCAGGAGCATTAAGGACAGGTCAGCTCCACGCCTCACATGACCCCATTCACCCAATCACAGGGCGCCGGCCGCCCAGCTGACAATAAACATGGCGGCCGGATCGCAGGGGACACAGTACATAGAAATTAGGATTAGGGAGCCAGAGTGACACATACTGACATGGGATTGCGCCCCCCCAAATGTTGTGCCCGGGGCCTCCGCCCCCCTCGCACACCCCACGCTACGCCACTGCCCATTAGACCCATTACACTATTTGTTGGGCCTTCCTTTCCCTGGCTTAACCAAAAGAGCTAACCGGCTTCTTTCTTATATACTATTGGCTGCCAAACGACTTATTCCCCTGTGTTGGCTGTCCGATGCCCCTCCCCCTTTTTTGTTTTATACTGGCATGGGCGTCCCATATGATCATGAAATCCCACCCCCCCCACTTGCCCCATTTTCACATGTGTTATTTAGAACTTATTATTACATACCACATATCCTTCATAGAATCTTTGCTCCTCTCTCTTATGTAACTAACTTACACCTTTGATCCTGCACTTCTATTTTAGGAATACTCTTTTTCTGTATCCTGGACAAAAAGTACAGAGCGGTTTGTGCTCTGTAATTTTGAACTCTGTTCCTATGTACTTACCTTGTTTTGCTATAAAGATGTTCTCAAAACTTTATATTTTATATTCTATATTGTACAACATTACTGCTGTACTTGTTCATTCTACAATGTTAAAAAACCTAATAAAAATACAATTATAAAAAAAAATATATACGCATTTAAAATGCAATAACCCAAGAATGGATTTTAAAGTGATTGTAAACCTCAGACATGAAAAGTGAACACATCACATCCTTTTATAGTGTGTACTAAGCTGAATCCTGTAGAGGATAGAAGGCTGCAGATAAACATGTACAACTAATATAGAAGAATTTGTTTTATCACTTTGTATCACCTGAGGCTAGTCACTTCGGTGGGTATATGTAAGGATTTACAACCACTTTAAAATCTGTTATGCCAATTTTGTGGTTCACAGGACATTGCCACACAGTACAGTAAAGCAGGAAAGTCCTCTACTTCCTCTATTGGTTTAGCTTTGCAGCTTCATATGTAACAATGAAACATTGCCAACTCTGTTAAGTGTAAAGCGGAACCAAAAGCAGTTAAGGAAATTACAAGCCTTTTGGCAAGTAAAACGATTCACATACTTAAGGCCTTAAAGAAGTAAAACATGACTCTAAATGAACTAAGCTCCATTCATATAACTTCTTTAAATTAACGTTTTCAGCTTCTCTGCAAAGTGCAGAAATGTTAGTTGGTTAAAAGGTGATGAACTGCACTATTCTTTCAGATCTCCTAATATTTCAGCTGCACGCAGGTTAAAATTATTGAGGTAAAATGGGAGATGGATGATGCACACAAAAAAGTAAGTGAGTGACCATAGTTCATGTTATCACTGCAGTCTGTAAATGATATTCCAGAGATAGTTAGGAGATAATAAAATTATTGAAAAGCCTGGAACACACCAAAATCTTAGAAGAAGAAAAAATGTTTACTAAATTCAATGCACATATAGAAAATTTGAGAAGATGTTGAACAACACACTATAGTCAGTGCACATCAAAACTATTAACTGCACCCCATAGTTAATGCTTATGCTGCATATGACAAAACAGCAACTACACACCAAAACTTGATGATGACTAAATACCATACTGACTGCATACTTGGTCTTAAAAACAATGGGGATTACACACAATATTGAGTGCAAATACTGAAGCTAAGAAACTGTTGACTGCCTATCATACTAAATGCACACACTGGCACTCCCACATCCTAGAATGGCAATTTAGAAACTGGATACTGCACCAACTGAGCAAAACTAGATCCAACAAAAGGACAAAAAACACTGCTGGCTGCACTCACTGTGGGTTGCTAGACATGACAAAAAGTAATCCTTCATGGCTATAGCTAATAAAAATGTTTATGAATTGCACCCAAGAAGCATGGATAGAGCTGATAAATAGGCAACTGCAAATTGCATTCATTGCCCAAGGCTATACCTGGCAAACTAATGACTGCACACTGCACCTGGTAAACCAATGGGGTTGATTTACTAAAGACAATGAGACTGTGCACTTCACAAGTGCAATTGCACTAATTTTAACCAGAGCTTAGTGAATGTGGTGAATCTTCATTTTATAAGAAATACTCAATCAGGTGCAGGGTAAAAAAACAAAACCAGCTTAAATTACTTCGCATCCAACCTCATTGTGTGGCCATCAGGGGCGTTGCTAGGTCCACAAAAGATCTGGGGCTAGAGCCCATAGCAGCGAAGTTAAGAAAGTCATACGCTTGGGCTGGCAAACACATGTATATAATATATGATATGTGTGATATATATATATATATATATATATATATATATATATATATATATATATATATATATATATATAAAATTAAACAGTATTTACACAATATATCTGGCTTCAGATTTTTTCATTTCTACTGATGAGATCTGTACCCACACATGTGACTGAGGAATATAGAAACCCAACTGTTGGCCAGCTTTACCATATATAAATTTGGTATGCAGGAAGAAAATAAAGCAGAGGGAGGGTGTTGTGGAAATTTTATGAAGATGTATTTTAATATGTATTGTCATAGAGTCCCCCAGTGTTAGTACTCCCACAACCCGCTCTAAAGAGTTGACTGGGGCAGACTGACGCTGATTGAGATCCGTTAGATAGTGGAAAACTTCCTGTTGTTGGAGAGAGGTGTTTGCGGAGTGAGGATATGTCTACCGGCGAAAGGGCCCCTGTGTGATGCACAGATGTTCATCTGGGGGGGTGTGTTCGCTCTGCAAACACATTATCGGTTTAGTGGATGTGCGCTCGAGTCACCCCTGTATGTCTGATCAACATATTTGTTGTGCCATGAGCATACACCTGCAGATAAGCTCCCATCAGCAGGAACTGTGTTCATTGGTTGTTGTATAAATTCATTTTTCCTGTGTTGACATTCACATCCTGTGTTGTTACATCCTTATTTGGTCATATCCTGTGTTGACATTCACACCTTGTGTTGTTACATGCTGTGTTGTCATATCCTGTGTTGTCATATCCTTATATGGTCATATCCTGTGAGGTCACATCCTTTGTTGGAGGCGATTGGCTGTTGGAGCCAGGACCTCCTGTTTGTGATTTCTTTTGTTGTCTTTGAATGAAAGAACCAGTGAATTGCTTGGCAAAGCAGTCATGCTGAGATGAGGATGTATGTATGGTTATGTCTGTTTACTGGGGATATGCGGGAGACATGGTTTAAGTAACACAGGTTATTTAAAGATGTATTATACCATTATGCTGAAAGGGTGCTTAATAGTGCAAGAGTATAGTGGAATATCCATGACAGTTAAGATGGCGAGCCAGCCAGGAGTGAACAGAATCTCCGTCACAATTGGATCGTTAGGCTGTCTGATGTGTTAGGTAGGTTCTGCTTTGCAAAAGAACACATTTTTCATCTTTTAGTATAATGCTGGAATTTTTATTGTATGTTTGTTATGTGTAAGTATCTGTATGTTGTGTAATAAGTATTGTGATTACCAGTAGAGTGCATGAGTCTTGTAGATAGTTTAACTGACTCAAGACACAGATGGTTTGTATTGAAGTAGTTTTGAAAGCTTTGATTTGAGAAAATGGCTGCCGCATATTCAAGTGACCATATGGCTGAATGGGAGAGGGCCAGCCAGTATTGTTGATGGTCCTGGGTATCTGTTGACTTTCCAACTTTCAGAACAAAGTTATGTGTAATATGTTTGTGATGTATATGAGAAATAGAAATGGATAAATTGTGATTTTTTACCTTTGTATGGGACCAAGACACGTGTCCCCATAAGTGTAAAAGTATTTTTAAGCAAAGGGTTTGGTTTTAAGTTGAAAATGCCTGCCGCATAATCAAGCATCCATGCATTGTTGGGACATCACTTACAATAGGAGCTGTTTCTTGAATAGGCTATGCCCTGTGGGTGGTCTCAGGCTTCTAGATAATAGCATGGGGGGAGTTCTGTTGACCTTCTAACTTTCAGTGCCAAGTATTGTGTTGTATTTGGGACAAGAGTATAAGTTTGAAGCCATGTTATTGTGTGTTTTATGTAACGTTGTTGTGTGCCAAGGTCCCTAGTGGAACTGTTCCTAAAATGTTTGTAAGTGTTCATGTGGTATCTCAGGTGTGTGGCTTTGTGGAGAAATATTCTAGTGAAGAAGTCTGTTTTTGGCAGGATCAACAGCTACATTTCATGTGTTGGTGTTTTAGTGTGGTCCTTTTGTCATCAGCCATTTTGTGGTCGCCGTGCGGCCGTGGCTCGATGTTTATTTGTTACAACTACCATTTTATGTTTTATATGGCTTTTTCGGATGTGTTGTTTGGTTGGAGAGCCTGTGTTTGAGGCCTTCCAAGATCCCTAGTGGTATGTAGAATGAAATGCTTGTAAGTGTTCATATGGTGTCTCAAATGTGTAATTTTGTGGGGAGAAGTTTATGTTCCTAGTGAAGAAATCTCAATTTTGGCGGGATCAACAACTACATTTCATGTGTTAATGGTGCCATTTCGTTGTGCCTGGCTGTCGTCGGCCATTTTGAGAGGCGCAGTTAAAGGATTTTGTGCTGTTTGGCCTGTGGGTCATCCTAGAGGGGAAGCTGCTCCAATTCCTTTGTGTGTGTGTGTAGCCATGCAGTCTACTTTGCACTGAATTTACTAGCTTTAACTGAGTTTTTGTACTTTTAGCGGTGTGTGTTATTTTTATTTTTAAATGTTTGGGAGTTTCTCAGAGGGCAATTCATTGTTTTGAGGCTTGTATTGAATAGCCTGCAGAGGAGGAGGGGGCTTTGGTTGACCTCCTTGAGCCATTTTTTTGTAGGAGTTTCAGTTTTGGATTTTGTTGCGTTGTGTGCTATTTCGTTCTCAAAACATGTGGTTTGACTTCCCAGGGGATATGTGAGTCAAGGGGGATTCCCTCCCATTTGCAATATGGGGGTTTATTCCACCCTTTCCTGGACAAAAGTTTTTTTAATTGTTGAAATATATATGATGTTAGCCATAGATTTTTTAAATGTCTTGATAGACATAATATGAAGCTATTCAAGGCTTCCCCTCCCCCTCCATCTTCCTGTTCAGGTGTGCAACAGGAAGTTGGTGGGAGGAGCTTGGGGTCTTTTGACTCATGTTTGGAAAGACAAAATTAATTCCAGTTGTTTTTTTCTAAGTTGTATACTGTAATACAGTTTTGGGTAGAGAGTAAAAAGGAGGCATCCATGTAATTGTTGTAACATCTAGGACAGATAGAAGCCACATTTTTTAAATTTTGGATAGCGGAGGATTTCATGGCGTTTTGTAGTTGTCGGACAAACATGTTTAGAAGGTTATATATTGTGAGACCGGTCGGGCCATGTATAATAGTCGGAATTCCAGTGCGCAATAGTATTAGCATAAACGTGAGGAGTAGTATGCTAGCAGCCCCACTCAGGCTGTGTACAATAATCAGGAAGTGTGGGCCGGTTATAGTGATAAAGATGTTTGCCATGAAAAGCGATTTGAATCGTCATGGGCAATGGGTCCTTCATGCACCACAGTCAGACAGCTGCACAATACATTAAATCTGGGTATGGGGCTAAGGCCATTGGACCCCTTAAAGATTGGCAGATATGGTCAGAGGGTACAGTAAGGTGAATTCCTTTGGAAGGTACTTTTGATGTCTGGAGGTATGAGACCCAAGAATAAAAATACCTTGGAAGTGTTCAGCTGTGGCTTCAGAAATCTGTAATGATGAGTGGGTTGATGGATGTGTAGTACACGTTTGTGTGATTAAAAATTCTCAGGTCTGTTTTTGAACTTTGTGTGGCTGGTCCATACAAGATCCTGAGATGCTCTCGCATCTTTCCCATTGTATTTTTTTCTATCGCTAAAAGAGTGAAGGTAGCATTCCATCTGGTTGTTTTGTTTTTTCATTTTTGTTTTTGGAACTATGAAATTTCTCCCCCAAATTTATATCTAAATGTTTGTCTCATGTTTTAGTCTTCTCGTGTTTGTATGTGGTAACAAGAATATGTTTGAACCTACCACGACAGCCCTCTTACGTGTCGCGGGTGTTGTATTTTAGTAAGAATGTGAAAGTAAGCGTTACAGAGGGTTTAGTTACTATCGGTTTTAAGAAATGTCAGTGACAATTTACCAATGCACACAAATATTGTATTGTTTACCATTCTTTGTAGGTTAAATATGAAGGATAGAGTAATAACTTTTGTTTATAAGTTTCTTTTCAGGTCCAAGGAGTTTCTGAAAGTGTATGTACATAGAAAGCAGGTGTATAAGAAGGTAAAAGTATCATAGTCTATTTCACTGCTTTCATTGTTTTTTTCTGCACCATTATAAAACCTGCGTGTCTTTCTCCAGTTTGTAATGAGGAGGAAAAGGGGGGATGATAGTGGTAAGAATGACAAATTCTAGTCAAGTTAGTGATCTTGTAGGAGCGACAGGTTCCACGACTTTCTCCCTTTGATGGAATTTGAATCAGCAGTCTGGCGAAGTACGCTCCCATAGGAACCTTTTTGTCAATGGTTCCAGGTATTTTACCCCAGATGGTAAGATGCAGTGACCAAAGTCATTAAGTTCCCACATGTCTGGGTTATTGCCATATAAGGTTTGTTTGGAGGTCAACCAAAACCAGAGTTGTACTTTCCTCAGCAGCTGTCACCTACATTCTCAGCTGATGGGGTGGGTGCAGTCCCTGTAACATGAACTTCAAAAGGTTCACCACATGGTTCATGAGTCCCTCCTGGACCCTGACACAATAACCAGTTTACATTCTTTCTAACCAGGTGACTGAGTCATTGTAAAGAAGATTGAGGGACCAGACCAGGCCAGCCACTGCAAGAAGCTGCTCAACTACACTAAATGATGAGGAGTATCTTTCTAATACGTTTATTTATGTGTTTATAATATGTTTAAAGTGTATTTTCCAACTAGCTAGCCCACAAGTGTGCTTCAACTTTAGTTTGGTATTAATGCGGATCTACAGCTTATAAGGTAATTCCCCCTAATGCAAGAGGTTCATGTGTGCTGGTGAAATTCGTCCCAGCATCTTATGTCATGGCCGATCATGAGGATCTGATGGCGTGAGAGAAGGTAAGAATGGCAGGGACAGCTGGAAGGGAATTGCTTACCATTCCCGACCAGGTCTGGGCATGGTTTCCTGCTTGTACACGGTGGGGGCTTGAGCTTATGAATCGATTGAACAATTTCTCATCCATTGAGGATGGGATGTTTCTTGTAACTGTTGAAGCTACAAGGAAGTTCCCACAGTCCAAGGGGGGTTTCTGGGAATTCATAAGTAAAGATTGTTATACCTGGATCCGGGATAATAGTGACAAAGTTCAGGCCCATATGGATAAGGTTCAGATCCCTGCAAGGCAAAGCCAGAGCTATAGCTAGTGAAGGTTGAAGTCCTTTTAAGGGTCTGGGAATCTTTGGGGTTTACATTTTTTATTTTGCAGGGGATCATAGTTGAAGGAATTAGGGGTATATATATACTCATGTTATTTTTGTTTCTATTCTTTCGATATGCCGTTATGAGGTGCTACTGTTGCCTGATTGGATGAGTGGACCGAGCCTGAGCAGATAACGACGCCCTGAAGCCCAACCCACGTACAAGACACAGAGAATCCCAGACCAACCGGCCTTCACGTCCTCCTCTAGGTCATCCCTTCTGAAGAACTGAGTCTACATGTCAAGCTGCGTTTTCCTTTTTATGGACTCATATGGACTGTAAGGACTGATTCATTTCCAGGTGTAAGAAGAAGATCATCGAGGGACACATGGGAGCATATGACAAGAGGAGGGACTGTTGTGGAAATTTTATAAAGCTGTATTTTAATATGTATTGTCATAGAGTCTCCCAGCTTTGTTGGAGAGAGGTGTTTGCGGAGTGAGGATATGTCTGCCAGCGAAAGGGCCCCTGTGTGATGCACAGATGTTCGTCTGGGGGGGGTTCGCTCTGCAAACACATTATCAGTTTAGCGGATGTGCACTCGTGTCACCCTTGTATGCCCGATCAACATATTTGTGGTGCCATGGGCACATACCATCTCCCATCAGCAGGACCTGTGTTCATTGGTTGTTGTATAAATTAATTTTTGACATTCACATCCTGTGTTGTTACATCCTTATTTGGTCATATCCTGTGTTGACATTCACATCCTGTATTGTTACATCCTGTGTTGTCATATCCTTATTTGGTCATATCCTGTGAGGTCACATCTTGTGTAGGAGGCGATTGGCTGTTGGAGCCAGGACCTCCTGTTTGTGATTTCTTTTGTTGTCTTTGAATAAAAGAACCAGTGAACTGCTCGGCAAATCAGTTATGCTGAGATGAGGACGTTAGTATGGTCATGTCTGTTTACTGGGGAAATGCGGGAGACATAGGTTAAGTAACATGGGTTATTTAAAGATGTATTATACCATTATGCTGAAAGGGTGCTTAATAGCACAAGAGTACTGTGGAATATCCATGACAGAGGAGTGAGAGGGAGGGGAGAGGGGGGAGAGAGAGGGAGACACCAGAAGCACCTTAATACCTTTAATTTTCTCTTCTGTCCCAGCCACCACAGCCATTATTTTGTTCTCCTGCTGGCTGCTGCCCTTAGGCATAAACACAGCGTGACTCTGAAGGGAGAACGGGGCGCCGCCACACCCGTTCCATACAAGGAGAAATCGAGCACCGCCACTGATCTCATGCTGCTTTCCTCGTGTGGCATATCACTCAGCAGGTAACAGTACAGTGGGCAGCGCCGCAACGGCAGGATCACACAGAAGGTAAAATGCAGCTGCCGCCACTGCTGTCCATCCTTTCTTCGTTTTTCTTTTCACAAAAAGCTGGACCCGCTTAGACACTCGGGGCTATTGACCCCACATTCGGGGCTCCAGCCTCAATAGCCATCCTTTAACGACGCCTATGTTGACTACTTGTCTTATTGAGTGACCTAAGACTAAATAGTTTCTTCCTTATGCTGGAGCCAATGAATCCCATTGGATAATAAATTTAAAAGAGCGAACAAAAGTCCTGGATGGCTTAACTCCAATGTAAAAATGCATATAAAAGCAAAGGAGAAGGCCTTCAAAAAAATACAAGGTTGAGGGATCATCCTCAGCATTCAGACTTTATAAAGAATGCAACAAGAAATGTAAGGGTGCAATTAGGACAGCTAAGATAGAACATGAAAGACACATAGTGGAGGAGAGCAAAAAAAATCCCAAGAAATTCTTTAAGTATGTAAACAGTAAAAAAGGGAGGACAGACCATATTGGCCCCATAAAGAATGAGGAAGGATATCTGGTTACAAAGGATGGGGAGATGGCGAAGGTAATGAATTTATTCTTCTCCTCAGTCTTCACAAGTGAATCAGGAGGCTTCAGTAACCAAAACTGCAGTGTTTATCCTCATGACACAACACTGGAAGCACCTCCATGGTTAACAGAGGACAGAATTAAAATTAGACTTGAGAAACTTAACATTATTAAATCACCGGGACCAGATGGCTTGCATCCATACTTAGGGAACTCAGTCAAGTGATTGCCAGACCGTTGTTCCTAATTTTTACAGATAGTCTACTGACTGGAATGGTACCAGCTGATTGGAGAAAAGCCAATGTAGCACCAATATTTAAAAAGGGCCCAAAATACATCCCTGGGAATTACAGACCAGTTAGCCTAACATCAATAGTATGTAAACTCTTGGAGGGGATGATAAGGGACTATATACAAGATTTTAGTAATAAGAACGGTATTATTAGCAGTAATCAGCATGGATTCATGAAGAATCGTTTTTGCCAAACCAATCTATTAACCTTCTATGAGGAGGTGAGTTGCCATCTAGATAAAGGAAGGCCCGTAGACATGGTGTATCTGGATTTTGCAAAAGCATTTGACACAGTTCCCCATAAACCTTTACTGTACAAAATAAGGTCCGTTGGCATGGACCATAGGGTAAGTACATGGATTGAAAACTGGCTACAAGGGCGAGTTCAGAGGGTGGTGATAAATGGGGAGTACTCAGAATGGTCAGGGGTGGGTAGTGGGGTTCCCCAGGTTTCTGTGCTGGGACCAATCCTATTTAATTTGTTCATAAACAATCTGGAGGATGGGATAAACAGTTCAATCTCTGTATTTGCAGACAATACTAAGCTAAGCAGGGCAATAACTTCTCCGCAGGATGTGGAAACCTTGCAAAAAGACCTGAACATATTAATGGGGTGGGCGACTACATGGCAAATGAGGTTCAATGTAGAAAAATGTAAAATAATGCATTTGGGTGGCAAAAATATGAATGCAATCTTTACACTGGGGGGAGAACCTCTGGGGGAATCTAGGATGGAAAAGGACCTGGGGGTCCTAGTAGATGATAGGCTCAACAATGGCATGCAATGAAATATGAGTGGTGTATCCGCACAATGGAACAGAAAATTAAAAAAAGTGGAGAAAATGGAAAAAAATGGAAACAATGGAAGAAATCGCATAAAGGACTGCTGCCTCCACAGATGTGATTTCCACCAAGGTGGAAAAAACAGAAGGTAAGTGAAGGGTTAGTGTGTGGGTGTGGCGCTGTCCTAATTCATAGAAATACTTGGTAAATCGTGTGTAGCCAAATCCCATATATAAAGTTGCATATAAAGTATAGACCAAAATTGCAAAATAAAAAAATTCAACGAAAATAAAACTAAACATAAAACAGCAAAGTGACCTCCTTTGGAGTGTGTAGGTGTAACGTTGTCCTAGTTTAAAAAATACTTTGTAAATCGTGTGTAGCCAAACCCCACATGTAAAGTCGCATGTAAATTATAAACAAAATGTAAAAAAAATCGCATATAGCAAATTTAACGGCTAGGTTGGCCCCCTTTGAATTGGGGGAGGGGGAAGGGGAACAGGGGATGAAATCAAAAAATGACTTTAGCCAAAACAATTCCATCCGCATAAAAACCCCATATAGTGATTGATTTAAAAGTCTTTGACAAACATAACATTGCTGAATAAATGATCACAAGACACGAGCACCTGGTCACCAAGATTAATACAAATACCTGCCTTGTTTTACAAAGATGTCAAGTTTTTCACTTAAGTTGCACTGAGCACTAGTCACGATTTAACCTATGTAATTATTCAGCAATGTTATGTTTGTCAAAGGCTTTTAAATCAGTCACTATATGGGGTTTTTATGCGGATGGAATAGTTTTGGCTAAAGTCATTTTTTGATTTCATCCCCTGTTCCCCTTCCCCCTCCCCCAATTCAAAGGGGGCAAACTTAGCCGTTAAATTTGCTATATGCGATTTTGTTTATATTTTGTTTATAATTTACATGTGACTTTACATGTGGGATTTGGCTACACACGATTTACAAAGTATTTTTTAAACTAGGACAACGTTACACCTACACACTCCAAAGGAGGTCACTTTGCTGTTTTATGTTTAATGGCATGCAATGCCAAGCTGCTGCTAACAAAGCAAACAGAATATTGGCATGCATTAAAAAGGGGATCAACTCCAGAGATAAAACGATAATTCTCCTACTCTACAAGACTCTGGTCCGGCCGCACCTGGAGTATGCTGTCCAGTTCTGGGCACCAGTCCTCAGGAAGGATGTACTGGAAATGGAGCGAGTACAAAGAAGGGTTGCGAGCACTGAACTTATTCTCTCTGGAGAAGAGACGCTTGAGAGGGGATATGATTTCAATATACAAATACCGTACTGGTGACCTCACAATAGGGATAAAACTTTTTCGCAGAAGAGAGTTTAACAAGACTCCTGGCCAGTCATTAAAATTAGAAGAAAAGAGGTTTAACCTTAAACTACGTAGAGGGTTCTTTACTGTAATGCCCTGTACACACGGTTGGATTTTCCGATAGAAAATGTCCGATCGGAGCGTGTTGTCGGAAATTTCGACTGTGTGTGGGCTCCATCGGAAATTTTTTCATCGGATTTTCCGACACACAAAGTTGGAGAGCAGGAGATAAAATTTTCCGACAACAAAATCCGATCGTGTCAATTCCGACCGTGTGTGGCTTGTTCCGACGCACAAAGTGCCATGCATGCTCAGAAGAAATTCCGACACGGAAAAGCTTGTTCTGGTAAACTTAGCGTTCGCAATGGATACAGCACTTTTGTCACGCTGCAATGTTAAAAATGGTTTAATACAGCGCACTCTCTTCTTCTTTATAATGTGACAAGAATGTGACAAGAATATAGTAGTTTTGC
Source organism: Lithobates clamitans (assembly GCA_037952925.1). Classification (NCBI taxonomy): domain Eukaryota; kingdom Metazoa; phylum Chordata; class Amphibia; order Anura; family Ranidae; genus Lithobates; species Lithobates clamitans. The sequence continues at coordinate 3,233,782 of JBBGZY010000316.1, forward strand.
TGCTCATATTCACACAGACTTCTCACAAACTTATTTTGTTACTATTTATCGGGATTCCCTCAATATATTTTGATTTCTCACATCTGACAACATATTTTTGTTGTATTTTTTTTTTGGCTTTAATGTAGATTCTTTTTTTGTGTTTGTATTTTTTTGAAGGGTGTTATTTTTTTGGGGGGATTTTTATTTGTACTCCCGAAAATGTTTGTGTGTGTTTTTTGTGACAAGTTCCCACAACACCATTGATATGTTGTTATATTTAATCAGTAGGAGATTGTTTGGTGTTGTTGTCCCTTGTTAATTTCACATTTTATGTTAGAAATGTACCTGAATCGTCACCAACAAAGCCTCCTGAATTAGCCTGAACACAGAATCCTGCACGGGACTTGGAGTCGTCTTCCTCGCTCTTTTATATGGGAGGCGGAGGGGAGGAACCTGCGATTCAGTCAGGCTGCGACTGTACCCAGGCTTCTCTTGGCTGACACTTAGCCCCGCCTCCTCCTGGCTGCCTCTAATCCCCGCCTCCTCCTGGCTGCCACATTCCACAACCTCCTCCTGGCTGAGGTCTTCCTGTGTATGAAAAAGGGACATAATTTGAGTTTTTTATTCATCAATCACACACAATTTTCACCTCCTGACTGTTGCAAATTGAATGTTAACAAATATAACAGACTATCATTCTGAGCCCAGCATTTTTCATTCTTGTCCAAAATTTGAGTGCCCACTACTGTCTATTGATATGTAAAACACTTTTTTCAATCAGCAATTAGTGATCAATAATAACATCTATAGTAAACATAATTTCTTTATTGACCAGAAATCTGTAGAAGAATGCTATACCTGACTCCAGCTGGGCTCCTCCATTTCTTCCTGGCTGGAAGGCCCAGGTTGGACATCAGAAGCCTCAGCTGGGGTGGAAGGAAGCGTGGAAGGAAGAGTAGAGAGGGATTCCCTGACTTCAGTTTGGTCTGACAGAAATCGCAGTCTCTCATAGTACCACAGCCTGGGGACATAAACGTCATCTGCTGCTGCTCCGGATCTCTGGGAATCTGTGACCTTCTTGCGCTCCCTAAGATAAGTGCTCCTCAGGCCACCAATTTTGGCTTTTAAATAGGGGATGGTTGCTGTGGGGACCACCGGCTTCACCAACTCCAGCAGTTTCTCAAGCGCTGCCTGCCTCTTTTGTTTATTATTATAATGAGGATGTCTCACTTGCCACAGACAGGGCAGCTCCCTGTACTTGTCTATGAACAGGGGGAGGAAATTGTGGTCATTGAACCCCTCCATTTTCTCTGCAAGACACAACACAAGACAAACCCTAATGTCAGGCCAAACTCCCCTAATCTTGTTACAATATAGGCTTCCATTTCGAAGCAGTATAGGTCCAAGTTTAGATCCTACCTTCGTTATCACGATCGGCGCCTCCGATGCTCCTTCCTCCGCTCACAGATCGTACGCAAGACGCACGCGCGTTACGCTTTATACACACTGCGCATGCATGTAACTCCGCCCACCCCTGAAGTACTTTCTAGTCTATTCCCCGCCCCTTTTCGTTCGGCGCAGTGGGGGAAGAGCACATGGCGGAGACACAGCAGGATCGTGCTAATTGTAGCAACGAGGAGGAGGAGGAAAGCCCGGATCCGGACACGTCCCGATCCAGAAGGAGATTTAAGGACTCAAATATGTCCTTTGGGGAGATGTTGGAGATGGTGGACATCCTGAAGAAGGCCGACTATGACGGGAAGTATGGACCTTACCCCAACCCCAATGTCAGAAAGGCCAAGATCATGGCGATAGTGGTCAGGAGTCTGCACCGGAATTTCGGGGTATGATGATCGAAAGATCAGCTCAGGAAGCGGTGGTTGGACCTCAAATTACGAGAACATGAGCAGTACAGAAAGATCCGGAGAGTGCTGCAAAAAAGTAAGTAGTTGTGCTGTGTTCCTATTCTTTTTAGGTTTATTACGTTCGTGCTGCTCCATGTGCTTTTAGGAACTGTTGTACAGTTTAAAATGGCAACTTTCATGTTCATGGGCACATTATTCGTTCGTATCAAACATTTTTCTTTCGGACTATAAAATACCATTGTTTAGGCCATATGCATTTGGCCACCATTTTTACGCCCTATACTTGTCTTAAAAGAATTGGGTTGTGTAGATGGCTTTGTTACTAGAATGAAATGCAAACTAGATTCTGTGTAAGGAGAGGACACTCAGCAGCTGTTTTCACATCTGGACACTGGAGCACTAGTGTGGGACCCCAGACCACCATTTTTATTAGGGGGGCACACAGGTGCTCCAGTGTATACTATAGGGGGGGCTACATCTGTGAAGCTTGTACCAAACAGGTAAAGTATTGCAGCTTGACAAAGGACACTGAAAATGCTACATTTTGGAACTCTGCTAAAATTGCCAATTGTACCCCACTTCCAAGCAATGTTTCCTATTTATAGTTCTGCCATCAAATATCTGTGTGCTAATTATACCTTTTTGTTTTACATAGGGGAGAAAAGACTCGGAGGACACCCCTCATCCGAGGAGACCAGAGCCCCCCCTCTGGAAGAAGGTGAAATCCCCCCAACACAAGCTGAACAGGAGGAAGAAGACGTGGTGGAACTAGTCACCACAACAGACCACAGGCTCAGGTAAGAGATGGATACCGGCATTTTTGAGACCTAATTTTTTGGGAGGATTCCTCTCTTTTTAGGTGATCGTGATGTTGTGGATCCAGATCCTTTCACATCAGAAAGTGCCCAGATCCTGATCGGGGAGATCATGGGGTGTAATTTACAATTGGAAAACATCAAGAAAAACATCAATGATGTTATTCCAAAAAATAAAAACATCATTGATGTTTTGGGGCGAGTTTAAAGCCCCTCCAAATCCCTTTGTTTTTTGTTGTGCTACAATGCAAAATGTTTTTGTGATTTTTCACAAAGCAAATTTGGAGGATGCACACAGTGTGTCAACATGTGCTATCTGCCATCACGGGAGATCAATGGACGCGTTTTGGGGGTGCAACCCTTCATCAATAATAAAGTAGCTGAGAGGAAGGGGTTTCTCCCCCAAAACACATTCCTTGATCCCCATCTGAACGCAATATCAAACACAGTTCCTAAATAATCATGTCTGATATTGCCTTCAAGTTCTACCAAATGTGACGTTTGTAAGTTCAAGATTTGTGTCTTTCTTGTTGGTTTTACACAGGCCTGTTTTATCGTAAAATGGACATTTCTATTTTTGATAATGCTACCCCAAAAATTGTTATACAAAAAACATGTTGGTTTGTTTGAAAAACCTTTGGTAAATGCACATGAGATTGTGCAGGTATAAAAAAGTTTGTTAAGCAAGAATGTGTGGATTATTGTCTCAACGCTACAACATTTTTGGGGTGATGTCATTGGTGTTTTCAGAGAAAATGGGGGTTATTTACTAAGGGCAAATAATCTTGGCACTACAAGTGCAGTTTCAGTGCAGTTGCAACTGCACTTGTAGTGAAATGTGTTTTTGCATTTAGTAAATAACAGCCAACAGTGCTTTGTATAAGGTTACACGATCACGCCATTTTCTGGACTCCACACATTTCTGTCAGGGTCAGCTAAAACAAACACAAGCAGTAAATGTCCACAAAGAATGTCTTTTTTTTTTTTATTAGAAAAAGGCTTCACATATTTGCTGGCATATTGATGGCCTCCTACCCGCAAAGAACTCCAGGTAGCGTAACCGGACATCATGGGCACTCAGGGAGGGCAAGCCAGGACGGCCACTTTCAAGCGCCGTCAGTGTGGTTTCATGTATCATTCCCGCCTCAGGCCCAACTGAGCTAGCATAGTTGGCCGAAAGTTATGGAGAATACAGCACGCCAGTATAATATGGTTCAGTTTATACTCCGCCATATGGATGGGTGTCATAAATAGGCGGAACCGGCTGGCCAGGATTCCAAATGTGTTCTCCACCCCTCTTCAGGCTCTGGCCAGCCGGTAATTAAAAACCCTCTGTTCCGGGGTGAGGGTCCTCATCGGGAATGGCTGCATCAGGTGATCCCCCAGCGCAAACGCTTCATCAGCAACGAACAAGAATGGGAGTCCTTCCACATTGTCCTCTGGAGGTGGCAAGTCCAAGCTGCCATTCTGGAGATGCCTGTAGAACTCCGTCTGGGCGATGACTCCACCATCGGACATCCGGCCATTCTTCCCCACGTCCACATACAGGAAGTCATAAGTAGCCGACACCACCGCCAACATCACAATACTATTGAACCCCTTATAGTTGAAATAGTACGACCCCGAGTTGGGTGGTGGGACGATGTGGACGTGTTTCTCATCATTTGCCCCTCCGCAGTTAGGAAAGTCCCACCGCTGGGCAAAGTGGGAGGCCACAGTCTGCCATTCCTGTGGCGTAGAAGGAAACTGTTGAGGAAAAAAAAAATAATTACTATTTTTGCTCAGAAACATGGCAAGCAGATTAGGAAAAAACATTATGGGGCAACCTCCAGATAGCATTTATTAAGGGGAATTTAACAACACCAAAGTATAAGGTACACCTATCATATTCCCCCTCCCCCCCTCTCATGGGCCATTTCTAACATTATGGGGTGTGTGGAAATCTTGGACAGGTAACCCTCTTCACTTCATTGAAAGATGAATGCCTAAATACAGGGTATTACTTGGAACAGCCCCTCCTTAGTTAAACTATTGGCAGCCCACTGGACATGTAAGAAGTGTCATAATACAAAGATATAAATACACATTGTACACATTTGAGGACATTTGGACATTCTGCTGTTACCTGTCAAGATAATAATAGTACACAAAAACGTTAAACAGTACCATTTGAAAGTATACAGGCAGGCCCTTGCACTACATGCTTTGGGGAATTCATCCATAAATCTGAGCACAAAAGAGATGGGTACAGTGTGTATGGGTTTGGCAAAGTCAGCAGATAGATGATTGAGGATAGATAGAGAATTGGTATCAGCTGACTTAGCAGTTGGGGGGAGGGAGGGTTACTAAAAATGATTTGGGGGGGGCGCATGCGCGGCAGCTCCATGAACGGTCGCTCGTTCTGAGAGCTCCGCTCCACTCCGGCCTACGAGCCCTGCCACAGCTACAACTAGCGGCTGAACCGGACCATCGGACCCCCTCCTCACTCCCTGAAGTCCGGAAGGACCCCCTCGCATGACCGGGGGCTCGGTAAGACGGGACTTATCCCGGTTTTTATACTCAGGCCCGCGGATCGCGGCCTCCACAAAAATGGCGGCGGCCGGCGCCACACGAGGCCCCTCAGGGAATATGGAGGCATCCTTGGAAGACTTTCCTCCCCTGCCCTCCCCCAGCTCCATAACGAAAACACAAACTGTGAGTAATCCCCAGGATGGGCTATTTACAGGATCCCAAATGAACTCCTTAGACTGCAACCCTATGGAATCTCCCCCCCTATCCCAGATGGAGGAGAGCCGCCCCCCACCCAGCCCTCAGGATGATTTCTCTGCCCCTATCCCCACTGACTTTACAGCCCTAATGAACACTTTCTCCAATATGCTTACAAGGGGTTTGGCACACAATGCCTCACAAATTACCACAACTATACAGGCTGATCTGCAGCAATTAGGTGCACGCATTGAAGCAATCGAATCAAAGACCGATCAAATTGCTGCAGTGGCCAACCAGAACACTGACAGGATTCAAGAATTACATGACCAACTGGATATGGCATACTCAAAGCTCGATGACCTCGAGAACAGGTCTCGAAGATACAACTTCAGACTAAGAGGCCTTCCAGAAACCTTTAAGGACACGGAAAAAATCGTTCGTTCATTTATCAAGCATTTAATCCCGGATATACCAGATTACAGGCTGGAACTAGATCGGGCTCACAGGGCTTTGCAACCACCACGCCAAGATGGCCTACCCAGAGATATTGTGGTTAAACCCCACTTTTTCAGAGTCAAAGAAGAAGTCATGCATAGAGCGAGAGAATCTGAAAATCTCTCATTCCAGGGACACTCGATTCAAATTTTTGCGGACCTTTCCCCCTTCACGATCCAGAGACGGAGATCATTAAAGCCTCTATTGAGCATCCTATCGCAAAAATCGATCACTTACAGATGGTCGTTTCCCTTTCGCCTTAACTTTGCCTACTTAAACAAGTCTTACAGCTTCACAAATTTCGGAGATGGGGAACGCCTGCTGCTGCAACTGGGCCTAATATCCCACTCACCAACATCCCCTACCGCTACGGATTCCAGAACACCCCAGTCTGCGAAGAGACCACCACCCTCAAGCCCCATCCAACCCTTATGGCATAAACAACAGGCCAAGAGATCCAAAGATGGACGCCCCCCCTAACGGAAAGTCTGCTATCAACAGTTCCATCTACTCTCCAGATCTCTCTGGAGCACCCTTTAAGATGTGGGACGCTGTCACACCAAGCACCCGGTCTCCTTTACCTGGTGTTTAACCTGTTGGAACACTGAGACGTTTGCATTATTTTTCAAATTTTTTCTTTGTTTCACATCTCTCAGGGCTCCTACAATTTTGACTCTTACGGTTCTACCTTTCGTTTTTTTTTCTATGGCGGTTTGGCCGGAGTGGCTGCACTTCGCCTCCACGAGTTTCTGAGTGGTATTTTCCCCCATTCAGAAACACCTTCATAACCCCTGTACGGGGTACCCGTTTTTTGGGAAAACTTTCTTTTTTTTTCTCTTTTAGGGGGTGGCTGATTGCCCTCCCCCCTGTTAGGGTTCTTAGATTTTTACTTTTTTTTTTTATTTAGTTACACTTAATATATCAGATCGTCTATATCATCTGTTTTACATTGTTTTTGACATGACCTGTTTTTCTCTCTCAGGGTTGATCCTCTCTCCCGCCCTCCCCTCCCCACCTCCAATACCATCGGAGTCTCTCAGGGGCCTAACAATGTCGCTACATCCCGGATTCCAGGACCTTCGGATGGCTGAGACTTGGACACGAGCTCAAAATTTGAGGTCTCAGGTAGGCTTTGGCTGTGTGATGAGCACATCCCCCCCTCTGATCCATGTTACCTGACTCACACGTTCCTCTTTCCCAAATTTGTATAGCCACGCATAATGTACAAGGCATGAACTCTCCTGTCAAACGGCGCAAACTTTTTAATCACTACAAATCACAAAAAATAGCAGTTCTCCTATTACAAGAAACTCACTTCCCAGCCTCATACAACCCCTCCTTTTTAAACGGTAACTACACACAGTTTTTTCTATCCAATGCCGAAAATAAATCTAAAGGGGTAGCTATCTGTTTTTAAAATACCTGAAATTTTCCCCTTCCGAAGTCATAAAAGACCAGGCAGGCAGGTTTATATTGGTAAAAGGGACGATTGAGGGTTTAATATATTCATTTATCTCTTACTACGCCCCTAACAAAGGCCAGGCTTCCTTTTTCTCCACAATGTTGTCCACTCTAGGCCCAAAACTCGAGGGAAAAATAATAATGGGAGGAGACACGAATATACCTTTCGATACTTCTCTAGATAAATCAGGGTCGGGGTCTTCCCGCTCCAGAAAACCCCCAAAACATAGTACTAAAATAGCATCCACTCTACATTCTCCAGGCCTGGTGGACATATGGAGAGAAATGAACCCTAGGTCCAAAGACTTTACCCATTACTCGGCCCCACATCACCTCTATTCTAGAATTGACCATATTTTTATACAATCACATAACATCCCCAAGGCTAACAAAGCAGTCATTAGGGACTCCCCCATTTCGGACCACTCCCTGGTTCTCTTATATCTACAACAATCTCCCAACCCGGGAAATAAATTCACATGGCGACTTAATGAAGGGCTCCTCAGTGACCCGATTCAATGCTCGATTATAGATAAAGAGATTCAAGAATACTTTCGTCTTAACGATACGGGAGAAGTTTCTCCAGTCACACTGTGGGCGGCCCATAAGGCAGTACTCAGAGGGAAGATTATCCAAATCTCCTCCAACCTTAAAAAGGAACGCACGGCTGACATTAACAACCTTAAAATACGATACCAATCCCTCTCTAGAGCCCATAAGAAGAACCCCACCGGGGATTCTCTAGAGGCGTTGGAAAATGCACGGACCTCTTTAAATCTAGCCCTCACCTCTGAGGCTGAGAAACAGCTCCGGTGGTCAGGCGCACGTTTCTACCACCAGACTGACAAAATAGGAACTAAATTAGCTACCAAATTGTCCCCAAAACCTCGCTCGGCTGCTTTCCCCAAAATTCGCACCCTCTCCGGTGAACTTTCCCAAAACCCCAAAAATATAATGGAAACATTCCACAAGTTTTATACATCTTTATATAAACAGGAACGAACAACATTTGACCATTCAACCTCAGATTTCCTGACTAGCTTACCCCTTCCCAAATTATCGTCTGAGCACTCTGACCTTATGGATGACACCATATCGGAAGCAGAAGTGCTTGGGGTAATTAAACACCTGAAACTAAACTCGGCCCCGGGACCTGACGGCTTTTCCGCAGGCTATTACAAAAAATTCGGTCCGACCTTAACTCCGCATTTGGTCAAATTCTTTAACTCGCTCAGATCTGGTTCTCCCCTGGATAAAGCCCTCAATCTGGCCTTCATCTCGGTAATTCCAAAACCTGGCAAAGACACATCTACGGTCTCCAATTACCGCCCTATTTCATTAATCAACAATGATCTCAAAATATTAACTAAAGTACTTTCCAACCGGCTAGCTTCCTGCATAGCAGCCTATATTAACAAAGACCAGGTGGGCTTTATCCCGGGGAGACAAGGACCTGACCAGATCCGAAGAGCAATCAACATTATCTCTCTTCTTAAATCCCAATGGGATGGAGGCCCCCCGCAACATGGATATTTGTTATCCATCGACTTGCAAAAGGCTTTCGACACAGTCACCTGGCCCTACCTATTCCATGTATTAGAACGCTGGGGTTTTGGTCAACGTTTCATGAACATCCTTAGAGCACTATACTCCGGCCCTACAGCTCAGGTCAGATTGCAGGGCTACTATTCTGAACCTTTTACTATAGAGAAGGGTACAAGACAGGGTTGCCCGCTCTCCCCCCTTCTGTTCGCCATAGCCATGGAATCCTTGGCTATCGCTATCAGAACTCACCCTGATATCAAAGGGGTGTTGTGTGGTAAAAGCGAGCACAAATGCGCCCTCTTTGCAGACGATTTGTTACTCTTTGTAACTTCCCCCCTAGTCTCTACTCCCAATATCTTTGCTTTGCTGGATAAGTTTGGGGAGGCTTCTGGCCTTCGAGTTAACGTTGCCAAATCTTCTGCCCTGAACATCTCGGTCCCCCCTAATGTTCTAAGTAGCCTTCAAAACCACTTCCCTTTTTCCTGGAACGAGGTCACTCTACCATACCTAGGGGTCAACCTCACTGCAAATATAGCCTCTCTCTACTCATCTAACTACCCCACCACCTTCCGTAAATTAATTTCGGACCTATCCAAATGGGACAACCACAACTTATCTTGGCTTGGCCGTATCAATGCAATCAAAATGACCCTTCTCCCCCGCATTCTTTACCTATTCAGATCTTTGCCCATCCCTATCCAAAAATCACAAGTTCAACCACTTCAATCCAAAATTATAAAATTCATTTGGGGATCAAGGGGAAGTCGTTGCGCACAACACATTCTATTCCGCTCCAAATCACAAGGGGGTCTAGCTCTCCCCAACATTTGGTGGTATTATCAGGCTGCCCAGCTAGCCCAGATATCTATCGTTTACTCAAAGGGCCAGAAACCTGATTGGGTATCCATGGAACGACTTGCAGTCCCGCACCACACGATTGACTTCTTACTTTGGTCTCCCCCCAAATTGAGACCACCCATTCTAGCCCCCACACTATCACACTCTCTGGCTCTATGCGACCGTCTTTATAAAAATCCCTCCCTGATTTCTCCCCTTAAACCCCTAACACACATTTTTCACAACCCTGACTTCCCACCGGGGATGAACATTTTAGCATTTAGCTGGTGGTTGAATAAAGGATTACTTAGAATAGGGAACTATTTCTCCTCCACTGGCCCTCTCTCTCTAGCCCTCTGTACAAGTAAGCTTGAAATGCCCCCTGCCGAACGTTTTCGTTTTAGGCAGATCCAACATTTCCTCCATTCTATTTGGCCAAACAAACCGGAACCCCCTTCAATAACTAATTATGAATCATGGTGTTCGGGTGCGGTGGATCAGAGAGGGGGGATCTCCATCATTTATGCTTCACTTGCCTCCGCTGTGTCCAAGCCTCCGTATGCCTTGTCCTGGGAAAAAGACCTCGAAATCTCATGGGAGAGTGACCAATGGTTTTATTGCTTTCATCGCTCCTTTAAGGGAATCCTTAATGTTTCTCTCATGGAGGGCAGCATTAAGGTGCTCATGAGATGGTATAGGGTACCCTGTCTTTTGGCTAAGATATATCCTGATGCTTCCCCGCTGTGCTTTCGTGGTTGCAACCACATTGGGACTCTGCTCCATGTTTGGTGGACATGTCCACGGATAAGGGGCTTATGGAACAAAGTATTCTCAGTGATCCGCAAGATATCCTCCGCCCAGATCCCCCAAACTCCGGAGATAGCCTTATTGAATCTGAAAGTGGATAGGGTTGATAAATATACCCAACAACTGATCTTTTTTGTTCTACTGGGCACCAAAATAACAATAGCCTCTTGCTGGAAAAAACACAGAGTCCCATTCACAGTGGTGAAGCATAAAATATCCTGGATTATGGCGCAAGAAAAAATAGTGAGCATTATCCAGGATAAAGTTAGTAAGTTTGAGCTTATCTGGGAACCCTGGGCCAACTATTGTCACATCTCCTTGCACCCCGGCATGAGTCCCCCAGGATAACGGGCTCTCTGAGAGACTCCCACCTCAATCCTCATCAAAAGCAATGGTATTTTCCCCTTCTACCTACCACCCCATCAGCCTCCCTGAAGACCTTCTCCCTTTAGTACCTTAGACTCTCCGATTGTTCTCTATGTAAATTATTCAACCCTGAGACTTATTTATTTAAAATTATTTTTTTTTACATAACTTCCTCTTTTTTTACCCCTCCAGTGGGTCATGGTAAAACCCTAACACCCTCTGGCCCCAAAGCCCCAGAGTTATCCTGTCTGCTTAAATAGCCCCCTCTATGAGGACATATATGGACCTAGGTTACTCTGACCATTTGTAGATAGTCCTCTGCGGGATAGGTCAGGTCTATTTACCACACTTTGACACTGATAATGGGCTACTTCACTTAGATTAGATTCAACTGAGGCGGGGGATCCGGGAAAAGGGCATGGCCCTACGCCCGCAGTGTGTTCCCATAGGGGCGGGTGGTGGACCTCCCCCTGATCTCGGATCCCTCACAATTATTTTAATAAAGCCCCCCGTCTCCAAGTTAACCTCTCCTCATCTATTCCAGTTACTGAGTTACACCAGACTCATTTAAGTTTTTGCTCTGACAGTTTACACTTCATTCATTGTCCTAATGCCAGAGTTATGTTTATTTTAGTCTTTAATTTTAATTTACGCTCAACTGTAACTAAGAATTTTGTTGTTTAGACCTTTCAGTTTACATCTTGCATTGAGAGGTCTTTCCTCACATTATTTGTCTCCTTTTGAATCCTAATATCCTTGCACCATGTAATGTCTTTTACAAACGTTATGTAAGAAATTTGTCTTGCTACTACCAATAAAAATTTATTGAAAATTAAAAAAAAAAAAAAAAAAAAAATGATTTGGGGACACCACAAAAAAATAGCCTCTGCCACTCTGCCAGAATTTAAACCTAAAATAACAATTCAAAACATTTTAGGGGGTGTTTGGGGTAAAGCACTACTATGGAGCTGATAAAATACATTGTTAAGTGACTACGTGAGGTTAATATGGGCCAGGAGAGACCATGCTGGGGAGGTTATTGAAGGGCAATCTGTATGAAGGACCTAAAATAATAATTACATAAAAATCCAGCATGCATGAGGACAAAGGGGACATTCACAGCATATTACAATCATGGTAATTAGGGAATGAGGAAAGAAATACAAGATATTATCAAACATTAAATACAATAAAATGTGATATTAAAGGATAAAAATCTTACCTTCATATACTCCTTCTGCAGGACCTGGATGATGGCAGAACAGGTCTCTGGGATAATGATCCCCAGAGCCTGAGGGGAGATGCCTGTCGAGAACTTCAAGTCCTGCAGGCTTCTCCCTGTCGCCAAATACCGCAGGGTAGCGACCAACCTCTGCTCTGGAGTGATGGCTTGCCTCATGCAGGTATGCTGCCTGCTAATATAAGGGGTCAGCGAAGCCAAAAGACGGTGAAACACGGGGTCCGTCATTCTGAGAAAGTTCATGAAATCATCAGGATTATTCTCACAGATCTCAGGGAGCAAAGGCATATGAGAGAACTGGTCACGCTGAAGCAACCAATTCTTGGTCCATGAACTCCTCCCCACCCTGTTCATGGACTGGACTTGTGTCAAGGTCAGGACCCCAACACCAAGCCCCCGCACAGCACAAACTCTACGAGTAGTACGCATACGCAACATTGCTAGAAAACGGTCGGCTGCTCAGAACAGAGTAACAGAACGCACTGAAGAACAGCAAGGCCTGTGAAGAGCGACCTGAAAAACAGTAACGAATGAACAAGAATACAATGACTAATTAAAGTCACGCGGAACTTGCTGCCCGCACTGAAGAGCAGATACAAACACAAGCACAAACTGAACGGCAGAAAACGATCTGAAAGCCACAAGTCTGAAAAAGTGTGAATCGTCTCTCACCAAACTTTTACTAACACGAGATTAGCAAAAGGAGCCCAAAGGGTGCCGCGCTTGGTTCTGAACTGGCCTTTTCTAGTCTCGTCGTACGTGGTGTGCGTGACTGCGTGGTTGGCGATCGGAAATTCCGACAACTTTGTGCGACCGTGTGTACGCAAAACAAGTTTGAGCCAACATCCGTCGGAAAAAATCCTAGGATTTTGTTGTCGGAATGTCCGAACAAAGTCCGACCATGTGTACGGGGCATAAGAGCGGCAAGGATGTGGAATTCCCTTCCACAGGCGGTGGTCTCAGCGGGGACCATTGATAGCTTCAAGAAACTATTAGATAAGCACCTGAATGACCGCAACATACAGGGATACATAATGTAATACTGAGGTTGGACTTGATGGGCTTGTGTCTTTTTTTAACCTCACCTACTATGTTACTATGTAACTATATGTAACTATGAATCACCATTTAGATTTTTGTATATTGCTATCATATTTCCTCTCTAAACTTATTCTTCCTTGAAGAATGAGAAGTTTATGTTTGCAGACATTTCTCACAACTGAAGTCCTCCAGCCCCTTTGTAAGCTGTGTTGCCCTTCTCTGGACTCTCTCCAGTTCCAGCACTTCCTTCCTGAGGACTGGTGACCAGAACTGAACAGCATACTCAAGATGTGGCCATACCAGAGTTTTGCACATGATTGGATGATGTAAATCAGCAGAGCTTCACTGCATTCATTAAGCATTCATTAACCTCTGAGGAAATTAATTTAGTAGTTATTAATTTAGTAAACTAATCTCAATGACATATTGCACTTGGCTAGAGCTGGTAAACTAATGACTGCACACTGCACCCAGAACACATGGCAGAGCCAGTAAACTGACAACTGGGCACTTCAACCAGTGCACACAGCTGGAGCTGGTAAACAAATGACTGCACACTGCACCCAGGGCACAAGGCCAATGGCCTACCTAGGTAGTGTGGGTGAAGGGGCTGTCTGCCCTAGAAATAGCCATGTTAGAGATGCTTTAGGACCACACCCCTTGCCAGATGCACATTGCTATGTTACCCTTGGTTCTCCTGTACCATGGCTGGCTGCCCAATCTGACATCATATCATGCTTTAATGGAAGGAGAGGGTTTGCTTGGAAATGGAGGTTAACTTATGGAGTGTTGTAAGAGATTTTATGATTCTGGGGGAGGGTTTCTTTGCTGAAGGAAGGGGGATTGCTAATTGGATGGGTTTTGGGGGGGGGGGGGGGTTCTGAGGAATTGAGGAGCTGGGGGAGGGGATCTGTGCTGGTGAAAAGTTTTTGCTTTTGGATTTTTTCTTTCTTTTAGCTGGAATTTTTTTTGGGAGGGTGGGAGTGGGGGATTTTGCTGGGGATAGAGAAGGAGGCATTTTTGGACATATAGGGAGTTATTTACGAAAGGCAAATCCACTTTGCACTGCAAGTGCACTTGAAAGTGCACTTGGAAGTGCAGTCGATCTAAATCTAAGGGGTAGATCTGAAATGAGTGGAAGCTCTGCTGATTTATCATCCTATCACGCGCAAGCTAAAATGCTGTTTTTTTATTTTCCTTGCATGACCCTCTTGGATCTACAGCGACTTTACTTCCAAGTGCACTTTCAGTGCAAAGTGGATTTTCCATTAGTAAATAACCCCCATAGTATCACAATTTGCCATTTGTTTTCCCCATATTGTTATGATTGCTTGTATATTGTCACAATTTCCAGTGAGTTGTTTGCATATTGTCATAACATCATCATTACCAGTTTGTTGCCCCCTTATAGTTACAATTACTTGGTTGTTGCCACCATATAGTCACAAATGCCCATTTGTTGCCCGCATATTGTCACGCTTATGAATTTATTGCCCACATAACAATTGTTATGTAACAATTGGATGTTTTCTGCCAATGTATCGTAATGATTGCCTGTTTATTGTATACACTTGCCTATTTGGGGCCCATGTTTTGTCAGGATAGCAATTTTTTGGTCTATGGATTGTAAAGGCCCAGCTGTTTTGAGTATCATATTACTATAATTTAATCCCCTGTAGACCTGACACTATCAAAACACGCTGCAACTATCCCTAAAGCCTCACTAATATATCCTTGATTTTATTTTATTTAGCACACCATTATTATCCCCATGTTTTGTGCTGGCACATTATCTGCATAGCTAATAAATCTTTTTTTTTCCAACTTGATTATACTGTATATAAAACATTCAGAAAAAAAAATCTTCACTGTTTCCATTTTTTCTGTCTGATATTAGAATTTGTTTAATTTCATTATCAGTACTGAAAAAATGGCATATAGAGGAACAGGGAGGAAGAAAGTTGAAATATAAGCTGCCCCAGGAGGTGACTATGCTAGGTATGCCACAGCACATGGCTATAGCTGGCAAACTAATGATTGGACACTGCACCTAGTGCACATTTCTAGAGCTAATTAACTAATGACTGTATATTGTACCTATTGAACTGATAAACTAATGACTACAAACTGCTCCAGGTGCACATGGCTCGAGATGACAATCTGATGACTTGACGCTGCTCCCAATGCACATGGCTAGAGCTGGTAAACTAATGACTAAATTGCACCCAGGACATATTGCAACAGCTGGCAAACTAATGACTGCAAATTGCAACTAGGACACATCGTTGTGATATACTGTATACGTGCAATGGGAAATTCCAGTAATTTATTGTTATACAAGTAGTCCACTGACATCCTATTTCGGGGGGACTCAGGAATTTGAATTTGAAGGAACAGTTGGTCATTGTATTCAACACATCTCACAGGGCTAATAACTTTCTGTCTAGAGATAATCTTGTATACTGTGTAACTTTTTTAGATTGTAAAATAAATTCAGGTACAGTAAGGCCCCTTTCACATTGGGGCGGTTTGCAGGCACTATTGCGCTAAAAATAGCGCCTGAAAACCGACCTAAAACTGCCACTACTGTTTCTCCAGTGTGAAAGCCCAAGGGCTTTCACACTGAAGCGGTGCGCTGGCAGGAGAGAAAAAAAAACTCCTGCAAACAGCATCTTTGGAGCGGTGAAGGAGCGGTGTATTCACCGCTCCTTCACCGCTCCTGCCCATTGAAATCAATGGGGCCGCACAGCTATACCGTGGCTATACCTCTGCTGTAGCGGCGCTATGCGAGCGGTTTTAACCCTTTTTCGGCCACCAGCAGGGGTTAAAACCGCACCGCTAGCGGCCGAATACCGCCACTAAAACAACGGTAAAGCGTCGCTAAAAATAGCATCGTTTAACCGCCGAAGCCCCCACCGCCCCAAGGTGAAAGGGGCCTAAAAGGTTGAGCTGCTAAAGCCGGGTACACACTAACAGTATTTTTTCATGCAACCCACTGTGTTGCATGAAAAAAACCGGACAGCTCCTGTCAGAGTCACTGTACTAATAATGCAAGGTTAGTTCAGCAATCTCCCCTATTGAGCTGTTGTGTTCTGACAGGGGGATGGCTCTCATTGGCTGAGAGCGTTATCAGGAGTGGACATGTGCAGTTCGTTTAGTTCCGAATTGAAATTCTGACAAATTTTCATTTTTCGGAAATTCAGATGTATTCAAATCTCTGAATTACAATAGTACCGAATTTAAATGAATACAAAATAACGAAATAAAAATTGAATCAATTCGAATAGTTTTCAAATCAATTTTGAATAGTTTTCAAATTCCAATAGTTTCAAATTTGAATTTGAATAGTTTTCAAATTCGAAACGTTTTCAAATTTCCAAAGAGAATAAAATAGAAAAGAAAATAAAGGAATAGAATAGAAAAAAATAATAGAATAGAAAATTATCTAATAGAATAGTATAGAAACTAATAGAATAGAATAAAAAAAAGAATAGAATAAAATAGAAAGAATTTAACCATCTTCCGAAATTTATATTTTGAATAGAATAAATTTGAATTTGAACAGAAAAGAATAGACTAGAATAGAACAGAATAGAAAATAATAGCATATAATAGATCAAATAGAAAAAGAATAGAATTCAAAAAAGAATAGAATAGAAAAAATATATTTCCCAAAATTCAAATAGAATCAATTTGAATTTGAATAGAAAATAATAGATTAGAATAGGAAGATGGTTATATTATTTATATTCTATTCTATTCTGTTGTTTTTTTCTATAATATTCAGTTATTTTTTATTCAAATCTAATCTATTCCATTCAAATTCTAATTGATTCTATTTTAATTTTGGGAAATGGTTATATTATATCTATTCTATTCTATTTTTTTAATTATATTTTATTATATTTTTTTATATTCTCTTCTATTCTGTTTTTATTTTCTATATTATTTTGTTCTGCTTTAATCTATTATATTCTATTCTTTTATTTTCTATTATATTCTTTTCCATCCTATTATATATTTTTCTATTCTATTCCTTTATTTTCTATTCTATTTTGTTCTCTTTGGAAATTGGAAAACAATTCGATTTCGAAAACTATTCAAATTTGAAAACTATAATGCCCTGTACACACGGTCGGACATTGATCGGACATTCTGACAACAAAATCCTAGGATTTTTTGCGACTGATGTTTGCTCAAACTTGTCTTGCATACACACGGTCACACAAAATTGTTGGAAAATCCGATCATTCTGAACGCGGTAACGTAAAACACGTACGTCCGGACTATAAACAGGGCAGTAGCCCATAGCTTTCATCTCTTTATTTATTCTGAGCATGCGTGGCACTTTGTGCTTCGGATTTGTGTACACACGATCGGAATTTCCGACAACGGATTTTGTTGTCAGAAAATTTTATAGCCTGCTCTCCAACTTTGTGTGTCGGAAAATCCGATGGAAAATGTGTGATGGAGCCCACACACGGTCGGAATTTCTGACAACAAGGTCCTGTCACATATTTTCCGTCGGAAAATCCGACCGTGTGTACAGGGCATTAGAATTTTAAAACTTTTCGATTCTAAATTTAAAATCAATTTGAATTTGAAAACTATTCAAATAAATTTGAATTCTGAATATTTTAATCGATTTGAATAAACAAAACAAATTCCGAAAACAAATTAAATGGATTAAACCAATTTAACTAAAGTTTATGTAAATAACGAATCAAAACAAAACAAATTTTTTCGTTCTGTACATGTCTAATCGGGTACCTGTCAGCTGCTGGTTTTCCAGCATGTGCGTCTGTCAGAAGCTGGCCAAACAGACAGACCAACATACACACAGGCCGAATGTCGGCCTTTTTTTTGAACCGGTCATTGTCTTCTGACATTCAGCCCATGAGTACCCGTCTTAAAGTAGTTGTAGAGTCAGAAGGTTTTTTTATCTTAATGCACTCTATGCATTAAGATAAAAAGCCTTCTGTGTGCAGTAGCCCCCCTCAGCCCCCCTAATACTTACCTAAGCCCACTGTCGATCCAGCAATGTCCATGAGTATCTCGGCGCTCCGAGACTCTCCCTCCTGATTGGCTGAGACATAGCAGTGGTACCATTGGCTCCCACTGCTGTTAATCAAAGTCAGTTAGCCAATGAGGAGAGAAAGAGCTGCAGCATGGCTCAGGTGCCCCCATAGCAAGCTATTTGCTGTGGGGACACTCAACAGGAGGAAGGGGCCAGGAGTGCTGAAGTGGGACCCGAGAAGAGGAGGATTGTTGCTGCTCTGTTCAAAACCACTGCATGGAGGAGGTAATTATAACATGTTTGTTATTTTTAAAGAATAAAAACAAGACTTTACAATCACTTTAAATCAGTGATAGTGATTTGGATGAAGAATTAGAACAAGATACCGGTGATACTTCTGTCAAAACTGATACTTTCTTTTTTTCTGAGGAATAGGCAGTATTGCAATTAGAGTAATTACAGGCAGACTCTGAACTGAGTTCTTGTGGAGTCCACCTAAGCACTATGCATAGGGGAGATAAATATTTCTACCCTCTGGTTGCGAGCAGTGCTGCTGTCCACTCCTTTCAGAATATATTTGAAAAAAAGCTTATCATGCCTATCTGAAGAATGTTAAAAGTTTTGTCATTTGTGCAGCAGATAAAGGAGGTGCTATTCTAGTATTAGATGCAGAACAATATCACATGGAAGCATTGAGGCAACTAGGCGATCCCTATCTGTGTACAGAATGCCTCCAGGTAGCCATATTGCATTTTACAGAAAAGTACAGCACTGCAGAGTGAAAGGAAAAGATAATTTTTCATAACATTCAATTACAATATTACTTATATCACAATTGTATACACTATATTATTTTTTTGTTTGCTATTTTTTTCCCACAAAAGTGGAGTTAGCCTTTAATAGGGATGAGCCGAACACCCCCCGGTTCGGTTCGCACCAGAACCTGTGAACGGACCGAAAATTCACACAAACGTTAGAACCCCACTGAAGTCTATGGGACTCGAACGTTCGAAATCAAAAGTGCTAATTTTAAAGGCTAATTTGCATGGTATTGTCCTAAAAAGGGTTTGGGGACCCGAGTCCTGCCCCAGGGGACATGTATCAATGCAAAAAAAAGTTTTAAAAACTGACGTTTTTTCGGGAGCAGTGATTTTAATGATGCTTAAAGTAAAAAAAAAAAAGTGAAATATTCCTTTAAATATCGTACCTGGGGGGTGTCTATAGTATGCCTGTAAAGTGGCACGTGTTTCCCGTGCTTAGAACAGTCTCTGCACAAAATTACATTTTTATATAAAGGAATAAAAGTTATTTAAAACTGCTTTCGGCTTTAATGTAATGTCGGGTCCTGGCAATATGGATGAAAATCAGTGAGACAAACAGCATGGGCACCCCCAGTCCATTACCAGGCCCTTTGGGTCTTGTATGGATATTAAGGGGAACCCCGCACCCAAATTAAAAAAGGAAAGGTGTGGGGCCCCCAGGCCCTATATACTCTGAACAGCAGTATACAGGCAGTGCAAACAAGACAGGGACTGTAGGTTTGTTGTTAAGAAGAATCTGTTTGTAATTTTGAACTGGTACATTTTTAATGTGTTTAGCTCCAGCCAAAAAATCTATTTTAAGCTTTTTGGAAAACATAGGGAAGGGTTATCACCCCTGTGACATTTGTTTTGCTGTCTGTGCTCCTCTTCAGAACATTTCACCTCACTATTTGTCCCAATGACAAATGCTTTTTGAAAATTTGGGGTTTTTAGTGAAACAAGGATTGGTGATAAAGCATCAGTGTAAAGGAGAAAAGTTTTTCTCATATTAACTTGAATTTGTACGTGATGACGTATGACCGGACTAAAACAAGGAAGTTCATAGTCAGTAGCCAATAGCTGCCCTAGCGTGGCTTTTTGTCCATCGAACTAGCATACAGACGAGTGGACTTTTCGACCAGACTCGATTTCGACGGATTGATTTAAAACATGTTTCAAATCTAAGTTTTTGAGAAAAAAAAGTCCGCTGGAGCCCACACATGATCGAATTGTCCGACGAAATCCGGTCCGCAGGGCAAAGTCTGCCGTAAAGTCCGCTCGTGTGTACGTGGCATAACAGGAGAGAATCAAAAGAGGTAAGAAAATGGATTTTGGGACTTTGCATGAGGATAGTGGGGCCGTTCAATACCCCTCGTCCATCCAGATTCAATAATAAAATTAGGAGAGAACAGGTGCGGGACTTTAAATGAGGCACAAGGGAGCAGAAGTATGAATTGAATAAGAATGCGATTTATTAATAAAATGATACAAAAATTCATATATTTACATATTTAGGCACATAGCTCTATATATGTTGGCACATAGCTCTATAATGATTATCTGTAGTCATAAAGAAAATGCACTCCGACAAGAATTTCTATTGCAAACATAAACATACAATAAATTTGAAATGTTCATACGCATATAATTGATCATTGTGTACACATAACGGTAGTTGTAAGCTCTACGCCGTTTCGGGACCTTATAGCCACTCATCAGGAGCATAACCGTAGTGACCACCTATGAATAGGGGAGATAGGAGTATTGAATGATTTGAAAAACAAGTGGGTAATGGTAGAACATGGCTTTCTCATTCTTTCACTATAAACATGGACTTACAGCATGCCCCTCACAGGGCCCTGCTGTGAAATATTAGATCAAGAATTGTAATTACAAAATTGGGCCTTTGGTGGTGGTGGTGGTGGTGGGGACAGTGTCACTGATGCATGCACTGTCACTGCTCACCATCCTCTTGGCCTCCTCAAATGGTGACAGGACAGTGCATGCATCCCTTTTAATGGCTCACTGGCGTGGGGAAAAAAACCAGCTCCCCTGACCCTGTCCTGTTGCCATAGTCGCACAGGTACTCATTGATGGCCCTCTGCTGCATGTGCAGCCACTGCAGCATGGCCAACGTTGAATTCCACCTGGTGGGCATGTCACAGATTAGGCGGTTCTTGGGCAGGTTAAATTCTTTTTGGAGGTCTGCCAGCCGAGCACTGGCATTATATGACCGTCGGAAATGCACACAGACTTTCCTGGCCTGCCTCAGGACATCCTGTAAGCCCGGGTACCTGCCCAAGAACTGCTGCACCACCAAGTTAAGGACGTGAGCCGCATCCATCGGGGGGCGTGACCGGATGTTGGTGTGAGCGGTCATGTGTGAGCTCTCTCCCTGCTTCAGCCCCTATGCTGCCATCTCCAACAGCCTAAACCAGCTCTGAGCACCTTTGGAATACCTCTGTATTTGCCCTGTCAGCCCTCTGTCCTCTTTGGTGGGGGCGCGATGTGGAGCCACCGCCGGTTGGCGGTCGTGGAGAGCAAGGCCGGCCTTGACGGCGGTTCATTGTGTGGCTGGACGAAATTCGGGCCGCTCGCACCTGCCTCGTCTGGTTGCCTGGCAATGGCCCGTGCTCTCGCGAGACAGACACGTTGTGCGGCGAATGCCAGGAGTGTGGAGAAAGAGCCGCTGGACAGGAGTGGTTCAGTGTGGGCACGTTGTCTACCAGTCTTAGTCCCTAGAAGAAGCAAGAGGTAACAATGGCAGAATTGCGATATATATAAACTGTTGTACCGTGCTGAAAACGTTTAACAGGGAAGTTAGAGGAGCGCAAAAGTTCTAATAGTCAGCAATATTTCAACCTGCCAAGGAACTTTCTGACACTTTTCTTTACACATTACCTTGCACTGCTGCATAGCTATACCATGACCATTGACCAGAAAAGAAGGGGAGGAACAGCAGCAGCAGCCCCAGGAGAGTTTATCATCTCAGATTACTCGCTCATCCAAAGAGAAGGGGAATCAAGCAGCATCTGCAATGGCAGCGGCAGCTAAGTTAGAGAGATACGCACATACCCCTTCACAATCTCCAACTAAGGGCAACCAGCTACCCCACGAGAAAACACAGGCGGGATGTAGTGGGGAAAGAAAGAGTCTAGGCAAAATGCCAGCAACATTACTAGCTAACACTAAAATAGCGAGCAGAAAAAGCCCCGAGAGAGACCCTCTGGGAAAAGCTATCAAAGTCACCCCTGATTTAAGCACAATCAGTGAACCGGAGCCCACACTAAAAGATGTATTGTGTGCAGTAAACTCTTGTAGGGGATCATTGAGTGACCTGTGTGATCAGTTAAGGGGCCTCAAGGAAGAGCTATGTACTATGAGTCAAGAACTTCAAAAAGCTGTGGAGAGGACCTCCATTTTGGAGGAGAGGCTAAGTCATGTTGAAGATATTTTACACCCAATGAGGCAAGAGTTTAAAATAATGCAAACCCAGCTAGACGCATATAAATTTAAAATGGACAAAATGGAAAACAGGCTGCGCAGACACAATGTGAGGGTAATGGGCCTCCCAGAGAGAAGCGAGGGTTCCTGTCCTGAAGCGATTATGGAAAAATGGCTTAGGGAGGTTTTTGGGGCTGAGACATTTTCGCATCTCTTTGCTATCGAGAGGGCACATAGAGTGCCCACCAGGACTACTTTATCAGGAGGTCGCCCTAGACCAATGATTATGAAGCTGTTCAGCTATAAAGACAAGGTGACACTGATGCAAAAATCCAGAGAAGGGGGACATTTTTTATAATGAAGTCAGAATTTCACTGTATCCCGACTATTCTCCGGACTTGCAAAAGAGAAGGGCAGGATTTGCGGACATTAAGCGTAGTCTGCGGAACCACAAAATACCATACGCACTGTTGTATTCAGTGCGTCTGCGCATAGAGGCCTTAGGGGCAACCCATTTTTTGACTCTGTTGGTGGGGTCAAAAAGTGGCTCGAAGATAACAAAAATAACTTTTAGAGCTGGAGCACAAAGAATTAAAATTATTAATGTTCAATGGGGCTGTTTTTTTTTTTATGGCGGTGGGGGCTGGAAGGGGATAAGATGGTTGGTGAAAGTCACTAATGAGAGACGGGATATGGCTGTGGGTTGATGTTTTTTTGGTAATATTGTTGCATGGGATTTGGGTAAAGGGAAGGGGGGGGGGATTGGGGGACAGGCAAGGAGGGTTAAGGAAGATGACTCACTGCTATGTTGGGTAATGGAGTATTGGACGGAATGGGTTGAAGGGTCACAAGGTATGCCCCCAGGGTTGGCCAAGTTAGGCAAGTGGGGAGGGGTCACTTAAGGGAAAGGGAGTAATTGAGGTTCAACTAATAATAAAGTGTCACATTTCATGGGACAAGGTATAGGGAGGAAAAAAAAAACTGAACATAGACATTTAAGTCACTTATTTATATTAAAGAATAGAAAAGAAACCTTAGAAGGCAATGGGGGACAGGAAAGAGGGAGTAGGGGTTCTCCTCTCTTGCTCTTTCCTTCTTCTTTCACAGTATTGGCACTGATTGCTGTTTTTGAGGTCACAGTTGATTTAAAACAAATGATATGCTGTCCGGTAGAAAGACAGGAACACTTGACAGGTTGGATTTGGCAAAAGGGTTGTTTGTGTTTTTTGTACTTTAAGACAGCTGCTCTAAGGCCACCTCCTCTTGCAGTTCTAATTCTTTTTCTTTTTTTTGTTACTTCTACTGAGTTGTGGTTTTTTTTTTCTCTTTTTTTGTGTTTATTGTTTTTCTTATTTTATTTGCTCTTCTTTGTTAATGTTGTTTAGAACATTTGGAATAAGCTCATGGAACATTAGGGGTATGGCTGACCCCATCAAAAAAGCCACTGTATTTTCGGAATTGAAATCCCATGGTACCGAACTGATATGCCTGCAGGAAACACATTTGACCAATGATACTAAACTACTAATTAGGAACAAGAAATTTAAAGTACAATTTCACTCAGTGTAATCCTCTTATTCAAGGGGAGTGAGCATATTGGTTAAAAAAGGAGTGGTATTTTCCTGCAGGGATGTAAGGATTGATACATTAGGTTGTTATATTTTTTACATTCTTTAATAGAGGGTAAACCATTCGTTATAGCAAACTTGTATATTCCTCCCCCATTTAAGTTGGAGATCTTGTACCGATTGTTAGAGTATGTGGAGGATAAAGCCGATACCCCGGTTATAGTGGTGGGGGGTTTTAATGTGGTCCTCAATAATAGTCTGGGTAGGTTCCCACTAGGGGCCCGGGTGGAAAGGGCGATAGAGGGACGGTTAGCCCAGTTCCTTGAGGAGATTGGATGGTGTGACCTATGGAGAGCCCGCAACCCAAACGATCGGCAGTACTCTTGCTTCTTGGGGTCACACCATACACTCTCTCGTATAGATCTGGCCATAGGCAATAGAGAAGTACAACCCCTAATAAACAAAATAGAGTACCGGCCAAGAGGGATTTCAGATCACTCACCCCTGACATTATCGGTAAATGTTCATGATAGACATATTCAGAGACTGTGGACAATAAACCCAATATGGTTGGAGATAATAGGGGGTACAGAAGAAATAACCACAAGATTAAAGGAGTTTGTAGAACACAATACAGGATCAGCATCGGAGGGGGTGTTCTGGGACTCCTTAAAAGCATTCCTTAGGGGGCTCTTAATCCAACAGGTAACAAAGGTAAAGAAGCAATCGAGGGAAAGGGGAGAGCATATTAGAAAAGAGGTGATGGAATCAGAGAGACAATATGTGATAGACCCAAGTCCAGAGAGGCAGGAGTTATGGGTTAAGAAGCAATAGGAGTATAAAACTGAAATAATCAGAAACGCTGAAAATAGGAGACTCTTTCAGAGGCAAAAGTGTTTTGGAGAGGGGGAAAAAGTGGGCCAAATGCTGGCATTATTAGCCAATACTAATTCTCCCTCTTTAATAATTTCCATGATCAGGACTTCAAGTGGGGAAATCTCGTCCGACCCTCTGGTGATAAAGGAGACATTCTACAGAGAATTATACAAGTCACGACGGTGCTCAGCACGGAGAGAGATAGATAGCTTCCTAGAGGGCGTTGATTTGCTGACTCTCTCTGTAATATATAAAAACAGATTGGAATCTCCCATAACCCTGGAGGAACTGAAGCAAGCAGTGGCGGACATGTCCAATCAGAAATCCCTGGGCCCAGATGGATTGCCCTTGGAAATCTATAAGTATTATGGGGAGGTGTTATTTCCAGAGCTTTTGAAGACACTGAATTGGGTGGCTACAGAAGCTAGACTGCCCTCTTCGATGTCAGAAACCAACATAGTATTAATACAGAAAGAAGGGAAAGACCACCTTGATGCATCCTCATACAGACCAATATCATTGCTATGCTCTGACATTAAAATCTTGGCAAAAGTAATGGCAATCAGGTTAAACAAATGCATCTCAAGACTCGTACACCTGGATCAGTCAGGGTTTATCCCTAACAGGTCTATCAGTGTAAAAATTAGTAGGGCATATATGAATCTCCAGGCCCCATGTCAGAGAGCGTACCTCGGCGGGCAGGGTGCTCGAGGTGGTGTGCGTCAGGGCGGTTGGCACGCGTTGGCGCGTGCGTTCCTGCGGGCTCCGCTGTGCGCGTTCCTTGCAGTGCTGGCATGCGTGTCCTGGGCAGGTCTGTTGTGTGTGCCGGTGTGCGGGGGGGCGCGTGGGCATGTGCGGGTGCGCGTGCCTGTGCGTGCCGGTGCGCGCGCGTGCACGTCATTTGGCGCTAAACGGCCCATTTAAGGCGGCCTCCCTCTGTGATCAGTGCTGCCTGATCAACAGCTCTGCCGTCCTTAGTACCTGACCCTTGTACCTGTGTTGATCCTGATATCCTGACGACCCGGCCTTGTTTCCTGAACCTCCCTTTGAACTCTGCCTGCACCTGACCTCTGCCTGTCTGACTATCCATTTGCCTGCTCCACTGTACCTCAATTGCCTGTCTGTTGCCGAACCCAGCCTGTCTCCTGACCATCCTGCTCAGTCGTGTTGCCTGTGTTCCAGCCAGCTCCAGCCGTCATACCTGCTCATCCATCCATATCTGGACTGCTGCAAACAGGCTCTCATACCACTCCGCACTCCTGTGCCTCCTGTTTACCTTACCAGGGGCCGCGAGTCGGACGCGTAAGGGAGCCTACCTTCTGCCCAAGCGGACTCACCGGTCTGGTTAGTAGGAGCCTGACACCCCAGTAGAGAACAAGCGCTCCAGAGCTGTTCTATCCTTGGACACTGTCAAGGCATTCGACAGCCTGGAATGGGGGTATCTCTGGCGGGTACTGGAGAGATTCGGTTTTGGCCCCTTGTTTATCAGATGGCTGAAAACTTTATATTATCACCCAAGCGCCAGATTAAAGATCAATAAAGAATATTCAGAAAGGCTACCTCTTGAAAGGGGGACGAGGCAGGGGTGTCCGTTATCACCCCTGCTGTATGCCCTGGCAATTGAACCACTTGCTGAAGTAGTGATAACTTCGATTGGACTACAGGGATTCAAGAGGAAATGTGGGGAAGAAAGGATAGCGTTATATGCTGAGGACGTTTTACTCTTTTTGGGCGATTTGGGGCCATCCTTAGAAAAAATGATACAGTTGGTGGAGGGGTTCAGGAGATTCTCGGGCCTGGTAATCAACTGGGAGAAGTCATTGCTTCTGCCGATTGATTCAACTATTAGCGCCCTCTCTGCAGTGCTGCCAACTACCCATGTTTTTACGGGCAGCCCGTAAAAACGGGGCTGTTTTTTCATGTCCGTGAAAATCCATGAATTAAAAATCTTGCCAGTAAAAATGACGGTCCCGGCTCGGAACTGCGCATGTGCAGTTCTGAAGCAAGCCGAGAGTCTCCGATCATCTGACACTGCTGCTCATAGCTACTTGTCTTGTACCCTCCCCCTTCCTTCTACAGCGTGCCTTATTTGATTTCCGCACAGGAGATGCTGGAAGGGGGAGGAGTGGAGTCAGCCTGCAGTGTGAAGCTGGACGGACTTCAGCCCAGCAGAGGGTAAGTTAGCTATTAGCAAAGCTGAGCAAAATACAGTTGTGTGAGTCATTGCCTTGTCTTAGTGGGCAGGAGGGAGGGAGGGAGTGCAGAGGATGGGCTTGTGTACAGTAGTAGATTTTTTTGTGTGTGTCAGATGAGATCTGCTTTGCTTCCAAAGGGAGGACGTTTCCTGAGATCTGCCCCAATCTCTACCCATTGCCTGCATACTAGCGCTCACCAGTCCAGTACAGGCAAAGCCTCCCCAGTCCTCTCCAGAGTTACCACCTCATGTGTCTGGGGCACTACAAATCCCAGCATGCCAGGAGAGGGGAGGCAGAAATATGATTTGGCTGATTTTCAGATGAAAAGTGCTGCTGTATATTGTGTTTGTACAGTGTGTCTGTATAGTGTGTGTATACTGTATGGTCATAATATCATTATGTATTGTGCTTGATGGTCTTGGGGTGTTTATTCATATATTTTTATCTGAGTAAGTAGTGAGCACATTTGATCTCCTGTACTAAATACGCTGCCTATGGCCGTCTCCTGTACTATGTCCGCTACTTATGACCATCTCCTGTACCATGTCTGCAGCCTATGACCATCTCCTGTACCATGTCCACAGCCTATGACCATCTCCTGTACCATGTCCGCAGCCTATGACCATCTCCTGTACCATGTTCGCAGCCTATGACCATCTCCTGTGCCATGTCCGCAGCCTATGACCGTCTCCTGTACTATGTCCGCTACCTCTGACCATCTCCTGTACTATGTCCGCAGCCTATGACCGTCTCCTGTAGTATGTCCGCTACCTCTGACTATCTCCTGTAGTATGTCCGCAGCCTAGGACCGTCTCCTGTACTATGTCTGCTACCTCTGGCCATCTCCTGTAGTATGTCCACAGCCTATGACCGTCTCCTGTAGTATGTCCGCTACCTCTGACCATCTCCTGTAGTATGTCCGCAGCCTAGGACCGTCTCCTGTACTATGTCCGCTATCTCTGACCATCTCCTGTAGTATGTCCGCAGCCTATGACCGTCTCCTGTAGTATGTCCGCAGCCTATGACCATCTCCAGTAGTATGTCCACAGCCTATGACCGTCTCCTGTAGCATGTCCGCAGTCTATGACCGTCTCCTGTAGCATGTCTGAAGCCTATGACCGTCTCCTGTAGCATGTCCACAGCCTATGACCGTCTCCTGTAGAATGTCCGCAGCCTATGACAGTCTCCTGTAGCATGTCCTCAGCCTATGACTGTCTCCTGTATCATGTCCTCAGCCTATGACCATCTCCTGTAGGATAAAACCAGAGCCACCCAGCTGGAGCCATCTGACTGAGCCCTGCACGGTGTACCTGAAAGGAGGCCAGTGACAGGGCCGCCCGGCCAGTCTGAGGGGGGGGACACTGATGTCACGGGGCACTGATATAAAGGTTTCCCCCTTATATTAGTAACCCCCACTTACCTTAGTGTATTCACTCTACAGAAGGTGGTCTCTGGTCACCAGAGTCCCCCCCCACATCAAAGTTCCTGGTGTTCCCCCTTACATCAGAGTCTGCAGGATTCCCCCTTACAGTGCAAGGGGGAACTCAATCTGCGGACCCTGATGTCATTGGGAACTCTGATGTAAAGGGAACACAGTGGACTCTGATATAAGGTGGTCTCTGGTCACCAGAGCCTCCCCTTACATCAGAGTCCCACCTTAGATCATGATTTGCAGCGTTCCCCTTTACATAGGAGTTTTGCTTCACTGTAAGGGGGGATTCCTGCACACTCTGATGTAAGGGGGAACTCTGTGCTGGCTGGGTTCTAGTAACCTGACCTTCATGTCAATACAGAAATATGTTTTTTTACTTTTGTTTAACTTAAACACATTGCTAATAGCACTAGATGTATGTTTAAAGTTTAAATATTGATATTTGCACTGTTTAGCACTGAAAACTGTAATTTTAGGTGCTTTTTTGCAGTGGACTTCTCCGTACACAAGGCGGGCTCATAGATGACGGAGGAGGGAGGACTGAGCTAGGAGTTTTTATCATCCCTATGGTAAGAGGGATTGCCCGGTACTTGGTGGACAGCGGTATTATTATTCCATGGTTATATGAAGTGGCATGTCGTTGTCTCCATATTATGAAAGGCCCTGACCGGGTTAAGGTCGCAAGCCCCCTTGTGCTTGCCGTTTGGTAAGCGCGCATTTTATTTTTAGTTACCACAGTGGTGCGGTGAAGGAATAATTTTTTGTCTGCATTTCCTGCCTTTAGACTGGGGCCTGTGCCTATGTCTTTTCACAATATCCATCTGGAGTTTATTCAATGTGATAGGACTGTTCATCAAACACTCATTGTTTAGGTTCCAAGAATGTTATTTCAATGTTATTCATTGAAATTGGGTTCTATTAATTTGTCCCATTCAACACTGTTATATTTTCACAACTGTACACCTCATTCACAGCGCTGCTTGTTTTATATATATTGCTTTTTTGCAGTGCCAGTAAAAAATTGGTGCCGTTTGTAAATTTTTCTCATTCTGCCAGTAAATTTCGTTTTCGAGGGTTGGCAACTCTGCCTCCCTGGTGGCATATCCCGGTTAAAAATAACAGAGAAGATGAAATATCTGGGAATAGTTATGTCAAATGACTCTAACCAATATATTGGAGACAACTTAGTTCCACTTCTAGTAAAACTCAAAAGAAAAAGTGACATTTGGTGTCGACTTCCTCTGTCTGTGGCAGGCCGAGTCAACTTGGTCAAAATGATATGGATGCCACAATTATTGTACATACTTCATAACTCCCCAGTTTGGATTGAGGGGAACTGGTTCCTAAAAGTAAATACTCTCTTCAGGGAACTAATATGGAAGAAAGGGCAGGCCAGGATCAGTCTACAAACTTTGCAGTGACCCACCAGGGAAGGGGGAATGGCAGTCCCCCAACCACATAATTACTACCTGGCTGCTCAACTGCAGCATATAGTGGGATGTGAGATTCCGGGGGCGGCAAATGCCAGTGGTAAAATCATGTTACAGGGCCATCCACATAAATCTCTAGCGGAAGCATTAGAGGCAGGTTCACTTCAGTGCGAGCTCCCAACATATAAGTTAGTTACCAAAGTTTGGCAGACAGTTAAGAGAGCCATGGGGTATAGGGGTGTTACTGAGTTTTCACCTTTATGGCATAATAAGCACTTGCAGGAATTATTAACTATAGGAAAAAACAGGATATGGGAAAGTCATGGAATACAATGGTTGGTCCACTTGTTCGACGGTAATATCCTAAAATCTTTCACTGAGTTGAGACGAGAATACGGAATCCCAAAAAAAACATTTTACTGTTATTTACAGATCAGGCATGCCCTGGACAGACAATTCAGGAACCGCCCACTGGAATGGTGCAAGACACCACTTCTCAACAAAATAGTTAGAACAAACAGTACCAAAGGCTTGATATCGGTGACATACGGGCAAATAATAGACAGGATGTTAACGCTACACATGTGATCAGGTAACAGGGAGAGATGGGAGGCTGATGTGGGGGAGATAGCAGACGACCAGTGGAAAAGGATACTGGAATCTGGCCCGCTGGTGTCTGTTTCTCTGTCGCAGCAGGCCTCACATCTCTTCCTGCTGCATAGAGTTTACTACACTCCCAAGAGGTTGCATAGGTTCGGCCGCAAACTGGATGACAAATGTCCCAGATGCCTGGAGACAGGGGACCTTATCCACATGATGTGGAGATGTCCAAAATTAGTTAGATATTGGTCAGAGATTGTAAAAATTATAGAAACCAGGTTTAAGACCAAATTGGATCTGGAGGCCAAAGTATGTATCTTGGGCCTGATTGGAGAAAACCCAGGGAATAATAGTATAACCACGGCCATAGTGAGGTGTCTCTACCAAGCGAGGAAACTGATAGCACAATCCTGGCTCTCAGCCATACCTCCAAGTCCGGAAGAATGGGTTAGGACAATAGGTGTGGACGGAAAAGACAGTCTATATTAGAAGGGGTAGCTACAGTAAATTCATCAAGATGTGGAAGCCTTGGCTTGCCTTGGCTTCAATGGTCGGCTATCCCCTATGAACCCTATATAAGTCTTAGTAGGAGATTTAGCAGTACAGAGTACAACATAGAGGGTGAGGGCGAGAGGAAAGAAGAGTAAAACAGCCCTGAATTACTGCCGGAACTAAGGCATAACACGAACCAGTCAACATACTCTATATGTGGTTCATCAAAAAGGGTGGGGGGGATAGGGGGTAATAATAGTAGGGATGAGGGAAGGGAAAAGAAAGGGAAAGCAAAAGGAGGGGAAAAAATTGATAATGCATTTATAAATGATCAAGGCAGAGAACTGCTGGCTAAATGTTTTTAATTGTACGTAAGACTGAGCTCAATTGTATGTTTATATGGAAAGTAATAAAAAGTATTGGAAAAAAAAAAAAGGACGTGAGCCAAACAGGGCACATGGGTCATTTGTCCCTGTCGGAGGGTGGAGAGGAGGTTGGTGCCATTGTCGCAAACCACCACCTGCCTTAAGTTGGCATGGCGTCAACCACCTCTGAACCTGCCCCTGCAGAGCTGACAGAACCTCTGCCCCAGTGTGGCTCCTGTCCCCCAAGCACACCAGCTCAAGCACCGCATGGCATCTTTTGGCCTGTGTACTTGCGTAGCCCCTTGAACGCCTACGAAGCACCGCTGGTTCCGAGGACAAAGCACAGGAAGAGGCCATGGAGGAAGAAGAAGAGGAGGGGGTGGAGTGTCAGAATCACTAGTAGTGGCATTTTGGAGGCGTGGTGACGGAACAACCTGCAACACTACTGCACCTTGTCCAGCATCCTTCCCAGCTGCCAGAAGAGTCACCCAATGCACCGTGAAACTTAGGTGACGTTCCTGCCCATGCACCTTACCGCTGACCGCCCTGTCCAGCGAGGCCAAAACATTGCCTTCCACATGCCGGTAGAGAGCCGTAATCGCCTTCCGTGAGAAAAAGTGGCGTTTGGGAACCTGCCACTGAGGAACTGCACATTCCACAAACTCACATAAGGGGGCAGAGTCTACCAACTGAAAAGGTAGCAGTTGAAGTGCTAGCAATTTTGCCAAGCTAGCATTCAACCGCTGGGCATGTGGATGGCTGGGAGCGAACTTCTTTTTATGGTGCAGCAGCTGGGGCAGGGAAATTTGCCTTGTATAATCTGACGTCGCCAGATTGCCCGCAAGTACTTGGCTGTGACACACCTAGTTCTACACCTTCATTCCTCTCAGTGCAGGTCTCAGGGAGGACTGAAGGTATAGTGGGGTTGGAGATCCCAGCTGAAAACACCACCAACCTTCAAAAGGTAGCTTTAGCTGAACACTGTGCAGAGGTCGCACTACACTAGCGTGTAAATAATGTAGCTGCCTGCGGTAGTGATAGGATCAGGAAAACACCACCAACCTTCTACAGGTAGCTTTAGTTGATCACTGTACAGAGATCGCAATACACTAACGTGTAAATAATGTAGCTGCCTGTGGTAGTGATAGGATCAGGAAAACACCACCAACCTTCTACAGGTAGCTTTTGCTGAACACTGTGCAGAAGTCGCACTACACTAACGTGTAAATAATGTAGCTGCCTGTGGTAGTGATAGGATCAGGAAAACAACACCAACCTTCTACAGGTAGCTTTAGCTGAACACTGTGCAGAGGTCGTACTACACTAACTTGTAGCTTTAGCTGAACACTGTGCAGAGGTCGCACTACACTAACTTGTAGCTTTAGCTGAACACTGTGCAGAGGTCACACTACACTAACATGTAAATAATGTAGCTGCCTGCAGTAGTGATAGGATCAGGAAAACAACACCAACCTTCTACAGGTAGCTTTAGCTTAACACTGCAGAAGTCGCACTACACTAAGGTGTAAATAATGTAGCTGCCTGCGGTAGTGATAGGATCAGGAAAACAACACCAACCTTCTACAGGAGCTTTAGCTGAACACTGTGCAGAGGTCTCACTACACTAACTTGTAGCTTTAGCTGAACACTGTGCAGAGGTCGCACTACACTAACTTGTAGCTTTAGCTGAACACTGTGCAGAGGTCATACTACACTAACTTGTAGCTTTAGCTGAACACTGTGCAGAGGTCGCATTACACTAACTTGGAGCTTTAGCTGAACACTGTGCAGAGGTCGCACTACACTAACTTGTAGCTTTAGTTGAACACTGTGCAGAGGTCGCACAACACTAGCGTGTAAATAATGTAGCTGCCTGCGGTAGTGATAGGATCAGGAAAACACCACCAACCTTCTACAGGTAGCTTTAGTTGAACACTGTGCAGAGGTCGCACTACACTAGCGTGTAAATAATGTAGCTGCCTGCGGTAGTGATAGGATCAGGAAAACACCAACAACCTTCTACAGATAGCTTTAGTTGAACACTGTACAGAGATCGCAATACACTAACGTGTAAATAATGTAGCTGCCTGCGGTAGTGATAGGATCAGGAAAACACCACCAACCTTCTACAGGTAGCTTTTGCTGAACACT
The DNA here is from genome assembly GCA_037952925.1 of Lithobates clamitans. Lineage (NCBI taxonomy): Eukaryota > Metazoa > Chordata > Amphibia > Anura > Ranidae > Lithobates > Lithobates clamitans. The sequence goes on from JBBGZY010000316.1 coordinate 3,267,315, forward strand.
GTGCAGAAGTCGCACTACACTAACGTGTAAATAATGTAGCTGCCTGTGGTAGTGATAGGATCAGGAAAACAACACCAACCTTCTACAGGTAGCTTTAGCTGAACACTGTGCAGAGGTCGTACTACACTAACTTGTAGCTTTAGCTGAACACTGTGCAGAGGTCGCACTACACTAACTTGTAGCTTTAGCTGAACACTGTGCAGAGGTCGCACTACACTAACATGTAAATAATGTAGCTGCCTGCGGTAGTGATAGGATCAGGAAAACACCACCAACCTTCTACAGGTAGCTTTAACTGAACACTACAGAAGTCGCACTACACTAACGTGTAAATAATGTAGCTGCCTGCGGTAGTGATAGGATCAGGAAAACAACACCAACCTTTTACAGGTAGCTTTAGCTGAACACTGTGCAGAGGTCTCACTACACTAACTTGTAGCTTTAGCTGAACACTGTGCAGAGGTCGCACTACACTAACTTGTAGCTTTAGCTGAACACTGTGCAGAGGTCGCACTACACTAACGTGTAAATAATGTAGCTGCCTGCGGTAGTGATAGGATCAGGAAAACAACACCAACCTTCTACAGGAGCTTTAGCTGAACACTGTGCAGAGGTCGCACTACACTAACTTGTAGCTTTAGCTGAACACTGTGCAGAGGTCGCACTACACTAACTTGTAGCTTTAGCTGAACACTGTGCAGAGGTCGCACTACACTAACTTGTAGCTTTAGCTGAACACTGTGCAGAGGTCATACTACACTAACTTGTAGCTTTAGCTGAACACTGTGCAGAGGTCGCATTACACTAACTTGGAGCTTTAGCTGAACACTGTGCAGAGGTCGCACTACACTAACTTGTAGCTTTAATTGAACACTGTGCAGAGGTCGCACTACACTAAAAAATAATGTAGCTGCCTGCGGTAGTTATAGGATCAGAAAAACACCACCAATCTTCTACAGGTAGCTTTAGGTGCACACTGTCCAGAGGACGCACAACACTAACTGTAAATACTGCAGCTAATAGGACTAATAGGATCAGAAGAACACCAGCAATTTTCTTCAAATACTGTAACAACACCTGTCAGTAGGAAGATAATAACAGGAACGGATCTAGCTAAACTGAATACAGTGTGTAAATATATATATCTATACACACACACACAACACCTGGGATGCATATATATACACAATACACTGTAAGTGCAGCTAACTGACTGACTGTCCTGACTAATCTATCTAACTTAAATCAAATGACACTGTCTCTCTGTCTCTCAATGCCGGAACACACTACACAGGGCCAACGTGCAGGCGGCCTTATATAGTGTGGGGCATATACTAAGCCCCCTGAGCCATGATTGGCCAAAGCCACCCTGGCTTTGGCCAATTACAGCTCTCTGTACAGACGGCGCTGTGATTGGCCAAGCATACGGGTCATAGTGCATGCTTGGCCAATCATCAGCCAGCAATGCACTGCGATACCGCAGTGAATTATGGGCCATGACGCGCCACTTGAATTAGGCGCGAACGGCCCATATCATTCGCAATTCGGCGAACGATCGAACAGACCATGTTCGAGTCGATCATGGGTTCGACTCGAACACGAAGCTCATCCCTAGCCTTTAAGTATAAATACAGCTGAATATCTTGTGGATGAAACAATAGTACCAATCTTTGATCATCTACCTAATATACACAAATTGACAGACGTTGTTCAGGGTCGGCTGAAAGTAGCCGGCATTGGTTCACTACAGGAAATACATTCGGGGAGTGTATAGACATGAATTTGCAGCCACTAGTCCTACACCTCCCAGGAGTACACTGAGTTCTGTGTTGTCTCAGGTTTGTAACATCACTTGGGTTCCTGAGTTTCTGTGAGTGACCCTAGATATAAAATATTTGTATTCTTTGATACCCCACTCGCTTGCAATCCAAGCTTTCAAACATCACTTGCAATAGTACAGTTCTTACACTAGAAAACTTCAAGAATACCTTTTCTAATGAGTTCCTATATAACGCATACCTTTTTTATGTGCGATGGATCATTTTACTTACAAATCTGTGGGACTTCAATGAGAGCAAAATTTTCTCCTTTCCTGGAAAATTTGTGAATGAGATGGTGGGAGGAATACTTTCTCTTCTCACACACCAATCCCTTTGGATAATATATACAGTTGTATGGAAGATTACTTGACAATTTCTTCATGGTGTGGGATGAGGTTGACAGTATGTTTACACATTTGCTTACATATATAAATGATGATGATTTCAATTTTCAATTTATTAGCAACCAACATAGATGTTCTATTGATTTTTTGGATGTTATCTTAAAGGGGAATGTGTCAAGGAGCCAGGTACTTACTAGGACTTTTTGTAAGTCTAGTGCTGGCAATTCTGTTTTATTAGCCAGCAGGTGTCACCCATCCCACAACATAAAATCCATACCTACAGGTGAGTTTATAAGGGCACATAGAAATTGCTCCTCTGAAGAAGGGGGAAAGCCAAACCAAAAATAGTCACCAGGTAAGCCCGTGAAACAGAGTGCCTTCACCCACAGAGAGATGTGTCCTATTGTGTGAGTCAGCTGTGATGAACCTAATTAGACTCACAGCTGTGGAGGTGAATGTCAGGGCCAGATGAGGACTACATGGCTGTTAAATGAAAGGACCCTGAACATAATGAGGTAAAAGATAAGACTATTAGTTGGAACAATCAATAAAAAAAAAATCAGTAAATACATGTGATAAAGTAGAGAGAAATAAATCAATCAATATTGACTAAAAAGCAGATAGCCCAGATATGAAACTCAGTCCTCTGACTGCCTAAACTAAGAGGTTGCTGCTGCAAGGCAGTGTGGGTAGGCGTTGCAAACCTGTGTTGAACAAGGAAGCAGAGAGAGCAGTGCATATTTTATAGTGCAGTATGAATGAGGAAGTTTAATTAGCAAAATTGAAGATAAAATGATACACTCACAAATATAAAAAGGAGGTGCAGAGTCTTGACAGATGGCTGAGATGGAACCAGAGTCAGTGTAGGAATAGTCTCAAATTCCCAGCTTGGCCAGCAAAAAAGGTGGGCTGCTTGAGGAGATGACACTGCTGGCAGGGATGGATGGATCAGCCATGAGGTCTGGAATATGCAGCTAAAAGCCTCCTGCAGTCACTGCAGTATTCCCCCGGCAACAGGAACTCATTTCAAGGCAAACTGCTTCTTTATTAACCTAAAAAAGACTGGGCTACCTTGTTGAAATAAAGCTGACACGGAGAGCAGGTCCAGAGCAGAGGCGTAACTAGAACCTTCAGGGCCCCGGTGCAAGAAACCATGATGGGCCCCCTGCCCCCCTTTCATCCAAGCCCTAAGCTTCCAATTTTGGGAGGGTGTCCGTGGACATCCTAGCAAAACCAAACTTCCTGCATGCCATCTGGGATGTGCATCCAGAGCAATCACAGCGGCCCTTTACCATGTGATCAGCTGATCACATGTAAACAGACTTGCAGGTTATCCACAGCCCTTTCCTCCCACGCTGTGTCTGTGTTAGGAGAGGACTGCCATTAACTGCCAAGAATGTCAGTAAATTGTTTACACTGATAATCAGTGCCCCAATCATCAGTGCCATCTATCAATGCTCATCAATGCCACCTATTAGTGCCCATCAATGCTGCCTATCAGTGCTCATCAATGCCACCTATCAGTGCCCATCAATTCAGTCTACAAGTGTTACCTATCAATGCTCATTAATGCCGCCTATTAGTGCCCATCAATTCTGCCTATCAGCACCACCTATCAGTGCTCATTAAGGCAGCCTAGCAGCATCCATCAGTGCCACCTATCAGTACTCTTCAATTATGCCATCAGTGCCCATTAATACTGCCTGAGTTCTGCCTATTAGTGTTCCTCAGTGCCCAACAGTGCAGCCTAAGAGTTCTGCCTATCAGTGTTCATCAATGCCCATCAGTGTCACCTATCAGTGATCATCAATGCCACCTATTAGTGCAGCCTATCAGTGCACATCAGTGCCTCCTATCAGTGCTGCCTATCAGTGCTCATCAATACGGCCTATCTGTGGCTATTAGTGCTTCTTATCAGAGCCCATCAATGCCTTCTACTAGTGCCCATTGGTGCCTCTTATAAGTGCCCATCAGTGCCTCCTATCAGTGCCCATCAGTGCCTTCTATCAGTGCCTTCCATCAGTGCCTTCCATAAGTGCCAATCAGTGCCCATCAGTGCCTCCTATCAGTGCCCACCAGTGCCACCTATCAGTGCCCACCAGTGCCTCCCATCGGTGCATTCTATCAGCACGTATCAGAGAATCCAATCAGTTCTCATCAGTGCCTTCTATCAGTGCTCATCAGTGCCTTCTATTCTATCAGTGTTCATCAGTGCCTCCTATCAGTGCTCATCAGTGCCTCCTATCAGTGCCCATAAATGCCTCCTATCAGTGCTCACCAGTGCCTCCCATTGATGTCTTCTATCAGTGCCCGCCAGTGCCTTCTATAAGTGCTTATTAGTGCCTTCTATCAGTGCTCATCAGTGCCTTCTATCAGTGTCCATCAGTGCTCATCAGTGCCTTCTATCAGTGCTCATCAATACCTTCTATCAGTGTCCATCCATGCCTTCTACCAGTGCTCATCAATGCCTCCCATCAGTGCCCATCAATGCCTCCTATCAGTGCCCATTGGTGCCTCTTACAAGTGCCCATCAGTGCCTCCTATCAGTGCCTTCTATCAGTGCACATCAGTGCCTTCCATCAGTGCCTATCAGTGCCTTCCATAAGTGCCAATCAGTGCCCATCAGTGCCTCCTATCAGTGCCCATAAATGCCTCCTATCAGTGCCCGCCAGTGCTTCCTATCAGTGCCCACCAGTGCCTCCCATCGGTGCATTCTATCATTGCTTATCAGTGCCTTCTATCAGTGTTCATCAGTGCCTTCTATCAGTGCCCATCAGTGCCTCCTATCAATGCCCATCAGTGCTTCCTATCAGTGCTCATTAGTGCCTCCTATCAGTGCCCATAAATGCCTCCTATCAGTGCCCACCAGTGCCTCCCATCAGTGCCTTCTATCAGTGCCCGTCAGTGCCTTCAATAAGTGCTTATTAGTGCCTTCTATCAGTGTCCACCAGTGCCTTCTATTGGTGTCCATTAGTGCCTTCTATCTGTGCTCATCAGTGCCTTCTATCAGTGTCCATCAGTGCTCATCAGTGCCTTCTATCAGTGCTCATCAATGCCTTCTATCAGTGTCCATTAGTGCCTTCTATCAGTGCTCATCAGTGCCTTCTATCAGTGCTCATCAGCGCCTTCTATCAGTGCCTTCTATCAGTGTCCATCAGTGCCTTCTATCAGTGTCTAACAGTGTCATCTGTCTTCTCAGCACAGCATGGCTCTGAGCAGAGAGCATTTCTCTCATGCAACAGCAGCACAGAGGTGACAGTTGACAGTTCTATTTCCCCCTCCATCCGTCCTCTCTCGTATGGGATGAAAGAGGACACGGATGATCTGCTCCCCCTTCTCCCCCCTTCCCTCTCCTGTGTGTGCTCCACAGGAAATGTGAGCTCATTAGCTTTGCACTTGACTGCCAATGGAGCACACACAGGAGAGGGGAGGGGGGAGCAAATCAGCTGTTTCCTGTGTCATCCCGTGCAAGAGTGGATGGAGGAAGAGGGAAATAGAACTATCAATGCCGGTGTCTCTGTGCTGCTGTTACATGAGGGAAATGCTCTTCACTTAGAGCCATGTGAATAGCAACCCCACTGAGTCCCCCCACAGTGACAGAATGCCAGGCCCCATCGCAAGTGTGACTGTTGAGACCTTGGTAATTCCGCCACTGGTCCAGAGCGATATGGAGTGCCTCTAGACCTATCTGGTCTTCTTCATCTCACAAATCTGTTCAAGTCTTTGAAAAGATGAAATGGTTTAATTAGAGAAGTGGCAGCAAAGTTGAGGTATTTTCATAAGATTGAAACTTCATTGTTGGAAAGTTTTGTAAGGGGCCCCCAAATTTCTGATGGCTGCCTTGCAGGTTTGTGATCTTTTCTTCTCAGTGCCACTAATTTTTTGAACTGTGACCATGTAAATAGTTGGTAAAAGTCTATACAACATTGTGAAGCATTGAGGGTAACAGGAGGATACTGACAGATCTACATCTCCCTGCTGGCTTGATTGACTTAGCCATGCAGCTGTTGATAGTTCTTACCCATAACTACTTTGTTTGGATAACCAGTTCTTCCAACAGCTCCAGGGCACAACCATGGGTTTGAATGTAGCTCCCAACTATGTCAATTTGTATATGGTCCATGTTGAAGAAAAATATGTCAATAGCTATGATTCCTTTTTACACAGTAATGCCCCTGTACACACGGTCGGATTTTCAGACGGAAAATGTGTGATAGGACCTTGTTGTCAGAAATTCCGACCATGTGTAGGCTCCATCACACATTTTCCATCGGATTTTCCCACACACAAAGTTTGAGAGCAGGATATAAAACTTTCCGACAACAAAATCCGTTGTCGGAAATTCCGATTGTGTGTACACAAATCCGACGGTCAAAGTGCCACGCATGCTCAGAATAAATAAAGAGATGAAAGCTATTGGCCACTTCCCCGTTTATAGTCCCGACGTACGTGTTTTACGTCACCGCGTTTAGAACGATCGGATTTTCCGACAACTTTGTGTGACCGTGTGTATGCAAGACAAGTTTGAGCCAACATCCGTCGGAAAAAATCCTAGGATTTTGTTGTCGGAATGTCCGAACAAAGTCCGACCGTGTGTACGGGGCATTACACTACAGATTCGATTTTTTGAGTCAGGCCAGACTCATGTTGGAGAACTTTGTTGGGCGGGTACCCCTGCTGAGCTATATAAATCATTTAAAAAAGCCTTGTCCATTTAATATGGACATGTTCCAAGATTGAACAACTTTGGAAACAGGTTATAACATTTCTACAAGATACCATGGGCTCCCCAATAGCGCTAGAACCAAAACAATGTCTCTTAGGGATATTTCCAGACACAGTTGACAATTTTACCAAGGTATTCCTACATGAAACCCTATTCTCTGTCAGAAAAATTATTGCAAGAAAGTGGATGAGGCCAACCCCCCCAGTGTGATGGAATGGAAAACAGAAGTTAACGCAACCTTGCCATACAAAAAACATATATACATTAATAGAGGTTGTCCGACAAAATACAACAAAATTTGGGATCGATGGTTGCAAGAATCTCAAACCTGTACATAATTATAAGCTTGTTCAGCAATACAACACTTAGATCTACATAACTAAGACTTTATTCCAGTTACAAATAGAGAAAGTATAAATCAAAAGACACTATGGTTAATGTTGTTCTCCCATAATGGTCATGTCTGCACAGTGCACAATATATCCCATACAGACTTAAATGTATGTAACATATATGAGAATGCCATAATATATACATATACAGCATGTATACTAAAATAAAAAAAAACAATAAATGTTCAATGGGGGCGGGGGGGAGGGGGGGAGGGAGATAATATTACTCACTATATTGATAGTATTCTATAGTTGTATACACTTATTTTTGCGTTAGCACATGATACTCCTAATTTTGACTATATAAACAGTGTATACCTCCCTTGTTTAACATGCATCTTATATACATGTATATTGGTACAACTCTGTATTTATATGCACCATCTTTACTTAATAAAACCTTTGTTTAATGAAAAAAAAAAAAGCCTTGTCCAGGGATAAGGCATCCTTGATTAAGTACTATATAATGCAAAAGTTCCATCCAAATGTATTCCTGTGGTACTTACCCCCCTGTGTCAATCCCCTCAAATTCAGCATATTTTTAGGAAATATTGGGCAGTTCTGGCTAGTGATTCAAAGTTGGAGGAGGTATTCAGAGAACCCCCCCATTATTGCTCATAAAAGGTCAGAAATTCTGTGATACATGCTAATTTCCAAAGTCAAGGCAGACCCAAGGTTAATACCACTTTGCTAACGGGCTTACAATCACCATGGAACATTATTCTCTGTGTCCGCCGTGCCCAGTGCAATTTTGTTATGTGGGGTAATTCCTTTGCACACCCATGTACGAGTAAGATTTCCTATGAGCCTTTTTTCAATTGTTCTAGTCAGAATGTCATTTATCTCATTGACCACTCCAATACCAGGAACTTATACACCTTCCTGCCCAAGCCAATTTTCAGCTTTCAGTGCTGTCACAATTTGAATGACAATTGCGCAGTCATGCAACACTGTACCCAAACAAATTTTTTATAATTTTGTTCCCACAAATAGAGCTTTCTTTTGGTGGTATTTGATCACCACTGCAATTTTTATTTTTTGCGCAACAAATAAAAAAAGACCGAAAATTTTTGAAAAAAAAGGTTTTCTTAGTTTCTGTTAAAATGTTTTGTAAATAACTTTTCTTTTTCAATGATGGGCACTGATATGGCTGCACTGACGGGCACTGACAAGGCGGCACCAATGGGCACCGATGAGGTGGCACCAATGAGGTGGCACTGATGAGGTGGCACTGATGGGCACTGATGATGGGCACTGATGATGGGCACTGATAGGTGGCACTGGTATGCAGCACTGATGGGCACTCATAGGCGGCACTGATAAGCACTCATAGGTGGCACTGAAGGGCACTTATGGGTGGCAGTGATGGGTACTTATGGGTGTCACAGATGGACACTGATGGTCACTGATAGGTGGGCACTGATGGGCATGGATGGGCACTGAGAGGTGGCACTGATAGACACTGATGGGTGGCACTGATGACACTGGGTGGCATTGCTGGGCATCACTTGTCTGTACTGATCCATAATACCAGTCAGTGCCCATTTGTTGGCATGTATTGGGCATATTTTTTATATGTGGATGGCCATTCACATGCTGGGGGCTTCCCAGGTGGTCCTGGCGGCTTCCCTGGTGGTCCAGTGTGGGCATCTGTGGGGGAGCTGCGCTGATAAATAATCAGCGCAGACCCCCCCTGTCAGGAGAGCCACAGATCGGCTCTCCTCTGCTCGCGTCTGTCAGATGCGAGTGAGGAAAAGCTGATCAACGGCTCTTCCTGTTTACATGATTGGACATAGCTGATCACGTGGTAAAGAGCCTCCATCCACTGATTGCCGCGATGTGTGCACACAGGGGCACGGCGGCTGTTATCCTGCTGGACGTCATAATGCGCCCAGACAGGATAACTGAACCGAAGCCCAGTCGTCATTTTGCTATAGGCCAGGCGGGAAGTGGTTAAGTGTCTGTGGATTAGGACAGGGCTCAAAATTTCAAGTCCTGAGCTACTAGCCAGGACTTAAGAGTTACTTGCCACCAGTTGCCCCACACAAGCCCTACCCTACCCAGCCTTAATCCCACCCCTAAACACACCCTCATAAATTATCTCATGAAATTACACTGTTAAATGCTTTATTCAGGATTAAGTTACAAAAATAAATATCAACAACAACAACAACTTTACCAATTTTAATCTCACCCCTCCAATCCAGCACATCTATGCTTTCAATATTCCCCCCAATCCATCATACCTATGCCTCTAATTCCACCCCCCAATCCATCATACCTATTCCACCCCCCAATCCATCATACCTATTCCACCCCCCCAAATCCATCATACCTATGCCTCCAATTCCACCCCCCAATCCATCATACCTATTCCACCCCCTTCCCAATCCATCATACCTATTCCACCCCCTTCCCAATCCATCATATCTATGCCTCCAAATAAGGCCCCCCAATCCAGCACATGCTTGCTCACAATCCCACACCCCCTCCTTCCTCCCAACACACATCCTGTTTAATACCCCATTGTACCAATGCCTCCAGCACATTTTTTTACCAAGGGGGTCAGTCATCGGTGCACACTGAGGGCAGACCGAGATGTGCAGCAGGAGAGGGGTGGTCAAAGGTGGCTCTTTATGCCTATTGAAGTGCACGGTCTGTGTGTCTGGGTGGAGATGTGCAGCAGGAGGGAGCTGGAGAGGGGCGGTCGCAGGCAGCTCTTTAATGCCTATTGAACAGCATGCTCTGCGAGCCTGGGCGGGAATGTGCAGAAGGAGGTTGAGAGGAGTGGTCCAAGGCGGCTGACTGTATGTATTGCAATGACCGCGCTGCGAGCCTGTGCGCGATGGGGAGGCTATACATTCCTAGGACAGCACAGCCCTGTCCATACTCGCCCTCCTCATTTGTTTACTCGCCAAATGCGAGTAGGCGAGTGCACATTTTGAGGGCTGGATTAGAATATGTGGGAAAAACAAACAGAGAAGTTTTTATATAGGTGAACACAGAAGTTACATTAAGATATCCGTGGCAATATCCTCGGATTGCATCCCAGCTGCTGTGGGGGGACCCTGGTACTCCCTAGCAAGAGAGGAGCGGGGACATTTTTTCGATCTCGGGCCGCGATCGGCGCCGCCGTGCGCTCCCGGCCTGAGGAGGACAACTAGGCCTGACGGGCCGCGCGGCGAGCCGGGAGTCCCCTGGCGCTATCGGCCCGGTTCTTTGACCTTTCTGGCTGTTGTGGACGGCAGATGGGGGTGGGTCAGGAGACCCTGAACTGTATATAGGCCATGCTCTGGCCCTGGTCTGCCCTTCCCCCCCCACGTGTGACTAGGCCGCAACCGCGGCCTTTCCTGAAGGCCCGGAGCCACCGCACTGCCTGGGGGAGATCCTGTTCTTGCTGGCCTGGAGGAAGAGGCCCTGTGCTGGGTGAAGATATCTCCCTGTGAGGAGGAACGATTCCTGGAGCACCTTCACCCCCTGCCCTCCAGATTGTGGGGGTTGCTGGCTGGGCTGCATACCCTGATAAGCAGGTGGAGGCCTGAAAAGGACAGCTTCTGTATCATACAACTGCAGGTGAGAGGGAAGACTGTTAAGGGCACACACACTGCATCATACCTACTGCTTGACTACCCCTGACCCCATAGACAGGTCCCCACAGCCAGCTGCTGACTACTGCCCGGTTTTGGGCCCCCTAGCTCCTGAATGAGATGCAGGAACTCCAGCGCAAAATATAGTAAAGGGGGTAAGAGGTTGACTTTTGCACCACAGTTGGACTCCCCTCAGACGCCCGCCTGCCCCTCTCCGGAGGATCTTACTACGCGCAGCACCCACAAAGCCTCGTAGGTGACTACTATGGAGTCGGATGACTCTCGGCCCCCCTGGCTGGCGGACGTCATGGCAGCCATCGCCACTTGCCAATCCACGTTAACGTCCAAAATTGAGGCTGTACAGCTGGATATGGGTCTCATCCGCCAAGATATAGATAAAATCAGATCGTGAGTTACTGAGACGGAGCAGAGAATTAGCACCACCGAAGATACCATTGCGGACCATGGGGCATCACTCCGTACACTCCAAACCAAGGTAAAAGCCCTTGAATACAGAGCCGAGGACGCGGAGAACAGAAACCGGCACAATAATCTCCGCATTGTTGGTTTACCAGAGGGGGTGGAGGGGGCTAACCCTACCTCCTTCATAGAGGGTCTGTTGCGTGACCTGTTACCTGAGGCCCGCTGGTCACCTTATTACACGGTGGAGAGGGTGCACCGCATCCTGCCTAAGCCGGGACCCCCTGGGTCCCCTCCCCGCACCTTCATTCTCCGCCTCCTCAACTTCAGAGACAGAGACGAAGTTCTACGCGCTTCTAGAAATGTCGGGGACCTCAGATTCCAAAACACTAAGCTGATGATCTTCCCGCACTATTCGGTAGAAACACAGAAACTCAGGAAATCTTTTGACCAAGTTAAAGCAGCTTTGCGATCACGCAGCATTCGCTATAGTGTGCTCTTCCCTGCCTGTCTCAGAGTTCAGGATGGTGAGACGACTCGTTTCTTTACTACACCAAAGGAGGCCTCTAGCTGGCTGGACTCCCTACCACAGAATCAATGAGGGACTACCTGGTATGTGTTGTATGACCCTTCTCATTGCTTACCCACCATGGCCTGGGCTCAGGTCTTAGTCACCACACAAAATGTTATATTGATGATGTAGATTTGTTGCACAGGTTATGCCCAGTTCAATCTGTTTTGTGTGCGGACTTGAGGAGGGGTGCTCACTGTTCCTACCAGGGAAATTTCAAGTTAATGCCCCTGCCAAAGAACTTGGTCAGGAGACCATTGAGACACACAGTTCCTTTACACCTGTTTGTTTCTGCAATAATGTTGAAGTTCTTGTTCTGTGTATCCTCCTAAATATGGATCGATTTCACTGTGGGGCCGCGCTATGGGCTAATTCTCTTCGTCTGACTTTCTAGGCCCTCACAGCCTGCTGTATTATAAGCGGAGATCTCATGTGTGGAAAGCCGCTTGAACTGCTGCTTCCTCCCCCCGTGTGCACTCTCGGGGGGGATAGATTCGCCTCTTCCACGGACCCCCTGTTGCAGCCGGCGAGCTGAATTTGTTTGGGATTGAAACCCGCCTCAGTTTTGGGGGGTTGGGTGGGGTGGGGGGTGGCTAAAGTTCCCCTAAAGGGGCAAGTTGCATTTACTTTAGATGTTGGTGTCCTTTACTGTTTTTTTTTAGTTTGGTTTTGTTTTTATTTGATAATTGTACTAAAAAACTTGACTTATCAGCATTGCACTATTTCCAGATGTGTCCGCTTCGGGTCCCGGGGTCCAGTTCGGGAGCCGTGACCTGCATTATTCCTAACACTCTTATTATCCTTGGTAGTATGTCCTCCCTTAACATCATCTCCTGGAACACCAGGGGACTGAACTCCCCGGTCAAGCGTTCCCTGGTGTTCCAATTCATTAAAACCTATAACCCACATATATGTGTGCTCCAGGAGACACACCTAACAGGACGTAGAGTTCTGGCCCTAAAAAAACCATGGGTGGGCCATCATTACCACTCTACGCACTCCACTTTCTCTAGGGGTGTCACTATTCTGGTATTGAAATCACTTCCTTTTCGGCTTCTGGACTTGGCCCTGGACCCGGACGGTCGGTACGTTATTATTCATGCTAAAATATACTCTCTAACGTGGACTATTGTGGGCCTATATTTGCCTCCTCTGGCTTCCTTGCTGGTGCTCAACCAGATCACTGCAAGATGGCTGAATTTGCATCTGACAATAATGTTATATTGGGTGACTTCAATCTGGTCCCTGACCCGGACGTTGACAGGCTAACCCCTGCGGGACATCATTGCCCTGGGTTGGCTGAGTGGGCGGATACCTATGGCCTGAACGATGTCTGGAGGTGGCGACACCCCCAGACCAGGGCATACACATGCCACTCGTCCTCTCACAGAACGTTTTCCCGCATAGACCTGGTCTTCGCAGGGGGCCCGATCCTCCCACGGGTCACGGGCATACAAATACTCCCTAGGGGAATCTCTGACCATGCACCCTTGTTGTTGTCCTTAGACCTTTCCTTGGGCACAGTAGAAAGGATATGGAGGCTCTCCAAGTTTTGGATTTCAGACACCGCAGTAGACTCCCAATTTAGAAAGGAAATGCTTGACTTCTGGGCCGTAAATGTGGGCTCAGCTGACCCCACAGTTGTGTGGGATGCCTTCAAAGCCACGACGAGGGGACACTATCAGACCATCATTGCCAGAGTCCGTCGGGAGCGTAGGGCAGACTTGGTTAGGGCTGAGAGGGAGGCGAGTAGTGCGGTGGCTCTTTTTGTTCGCACTCGAGACCCTGCGCACTATTCGCATCTGCAACTTGTGACGAAGGAGGTGGTTCGCCTCCGTACCTCTCTTACCCAGAAGAAAATGTTAGCTCAATCCCAACGGATTTTTGAGCAGGGGGAGAGGTCATGCCGTTTGTTGGCCTGGCTTTCCAGGGAACAGGCGGGAGGGCTGAGCATCTCACAGATCAGGGACCCCTCGGGACGGTTGATCCATACACCAGAAGAGATTAATGGTTGTTTTGCGCAATTCTATGAATCTCTCTACAGGTCCAGGGTAGACTACAGAAGGGAGGATCTGGTAGCATACTTAGATGACATTGATGTTCCAACCCTTACAGTAACGTATCGGGACAAACTCGACGCCCCAATCACGTCCTCGGAGATACTCTGGGCACTTAAATCGATGCAGACAAGGAAAACACCGGGACCCAATGGCATCCCTGTGGAGTTTTACAAACAATATGCCACAGAACTAGTTGATAAACTTCAGGGTCTTTTCTCTGCATCCCCGCGTCTCGAAAAACTCCCGGACTCGATGAGCGAAGCGATCATAGTGGTGATCCCTAAGCCAGGGAAGGACCCCACGTTATGCTCCTCCTATCGCCCTATATCCCTTCTGAACGTGGATGCAAAGGTACTGGCAAAGGTATTGGCCAATAGGCTTAACTTGGTCATTACTGCCCTCATCCACAGGGATCAAACGGGCTTAATGCCTGGGAAAGGAACTGACATTAACATCAGACGCCTCCATACTCACATAGACAGGGCAGACGAGGTGACTAAAGGAACAGTGGCCTCACTTGACGCGGAGAAGGCTTTCGACTCCGTCGAGTGGGGCTACTTATGGGAGGTGCTGTCGCGATTCGGGTTTGGCCCGGGTTTCGCGAAATGGCTCCGTATGTTATATCATGGCCCCTCAGCTAGAATACGTACTAATGGATGCCTATCGGGGAAGTTCCAACTGTTTCGAGGCACGAGGCAGGGATGCCCCCTCTCCCCTGGTCTATTTGCTCTGGCGATGGAGCCTCTGGCTGTTTCGCTGAGGGCTCAACCTGGGGTGAGGGGTCTTCAAGTAGGTCCAATTGAGGAAAAGATATCGCTGTACGCGGACGATGCTCTGCTCTATTTAGCGGACGCCTCATCCTCATTGCAGACCGCCTTGGATCTGATTAACAGATTTGGTGGCTATTCGGGGATTCGTATTAATTGGGACAAGTCGGTTCTCTTCCCGCTTCATCCCTCGACCCCTAAAATGGCCAGCTCAAATGGGTAGAAGACTTTAAATACTTTAAATACTTGGGGATTAAAATTAGCGCTAAGGTTCAGGACTACATGGACAACAATCTGCGACCACTTACGACGCAGCTTACGGCTAGGTGTGCTGCTTGGCGTTCCCTTCCACTGACCCCTGTTGGCAGAGTCAACTTACTAAAAATGATTTACCTTCCCAAGTATCTCTACTTCTTCCGTAACACACCCATACACATCCCTAGGACTTTCTTCCGCAGGCTGGAGAGTCTGCTGATACAATTTGTCTGGGCTGGAAGGCCAACCAGGGTGGCCAAACAGATCCTATATCTCCCACTTTCGGGGGGGGGGGTCTCGCGCTGCCGAATTTTCAAATTTACTACTGGGCAGCTGTTCTGGTCACGGTTCGGTGGTGGTTCTCCCAACCCGCACAGAATCCGGCGGTCACTCTGGAGGCGGCCATTCTGGGCTCCTTTGCTGCCCTGAGCAATCTCCCATTTCGTGGTCTCAGGGCCAATTCGTCCATGACGACTCCGATGCGAACTGCTGTGAGGGTCTGGCAGGAGGCTAGGAAAATATATCGGAAGCCCAATCACATTTCACCTCACATGCCCCTATGGGGTAACCCTATGCTCCCCCACTTTTATAGCATACCGGACCCCTCTTTCTGAGCAAAGAAGGGAATCCTCACATTAAAACATGTGGTTAAGGATGGGGGGCTTATGACTTTCCAAGCTCTGAGGCAATCCTTCGGTGTCCCGCCCTCCTTCCAATTCAGATACTGGCAGCTGAAACACGCCTTTGAAGCTCAGTTCTCAGCCCCCCTCATTCTGGAACCAGATTCAATTGAACGGCTCTTGACTTCCAGTGTGATGGGGAAGCCTCTCTCAACTCTATATTTATATCTTACAGTGGAGAATGATGCCAAATTAACTAGAACCTGGGAAAAGTGGAGGGTTGATATTCCCTCTTTGGACGTGGAGGAATGGAGGGAGTGTTTAATTTCCTACATTCCCTCCATGATCGCTGCAAAAGACAGGTTCATACAATTTAAGTTCCTACACAGAGCATATTTCACCCCACAGAGACTGGCGCGCATTTACCATCAAAGAGATCCCAACTGTCAGAGATGCAGGCAGGAAGTGGGCACGTTCTGGCACATGGTCTGGTCTTGTCCCAAGATCCGACCCTTTTGGTCGGCAGTTGCCTCCACACTGAGCAAAGTCATGGGCTCAAACTTACCAGTGGATCCCCAATTACTGTTGCTTAGTCATCTGGAGGATGTTGACGGCGATAGATATAGTAAACTCTGTCTAACCTTCACATTGTACTACGCTAGGCGGGAAATTCTACTGCGATGGAGACTGGTAGAGCCTCCTACCCTGGCCTCGTGGAGAAGGTCGGTGAATATGGTACTCCCCCTATATAGATTGACGTATGAAAGTAGGCAATGTCCAGGGAAGTTCAATAAAATTTGGTCGTCCAGGGTGGATGCCTCTGGAGACCCTGAACCCCCTACCCCATAATTAGGATGTGAAATACAGCAGAGGACATCCTACATTTCAGGTCTATTCTTCCTATCCCCATTCCTCCATTGTCCCCCTTCTTCCCATCCCTTCCCCCCCTTCTTCTCCCCCCCCTTCTTCTCCCCTGCCCCCCCCCCCCACCAGGCTTGATTGAATATTGAATATTGGTTAGCTATTTTACATTATCTAAGGGTCTAAAGATTGTTATGCTGTAGAAGTATTGTTAAGTGAAACTTCTGACATCTACATAGCTGGAATGCTTGATAAATGGTGGCTATCGCCTGATGATAGATTTTTGTTACTGTCATTGTTATCATCACAACGATTGTACTAAATTTCTTGTGTATTGTAATGCTGATTTGTTTAATAAAACATTTTGTGTTAAAATGATATCCATGGCAAAAGATTTTTGGGCGGCAGGGCATAACTGTTCTTAGTTATACTTTGCAGTTATTGAAATGGTTATTACTCCTAAAGGAGGTGGCGACCTGGATTTCCTAATGTTACAGAGAGAATGACTCTGGATCTATAAATTGGATATGCTCTCCCCTCAAAGGGATAAACGAGGATAAGAATCTATCGGTACAAGAAATATGAGTATGGCTAAAAACGACAGCACCACATCCCTTAAAAGAGAAGTATGGGTTTTGCTTTTTTGCCCATTTATACCTAAGTGGATGCAGCATCAGACCGATGCTGCATCTGTCCCCAGCTATCTCTACTCTGAGAACCGAGCTACTGAACACCGCCAATGGCTTGGTTCTCACAGATCCCCGAGAGGAGAGCTGCTGACTGTCAATCAGCATCCCTCCTCTCTGCTCCTCCACGCTCATTGGAGCGCTGAGCTGTGGAGGGGCAGGGAGCAGTCATCTCAGCGGCTCGCTGAGAGGCTGAGACAGGGTACAGTCCAGGCACCTGGCAGATCCAGACTTAATTGTCATGATGTTGTGGTGCCTGGACTGATTCCAGTGACGTCAGCAGAGAGCAGACTTCAGACAGCTCTCTGCTGAAAACGGGTCACAGGAGTGCAAAAGGAATTGCACTACTGTGACCCTTAGGAGAAGCCCAGCCTAACAAGCTCAGGCTGTACTTCTCCTTTAATAAGTAAACAACATCATGCCAGAAATATTGGGACTTTAGAGGTGCTAAAATCCCCCTCTCAGAATGAAAATCAATACATGAATGAAGATAAAAATTGTTTATTCTACAAATAGTAAAAAAGATATACTGGGGGTCTAACTCCTTAAAAGCACAAATGATTGTTCCTACACATAAAGTCAGAACCATAACAGACACCCCTGAAGGTAGAGTTTATTTCCTGCATGTAATATCAAGAGCATATAGAAAAAACTTAAGAATAGTAATCGACTATAAATCCATTAAATATCAGAGCAGGAAATAGTAACCCGTTTCACCTGTATTGGCTTCCTGAGGGGGTTCAAGGGGAATGTGGTTTGGAACAACTGAAAAGACAAAAATATATACATGATACCATAAACAGTGAACACTTATTGTTAATTTACATTGATTGTCCATTGACTTACAATTTAGATAAAAGCAGGACACTCGATGATGTCAGGAGAGATGTATATAGCCCCCTCCTATCTATCAATATTAAAGTTATATATGTGCTTCTGGTTAGTATTTTTTCCCTCAATGTGAGGTAAAGACCCTTTGGGACTGGTATGGATTTGGAGGGTAACCCCACGCCAAAATAAAAAATAAAAAAACGGTGTGGGGTCCCCCTAAAATTTATATCAGAACCTTATCTGGGCATGCAGCCTGGCAGTTCAGGAAAGGGGGGGTACAAGCAAGCGCCCCCCCTCCTGAACCATACCAGGCTACATGCCCTCAACATGGGGGGCGGGTACTTTAGGGCCCCAAAGTACCTTGTCCCCATGTTGATGGGGACAAGGGCCTCTTCCTGACAACCCTGGGCTGTGGTTGTCAAGGTCTGCAGGTGTGGGGCTTATCTGAATCTGGAAGCCCCCCCATGTGAATGGGTGTCAGGTACATCATACCCCCACCCATTCACCAAAAAAGTGGCAAAAAGTAATAAACGCAAGAGACAGTTTTTGACAAATCATCTATTAAAAAAAAAAAATAGTGTCTCTTGATGTAAAACCATTGTCAATCACACCGCCCACTGACCCGAAAAATGAAAAATAAATGAAAAACGTTCCGCCGCCTGGGAAGACTACTGCCGAATGCCTGCTCTGTGCTTTGACATTTCTTAAATAGGTAAGGGGCAGGGCCACCCGTCTCCTGACATCATGGACTAGTGCATGCTGGGAGTGTTTTTTATTTTTTATTTTTTTTGGGTTGGCAGGTGGTATGATTGACAATAGATTTACTTTGAGGGACACAATATTTTTATTTTTTAATAAAAAACTGTCTCTTGTGTTTAATACTTTTTGCCACTTTTTTGGTGAATGGGTAGGAGTACGATGTACCTGATACCTATTCAAATAGGGGGGCTTCAAGATTCCAATAAGCCCCCTGCCCACAGACCCCGACAACCACAGCCCAATGTTGTCAGGAAAAGGCCCTTGTCCCCTTCAACAAGGGGGCAAAGGTGCTTTGGGGTCCCAAAGCATCCCCCGCCCACAGACCCTGACAAGTACATTCAAGGGTTGTCGAGAAGAGGCCCTTCAACATGGGGACAGGGTACTTTGGGGCAAGGGGGGCAGAGCAGAGCCCCCCTGCCCCAAAGCACGCCTCCTATGTTGAGGGCATGTGACCTGGTATACTTCATTGGGGGGGGCACTCGCTCGTCCCCCCCTTTTTCCTGACCTGCCAGTCTGCATGCCCGGATAAGGGTCTGGCATGGATATTGGGGGGGACCCCACACCATTTATATTTAAAATTTTGGCGTGATGTTCCCCTCCAAATTCCTATCAGACCTGAAGGGGCTGATACGGACTGGGGGGACCCCACACCAGTTTTTTCTTTATTTTTCAACCAGCACTCTTTTTTATTGTGCAGCTACCAGTAGGGAAACCTATTTACAGCTGATAACTCATCAGTTGTTAAGGATGCCGTGGTCGGCTTTCCGGCCCCATTTCTTAACCAGTGTACACTGCGTCATGATTGGGCAAAGCTTTCCCCAAACAGGTTGCAGAATGCACCGTGCAGTGCTCAATGCATTGCAGGGTGTTAAACAGGGCGAACACCCAAGCGAACACACTGAAAATTCAGGTTTTTGGCGAACGCCAGAACGGGCAAATGTTTGGCCTGAAGTGATGCTCGGGCCGAACCATTGGCCCATCCCTACTGAAACACATCCTGAGTGTCAGCATGTCAGCTATCCTTGTGTATTGATGTTTGTTAATTGCTGTACTTTTAATCTGGATTCTCTTCCTGTTCTAATGAAACTGTATATGATGCTTGTAGTTGAGACTTTACATTTGTCTAGATACAGAAACTGTGGAGAGATATTGTGCATGTACTACAATTTATTGTTATGTCTTTAAATGCTTCCTTTCAGAAATATATGAAACTTGAAAAGCTAGCTGTCTGAAGTGCTGTTTGTTATTTATTTAGAGTGTACTATCCCTGTGTTTTTCTTAAGGAAACCTAGTCTATGGTTCTAGCACCCTCACTTATGTAATTACATAGTTACATAGTAGGTGAGGTTGAAAAAAGACACAGGTCCATCAAGTCCAACCTATGTGTGTGATTATATGTCAGTATTACATTGTATATTTCTGTATGTTGTGGTCATTCAGGTGCTTATCTAATAGTTCTTTGAAACTATCAATGCTCCCCCCCACTGAGACCACGGCCTGTGGAAGGGAATTTCACATCCTTGCCACTCTTATGCCCTGTACACACGATAGGATTTTCCGACAACAAAATCCATGGGATTTTTTCCGACAGATGCTGGCTCAAACTTGTCTTGCATACACACAGTCACACGAAGTTGGTCGGAAATTCTAAACGTCAAGAACACGGTGACGTATAACACGTACAACGAGCTGAGAAAAATGAAGTTCAATAGCCAGTGCTGCTCTTCTGATGGATTCCGAGCATGCGTGGCACTTTGTGCATCGAAATTGTGTACACACGACTGGAATTTCCAACAACGGATTTTGTTGTCGTAAAATTTGAGAACCAGATCTCAAATTTTGTGTGACGGAAATTCCTATGGAAAATGTGTGATGGAGCCTACACACAGTCGGAATTTCCGACAACAAGGTCCTATCTAGGGATGAGCCGAACACCCCCCTGGTTCGGTTCGCACCAGAACCTGCGAACGGACCAAAACTTTGCACGAACGTTAGAACCCCATTGAAGTCTATGGGACTCGAACGATCAAAATCAAAAGTGCTAATTTTAAAGGCTTATTTGCATGGTATTGTCCTAAAAAGGGTTTGGGGACCTGGCTCCTGCCCCAGGGGACATGTATCAATGCAAAAAAAGTTTTAAAAATGGTCGTTTTTTTTTTGGAGCAGTGATTTTAACCACTTCCTGCCTGGCCTATAGCAGATTGACGGCCGGGCGGTGGTTCCGTTATCCTGACTGGGTGTCATATGACGTCCAGCAGGATAACATGCCGCCGTGCGCCTGCAGGGGCGTGCATCACAGCGATCGGTGGATCGGTGTGTCAACCTGACACATCGCTCCACTGATCTTGGTAAAAAACCTCCGGCGGAGGCTCTTTACCACGTGATCAGCCGTGTCCAATAACGGCTGATCACGATGTCAATAGGAAGAGCCGTTGATCAGCTTTTTCTCACTCGCGTCTGACGGGGGGTCTGTGCTGATTTTTTATCAGTGCAGCCCCCCTCAGATGACCACACTGGACCACCAGGGACGCCACTAGGACCACCAGGGAAGGGGGCAACACGTGGATGGCCAGGTATGTACCCCATCGCCATCCACATGTGCCCAATGTGCCCAATCTGTGCCAATCAGTGCCCACAAATGGGCACTGATTGGCACCATTATATTTCAGTTCTGCCAAGCAATGCCACTAATCAGTGTAATCAGTGCCACCAATCAGTGTCATCAGTGCCACCTGTCAGTGCCCATCAGTGCCACCTGTCAGTGCCCATCTGTGCCCATCAGTGCCCACCTATCATTGCCCATCAGTGCCCATCCATGCCACCTATCAGTGCCACCCATGAGTACCCATCAGTGCCACCCATAAGTACCAATCAATGCCACCTACGAGTGCCCATCAGTGCTGCCTATGAATGCCCATCGTACCATCTATGAGTGCCTATCAGTGCCGCATACCAGTGCCACCTATCAGTGCCCATCAGTGCCGCCTATCAGTGCCCATCATCAGTGCGCATCAGTGCCACCTCATCAGTGCCCATCAGTGCAGCCATATCAGTGCCCATCATTGAAGAAGAAAACATACTTATTTACAAAAAATGTTAACAGAAACAAAGAAAAACGTTCTTTTTTTTAATTTTCAGTCTTTTTTTATTTGTTGCGACAGCGCTGAAAGCTGAAAATTGGCCTGGGTGGGAAGGTGTCTAAGTGCCTGGTATTGAATTGGTAATGATGCTTAAAGTAAAAAAAAAAAAGTGAAATATTCCTTTAAATATTGTACCTGTGGGGTGTCTATAGTATACCTGTAAAGTGGCGAGTGTTTTCCATGCTGTGAACAGTCCCTGCACAAAATGACATTTTTAAAGGAATAAAAGTTATTTAAAACTGCTTACGGCTTTAATGTAATGTCGGGTCCCGGTAATATGGATGAAAATCAGTGAGACAAATGGCATGGGTACCCCCCCAGTCCATTACCAGGTTTTTTGGGTCTTGTATGGATATTAGGGGAACCCCACACCCAGCAGTATACAGGTGTTGCAAACAAGACAGGGACTGTAGGTTTGTTGTTAAGTAGAATCTGTTTGTAATTTTGAACTGGTACAATTTTAAAGTGTTTATCTCCAGCCAAAAAAATCTATTTTAAGCTTTTTGGAAAACATAGGGAAGGGTTATCACCCCTGTGACATTTGTTTTGCTGTCTGTGCTCCTCTTCAGAAGATTTCACCTCACTTTCTGTCCCAATAACAAATGTTTTTTGAAAATTTAGGGGTTTTTGTGAAACAAGGATTGGTGATAAAGCATCAGCGGAAAGGAGAAACGTTTTTCCCATATTAACTTTATTCCCATCTTAATTCTCAGGAGAGAATTTCCCTTCCTAGGGGTAGATTTCATCTCACTTCCTGTTGTCTCCTTCCGTTTGCAAGTAGGAGTCGTTTGTAAGTTGGATGTTTGAAAGTAGAGGCCTGCCCTATATACTCAGCACAAATTGGGGCCTTAGGTGTTGGCGTTGCCACAAATCTGTAAGCCCTCACAGGGCCCTGCTGTGAAATATTAGATCAAGAATTGTAATTACATGCCCCTGTTGAACATGGTCAGAAAAATTGGGCCTTTGGTGATGGTGGTGGTGGTGCTGGTGCCACAACACTGTAATGCCCCGTACACACGGTCGGATTTTCCAACGGAAAATGTGTGATATGACCTTGTTGTCGGAAATTCCGACAGTGTGTAGGCTCCATCACACATTTTCCATCGGATTTTCCGACACATAAAGTTTGAGAGCAGGCTATAAAATTTTCAGACAACAAAATCCGTTGTCGGAAATTCCGATCGTGTGTACACAAATTCGACGGACAATTCCGCATGCTCCGAATAAATAAAGAGATGAAAGCTATTGGCCACTGCCCCATTTATAGTCCCGACGTACGTGTTTTACGTCACCGCGTTTAGAACGATCGGATTTTCCGACAACTGCTGTGAAATGCCACAACACTGTAAGTCCTCACAGTTACTCTTGGTGGGCACAGAAACGGGCCCTGCAGTGAAATATTATATCAAGAATTGTAATTAAAACCAAAACACAATTAGTTCAGCGCTCTGGATATAAAAAAATCAGACTGCAACTTCCAGACATGTAAACTGAATAATGTGAATAATTTAATAAAAACAGTTCATAGGAAAAAAACAGTTAATGAAAACAGTCATATAGATCCACAATGCTTAGAAGAAAAGCCTGGAAACATATTGCAAAATGACAAGCTGTCCAGGGAGCAACAGGGGTCAAACCAGGAGAGCCATCCAATTAAAACATCACAAGCTGTAATGGGATGGAGGGAAAAGGGGGGGGGGGTTGGTGATGGAACTCAAGTGTAGTAGATACTCAGGCGACCTGCAGAACCCCCGCTGGATGTGAGGTGCATGCCCTGATGGAATGACTCACCGACTCCGGGTGCCGTTCCACAGGTCCGGCATAGAGAGACACAGTCGCTTGGCGCAAAGGGGGAGAGAGCCGAGACTCCGTCTAGCAGTGGGCGATGACGTCAGCCCCGCTGAGATGCCGTTCAGAGGAGGAAGGGCTCAGCTTCACTGGTGAGAGCCGCTAGCGTGTCAGTTGTTCAGACACTTTGCCGTGTGGGTGCGTGTCCCCTCAGAGCTGCATCACCTGTTTCCTGGATGGTGTCACTCAAAGGATACAGCTGTGCAGTGTTTGATGCAAAATAGGGAATTTAAAATCAGCAAAAAGGATGGTAAATGTCACCAATGTTGGGCAGTGTGGGGTCCCAGAGATGGATGGATAATCGCAAATCACATTACCAAACCACTATGAAAGAGATGCCTTGACGATGAGTTTCGCGCCTCAGCGCTTTATCAAAAAGCCCTTTTTTTTGATAAAGCGCTGAGGCGTGAAACGTGCTTGATTATTGAGGAGGAAGAGGACAGTCACTCAGCATAACAGGATAGCCACTCAGCATCAGAATAGGGAGTCTTGAAGGAATCTGACATTTCAAAAAAAATTATTCGGTTACATCAGCATCAGGTGCTTGGTATCTGGTGGTAATCCAAGACTGATTTATTTTTATGAAGGTCAGTCAATTGACCAAGTCGGTGGACAGGCGCACCCTGTGATCGGTTACAAAGCCTCCAGCAGCACTGAATGTGCGTTCCGAAAGAACGCTGGATGCAGGACAGGCCAGTAGCTCAATTGCATACTGTGCAAGCTCTGGCCAGTGATCCATCCTCAAGACCCAGTAACCCAGAGGATTTTCGGTGGGAAAGGTGTTCAAGTCAGATCTTGCCCCTAGGTATTCCTGCACCATGTAAAACAGATGCTGGCGATGGTTGCTGGAACCCATCATACCTTGGGACTGTGGACTAAAAAATTGTCTGAACGTATCGGTCAGACGGCCACCTTCTCCACCGCTCCTTCTTTGACTGACCGAAGCCTCAGCAACACATTGTCCAGGAACTGGAGTTTGTAACCTCCCAGTCTCTGGGAACGCGTTGCACAGACCTTTCTGCAAGGCCTCCCGAAGATGTTTTATCCTCTGCTCCCTCTGCAATGGCAAGATAAGGTCCACAACCTTACCGTTGTAACATGGATCAAGGAGGGTTGCCAGCCAGTAACGATCCCTCTCCTTGATACCACCAATACGAGGATCCTTCTGCAGGCTTTGCAGGGTCAGGGAGGCCATGCAGCGTATGTTTGCTGAGGCATTCGGTCCGGAGTCCCCTGGGTCACTAAGGACGACATGATCCGCAGCCACCTCCTTCCAGCCACGTACAAGTCCATGGATTTCTTGGGACTGTAAATGATCCCTTAAAGACTGCTGCTGATGCTGAGTGCCAGGCTCCACCTCCATGCTGACACAATCCTCCTCCTCCTCTTCCTGTGTGATCGGCGGGCATGCAGGAACACTGTCTGGATAAAGTGGGCCTTGAGAGCTAATGAAGTCCTCCTCTTCCTGCCTCTGTTCTGCCTCAAGTGCCCTGTCCATTATTCCACATAGCGTGTGCTCCAACAGGTGGACAAGGGGGACAGCGTCACTGATGCATGCACTGTCCCTGCTCACCATCCTCGTGGCCTCCTCAAATGGTGACCGGACAGTGCATGCATCCCTGATCATGGCCCACTGGTGCCATAGTCGCACAGGTACTCATTGATGGCCATGCTGCAGCCGCTGCAGCATGACCAACGTTGAGTTCCACGTGGTGGGCATGTCACAGATTAGGCGGTTCTTGGGCAGGTTAAATTCCATTTGGAGGTCAGCCAGCCAAGCTCTGACATTATACGACCGGCAGAAATGCACACAGAATTTCCTGGCCTGCCTCAGGCCATCCTGTAAGCCTGGGTACCTGCCCAAGAACCGCTGCACCACCAAGTTAAGGACGTGAGCCAAACAGGGCACATGGGTCAGTTGTCCCTGTCGGAGGGCAGAGAGGAAGTTGGTGCCATTGTCGCAAACCACCATTCTTGGCTTAAGCTGGCGTGGCGTCAACCACCTCTGAACCTGCTTCTGCAGAGCTGACAGAATCTCTGCCCCAGTGTAGATCCTGTCCCCCAAGCACACCAGCTCAAGCACCGCATGCCATCTTTTGGCCTGCGTACTTGCGTAGCCCCTTGAAAGCCTATGGAGCACCACTGGTTCCGAGGATAAAGCACAGGAAGAGGCCACTGAGGAAGAAGAAGAGGAGGGGTGGAAAAGAGAGGTGTGTCAGAATCACCAGTAGTAGCATTTTGGAGGCGTGGTGGCGGAACAACCTCCAACACTACTGCACCTTGTCCTGCATCCTTCCCAGCTGCCAGCAGAGTCACCCAATGCACCGTGAAACTTAGGTAACGTCCCTGTCCATGCCTGCTGGACCATGAGTCAGCGGTAATATGCACCTTACCGCTGATCGCCCTGTCCGGCGAGGCCAAAACATTGCCTTCCACATGCTGTTAGAGAGCCGGAATCACCTTCTGTGAGAAAAAGTGGCGTTTGGGAACCTGCCACTGAGGAACCGCACATTCCACAAACTCACGGAAGGGGGCAGAGTCTACTAACTGAAAAGGTAGCAGTTGAAGTGCTAGCAATTTTGCCAAGCTAGCATTCAACCACTGGGCATGTGGATGGCTGGGAGCGAACTTCTTTCTGCGGTGCAGCAGCTGGGGCAGGGAAATGTGCCTGGTACAATCTGACGTTGGTGTACCAATAGCAGATTGCCCGCAAGTACTTGGCTGTGACACACCTAATTCTACACCTTCATTCCTCTCAGTGCAGGTTTCAGAGAGGACTGAAGGTATAGTGGGGTTGGAGATCCCAACTGATGAGGAGCAAGGAGAGGTCCTCTTTGTTCTTTGGTGTGGGTCTTTTACGTACGCTTGCCAATGAACTGCATGGCAGGTCAACATATGTCTGGTCAAGCATGTGGTGCCCAAGCGAGAGATATTTTGGCCACGCGAGATACGCTTGAGACATATGTTGCAAATAGCAGTGGTGCGATCTGATGCACTCGTCTCAAAAAAGGCCCACACCAAAGAGCTTTTGGAATAACACGCAGAGACAGCAGCGCCCTGCACATGCAGAGATCTGCGGTGTGATGCAGTCAGTGTGCTGCCCTTAAGCTGGCCCCTGGAGGGCATCCTGCCTCATTGGTGATGTGCCTCCTCCGTCTCTCTCCTATCAGGCACCTACGTGGAGTCAGTGACCTCATCATCCCCTCCCTCCTCATCACTGGAGCAAACCTGGCAGTATGCTGCAGCAGGGGGAACATGACTGCCAGATTGCTGTCTTTCTTGGGCACCCCCTCTGTCTGGGCTCATGTTACTGCCTTCCTCTAGCTGAGTACCATCATCAGAGCCTTCAAAACGCTGAGCATCCTCCTGGAGCATGTACCCAACACTGTGGTCAAACAGTTCGGGGGACTCCTCAGGAGGACATGGTGGGGCTAGGGAAGGAGTGACTGATGCCATTGAGCCGAGGGAAGAGGCCGCGTTGGCAGCTGCTTTGCCAGACAAAGTACCCTGAGCCCGGGTGAGAGAGGATGAGGAGGATGAGGATGGCTTGGTCATCCACTCGACCAAGTCTTCCGCATGTTGCGGCTTAATGCGGCCAGCTGCCGAAAAAAAGGCCAATCGTGTCCCACGGCCACATGCTGATGAGGATGCACCGTGTCCACGACCAGTACTGTTGCCTCTAGGCACAGAGCCTGCTTGCCCTCTTTTATTGGCTTGTGACTGTGTGCCTCTCCTTGTTGACATTCCAGACATACTAATGGCCTGCAGTGAGATATAGCTGCACAAAACTGGGATGTATATATATATATACCGATTATACTGCAGCTAGCAGAATCAACTGCCTGCCTGTAGTATTATTAGTATAAGAACACCTGCACTTGTCTTCAGGTAGCTATACTGTAGGTGCAACTGTGCAGGGTACACAATACACTAACTGGAAATACTTCAAGAGCCTGCCTGTTCTATTATTAGGATCAGAAGAAGCACACAAGCACTTGGCTTCAGGTAGCTATACTGTAGGTGCAACTGTGCAGGGTACACAGTACACTAACTGGAAATAATTTAAGAGCCTGCCTGTGCTATTAATAGGATCAGAAGAAGCACACAAGCACTTGGCTTCGGGTAGCTATACTGTAGGTGCAACTGTGCAGGGTACACAGTACACTAACTGGAAATACTTCAAGAGCCTGCCTGTGCTATTAATAGGATCAGAAGAAGCACACAAGCACCTGTCTTCAGGTAGCTATACTGTAGGTGCAAATGTAAACAAAGTCAACCAGCGAAAACCACAAAACCTAGCCAAACAGCAGCTGTGATACTGAGGGTAAATTTATCAAATCCCGTAAATTAGCATAAAGAGAAAGCAGTACAGCGCATAAAATACAAACTAAATTAATGAACTAAAGTCCAATGTAAATAAATTGCAGGCAAATTCCAGTGATTCCTCCAGTGACTCAGGTGACATGAGAAAATAGCAAGGTGACGGTGGTGACACACGTGGACCTCCACCTTCGGTGATACTAGCCACTCACCTCAATAGACGGATCCCTGAGTAAATCAGTCACGTCAAAACAGCGGTTCCCTCACAGGGATAATACCATAGGGAGATGTGTACATGGTGAGGCATCAGCAGCAGCTTTCAGTAACAGTTTTCAGTAACCAGCATATAGGCAGTATTCACATGTAAAAAAGGTAGGAAAAAATCTAGTGCTCTCTGGATGATACTCAAAATGATTTAATAAAATATGCGGAAAAACTCACATTACAATGCACTGTGCCCCAGTGCGAAGGATAAAAGCATGGATGGAGTGGATGTCCCATACAGGATGGACGAGTGGAGCACGTACACAATGCCGTACGCGTTACATCCCTCAAAGTGGACGGGACTTCCTCAGCGGCGACGGCTGAGCGTGAGAACACCCATTTAAATACAAGTCCGCTCCTCCCCAACAGCCAATAGGCTCAAATGTATACCCATCACTATGGTAACCAGGTCGGAATGCTTCAAAACAGGAAGTGACCATGTCCGCTCCCCCCAGGCAGCCAATAGGCTTGAATGTACCCATCACTATAGTAACCAAGGGCGAAGCATTCAAACCAGGAAGTCACTGTGTCCATAGAGTAGCTGTTTAGACCATGGATAAAGAGGCTATTATTAAACAGGCTATAGTGATATACCAAGGAAACATATCTATAAAACTTTAGACATATAAAGTAGTGAGATAAAACATGAATAAAAATTGTGAATAACTGCAAAATAAAAGCAAAAAAAAAAAAATATAAAAACAACAACGGCGTAAACCCCGCACCTCCGCTCAACATCCTGGGTCATCCAATACCATAATACAAAATACATGTAAAATTAACACTTAAAATAAAAAAATTACAGAGAGCAGTTGCTAGCGATCAGAGATAAAGCAGTTAACATCAAACTCGACGTTCAAGCCCCCTGGAACAAGGACCTTAGTCTTGTGAATCCAATGAGATTCTCTACGACTTAATTGGCGTAGGAAATTACCCCCCCTCCAATGTTTATTAACTCTCTCTATACCCCAGAAGCTTAAACCCCTGGGGTTTTGATTGTGTGCCAATTTAAAATGCTTTGAAACATTGTGTGTTTTTATCCCTTTTTTAATGTTGTTGACATGTTCACCTGAACGAACATGCAAGGGGCGGGATGTCCTACCAATGTATTGTAAGCCACACTCACATTGTAACATGTAGACAACCCCAATCGTGGTGCATGTAATGAGTTGTTCTATTTTATATTCTTTACCTGTGGAGGTGGCTCTAAAACTTTTTCGTTTTTTATTATTGCACTTAGAATGCCTGCAGGGTGTGCACCGCCCACAGGCATAAAATCCTGAGAGAAAGGAAAAAAGTCTACTTTCAGAATGTATGGGGGGATCCACCACACCTGGGGCTAAGCGATCTCGTAAGGATGGGGCTTTTTTATAAATGAACAACGGACGGGGTGGCAGCAGGGGACCCAGCACACGATCCTGTTTAAGAATTGACCAATTCTTCAAAACAAGTTTTTCAAATTGTTTGTGCTGGATGTTGTAATTCAGTACCATTTTGAAATTTGAGACATCTGTACTAGTGTTTTTGATCTTATCGGAAATCAGAGAGGCTCTATCCATGGCCATGACCTTCTCAACCTCACTGCTTAATGTGTGTGTATCATATCCTTTTTCTACAAACCTTGATGAAAGTAAGGCAGATTGGGAAATAAAATCACTATCTCGTGTGCAATTCCGTCTGAGTCTGACAAATTGTCCCCTGGGAATGTTACAAAGCCATGATTTATGATGACAACTCCCCAGGGGAATGTATGAGTTGCGGTCTGCAGGTTTGAGGTAGTTACATAATCTAAACTCCTCATTATCTTTCCAGATCTCAAGGTCAAGAAACACTATTTTTTCTTTACTAAAATTCCAGGACAACTGAATACTCTTATGCCGCGTACACACGGTCGGACTTTTCAGCTACAAAAGTCCAACGGACGCTGACGGACTAAAGCTGGCTGGTAATCCGATCGTGTGTGGGCTTCTCCAGATTTTCAACGTACTTTTTTAGCCTCAAATCCGACGTACTTTAGATTTGAAACATGCTTCAAATCTTTACGTCGTAACTACGACGGACTCCGAAATCCGCTCGTCTGTGTGCTAGTCCGACGGACGAAAAGCCACGCTAGGGCAGCTATTGGCTACTGGCTATCAACTTCCTTATTTTAGTCCGGTGTACGTCATCACGTACGAATCCATCGGACTTTTGTGTGGTCGTGTGTAGGCAAGTCCGTTCGTTAGAAAGTCTGCAACAAGTCCGCCGCAAGTCCGCCGAAAGTCCGCCGAAAGTCTGTCGGACCGGCTGTCGGACTTTTGTAGATGAAAAGTCCGACCGTGTGTACGCGGCATTAGTGTTATTATCAAGTTTCTGGATAAAGGAATCCAAGCTAGGCTGATCCCCGTCCCAGATCACGATAAGGTCGTCTATGTACCGTTTATAGCACACTAGCTCCGGGGGGCGCTGCTTGAACACTACGTCTTCCTCCCAGTGGGCCATAAAAAGATTGGCCACACTGGGAGCAAAACAAGTGCCCATCGCAACGCCCCTTTTTTGGAGAAAAAATTGGCGATTGAACCAAAAATAGTTCTTGGCCAAACAAAAGTCCAGACCTCTCAACAGGAATTTTTTATGTTTTTTAGGGAGGTCAGAGAACACAGATAGGGCCCATTGGACAGAGGATAAGGCATCCTCATGACCAATTATGGTGTAGAGGGACCCTACGTCAGCTGTGATCAATATACTGGGGGGAGAGCAACTGACAGATTCGATGATTTGAATAATATGTTTTGTATCCTTAAGGAAGGCCTCCATTTTAAAAACTAAAGGCTGGAGGGAGGAACGGACTTGTATTTAAATGGGTGTTCTCACGCTCAGCTGTCGCCGCTGAGGAAGTCCCGCCCACTTTGAGGGAAGTAACACGTACGGCATTGTGTACGTGCTCCAATCGTGACGTCACCCGCGCTCCACTCGTCCGTCCTGTATGGGACATCCACTCCATCCATGCTTTTATCCTTCGCACTGGGGCACAGTGCATTGTAATGTGAGTTTTTCCGCATATTTTATTAAATCATTTTGAGTATCATCCAGAGAGCACTAGATTCTTTCCTACCTTTTTTTACATGTGAATACTGCCTGTATGCTGGTTACTGAAAGCTGTTACTGAAAGCTGCTGCTGCTGATGCCTCACCGTGTACACATCTCCCTATGGTATTATCCCTGTGAGGGAACCGCTGTTTTGACCTGACTGATTTACTCAGGGGTCCATCTATTGAGGTGAGCGGCTAGTATCACCGAAGGTGGAGGTCCACGTGTGTCACCACAGTCACCTTGCTATTTTCTCATGTCACCTGAGTCACTGGAGGAATCACTGGAATTTGCCTGCAATTTGTTTACATTGGACTTTAGTTCATTAATTTAGTTTGTATTTTATGCGCTGTACTGCTTTCTCTTTATACTGTAGGTGCAACTGTGCAGGGTACATAGTACACTAACTGAAAATACTTCAAGAGCGTGCCTGTGCTATTAATAGGATCAGAAGAAGCACACAAGCACTTGGCTTCAGGTAGCTATACTGTAGGTGCAACTGTGCAGGGTTACACAGTACGCTAACTGGAAATACTGTAAAAAAACCTGCCTGCCTGTCAGTATATTAGGAAGAGAATAACAGGAACGGATCTAGCTAAACTGAATACAGTGTATATATATATATATATATATATATATATATATATACAACACCTGGGATGTGTATATATACACAATACACTGTAAGTGCAGCTAACTGAATCGACCTGCCTACTCTATCTAACTTAAATCAAATCACACTGTCTCTCTGTCTATCTGGCTCTCTCCGCCGCAGCCTTATATAGTCTGTGGTGTGTACTAAACCCCCTGGCTTTGGCCAATTACGGCTCTCTGTACACACAGCGCTGTGATTGGCCAAGCACGCGGGTCATAGTGCATGCTTGGCCAATCATCAGCCAGCAATGCACTGCGATGCTGCAGTGAATTATAGGCAGTGACGCACCACTCGAATTTGGCATGAATGGCCCATAACGTTTGGAATTCGGCGAACGACCGAACACACGATGTTCGAGTCGAACATGTGTTCAACTCGAACACGAAGCTCATCCCTAGTCCTATCACACATTTTCCATCGGACAATCCTATCGTATGTACGGGGCATTACAGTAGAGAATCAATTCGATATTCCAGTCGCACACGTTCCCGGACAAATGGCAATAGAACATTAATAGGTGCTGTAACAATTCTAGGATGGAAAAGGACCTGGGGGTCCTAGTAGACGGTAGGCTCAGCAATGGCAGGCAATGCCAAGCTGCTGCTAACAAAGCAAACAGAATATTGGCATGCATTAAAAGGGGGATCAACTCCAGAGATAAAACGATAATTCTCCCGCTCTACAAGACTCTGGTCCGGCCGCACCTAGAGTATGCGGTCCAGTTCTGGGCACCAGTCCTCAGGAAGGATGTACTGGAAATGGAGCGAGTACAAAGAAGGGCAACAAAGCTAATAAAGGGTCTGGAGGATATTAGTTATGAGGAAAGGTTGCGAGCATTGAACTTATTCTCTCTGGAGAAGAGACGCTTGAGAGGGGATATGATTTCAATTTACAAATACCGGACTGGTGACCCCTCAATAGGGATAAAACTTTTTTGCAGAAGAGAGTTTACCAAGACTCGTGGCCACTCATTACAATTAGAAGAAAAGAGGTTTAATCTTAAACTACGTAGAGGGTTCTTTACTGTAAGAGCGGCAAGGATGTGGAATTCCCTTCCACAGGCGGTGGTCTCAGCGGGGAGCATTGATAGCTTCAAGAAACTATTAGATAAGCACCTGAATGACCACAACATACAGGGATATACAATGCAATACTGACACATAATCACACACATAGGTTGGACTTGATGGACTTGTGTCTTTTTTCAACCTCACCTACTATGTAACTATGTAATTATGTAACTATGTAATTACCAGTTGGGTTCTGGAAGCATCAAACAGAAGTACATCTTCGCCTGCACACCATGGATCAGCAAACAAGATTGTCCAAAAAAGGTTTTTTAATCGAAAACGGTCACATCACAAGGGAGGTGCATTTTTTTTTTTTTTTAAACGTTTCAGGGCCGTGCAGGACCCCTTCATCAGGCAAGTGATGGGGTGCACAGTAAAACACAATATATATATAGTGGTCACCAATAAAGGGAACAACAAGTGCAGAGTGAGAGAAATAGTCCCCTCCCCCTCCCACTGACATCAATCTGATGTCAGAATCCCACCAGAATCATTGAAAATAATAGTTTAAACAGATAATTCATAATATTAACTGCAATGACAAGCATACAATGCTGTAAAATAGATTGACGTCAGTAACTGTAATGTATTGTGTCCGATCGGCAAAGATTGCCGATTCCGCCCGCTCGGGGCGCACTGTTGCCTAGGACCCAGTGACTGTCAATCAGCTGGAGGTCCAGGGAGCCAATAGCATAGAGCTACGTGTGTAGCGCATGCGCCCGGCTCACTGGCAACCGCTGGATGTGAAGGATGCCTGGCAGTAGGGCCGCCGTCGTCACGGTAACCCGTGATGTGTGGCCGACGCCGCATCAGGTGACCAAGGGGAGGAGGGAGCATACGGGGAGAGGAGAGAGGGGAAAAGGTAAAGCGATATAGCAGGGAAGAGCATGAGAAGGTGCTGTGAGAAATGGTGCAAAGGTGGAGAATAAAGGGAAAGAAATGCCGTGACAAGAAAAAAGGGGTAAAGCAAAGAGGAAAGAAGTGGAAAATAGAAAGGAAAAAAGTGCCTGAAATAGATAAAAACCATGTCATGGCAAGAATGACAGGGTAAAAGAAGGGGGGAAAAAGGGGAAAAAAGGGGGAAGAAGGGGGGAAAAAAAGGGGAAGAAAAAACAAAACAAAATAAAATAAACAAAGCACAGGGTGCGAGGGAATATAAGACAAGTTGCAGTGTATAGGGCAGGAAAAAAATAGTTGAAACAAAAGAAAAAGAAAAAGGAAAAGGGAGAGAAAAAAAAAGAGGGAATGCCCTTGAGAATGTCACGTGACCTGTGATGCAACGCGTCAGGAGGAGGAGGAGCCAGTGACGTCAGCCACGAGTGTGAGAACACTTGGTCTTGCTGAGAGGAGGAGTGATTACCTGGCTGCTGAATACACTACACACGCTGCTGTGAGAGCGAACACATGTGAGTGCAGCAGCTTGAGACGGCGTCACAGGTCATGTGACATTCTCTAGGGAATCCCCTTGAGAATGTCACCTGACCTGTGACGCAACGCGTTGGAAGGAGGAGCCAGTGACGTCAGCCATGAGTGTGAGAACACTCGGTCTTGCAGAGAGGAGGAGTGATTACCTGACTGCTGAATGCATTACACACGCTGCTGTGAGAGCGAACACATGTGAGTGCAGCAGCTTGAGACGGCTGTCTCATAGTCTGTCCAGTACAATACTATTGTGATTTCTCTTTTTATATGCCGGATTGTGGAAGAATATGGCGAATATCAGGAAAAAATGATTCACCTGGGTACAACTCACCATCGCATACAAGAGTTACTGATTTCAAAATCGGGTATTTTTTCAGCTTGCCACTATATGTTTATGTGATTGCATCTGGCTACATTTCATCTCTATAATTATAAAACATTTCTTCTTTTTATGCCACTTTTTTAACCGTAAGCACTGCATATAGAGCATATGGTTATGTTCTAAAAAAAAAACACTGTTTGTATGTAATCATTCACATTTATATATTTATTTAATTTTACGCACATGTTTGCGGTTTAGTTATTACAGCACTTTGCACTTTGAAGTAGTGGTCTAGAACCATAGAGAGACCAATATAACGCATAATAGGTTTGCAAAAGAAGATTAGCGCACCTTATTTTACATTTTAAAAAAATTACTTTTGAGTGAGTGATCACTGATTTTTGGTTGCAGCTTTTCTAAATACTACACAAAATAATTTAATCCACCAGCGCTTGAGTATCACTATAATTACAGAGATTGAACTGTTTACCCCATCCTCCAGGTCATTTATGTGCAAATTAAATAGGATTAGTCCCAGCACAGATTCTTGGGGGACCCCACTTTCCACCCCTGACCATTCTGAGTACTCCCCATTTATCACCACCCTCTGAACTCACCCTAGTAGCCAGTTTTCAATCAATGTACTCACCCTATGGTCCATGCCAATGGACCTTACTTTGTACAGTAAACGATTATGGGGAACTGTGTCAAATGTTTTTGCAAAAACCAGAAACACCACGTCTACGGGCTTTCCTTTATCTAGATAGCATTCACCTCCTCATAGAAGGTTAATAGATTGGTTTGGCAAGAACAATTCTTCTTGAATCCATGCTGATTACTGCTAATGATACCGTTTTCATTACTAAAAATGTGTATATAGTGCCTTATTATCCCCTCCAAGAGCTTGCATACTATTGATGTTAGGCTAACTGGTTTGTAATTCCCAGGGATGTATTTTGGCCCTCCTAAATATTGTTGCTACATTGGCTTTTCTTCAATCAGCTGGTGCCATCCCAGTCAAACTGTCAGTTAAAATTATGAACAATGGTCTGGCAAATACTTGACTGAGTTCCATAAGGACCCTCGGGTGCAAGCCATCTGGTCCCGGTGACTTATTAATGTTAAGTTTTCCAAGTCTATCTCAAATTCTGTCCTCTGTTAGCCATGAGGGTGCAATTAACTCTGCAATTAACGCTTTATGTACTATACATAAAATTACTGCAGCGCTCCCTGCAACTTATCACCATATAACCAAAAAAAAGAGAAAGTATACACATACACACACTGTATATATTTATGTGTATTGGGATTTCACAGTTTCTTTGCACTATAAAATTGAATTTAAGGGCGCATGCGTGGCTTTTGATGATGGTGGACATATGATACACAGGCTCTGGTCCCTGTCTCTCCTTGCACGGCTCCTGCTCCACTCAACCTGCATCCTCTACAATGGGAGCTACACGACTTACCTCCGGAGGATCCCCGGCATCCCATGGGTAAGATTGGTTTTCAAAAATACATCTTCAGACCCTTGACCTACACAGCACATGGAGCGGTACCTATTTAGGCTGCAATCCCCGGCCTCAGGTAGTCTGTAAGACCCGCCGGCACCAACCGACACTTTAGCATTCCCAGAGGGGCCGCCTATGGAGAAATCACCCACTCCCTTGTCAGGATCTGCTGCTGCAATCACTGTGGAAGTCCTCAATACTAAATTGCAAAGTTTACTGCAGGATTTAACTAGTAACATTGCCAGAGAAGTGGGGAAAATGGCTCACAAGCTCAGGGGAGAAATTACACACTTAGGGGAACGTACAGATACCCTTGAGAATAAATTTGATGAACTGGTGCAATATGTGCATGTTCTGGAGGAAGACAATGTTACCCTCAAACATACGTTGTCTCAGATCCAAATACAGCAGGAGGACCTGGAAAATAGGGAACGCAGACAGAACTTGCATATCCTTGGGGTCCCTGAGACCATTACTGATAAGGAGATTCAGCCCCATCTCCTAGGTCACCTAGGGCCCCCACATTCCGGATATAGATTGGCGTCTTGATTGGGCGCACAGATCTTTAGCCCCCAAAGCCCTTAGGGGAGTCTCCAGCTCTCAAGATTGCATCTCTATATGGCAGTTGTGAGTACCATTCAGAGTATATTTTCACATATCACATCCTTTCCCTGGGTGTACCTTCCCCCTTAAGACAGTGACTTAGACATTTTTCATTGCTTTTTTTCAGATCAAAGACATTGCTGCTCCTGATGAGTGGACTAACACACTCCACAAAACGCGTAGAGTCGTAGTACATGCAATGCCTTAAACATTTAATTGTTTTCATGTACTGTATTTTCATTTGTATGGACATTTGCAATGTTATCAGCAACTTCAAACAATAGGAAGTTTCTCAGTCAATGTAGCAGGGGGGCCTACATACTGTCGTGTTCATTTCATGTTCCTATATGTATATATATGAATTTTGCTGTTTTATCATGTATCTCACTGTATGAATTTTTAATCATGATTTACATTAAATATACTGCTTTCTACACCCACCAATGCTGACTGTATGCCTCATTTAAAATCCTGCCATTTTTTCCTTTTTTTCAAGATCCAAAATATTCAGCGACCTATCTCCTATCACTTTGGCTAAACATCGCAGCTTGCGACCCATCACCACTCACCTCCAGAACCACCAGATCTCATACCGATGGGGCTTTCCCTTCCCTACGTACTTGGTGGCTGCTGAAATTGACCCCACAACATGGTCAGACCACGCCCCTATTCTTCTGGACCTTACCCTATCTACCCCGACTACAAAAACGTGTAATTGGCATCTCAATGAAACGCTTTTGAAGATCCCTCTCACCACTGATCACTTGTTGCAAAAATTATCAGAATATTTTCACCTTAATGAAGATACGGTATCAGAGACATCATCCCTATGGGAAGTCCACAAGGCCTTTTTCAGGGGTGAATGCATCTCTGCAGGTTCGCGTCTAAAGAGGGACTCTGTCCTCCAGAAAACACAGCTACTTGCTCAGCTGTGATCTGCAGAGACCAATTTACTCCTTTCCCCTGTGGTGGATCGCTTAAGATCCGTTGTTTCTCTACAGAACCATATAAAATCTTTGAACTTGGGTAAGATTTTGAAATTAATGCTTTGG
This sequence comes from Lithobates clamitans, assembly GCA_037952925.1. Classification (NCBI taxonomy): domain Eukaryota; kingdom Metazoa; phylum Chordata; class Amphibia; order Anura; family Ranidae; genus Lithobates; species Lithobates clamitans. The sequence goes on from JBBGZY010000316.1 coordinate 3,305,290, forward strand.
GCCAGACAGAAATTTTACGAATATGCTAATAAATCTCATAGAATGTTGGTACATAGACTTACACCTAGATCCTTCCTCTCTGTTCCTGACTTTCTCGTCCAGACTGATGGTACCCCTACCTACTGCCCCTACGCTATGTCTAAGATCTTTGGAGACTTATTACAAACTCTATAACAGTGTGGGTACTGACCCTATCTCCCAGTTCAATCAGAGGTAATTTGATGCATTCTTCAACTCCATCCATCTCCCTATACTGACCTCAGCAAATAGAACAGCATTAAATGCCCCTATTACAGCCGAAGAGCTGGTGAACATCATCCAACACCTTCCATCGCACAAATCCCCAGGTCCAGACGGCTTGCCATATTCCTATTATTATTATTATTATTATTATACAGGATTTATATAGCGCCAACAGTTTGCGCAGCGCTTTACAACATCAGAAGACGGTACAATTACAATACAATACAGGAGGATTCAGAGGGCCCTGCTTGTTAGGGCTTACAATCTAGAAGGGAGGGTCAAGTGGAACAAAGGGTAGTAGCTGTGGGTTATGATCAGATGGACAAAATGAAAATACAGTTGTTAGGTGTGGGTAGGATAGGCTTCTCTGAAGAGAATGGTTTTCAGGGATCGTCTAAAAGCTAATAGAGTAGGAGATAAGTGGAAAGATTGGGGTAAGGTGTTCTATAGGCATGGAGAGGCTCTGGAAAAGTCCTGGAGGCGAGCATGGGAGGAGGTGACGAGAGAGTTAGAGAGCAGGAGGTCTTGCCAAGAACGAAGAGAACAATTAGGTTTGTATTTTGAGACTAGCCAATGATGTAGCTGGGGGCAGAGTTGTGGATGGCTTTGTAGGTAGTAGTTAATAATTTAATTTGTTGGGTAAGCAGAAGCCAGTGGAGGGATTGACAGAGAGGAGTAGCAGACACAGAGCGATTTGTAAGTTGGATGAGTCTGGCAGCAGCATTCATGATGGATTGAAGGGGGTAGAGTATGTAGGGATAAGCCAATGAGAAGGGAGTTGCGGTAATCAAGGCGAGAGATGACTAGGGAGTGGATTAAGAGCTTTGTGGTGTCATTGGTTAGAAAGGGGCGTATTTTAGAGATGTTGCAGAAGTTGAAGCGGCAAGATTTGGACAGTGATTGGATGTGGGGCTTAAAGGAGAGTTCAGAGTCCAGGACTACACCTAGAACCTTGGCATGCGGGGATGGGCTGATAGTTGTGCCATCAATTTTAAAATAGAGAGATCAGGGGAGGGGGCACGTGGTGGAGGAAAAATTATAAGTTCAGTTTTGGATGAATTAAGTTTGAGGAAGCGGTGTGACCTCCAGACTGACATATCTGATAGTAAATTAGCGATATGCGAGGAGAATGATGGAGTGAGTTGAGGGGTAGAGAAATAGATTTGAGTGTCATCAGCGTAGAGATGGTATTGGAAGCCATGGGAGGCTATCAGCTGACCCAGGGTGGAAGTGTAGATTGAAAAAAGGAGGGATCCAAGAACAGAACCTTGGGGGACTCAAACAGAGAGAGGAAGAGGAGAGGAAGAAGTAGAATTGTAAGCAACGCTAAAGGTGCGGTTGGATAAGTAGGTAGAGAACCAGCGAAGAGTACAGTCATGGAGGCCAAAGGCATGGAGTTTTTTGAGGAGGAGGGGGTGGTCAACCGTATCAAAGGCAGCAGAGAGGTCCAGGAGTAGGAGTACAGAATAGTGTCCCTTAGTTTTGGCATTTAGTAGATTGTTTGTTAGTTTTAGGAGAGCGGTTTCTGTGGAGTGTTGAGGGCTAAATACAGACTGAAGGAGATCAAGAAGGCTATTATCGGCAAGGTGGACGCTAAGTCGGTTGTAGTCTAGACGCTCAAGGAGTTTGGATAAAAAGGGGAGCAAGGAGATGGGGCGTAGGTTGTTAAGATTGGATGGGTCCAGAAAGGGCTTTTTAAGTATGGGGCTGACAAGTGCATGTTTTGAAGAGTTAGGGAAGATGCCAGAAGAGAGGGAGAGATTAAAGATGTGGGTTAGAGAGTATAGAATAGAGCCAGAGGGTGAATGTAGCATTTGCAAGGGAACAAGATCCAGAGGGCAGGTGGTAAGATGGACGTTAGCAAGTAATTTAGCAACCTCGTCAATAGTGGTGGGGTTGAAAGAGGGGAGCAATGATTGTACCTGTGAACATGAGGTGTAAGGTGTGGAAGGTATCTGAACAGTAGAGATCTCCTTGCAAATTGTATCAATCTTCTGTTTGAAGTGATTGGAGATCTCCTGAGCAGTGAGTGAGTTAGTGGGAGGAGGCAGTGGAGGACAAAGTAGAGATTTGAAGGTAGAGAAGGGTTGACGGGGACGGGATGATATGTTTTTAATGAGAGTGATGAAATAGGTCTGCTTGGCACTGAGGAGGCTGGAATTGTATTTTTGAGGGCAGATTTATACTGGCAGAAATCTGTCTGGGACTTTGTCTTGTGCCACAGGCGCTCGAGAGCACGGCTGTGTTTTTTCAGACTTCTAGTATCATCCGTTTGCCAGGGTTGAAGGAGATGGGGCCTGATTCTGTGTGTAGTGAGGGGGGCCAGTGTGTCCAGTGAGGCTAGAAGTGAAGTGTTGTAGACAGATGTGGCTAGGTCGGTACAGGACAGCGGTGAGATTTTGTCATAGAGGTGGTCAGTCGCAGAGTAAAGAAGAGAAGGGTTGAGCTGGCGAAGGTTTCTAAGGGTAACCATTAGGCGTTTGGAGGGAGAGAAGGTGGAGGAGAGGGAGAGAGTGAAGTTAATAAGGTAAGGATCAGAAAGAGGGTAAGGATAGTTGGAAAGGTTGCATGGAGTGCATAGGTGGGAAAAGACGAGGTCGAGGGTATTTCCTTCAGCGTGAGAAGGAGCATGTATCCATTGCTTCAGATCAAAGAAGGAGGTTAGACTGAGAAGTTTTGAAGTTCTGAAGGAATGTTTTGAAGGAATGTTGGTATTAGTAGGGATGCCAAAGTCCCGAGGATGATTGTGGGAAATTCAGAAGAGAGAGAAAGTAGGGTAGCCAGGCAGAGAAGTCATCAAGAAAGGTTGATTCTGGTCCAGGGGGCCGGTAGATCACAGCTAGCCTTAGAGAAACTGGGGAGAAGAGACTAATACAGTGCACTTCAAATGAGGAGAGTGACAGAGAAGGAGGTGGGTGGCGTACTTGAAAGGTGCAATGTGGGGCTAAAAGGATTCCAACAACCCCCCCTTTGCGTCCACTGGGTCTGGGGGAGTGAGTCTACAGAAGACCACCATGGGAAAGAGCAGCAGAAGATGCAGTGTCAGGTTCATGAAGCCAGGTTTCGGTAATGGGGAGTAGATTAAATGAGTTAGCAATAAAGAGATCATGGAGGCAGGTGAGTTTGTTACAGACAGAGTAGGCATTCCAAAGGGAGCAAGAGAAAGGGAGTCTGGTCTTGGGAAGAGGAAAAATGGGAACTAAGATTGTGTGCATTGTGGCTGCAGCCAGAATGTGTAGGGTAATGGGTGCGTTGAATACAGTTAAACAAAGGAGGCCCAGAGTTTGGGATTGACATGGACATTCACTGTACTGTTCATTTAAGCACAAGAGACTCCATTTTGTTCTCACTGTTGAAATATGTTCTGTAACCTTCACCTAACACACAGTCACATCTCCTACTAAACACTCTCTACTCCCCCCTCCCTTCTCAAGGTTTTACTTTTGCAATTGTTCTATTCGCCTTTAATAATATATTTCCATATTTCCATTTGTTAGCTTTCAATAACATATTTCTATTTGTTAGTTTTTAATAACATCTCACACCACCCCTTTCTTATCTATGTATAAAATAAAATGTAATAATACATTTTGACACTGAACGGACATTTTAAACACAGTGATTGAGTCCTGTGAATCTGTTCCTGCAGCTGCAGTATTAACTTTGTTTTAGAGTCCCAATCAGAAATCATTCATAACAGGGATACATCACCAGAGGATAGGAGAAGCAGAAGGGTGAGGGAGGTAATGTGGGATTTATATGAAGGGACATGCCCCAGTGGTCTGGCGTATTGAGCGTGTGGATTTAGAATTAGCAGGAGTTGGTGAGCGCAGTAATGAGGAGAGGACAGAAGTGATGGTGATATATATAAGGTGTGGGGTGGAGGAGAGGTGTGCAGGAGAGTTATTTTAAAGATAGAAGACACCGCTGCCAGAAGGAGTGGTAGACAGTGCATTTTAGAAGGGGGGAGGAAGAGCTGAAAAATATAAACAAGATCACCTGTTATGTATTTTTCAAGGTGTTTTCTTGTGTTCCTACGCTTCGTGCATTCGCTGAAGTGCAGAGTTATGCCCCGTACACACGGTCGGATTTTCCGATGGAAAATGTCCGATCGGAGTGTGTTGTCAGAAATTCCGACCGTGTGTGGGCTCCATCGGACATTTTCCTTCGGATTTTCCGACACACAAAGTTGGAGAGCAGGAGATAAAATGTTCCGACAACAAAATCCGATCGCATCAATTCTGACCGTGTGTGGCCTGTTCCGACGCACAAAGTGCCACGCATGCTCAGAAGAAATTCCAAGACGGAACAGCTCGTTCTGGTAAACTTAGCATTTGCAATGGATACAGCACTTTCGTCACGCTGCAATGTTAAAAATGGTTTAATACAGCACACTCTCTTCTTCTTTATAATGTGACAAGAATTAAGTAATTTTGCTGCTCATATTCACACACACTTCTCACAAAATTTTATTTTTTTTTTTTATTGGGATTCCCTGAATATATTGTTATTAGTTGTCACATTTGACAGAGTTTTTTTTTTTATTTAATTTTTTTGGGGATTTTAAGCCTTTTTTTTTTTTAATGTTTGAATTTTTTCAAAGGCTGATCTTTGTTCAATGATATTTTTATTTTTACTCCAGAATATTTTTGTGTGTGTTTTGTGTGTCAAGTTGCCCCAACAACATTGATATCTTTTATTATTTAATCTCCAGGAGATTGTTTGTTGTTGGTGTCCCTTGTTCATTTCACATTGTATACTTGAAATGTACCTGAATCCTCACAAAAAAAACTGTCATTTTTGAAGTAAAACACATAGGAGAGTATAATTCAAAACAAAAATCCTTTATTAAGGGATCAGAACCAAACAAAGAGGAAGGCAACACTGGATCAACATGAGAAATTAGCGAAGCCTTTGACCCCCAGGGCAGACATCAATTCTTGAACATCAAAATTGGTGGCCTGAGGACTCCATATGTAAGAAAGTGCAGTCTGGTCCAGAAGTTCCAGAGATCCGGAAAGCAGCAGATGACATCTGTGTCCCCAGGCTGTGGTACCACAAGAGGCAGCATTTTTTGGCCGACCAGACTGGATCCAGGGCAATCACTGTCTGGTCTTCCTTCCACGCTTCCTTCCGGGCTGTGGCTGTGCAGTTGGAGATGTGGCAGGAGGAGGAGTAGGACCTGGAGGAGGACTGGGAGGACCTGGAGGAGAGGGAGGACGAGGAGGAGGACCTGCAGGAGGAGGAGGAGGACCATCGCAAAGGTGTGTCTGAGCTGTCATTTGGCCCCTCATACCTTTGTTAAGAGCCTCCAATATGAGCGCCTCACACATGACTTGTTGGCCCTCCTCCATCCTCTGCATTTTATATGCAATGACGGCAGCAATGTCCTCCTCCACGGTCTGTCGTGCTCCCAGGACCTCTGTAGCCCTCCAAAAGAGTCCTCTGGTAGCCTCCTCTAGGGCACTCCTCCTACTGCCACTTTCTATTTTCAGGGGGGGTGGAGGGACCTGCAGATCAGCCAGCCAGCTCGGCCCGGCCACCTCCTGGCTGAGACTTCCCTGTGTATGAAAAAAGGACATGGTTGTAATGTTTTGCATCATCAATCACAATCCTAAATTAGTACTCCAAACTAACATCTAGTTAACATCATTGATTGGACAAGCAGAAATATTTAGAGGAATGCTATACCTGGCTCAATCTGGGCTCCTCCACATGTGGCTTGGAAGGCCCAGGTTGGGCATCAGAAGCCTCAGCTGGGGGGAAGGAAGCATGGAAGGAAGACTGGAGAGGGATGGCCTGGGTTCAGTCTGGCCTGCCAGAAAATGCAGAATGTCGTAGTACAATATCCTGGGGACATAGATGTCATCTACTGCTCCGGATCTCTGTGAATCCAGGACTTTCTTGCGCTCCCTTAGATATGTGCTCCTCAGGCCACCAATGAAGATCTTTAAATAGGTCTGCCGTGGGGATCACCTGCTTCACAATTTCACACAATTGCTCCAGTGCTGCCTTCCTCTTTGCTTGGTTCTTGAAATGGGGGTGTTTAATCTCCCACAGACAGGGCAGCTCCCTTAACATATCTAGGAATACTGACATGAAGTCATTATCTTTCATTAGCATATCTATGTTCACTGCAAGACACAACACAAGACAAAGCCTAATGTCAGACAAAACTCTCCTAATCTTGTTACAATATAGGCCTCAATGTAGAAGCAGTATAGGCACAAGTTTGTCTCTTACCTTCGTACTTACGATCGGCGCGTCCAATGCTCCTTCCTCCGCTCACAGATCGTACGTAATACGCACGCGTGTTACGCTTTATACACACTGCGCATGCGTGTAACTCCGCCCACCCCTGACGTTCTTTCTAGTCTCTTCCCCGCCCCTTTTCGTTCGGCGCAGTGGGGGAAGAGCACATGGCGGAGTCACAGCAGGTGCGTGCTAATTGCAGGAACGAGGAGGAGGAGGAGGAAAGCCCGGATCCGGACACGTCCCGATCCAGAAGGAGACGTTTTAAGGCCACAAATATGTCCTTTGGGGAGATGTTGGAGATGGTCGACATCATGAAGAAGTCCGACTATGACAGAAAGTATGGGCCTTACCCCAACCCCAATATCAGAAAGGCCAAGATCATGGCGAAAGTGATCAAAAGTCTGCAGAAGAATTTCGGGGTACGACGATCGAAAGATCAGCTCAGGAAGCGGTGTTTGGACCTGAAATTGAGAGAGCCAGAGCAGTACTGAAAGATCCGGAGAGTGCTGCAAAAAAGTAAGTAGTTGTGCTGTGTTCCGATTCTTTCGGTCTTTATTGCGTTCGTGCTGCTCCATATGCTTTTATTAATTGTAACTTTTAAAAGGGCAACTTTAATGTTCATGGGCCCATTATTCGTTCGTATCAAACATTTTTCTTTAGGCCTCTAAAACACCATTGTTTAGGCCATATGCATTTTCCCACATTTTTTTGGGCCTACTTGGATGCCAAATAGTTGTTTGTGTAGATGGGTTTGTTACTAGAATGAAATGCCAACTAGATTGTGTGTAAGGAGAGGACACTGAGCAGCTGTTTTCACATCTTGACACTGGAGCAGTAGTGTGGGTCACAAGAACACCATTTTTATTAGGGGGCCACACAGGTGCTCCAGTGTATACTATAGGGGGGTCTCCATCTGTGAAGCTTGTACCAAACAGGTAAAGTATTGCAGCTTGACAAAGGGCATTAAAAAAAAAACATCTTGGAACTCGGCTAAAATAGACAATTGTACCCCACTTCCAAGCAATGTTTCCTATTTATAGTTCTGCCATCCAATATCTGTGTGCTAATTATACCATTTTTGTTTTACATAGGGGTGAAAAGACTCGAAGGACACCCCTCGTCCGAGGAGACCACAGACCCCCCCACCTCTGGAAGAAGGGGAACTAACACCAACACAAGAAGAGCAGGAGGAAGAAGAAGATGTGGTGGAGATTGGAACCACAACAGGTGAGTGTCTGCGACCACAGGCTCAGGTAAAAGAGATGGATGGTGGCAGATTTTTGATACCTGTTTTTGTTTTCTTTCTCTCTTTTTAGGTGATCGTGAGGTTGTGGATCCAGAACGCTTCACATCAGAAAGTGCCCAGATCCTGATTGGAGAGATCATGGGGTGTAATGTAGAACTGCAAAACATACAGCAAAAATCAATGATGTTATTAAAAAAAATAATAACATCATTGATGTTTTGGGGTGAATTTAAAACCCCACAAAATCACTTTTTGGATTGTGGTCCAATCTTTTAAATATTTTTGCAATGTTTTGAAAAGCCAAATTTGGAGGATGCACACAGTGTGCCAACATGTGCTATCTGCCATCACGGAAGATCAATGGACGCGTTTTGGGGGTGCAACCCCTTCCTCAATTATAAAGTAGCAGTGAGGAAGGGCTTGCTCCCCCAAAACACGTCCCTTGATCCCCCCTGATGGCAGATAGCACATGTTGACATTCGTAAATTGGTGTGCATCTTCCAAATTTGGCTTTTCCAGGGGTGATTTCCCCCCATCTGAACGCTATATCAAACCCAGTTCCTAAATACTGATGTCTGATATAGCCTTCAGGTTTTACCAAATGTGAACTTTGTAAGTTCTAGTTTTTTGGCTTTCTTGTTGGTTTTACACAGGCCTGTTTTATCTGAAATGGACATTTCGATTTTTGATAATGCTACTGCAAAAATTGTTATACAACAAACATGTTGGTTTGTTTTAAAAACCTTTGGTAAATGCACATGTGATTGTGCAGGTATAAAACAGTTGCTTACTCAAGAATGTGTGGATTATTGTCTCAACACTACAATACAACACTTTTGGGGTGATGTAATTGCTGTTTTCTGCAAAAATGGGTGTTATTTCCTAAGGGCAAATCCTCTTTGCACTACAAGTGCAGTTTCAGTGCAGTTGCAAGTGCACTTGTAGTGAAATGTGTTTTTGCATTTAGGAAATAACAGCCAACAGTGCTTTGTATAAGGTTACACAATCACAACATTTTCTGGACTCAACACATTTCTGTCAGGGTCAGCTAAAACAAACACAAGCAGTAAATGTCCACCAAGAATTTTTTTTTATTATAAAAAGGCTTCACAGATTGTCTGGCATATTGATAGCCCCCCTACCCGCAAAGAACTCCAGGTAGCGTAACCGGACATCACGGGCACTCAGGGAGGGCAAGCCAGGACGGCCACTTTCAAGCGCCGTCAGTGTGGTTTGATGTAGGATTCCGGCATCAGGCCCAACTGAGCCAGCATAGTTGGCCGAATGTTTCCTTAAAAAGTTATTGAGAACACAGCACCTCAGTATAATATGGTTCAGTTTATACTCCACCATATGGATGGGTGTCAGAAATAGTCGGAACCGGCTGGCCAGGATTCCAAATGTGTTCTCCACCACTCTTCGGGCTCTGGCCAGCCGGTAATTAAAAACCCTCTGTTCCGGGGTGAGGGTCCTCATTGGGAATGGCCGCATCAGGTGGTCCCCCAGCGCAAACGCTTCATCAGCAATGAACACAAATGGGAGTCCTTCCACATTGTCCTCTGGAGCTGGCAAATCCAAGCTGCCATTCTGGAGATGCCTGTAGAACTCCGTCTGGGCAATGACTCCACCATCGGACATCCGGCCATTCTTCCCCACGTCAACATACAAGAAGTCGTAATTAGCTGACACCACCGCCAACATCACTATACTATTAAACCCCTTGTAATTATAATAGTACAACCCGGAGTTGGGTGGTGGGACGATGTGGATGTGTTTCCCATCAATTGCCCCTCCGCAGTTAGGAAAGTCCCACCGCTCGGCAAAGTGGGAGGCCACAGTCTGCCATTCCTGTGGCGTGGAAGGAAACTGTTGAGGAAAAAACAATAAACATTACTATTTTTACTCAGAAACATGGCAAGCAGATTATACACAAACATTATGGGACAACCTCCAGATAGCATTTACTAAGGGGAATTTATCAAGGCCAAAGTATAAGGTACACCTATCATATCCCCCCCCCCTCATGGGCCATTTCAAACATTATAGGGGGTGTGTGTAAATCTTGGACAGGTAACCCTCTTCACTTCATTGAGAGATGAATGCCTAAATAATGGGTATTACTTGGAACAGCCCCTCCTTAGTTACACTATTGGCAGACCACTGGACAGGTAAGAAGTGTCATAATACAAAGATATAAATACACATTGTACACATTTGAGGACATTTGGACATTCTGCTATTACCTATCAAGATCATAATAGGATACAAAAACTTTAAACAGTACCATTGGTAAGTATACAGGCAGGCCCTTGCACTACATGCTTTGGGGAATTCATCCATAAATCTGACCAGTAAAGAGGTGGGTATAGTGTGTATGGGTTTGGCAAAGTCAGCAGATAGATGATTGAGGATAGAGAATTGGGATCAGCTGACTTAGCAGTTGGGGGAGGGAGAGTTACCAAAATTTTTTGGGGGACAACACAAAAAAAAACTCTGGCACTCTGCCTGAATTTAAATCACAAATAACATTTCCAAACATTCTAGGGGGTGTTTGGGGTAAAGCACTACTATGGAGCTGATAAAATACATTGTTAAGTGACTACATGAGGTGAATATAGGGCAGGAGACACCATGCTGGGGAGGTTAGTGAAGGGCAAATATGTATGAAGGACCTAAAATAATAGTTACATAAAAAACCAGCAGCATGAGAACAAAGGGGACATTCACAGCATATTACAAGCATGGTAATTAGGGAATGAGGAAAGAAATACAATATATTAACAAACAATATTTACAATAAAATGTGATATAAAAGGATACAAATCTTACCTTCATATACTCCTTCTGCAGGACCTGGATGATGGCAGAACAGGTCTCTGGGATAATGATCCCCAGAGCCTGGGGGGAGATGCCTGTCGAGAACTTTAAGTCCAGCAGACTTCTCCCTGTCGCCAAATACCTCAGGGTAGCGACCAACCTCTGCTCCGGAGTGATGGCTTGCCTCATGCAGGTATCCTGCCTGCTGATATAGGGGGTCAGCGAAGCCAACAAACGGTGAAATACGGGGTCCGTCATCCTGAGAAAGTTCCTGAAATCATCAGGATTATTCTCACGGATCTCACGGAGCAAAGGCATATGAGAGAACTGGTCACGCTGAAGCAACCAATTCTTGGTCCACGAACTCCTCCCCACCCTGTTCATGGACTGGACTTGTGTCAAGGTCAGGACCCCAACACCAAGCCCCCGCACAGCACAAACTCTACGAGGAGTACGCATACGAAACATGGCTAGAAAATGGTCGGCTGCTCAGAACGAAGTAACAGAACGCACTGAAGAACAGCAAGGCCTGTGAAGAGCGACCTGAAAAACAGCAACGAGCGGACAAGATCGCACAGAAAACTCCAATACGAACTGACTGCACGCACTGAAGAGCAGATACAAACCCACAAGCACAAACTGAACGGCAGAAAACGATCTAAAAAACACGAGTCTGAAAAAGTGCAAATCGTCTCTCACCAAACTTTTACTAACACGAGATTAGCAAAAGGAGCCCAATGGGTGCCGCGCTTGGTTCTGAACCGTCCTTTTCTAGTCTCGTCGTACGTGGTGACCGCGTGGTTGGCGATCGGAAATTGTGACAACTTTGTGCGACCGCGTGTAGACAAAATAAGTTTGAGCCAACATCCATCGGAAAAAATCCTAGGATTTTGTTGTCGGAATGTCCGAACAAAGTCCGACCATGTGTACGCCCTATTAGAAGTGCTCCCACTTATAGAAATACCCCCACTTTGAGAAAGAACCCCATCTGCAAACGTGCCACCCCTTGGCAAACGTGCCTTTCCCAAGAGATGCTTAGTTATATACTGCTAGCAATGGGGGGTGTGTACTTCTAATTACTAATTAGGGAGGTAATAAAAAATGGCTGGCTATGCAGAGCAAAATTCTCACTTAAGAAACAGACTTACAAATGGACAGCTAATAGAGATAAGAAAAGGCCATAATTTAGAGGTAAGGCATAGGGAGAAAACAAAAGCAAGGCATGTGGACAGTCTACAGATGGTTAAGCAAAAGAGCATACCAGCGTTAAAAAGGCACAAGGAAAACACTTTTCAGTATTGCGATTAAAGCTGGAGTTGCATCAGTGTGAGCATACCATAGCAATTTAGGATAGGTAAAGGATACAATTTTCAGTTTTCAATTCTGTGTGGATGGCAGTCAGCTGCAGACATACCATAGCAATTTAGACTAGGGAAAACAAACACTTTTCAGTTTTCAATTCTGGGTGGATGGCAGTAAGCTGCAGATAGAGACACTTCAAAGACCGGTGAAGAGACAGAGAAGAGATCTTCAAATGATGAGTGCAGATTCAGAAGTACTCCCACTTATAGAAATACCCCAACTTTGAGAAAGAACCCCATCTGTAAACGTGCCACCCCTTGGCAAACGTGCCTTTCCCAAGAGATGCTTAGTTATATACTGCTAGCAATGGGGGGGGTGTACTTCTAATTACTAATTAGGGAGGTAATAAAAAATGGCTGGCTATGCAGAGCAAAATTTTCACTTAAGAAACAGACTTACAAATGGACCGCTAATAGAGATAAGAAAAGGCCATAATTTAGAGGTAAGGCATAGGGAGGAAACGAAAACAAAAGCAAGGCATATGGACAGTCTACAGATGGTTAAGCAAAAGAGCATACCAGAGTTAAAAAGGCATAAGGAAAACACTTTTAAAGCTGGAGTTGCATCAGTGTGAGCATACCATAGCAATTTAGGCTAGGGAAAACAAATACTTTTTAGTTTTCAATTCTGGAAGGATGTTAGTCAGCTGCAGACATACCATAGCAATTTAGTCTAGGGAAAAAAACACTTTTCAGTTTTCAATTCTGGGTGGATGGCAGTCAGCTGCACACAGAGACACTTCACAGACCTGTGAAGAGACAGGGAAGGAATCTTCAAATGATGAGTGCAGAGTCAGAAGTGCTCCCACTTATAGAAATACCCCCACTTTGAGAAAGAACCCCATCTGCAAATGTGCCACCCCTTGGCAAACAAGACCTATTACAAGACCTTCCTCCCTGTTTTAACCCCACATATGCTGAATCTCTTTAGATCTTTGATGAAAGGCACAATCCCTCAACCCAATTTCTACACGCTCATATTACTGTTATCCCAAAACCCAGAAAATACCTTTCCCTCCCTGATAATTACAGTCCCATTGCATTATTGAATTCAGACTATAACATTTTTACAAAAATTTTAGCAAACAGACTTTCATTATTACTGCCATCCCTAATCCACAGAGGCCAGGTGGGATTTGTCCCTACCAGAAACGCAGGTGAAAACACTAGAAGAACCATATACCTCACAGATTTCCTCACTAAAACAAATCACCCTGCCTTAGTTTTAAGCCTTGATGCCCAAAAAGAAGTTGACCGTCTAGATTGGTCATTTATGTTTGCTACTTAATCCCATTATGGCTTCTGTGGTTCCTTTCTCCAGGCCCTATGAGCATTATATTCTATACCCTCCTCCCAAGTCCAACTTGCCTCCCATCTGTCGCAGCCGTTCCCCTTACGAAATGGCACCAGGCAGGGCTGCCCGCTTTCACCCTTGCTTTTTATTCTGAACTTGGAGCCTCTGGCCGCTGCCATACGCTCCCAGCCTGATATAAGGGGGGGGTGGCTGCGACAGGAAAAATACAAACTTTCTCTCTTTGCTGATGACATACTGCTTACGTTAACACATCCACTTACTATCCTCCCCTCCCTACACAAAACCCTAAACTCATTTGGCGTCCTATCAGGCTTTAAGATAAACTCCTCTAAAACTGAGGACCTTCCCATAAATATTCCCCAGCCTCTCCTGGACACCCTCCAACAGAACTTCAATTATCATTGGTGCACCCAAAAGCTTAAATAATTGGGAATCTCCAAAACCTCTTCCTACTCCACCCTTTACCAGACTAATCCCCCCCCCCCTATTTGTTGAAATAAATCGCTTATTGAAACATTGGGACACCCTCCACCTCTCTCTATTCAGAAGAAATAACGTATTAAAGATGTCCATTCTCTCTAAACTGTACATGTTCAAGATGCTCCCAGTAGCGATCCCGCTTCCCCAATTGAAAATGCTTCAACGGTCCTTTCTCAATTTTATATGGCACAATACATCTCATAGGATAGCAGGATCGGTGGTCCAGTCTTTGAGGTCTAGGGCTGGGGTAGGTGCCCCAGGTATCTACTGAAATATTATTATGCCACCCACTTGTGAGCTGTCCTCTCTTGGACATCTCGCTGTGCCCCGAGTGGATGGTCCGAGATTGAAATGAGTGTCACATCCCGTGTACACCCCTGTTTTATGTTATGGGCACCCTCGGACAGACATATGCCCCAGTTGAGAGATCTATGTCTGGCTCCCATGCTCTTTACGCTAACCATATGGAAAAGATGTGTTGGGAGGTACTCCCTTTCCTCTCCTTGTCCCCCGCTGTTGAATATACTATTTAACCCGGATATTCTGGACAGCCTATCTTACTCTCGTAGGCTACCCTGGACTCAAGCTGGAGTCTTTCAACTCTGCCATTTGGTACATCCAGTTACCCGTTATTTCTATCTTTCTCTGATTTACAGTCCAAACTTCAGATCCCGAAATCCCTCTTCTACTCCTATTTACAAATTAAGCATTTCCTTTCCGTTAGATCCCCTGGCCTCTCGCTAGCCAAACCTACCAACTTTGAATTCCTATGCACCCAAGGCCCATACAAACCTCACTTAATTTCATCTATTTACAAAATTCTCCATGAGGCTATAGCCTTAACCTCCCTGGCGGTTTTCCCGAGTGTGGCTCGGGGTTAAAAATCAGGAACATTAGCGGTAACCCCGAGCCACACTCGGGATTACATCGCAGGATCCTGGTGTGGCTTTACTTACCTTGTCCCCGGGATCCTGCGATGTCCCCTGCAGTGTCCGCGGGCTCTGTCCTCGTCTGAAGACTCTCCTTGCCACGCTCCTTTCCCTGCGAGCGTCGTGACGCACGGGGGCGGAGCCTGGCGGCAAATTCAAAAAAATGTCAAAATCATAACACATACAGTACTGTAATCTTACAGATTACAGTACTGTATGAAATGATTTCACATCCCTTTTGTCCCCAGTGCTTTGGCCCATGCCCTGCATGCAGTTTTATGTGATATATACTTTTCTTTCTGCCTGGAAACTGGAGATTGTCCATAGCAACCAAAAAGTGTCCCTTTACGTCAAAAGTGGCTTTAGACCAGCTAGAAAACAGTGATAGTAAATTAGAACACTTGCAGAATTGAGCGATAGTGAATCGTGGGGAAATTTATTTTATTACTATTTATTTTTTTTAATTATTTCTTTTTATTTTTTATATTATAATTTATGTTTTTGTGTTTCAAACGTTATCATACCCGGTATATCTACTAGACTCTTGTTTGGACAGATTTAAGTGTGTTATTGTTAAGAATTACAGACCTACAATATAAAACGCCAAATTTCCATGCAAAATAATTGTACCGCTTTCAGCACCTAAAATCCGAAATAATCATACCGCCAGGCAGGTTAACAGACTCTAACCACTTGTACATGAGTAAATGGGTTTGTATCCTTCAACACACCATCTCCCTATCAGACTGGGGTAGGATTTGGGAGTCTTCCTCTAAGGTATCCCGCTGCATGTCGCAGAAGGAGACAGCTTACAAAATTATAGTGTTCTGGTACAGGACTCCTGATATCTTACGCGCCAGAAACCCAGAAGCATCTAGACTGTGTTGGAGATGTGTCAAGGAGATAGGCTCCCATTACCAGATTTTTTGGGAATGCCCCCTAATTGTCCCCTTCTGAACTTATGTTCAAACCCTTATACAAGACCTCCTACATGTAGATATACCCCTGAACCCCCTGCACTACCTGTTGGGACTCCCTTTCTTGGGTATTTCAAAATCTGCACAGAAGCTGATGGCTTTCATACTCCTAGCTGCCAAAAGGACAATTCCGTGTTGTTGGCTGTCCTCCTCCCCTCCTACCAGTTCTCAGGTTCTATCTAATATAGCTGACACTCGTAGGATGGAACATCTGACTGCTACTATTGAAGATTTCTTGGTTTGGTTCAACAAAGTTTGGTAAGCCTGGGATGATTCTATTTATTGTCCAGAAAGACCCCTCCCCCTGAATGATAGTCATTTCTTATGTACAATCTTATTTATATGCTGTATAGATATCTGTTTGCATAACTTATCTCTCCATGGTGCTACTTTCCCTATCCTTCCACTTTTGGTTCTATGTTTATTTTTGTCTCTACTATTTTAATTATTTTATTTTTCCTTTATTCTCTTTTATTATTTTTCTTTTCTTTCTTTTTTGAACAAATTTAGACAGGCCATATTAGCTTTTTACAATATCTTGAAATGTTCTTTGATAATATGTTATACTCTGATTCTTCAGTCCTGTAATGCCCCGTACACACGGTCGGACTTTGTTCGGACATTCCGACAACAAAATCCTAGGATTTTTTCCGACGGATGTTGGCTCAAACTTGTCTTGCATACACACGGTCACACAAAGTTGTCGGAAAATCTGATCATTCTGAACGCGGTGACGTAAAACATGTACATCTGGACTATAAACGGGGCAGTGGCCAATAGCTTTCATCTCTTTATTTATTCTGAGCATGCGTGGCACTTTGTCCGTCGGATTTGTGTACACACGATCGGAATTTCCGACAACGGATTTTGTTGTCGGAAAATTTTATATCCTGCTCTCAAACTTTGTGTGTCGGAAAATCCAATGGAAAATGTGTGATGGAGCCTACACACAGTCGGAATTTCCGACAACAAGGTCCTATCACACATTTTCCATCAGAAAATCCGACCGTGTGTACGGGGCATTAGACGGATGTCTCCAAGCAACAGTTTTTTAAGCTGTCTGAATGTAACTTTAATGTTTATGTTCCTCTCTTTGTGTGTGTCTTTGACAATGTTTTGTTACCTCTGTATGACCCAAAAATTCTTTAATAAATATACAATTAAAAAAAAAAAAATTATATTTGCTTGATTTATTATAGCATTTTATTAACTTTTTATTGTATTTGGATCAAGAGTGTGGGGATATTTTAAATGTACATACATACATTGTTCACAGGGAAAAAAGCCTATTTTCTTGTTTTTTGGATTTAATTATATAGTTATATGTTAGGAGCACTCTGCTGATTTTATAAGATGTAGGAAACACTGCATTGATTTTATTTATAATTGTGGTTATTGTGTGAAGAACAAAGAGCGCTAGCAGCTCTCATCTGTAGGTATTTAGTGGATAGTGTATAGCAGTGCAGACATTTATATACCTGTAACTTTTTATGTACTGATGCTGTGATTTGTCTGCGCTTTAGCCTATTTTGTTGTTTTACACTCTCTGTCATGCTCTGAAATGTAACAGAGTTGAAAAAATATGGCAACCCTCACAGTGGCAAGGATCTTCACAAACAGTGCCAGCAGTAGCGTCCATTGGCAACACGTAAATGACTGTTGACTTTATGAAGAACTTGACTTACAGTACGTATAACAGAAACAATTCAATCTGATTTATTTCAGGTTGAAAAAAGGCTTTTTTTCCCCAGGTAGTTCCCCAAGCAGCAACATGTGTTTTTAATCAATCATGTGCCTGCTTTGACTGGTAGATAGAGTTTAACCTATAGCTCGCTGAGGCTGTCCCTAGTCTCACTGAGGCAAACCTGTCCTACCACTGGCCAATTTCTATCAATCTCTCATTAAGAATTCAAAGACTGCAGATGATGCAGCAGTGTAAAATTGGCTAGCAGAAGGGCATGTTTAATGTCCTAGAGGAAAAGAATACAGGCAAATTGTTTTACTGGTAAAATGCACCAAATATTACAGAAAGCTACAGTAGGTCCAAAATTACTTGAGACAAAAAGGACAGACTGGGGCTTTACTACAAGAATTAAAATACTATAGATGATACAGCAGTAAAACTGGCCAGCAAGAGGATAGTTGCATTTAGAGATATTAGGCCTAACCAATATATACCAAATTTTTATTTTATCTGTGGGGATGTTGGGGTAGGGTGAATATGGGTGATATAACGTAAGGTAGTTTAAGTACACACTGTACTTATTTTTTATTTTCATCTTTCAAACTATGAAACAATGTGTTGTGTACAAAAGGCAGCTCCAAGACAATATCTTTAGTAACAAGTGAATGCTGCACTTTGAGCACCCCAAAGTTATAAAAGTCTCTATCATAATAAAAATAAAAAAGAAACTAAAGAAATAGAAACCCAGAAATAGCCCTCTGAAAGGAAAACCTTGCTGCAAACTAAAAAAACAATATATCCCCCAAATAAATTAAACCTCCAAAATACCACCCCCCAAAACAATAACCCATTTTAAAGGGAAGCCTTTCTTCCAAAAAAAAAATGTTATGAATAGTAAAGCAGGTAAGAGTGACAGATGACCTCAAATCAACTACAATGTAAAATGAAAGACAAAAAAGCTCCCAATAATACTAAAAATTAAAAGGCATCAAAAGGGGTTGATTGCCTAGAGAGCTAGCAATCAACATTAAAATGCAGTTTCCTAACTCATCCTTTACTTTCCTAAGCAGCTTGTGAGATTTACCTAAAACAGATCCAACACTATGTGACAATATGGGGTTTATTTTTCAACCTGACTAACTATGTAACTTTATGAAACTATGTAACTATCATGTACTAAAGGCAGATAGACGGTGCGCTTTGCAAAATGCATTTGCACTCTGCAAGAGCAATTGCTCCAGAGCTTAGTAAATGAGCAGAAGATCTGCTGACTTCCATCATCCAATCATGTGCAAACAAATATGCAGTTTTTTTAATTGTCCTTGCACATAATTGGGTATTCTTTGTAGCTGTGAAGTGAAGCTTTACCTCATTTACTAAGCTACGGAGCAACTACACTTGCAGAGTCAGACTGCTGGTTGGAAGCTAAACAGTGGGGACCTTGAGTGGAGTGTGAAAAAGTTTTGCTTTTTGACTTTTGGTGATTGCTGGATTTCATTTTTATCTTATTTTTGGGGCTTTTCCTTGTAGCTTTTTTTTTTTTTTTTCTGTAATTTTTTAAACAGCTTTTTTTTTCTTGAGTTGAAAACAAGAGGTTGTAACAGTGGTCAAGTACCTGTGTAGGGTGAATGTGTACCTGTGTATTGTAAGTACATGAGTGCTGCGAGTGCACGTGGGCTGTATCGAGTATTAGTGTAAGGTAGTACCTGTGTGATGTGAGTACCTGAGTGTTGTCTGAGTAGTGTGTGTGGATCGTTAGTACTTGTGTATTGTGTGTGTGTGCACATGGGTCTGCGAGTGCACGTTGGTCAGCGAGTGCCTGTGTATTGTCTTGGTGAATACCTGTGGGTATTGTCTTGTTGAGTTTTAGTGTCAGGAAGCTAGTTGTTAGGTAATTTGGACAGGGTATAATACACAATCCTCATTAAATTAGTAGGTACGATGTCTACCGGGCGCTCAGGTTTGGGACATCACGGATCTGGTGGACAGATTACCAGGAGGGGCTGGGGAAGACCTGGCTGTCATGGTGCACGTTGGCACCAATGACAAAGTCAGAGGCACATGGAGTGTCCTAAAGAACAATTTTAGGGACTTGGGAGCTAAATTGAGGAAAAGGGCCTCCAAGGTAGTATTCTCAGGAATACTACCAGTACATTGAGCCACACCAAAAAGGCAGAGGAAGATTAGGGAAGTAAACAAGTGGGTGAAGAGCCGGTGTAGTAAGGAGGGGTTTGGATTCTTGGAGGACTGGGCCGACTTCTCAGTCGATCACCAGTACTATAGAAGGGACAAACTGCACCTAAATGAGGAGGGTGCAGATCAGCTGGGAGTAAAGATGGCCAAAAAGTAAAGCCCCATACACACTATCAGATTTTCTGCTGAGTTTTTCCTTCAGATTTACCAAAACCATATAATATGAGGTCAAACCTTAGGAGTTTCAATGTGTATGCAATCAGGCAGGCCCTTGCACTACATGGTTTTGGTAAATCTGAAGGAAAAACTCAGCAGAAAATCTGATAGTGTGTATGGGGCTTTAGAGGGGTTTTTAAACTAGGCGATGGGGGAGGGCCCAGAGGTAAAGATAGTCAGTGCAGAACATATTCCAGAGGGTAGTATTGGGGGCATTAGTGGTAGGTTGACTAAAGCACATAAAGGTAAGTATAGTAACAAGTCCTAGTTGCAATCTCGGCACACCCAATAAGAGGATAGTATGCGACCGGTCTAAATAGATACTGTTGTACAAGGAGGATTTGGATTTTGTGGGAATTTCATAGACCTGGTTCAACAGCTCTCATGATTGGCTGGCAACCATTCAAGGGTATATCCTTCATCGCAGGGATAGAGAGAGTAAAAAAGGGGGAGGGGTGTGCCTATATATCAAGAAAAATGTACAAGTGAATGTGAGAGATGACATCACTAAGGGAGCTAGGGAGGAGGTGGAATCCTTATGGGTAGAGCTCCAAAAGGATGAAGTTAAGGGAAAAATATTACTGGGAGTATGCTATAGGTCCCCTAACCTGAGGGAGGAAGGGGAGGCGGATCTCCTATGACAAGTTGGATTAGCAGCAAGGATGGGAAGTGTTATCATAATCAGGGATTTTAATTTTCCAGACATAGACTGGGTGGAAGGAACCACACATTCATCTAAGGCTCGCCAGTTCCTAAATGTCTTGCAGGACAATTTCATGGTTCAGATAGCAGATGCACCAACTAGAAATAAAGCGTTACTGGATCTACTGATTACCAACAATACAGACCTGATCACAGATGTGGAAATACGGGGCAATTTAGGAAACAGGGATCACAGGTCAATTGGCTTCAGTATTAATCACACAAATAGGAAACATAAGAGAATACAAAGACACTGAATTTCAAAAGAGCCAACTTCCCTAAACTACAAACATTGTTAGAAGGCATGAATTGGGATAAAATCTTAGGAACAAAGAACATGGAGGAGAGATGGGCTTGCTTTAGGATCATATTAAATAAAGGCATTAGCCAATGCATCCCATTGGGTAATAAATTTAAAAGAGCGAACAGAAGTCCTGGATGGCTTAACTCCAATGTAAAAATGCATATAAAAGCAAAGGAGAAGACCTTCAAAAAATACATGGTTGAGGGATCATCAGCAGCAATCAGACTCTATAAAGAATGCAACAAGAAATGTAAGGGCGGCTAAGATAGAACACGAAAGGCACATAGCGGAGGAGAGCAAAAAAAAAAAAATCCCAAGAGATTCTTTAAGTATGTAAACAGTAAAAAAGGGAGGACAGACCATATTGGCCCCCTAAAGAGTGAGGAAGGACATCTGGTTACAAAGGATGGGGAGATGGCGAAGGTATTGAATGTATTCTTCTCCTCAGTCTTCACAATCGAATCAGGGGGCTTCAGTAACCAAAACTGTAGTGTTTATCCTTATGACACATCACAGGAAGCACCTCCATGGTTAACGGAGGACAGAATTAAAATTAGACTTGGGAAATTTAACATTGATAAATCACCGGGACCAGATGGCTTGCATTCGAGGGTACTTAGGAAACTCAGTCAAGTTATCTCCAGAAAATAAGTCCATTGAGGTAGTAAGTTCCAATATTGTCCACCTTCACCAAAAGAAGAAGAGGGGGAGAAGGAGAGAAACTCTCAGTCTGAGGAGAAGATCCCACTCTGTGTGTGGGAACCCTTATCCAAACCGATGGACCCCCTCAAGAGCGAGGTCATAAAGGGGGGTTGACCACCCCCTCCTCCTCAAAAAACTTTACTCCCTCGGTCTCCGTGACTGTGCTCTTCAGTGGCTCTCATACTACCTATCCCAACACACCTTCAGTGTCACTTACAATTCTACTTCCTCCACTCCTCTTCCCTTCTCTGTCGGGGTCCCCCAAGGTTCTGTTCTTGGACCTCTTTTATTTTCAATCGACACCTCTTCCCTGGGTCAGCTGATAGCCTCTCACGGCTTTCAATATCATTTCTATGCTGATGACACACAAATCTATCTCTCCACCCCTCAACTCACTCCATCAGTTTCCTCACGCATCACTAACTTACTAACCGACATATCTGTATGGATGTCACACCACTTCCTCAAACTAAACTTGTCCAAAACCGAGCTTATAATATTTCCTCCCCCACATTCCTCTTCCCCCGACTTCTCTGTCAAGAGCAATGGCAAAACCATCCACCCGTCCCCACATGTCAGGGTAATAGGTGTTATCCTGGATTCTGAACTCTCCTTTCAGCCCCACATCCAATCACTTTCCAAAGCTTGCCGCCTCAACCTCCGCAACATCTCTAAACTACATCCCTTCCTAACTAATGAAACCACAAAGCTCCTGATTCACTCCCTGGTTATCTCTCACCTTGACTACTGCAACTCACTCGTCATTGGCTTACCTTTAAATAGACTATCCCCCCTTCAGTCCATCATGAATGCTGCTGCCAGACTCATCCACCTTACAAACCGCTCAGTGTCTGCTACCCCTCTCTGCCAATCCCTCCATTGGCTACCACTCGCCCAACAAATTAAATTCAAAATAGTAACAATAAGTTACAAAGCCATCCACAACTCTGCCCCCAGCAACATCACTAACCTAGTCTCAAAATACCAACCTAATCGCCCTCTCCATTCCTCCCAAGATCTCCTGCTCTCTAGCTCCCTCATCACCTCCTCCCATATCCGCCTCCAGGACTTCTCCCGAGCCTCGCCCATCCTCTGGAATTCCCTACCCCAATCTGTCAGACTGTCTCCAACTTTATACACTTTTAGGCGATCCCTGAAAACTTTCCTCTTCAGAGAAGCCTATCCTGCCTCCATCTAACAACTGCACTATTTTCTCCATTAGCTCATCCCCCACAGCTATTACCCTTTGTATAACTTGACCCTCCCTCCTAGATTGTAAGCTCTAACGAGCAGGGCCCTCTGGTTCCTCCTGTATTGAATTGAATTGTATTGTACTTGTACTGTCTGCCCTAATGTTGTAAAGCGCTGCGTAAACTGTCGGCGCTATATAAATCCTGTATAATAATAATAATAATAAAAATGCAGGCAGATTATGCCCTCTGCAGGGACTGGTAGATCTTTGGCATCTCCTAAATCCTCTTGTTATGACCAACAGCCACTTGGCAGAGCTCGATGGAACCAGGCACACAAACACTCCAATCTAGGGATATACACTCGGACTCAAAGTCACGAATGTTAAAAAAATAAAAATGTACTTCAATTGTGAAATACTGTATAAAACGGAGATTTTAATGCTACAAAAGGAGCGATTGGTAAAAACCACAACGATACATGTTTCGTAATACCTTACGTCTTCCTGGGGCAGGGGCAATACGCTGATCCACCACCTTTATATAAAACAGCTACAGCCAAGCCTCGTTATCATCTGGGCACCATCTTGTGACTCACAAGTACTCTGATGCAAACGCAAGGGCCAAACCTCGATCTGATGATGTCACATAACGATACTTGTGAAAAATAAAATAAAACTGGTAGTTTAAAAATAAATATTCAAGCTACTCTACCGTGATGCAATGCCTATGATGCATTAAATAAAATAAGATAAAGTATTGAGAACTTCTTCAAAAATTACAAAGATAGAATAAAAAAAGAAAAAGGAAAAGAAAAAGAAAAAAAAAATCATAATTGTAATTTTAAATTGTATTTTTAAAACTCTGCGAATATCACATCGTGGGTTGTGCTCTCCCAGGATACATAAAAATAATGAGACTGACATATTCATGACATATTCATAATATAAACCTCTAATCATTCATATAAAAAACATTTAAAAAGGATTTAAAAAGGAGGCAAAAACATTAATGACAATCAGACATTATCAATAAAGGCATTAATCTCTATATCGATGTTCAAACCAAGAGGCCTAAGGCATCTGATTTTATAAATCCAACTAATTTCGAGCTTGGAAATTGCCCGCCTCTTAGGTCCCCCTCTCCAAGGTAATTTTAACGTATCAATTCCCACCACTGAAGTACCCTTAGAGTTCTGTTTATTATTATTATTATTATTATTATTATTATTATTATTATTATAGAGGATTTATATAGCGCCAACAGTTTACGCAGCGCTTTACAATATAAAAGGGAGACAATATAGTTATAATACAATAAAATACAAGAGGATTAAGAGGACCCTGCTCAGAAGAGCTTACAATCTAATAGGGTGGGGCAGGTGGTACAAAAGGTTGTAACTGTGGGGAATGAGCTGTTGGAAGTGGTAGGAGATTAGTTGGAGATGTGATAGGCTTTCCTGAAGAGGTGAGTTTTCAGGGATCGCCTGAAGGTAGCAAGAGTAGGGGATAGCTGGATAGATGGAGGTAGCGAGTTCCAGAGGATTGGAGAGGATCTGGAGAAATCCTGGAGACGAGCATGGAAGGAGGAGATGAGAAAGCTTGAGAGCAGGAGGTCTTGAGAAGAGAGCGGAGAGGTTGATTTGGGTGATATTTGGAGACAAGATTGGTGATGTAGTTTGGGGCAGAGTTGTAAATGGCTTTGTATGTTGTGGTTAGTATTTTGAATTTAATTCGCTGGGTGATTGGAAGCCAGTATAGGGAATGGAGGAGAGGGTTGGCAGACACTAAGTGGTTGGTAAGATGGATAAGTCTGGCAGAAGCATTCATGATAGACTGAAGAGGGGATAGCCTATGGAGAGGTAGGCCAATGAGAAGGGAGTTGCAATAGTCAAGGCGAGAGATAACAAGGGAGTGAATGAGGAGCTTGGTGGTTTCATTTGTTAAAAAGGGGTGAATTTTAGAGATGGTACGGAGGTGAATTCTACAAGCTTTTGACAACCATTGGATTTGAGGCTGAAATGACAAGTCAGAGTCTAGGATTACACCTAGTACCCTGGAGTGAGGGGAGGGACTGATGGTTGCATTGTTGATTTTGATGGAAAAGTCATGGAGGGGGGCACGGGCGGGGGGAATATTAATAGCTCAGTTTTAGAGAGATTTAGTTTAAGGAAGTGGTGCGACATCCATGCTGATATGTCAGTTAATAAGTTAGTAATGCGAGAGGAGACTGAGTGAGGTGAGGAGTAGACAGATAGATTTGGGTGTCATCAGTGTATAAGTGGTATTGGAAGCCGTGGTCGGTTATCAAGTGATCAAAAAATATATATAGTGTAGCGCTGTGTGTGTAAATGGTAAAGGGTATAAAAACAGTGAGTTAAGCTCGAGCCATCTCCTAATGGCCAGCAAATAAACAAAAAATACTTCAAAATTAAATAGAAGTGACTCGATACAATCAAAAGTGCACTATATGTTATAAAGTGACATGTAAATTATAATAATTACAACAAACCAGTGATTAATGGTGAACAAAAACAAATTATAAATAGATAAAAGTTCAACCAAAAGAGTCCATGAATAGTAGAAAATGTGTTCCTGATAAAAAACAAAAACCACCACCAAAAAGTCTCTGAGGGTCAACTGGTGAAAACAACAATGGAAAGCTTCTGGTAGATGAAAAGTAAGACGTCTAAATATAAGACAGGACCATCACCAGAGTATCTGAAGAGGCTTACCGGAAGCAGGGGACTTGAAAAGACATACGTCTTACAAGTCTCAGAAAGCTTAATGAACCGCCAGGGCTGGCAAGATGGATCATCGGGTGTCCACAACTTTAAATGAAGGGGAAAGGAAAATCCTTGCACAATTTCAACCGTCCAAACGTTTCAACAGGCCAACCGGATGTTTTTTAAAAATCATGAGGGAAATAAAGCTCACATGGCATGATATCGTTTTAAAAAACATGCATTTATTAAAATACTATAAAAGGAACACTCACATGATATAAGATCGAAAACAGCTCAAATTGTATCAAACGCGGTGATCATAGGGGGTCCACCCAACATGTTTCGGCTTACGAGCCTTCATCTGATCTGATTTTGATGGAAAAGTCATGGAGGGGGGCACGGGTGGGGGGAATATTAATAGCTTAGTTTTAGAGAGATTTAGTTTAAGGAAGTGGTGCGACATCCATGCTGATATGTCAGTTAGTAAGTTAGTAATGCGAGAGGAGACTGAGTGAGGTGAGGAGTAGACAGATAGATTTGGGTGTCATCAGCGTATAAGTGGTATTGGAAGCCGTGGGCGGTTATTAAGTGATCAAGGGTGTAGATAGAGAAGAGAAGGGGTCCAAGAACAGAGCCTTGGGGGACCCCCACAGAAAGGGGCAATGGAGAGGAGGAGACAGAGTTGTAGGTGACACTGAAGGAGCGCTGTGATAAATAGACAGAGAACCAGGATAGAGCAGAATCTCGGAGGCCAAGGGAATGTAGTTTATTGAGAAGGAGTGGGTGATCAACAGTATCAAAGGCCGCGGAGAGGTCAAGTAATAGGAGTATGGAGTACTGGCTGTTGGTTTTAGCAGTTAGTAAATTGTTAGTGAGTTTTAGTAAGGCAGTTACCGTGGAGTGCTGCGAGCGAAAGCCAGACTGTAAGGGGTCAAGAAGGTTATTTTCACAGCGGTACGAGCTAAGACGGTTGTAGACTAAGCGTTCTAGAAGTTTAGAGGTGAATGGGAGCAATGAGATGGGTCTTAAGTTGTTCAGGTTGGTAGGGTCCAGTGAGGGCTTTTTAAGTATCGGAGTGATCTGCGCATTTTTTAGTGGGGAGGGGAAGATGCCACTAGAGAGGGAGAGATTGAAGATGTGAGTGAGGGAGCATAGGATAGACGAAGAGGGTGACCGTAGTAGTTGTGAGGGAACAGGATCCAAGGATTGGTTAGGTGGGCATCTCAGAAAAGTTTTGTAACCTCTTCAGTAGTAGCCAATTCAAAAGAGGAGAGTGTTGAATGTGCTGCTAGGCAAGGTATGTTGGGTGGGGAAGACATACGCACAGTGGAGGTGTCTTCACGAATTGCATCGATCTTGTCTTTGAAGTGATTGGCAATCTCTTGGGCAGTGAGTGAGTTAGTGGGTAGAGGGGGTGGGGGACGAAGCAGAGAGTTAAAGGTTGAGAGGAGCTGACAGGGACTGGATGACAAGGAATTAATAAGAGAGACAAAGTATTTTTATTTGGCAGCATGGAGGCAGGAATTGTATTTTAGAAAAGCAGATTTATATAGGGTGAAGTCTTGCAGGCATTTGGTTTTAAGCCACAGTTGTTCAAGAGCACGGCAATGTCTCTTGAGATTTCTAGTGTTCGTAGTTTCTCCAGAAGAATGGAACCCAACACATGATCATTTTTAATTATGTGCCAATGCTTGTGTAGGAGTTTTTAATTGAAAAATGTTGGTGGAATAGCCGTAATGAAAGGACAAAACAAATTATTGTTCTTGTGCCTCACTACTGCAGGTTTATCTGTCAGTAAATGGTCGCAATCCAACATTTGTACCTCTGTAAATTTATGATTTAAGAAAGAGGCATCATAACCCTTATCTATAAGTCTGTCTGTAAGGATTTTAGCTTGTTAATTAAAATCTTCCACTCGCGTACAGTTGCCTCTCTTTCATACATACTGGCTCTTGGGAACCGAGTTGAGCCAGGAACCGTCATGAGGGATAAAAGAATTGTGATCTGTAGTGTTAAAGTGAGTAGACGTCAACAAGACATCCCTTTCACTCCAGATTTTAAGATTGAGAAAATTGATAGTATGTTGACTAGCTACATACTTAAATTCAATGCCTCTATCATTATTATTTAAATTAATCATAAATGTGTGCCCCCAAACTTTGCCCCCATTACCACACCCTTATTCTGGAGGTAATATTGATATTGATTAGTACATCTGGATGGAGAGATTAAACGTATTAAAGATAAGCTCTCCTCCCATACTAATAGCGAAGTATATAAAGAACGTTCTGTTAACCTTAAAAAACTGCTTGAAAAGGAAGAAATTGAACAAAAAAAGAAAAAAATGTAATAGGGATATTGGTGACTATAAGAATGTAGCCGCCTTTGATTGGCAGAGTAAAATCTTAGCCAATGTGGCCGAAATAACAGGCCATCTTGATGTGCCTCCTCCTCCTTGTAGGGAAGTTATCAAACAGACAGAAGGAACCGGCAGTCATTTTTTATAGACCTGTGCCTACCCAAAGCCAGTACTCCGCAAGCTCTAGACGAGTCTCCAACCTTTTTATGGGGAAATGGGAGGAGGATGTCATCTATGTCGATATGAGACCTGAATTGGCCCTTTGGGCAAGATACATTGATGACGTCCTCCTCCTATGAAATGGCCCCCTTGAATCTTTGCACACATTTATGATTAATTTAAATAATAATGATAGAGGCATTGCATTTAGTATGTAGCTAGTCAACATACTATCAATTTTCTCGATCTTAAAATCTGGAGTGAAGGGGATGTCTTGTTGACGTCTACTCACTTTAAGACTACAGATCGCAATTCTTTTATCCCTCGCGACAGTTGTCATCACAGTTCCTGGCTCAACTCGGTTCCCAAGAGCCAGTATGTACGAAAGAGAGGCAATAGAGCAAGTGGAAAAGGAGCAAGTACAGAGAAGGGCAACTAAGCTAATAAAGGGTTCTGGAGGATATTAGTTATGAGGAAAGGTTGCGAGCACTGAGCTTATTCTCTCTGGAGAAGAGACACTTGAGAGGGGATATGATTTCAATCTATAAATACCGTACTAGTGACCCCACAATAGGAATAAAACTTTTTTGCGGAAGGGAGTTTAACAAGACACGTGGCCACTCATTAAAATTAGAAGGAAAGAGGTTTAACCTTATACTACGTAGAGGGTTCCTTACTGTAAGAGCGGCAAGGATGTGGAATTCCCTTCCACAGGTGGTGGTCTCAGCGGGGAACATCGATGGTTTCAAAAAACCATTAGATAAGCATCTGAACGACTACAACATACAGGGATATACAATGTAATACTGACAAAATGTTAAAACACTGCTAAAGCACCGCAAAAACGACCAGTGCTTTAGCGCTGTTTTAGCGACGCTGCAGGGTGAAAGGGGCCTTTGATGTTTTCAGATGTTTTTACATTATAAAAAGTGTTTTAAATGAAAAAATATGGGAAAACACTAACACCAAAAAATGCGGGAAAACATGCAAAAATGCAGAAAAAAAGCCCAATAATGCTAATGTAAAAACGCGGCTAAACGTGAAAAACTGGTGTTTTTAGCGCTACTGTAGCGCTGGCATTTTTAAAACATCCTGTGTGCATGAGGAAGCACACACTGCATTCCCAGGCAGCAAATGAAGATCTAGGCTTCTTTTTAGATGTTTACCTTTCTGTTCGGCAACTCTTTTAAAAAATTATAGTATTTGCCTACACAGCAGCCCAAGCTCAGCCTATAGGCTGAACAAAATAAATCTAACAGATTCCACCATCCTTGCTAAACAATGCAGATGGACAGTGCTGTTCTTCTGACAATTTTCCATCTGGCTCTTTCAAGAAAAGTAGATTGAACAGTTGACGTTTGTTAGCTGTCAATTGCAGTCTTTATTTCACTGCCTTCCTCCTCTCCCCAAATGGTCTGTTCAAATAACTATATGGGGTTTCAATCACAGAAAGAGCCTGAAAGAAAGAAAGCTTTATAAGAAAAAAGGAAAGACATTAAACATCAATTTAAACTTTTATACAAAATAATTAAAAAATTACACACACACACACACACCACACACACACACACACACATATATATATATATATATATATATATATATATATATATATATATATATATATATATATATATATATATATATATATATATATATATGTGTGTTGTTAAAAAAATCCTTTTAATAATCACAATATTAGGCTCTTTAATCTGTTTCTATTGTATTATATGCATTCTCTTGTTTGGTTCACTCTTAATAATACCACATATCATCATATAGTTATATTGAGAAAGATAGAAATTTTAATGTTCTCTTTAAAGTGTTTGTGCACCTGCTGATGTTATGTTACATTTAAGTTGTACAATAAATATAATAATGTTACAGTAATTTCCAGGTACAATAAAAAAGGAGGGAAAATCTCCAAAATGGCATCAACATAATTAAGATATAAAACCTGCATAAAAGCAATTTAGACAAGCGTTATATGCAATAATATGTTCTAGATATTGTAGTTGGATATTCAAATTGTATCTTTTTGAAATCTGATTTGGCTTTAATAAATAGTGGGGTTGATTTATTAAAACTGGAGAGTGCAAAATCTGGTGCAGCTGTGCATTTTAGACAATTAGCTTCTAACTTATTAAACAAGCATCTAGCTTTTTCAATAAAGCTTTGATAAAAAAAATTGGAAGCTGATTGCAAAATCTGGTGCAGCTCTGCATAGAAACCAATCTCCAGTTTTAGTAAATCAATCCCTGTGTTTCCATAAGTGGTAGACAATGCAAAATAGTATTGCCATCAAGTATGTCAATATTATTTTTGTATTTATTACAGGCATGTATATAGCACGGCTTTATATTTACACCAGTCCCAGCTTAGAATCAAAGGTCATATCTCACATGTATACTTACACAGTTCTTTGGAGTGTGGGAAGAAACACAAGTACCTGGAAGAAATCCATACAAGCACAGGGCAGAAGTGCCACCAAGCTACTGTGCTGCTGTAATTATCAATTGCTATTCAAAATAGCATGATTTATGATGCATCTAAGAACATAAATATGCTGACAAATATATGTAATAGAGAAGTGTATAAAGGGGCCCACACTACCAAGCGCTGAAGGACACAGTTAGAATTAACACTCATTCAAACCAAATCAATCAGATAGTAGCTAACTGAATTGAACTTAAAATAAAAACCAGTCTTTGGCAGCTGTTAAATAAATCTTCAAACAAAGCTCCCCAAAAACATAACACAAACAAATAGCGCTCCTACATCAACACATAATCAATTGATGTAAACTGCAAATTAATGCAGTGCTGGTATTGTACAAACAAACAAAAGTTCACAGAGGAGATCAAAGGAATATGTCTCCGCTTTGCAATAGATTCTTGGGCACACTCTCTCACTCTGTGTACGAATCCCTCTCCCTGTGAAATGGGCACCTACCAGACCTCGGCAAGTGCAGAGCCTGAATGAATGATCTCATCAATCCTCCTCCTGGGAAGTTGTTTAACACTGATGGATGGTTCTATAATGGATGTGTCTGGACATCAGGGAAAGATTGGCTTGTCCTGCTGATAGACAGAGCAAACATGGTCTGCAACTGACTGAGTTACCACTAGACATGTGCATTCGTTTTCGTCCGAATTATTTTTCATTCTAATTTCAGGGATTTTCGTGTTTGTTTTAACAAACGATAACGAATGCCAAGAATCCGAAATTCGAAAGATCCGAAATAAAAAATGCTTTATTTTTGTATCATTGCAGCAACAGTTCGATATAGATAGAAGATTTGACATGACAGTGACAATAACGATCTGTGTCTATCGAACCTGTGGTTGAATGTGCCTAACCTAACTCTATTAGTCCAAGATTATTTGACATTATAGAGCGAAAACAAAGACAGAGAGAAAAGATTTGACATTATAGAGACATGAAAATTTGACGAAGCAGCTAAAAACATGCGATCGACACGGACGGACATTTACGGTCAAATGCTCCGCCCACAGGCTATAGAAGAATTCTAATGTTGTTTGACTAGTAATAATAATTAATAAATATAATTTTTACTAGTCATACAACATTAGGATTCTACTATAGCTTGTGGGCGGAGCATTCAACCGGAAATGTACAATAGCGGCGTCAAACAGTTTAGCTGCTTTGTCGAATCTTCTTAGAACATCCAACAGATACCATAAGCCTTCAATTGACAGATTCGACCTTAATTAATCTGGATTTTCGGACAAAAGCATTTTTTAAAACGAAACAAAATAAATATAAATTTCAGGAGTAACTAAATACATTTATTTTTTGGACGAAACCAAAATTCCGAAACATAATATTTCAGTGTGCACATGTCTAGTTACCACCTTGCTGAGAATAACCTTCTTAATCCCTTTCAGTCTGGATTTCGCCCTCAACACTCTACGGAAACTGCTCTCCTAAAACTCACAAATGATCTGCTAACAGCTACTGTAAATCCAATGGAAACTATTCTGTACTTCTACTCCTGGACCTCTCTGCTGCCTTTGACACAATGAACCACCCCCTCCTCAAAAAAAAAAACTCCAAACCTTTTGTCTCCATGACTGTACTCTTCACTGGTTCTCATCTTACTTATCCAACTGCAACTTTAGCGTTACTTACAATTCTACTTCCTCCTCTCCCTTTCTCTGTCGGGATCCCCCAAGGTTTTGTCCTTGAACGTCTCTTATTCTCCATCTACATCTCCTCTCTGGGTCAGCTGATAGCCTCCCATGGCTTCCAATACCATTTCTATTCTTGAGGTATTCACGTTTAAAGCTTTTTATTGAAAGATCAACATATGGTAACAAGTATAATGTATCAATTAAAGGTGTTTTAGTAGTTACATGTAAATTAAAGAAGCAGGTTACGGCATTGTATTAATATAACACACAGATGGCAAAATTAATGTTAGATCATTTCCCTTTTTATGATAGAGTTTTCAGACTGTTTCAATATTAGCTTACAATAATATTTAGAGGATCATTATCAGTTAATGAAAGAAAATTTGGTCTATTTGTGTCTGAGTTCTTATGTGTGTTAAATATATTTGATATCACCTGTTGCTGTTAGGTACCTTATGAGAAGATATTCAAATCTCTCTCTATCCCTCAGCTCACTCCTTCAGTCTCCTCACATATCGCTAATTTAGATATCAGCCTGGATGTCACACCACTTCCTCAAACTCAATCTATTCAAAACCAAACTCATAACTGTTCCTCCCTTACGGTGCCTCTTTCCCTTATTTCTCTGTCAAGATCAATAGCACTACTATTAGCACGTCCCCAAATGCAAAGATTCTAGGTGTAATCCTGAACTCTGAACTCTCCTTTTGGCCCCATATCCAATCACTGTCCAAATCTTGTGAAGAAGTGCCTGATCCCCTGTGCTACTATGTGCACAAATGGATTGCGTAAAAGAAATGTATAAATTGAACCAAAAAGAGATATAAGATAAAGAGAAAACCTAAAGTGAATGTATGTGTATGGGTCTGCTGCTGAATGCCTGCTAGTGTTCTAATTGATTGTAAGCAGTGATAAAAATAAGATATGTGGTACAATGCTCCCCACTAGTACTGAATAGTAAAACACATTGATAATGTATAATACTAAACACTAAGAGCACACTACATGTGAGGCCCAATACATCATTAGAACCAAATACAAAAAATACAAAATTAATTTGGGGCAATAAAATGGCACTCAGAATAATATGTATTATAACTTACTATATAAGCCCCCAGCATGTCATTGGGCCCTGATAATATCACATGGAGTGTGACAAAACTAGTCGGGGCAGGGTCTGGTGACTTCAGCGCACTCTCAGCGATACTTAAAAGGACTACACACCTTTATTGTGTTACGCATGCTATCTGAGTGCACCAGAGCTAGTGCACTGAAAATTGTGAGTTGTCATTTCTTATGATCTTTATTAATTATTTATTATGTCAACATTTTGTCAGTTTTATGATTTCTTTATGAGTACTACCAATAAGGATTGTCGCAGGAGATAGACGATTTACTTATCACCAAGGATCTAACCACCCACCAGAGGTTTCTTTAGCCCCTTAAAGGGGAAGTCGCATATTGACCAGTGGAAGGTCAATAATGGAGGTGAGCTCCTAGTTTGGTAGGTGGCAGGCACTGGAATTTGTTGTGAACCTTTTATGGGACCCATGGACTAGTCTCTTCACTATATTGGACTTTTTGTATAGGTAACTTTAGGTATAACTATAGGTATACTTTTTGTTAGGTAACACTCCAGATGGTTTGGGCTCTACGCTTTCTACTCCTGCAGCTGCTTCCGTCCTAAATACT
Source organism: Lithobates clamitans (assembly GCA_037952925.1). Taxonomy (NCBI): domain Eukaryota; kingdom Metazoa; phylum Chordata; class Amphibia; order Anura; family Ranidae; genus Lithobates; species Lithobates clamitans. Next base: position 3,338,993 of record JBBGZY010000316.1, read on the forward strand.
TCACTCAACTAATTTTCTAAACCTATTGCACACTGCACAGAGGCTCAAACCTCTATGATATCATCATGAATAGCTCCTTTGGGATCAAACACTGAACAAATTTCAGATCCCACACCACAATTAAATAAAATTTCTAATTCTTCACTTGAGACTCGCCTCAATATTGTTAATCTATCAACACAAACTCTAACACCAATGGAGACAGAAGTTCTAGCACAAGGTTTAAGTTCTTGCCCTAGCAATGATCTCGATAAATTCAAGGTCATTAGAGATCTCCAATTATTCGCTAGGAAAGTAATTCTTAAGCAATTATATTTCAAAGAGGGACTCAGTAACCCTTGCCTTGAACCACAAGAATTGCAAGCTATAGATTCACTTCTTGCCCCTTTAGAGGAAAATTACCCCCCTGACTTTATCAATCAGATTGATCTGGAACACTTACATCAGCGCCTAGACCAATCCAAACAATTACATATCGAACGAGACCAAATAATAAGAAAAAATCTGACAAATTTCCAGCACTGAACACCAATTCTAATTTCATGGCATTTATTAAGTTAACATGTAATGAAATTAGAAATCTCAAAATAAACATAGGGGTCACAAGAATTTATGCATTGGTGAAGCGAGGCCCTTCAATCCTTGGCATCAAATTCCACGATCATGGCGACAAGGGGGGCAATATCGTCATCATGGATAACTAAAATTATATTGATATGTGCGATAAAATTCTCAAAAATAAACAATGGTACTGCTGTATTCTATCTACCAAAATCATGGGGTTCCAAAAGGAATTTTAATGAATTGGTCGACAGCGCCTATGAAAACAATGCAATATCTAAGAACGATTGGAAATTTATACGCACAGATTTCCCACGTACCCCTACGTTCTACTCGCTGCCAAAAATCCATAATAGTGTACAACACCCTTCGGGGAGACCAATTATTCACAGAAAATGTAAGTAGATTTGTCGACGGCTACCTCCATCCGCACATACTTAACCTACCAAGTTATGTATATGACACGGTACATTTGTTGCAAAACATAGATGGACTCTATTTCTCTCCCACACCTTTACTAGTTGCCATCAACGTTGAGGCCAGAGGCATCATTAGGGGTGGCTATTGGAGCTATAGCCCCGAATCTGGGGCCCATAGCCCTGAGTCTTTTGCCCCAGGGGTTCCTGCCTAACCAGCGGGCCGGGGCCTCGCTGCAGCCTGGCCAGGTGTGTGGTGGGCGGGCTGCATGAGAGAGCCAGGCAAGCCGATGAAAGAAGTGAGCAGGCGGACGAGCAGAAATGACATCATCTTTCTTCGCCCGCCCCCCGCATCACCACTCTCATGCCCTTACTCGAAACCGGCGTGTCCCATCTGGTCTATCCATTAGCGGAGCTTTCCTCGCATAAACGGTCTCCCGGCAGCCTCTGTGTCCTGTGACGGCTGCTTGTGATCCTCCCCTGATGGTTTCCTCAGTCCATTCTTCAGTGGAGCCCTTCGTGGATAAGCAGGATATGGTGGCTCCTGACGTTGACCTGGCGACTGCTAACAGGTGTCTCACAGGGGGGCGTGGCTGAACGAGCAACAAGAAGGACGTAGGGAAGCTGAGCTCTGTCCAGACAAGAAGGATCCATAGCCATCCCTGCTCTGTTTCACCCCGGTGAAGTTCCATCTTCCCATCAGGAGTGCTCAGACACCCTTTGCTACGACCCCAGCGTGGTATTTGTTGGATCCAGCTATACTTAACCGCTCTGGGCTCGCAACACGCTCTGTGCCTCGGACACCCGCCACCATCTTGGGGCCTACTCAGTAGCCGGAGCCCACCGCTCTTCCTCTCCGTGGTTCTGCAGCCACAGGTGACATCTATCTTGGTTCCCTGAACATGCTATCACCGGCAGCCGCAGAGAACCTGGATGGCATAACAAACTCACCCGGAGATCCCCTTTCCTCTCAACAGCCTCCGGCGGCCCGACGCCATCTTGCGGCCTGCCGTTTTGATCCCCCCCTGTCCTGTGGACGTAGTGAGGTGCTGTTCCACTCCCTCCTCAGCTGGCTCCCCTAACAGCGCTGGGACGTTTTCCTACCGCCGAGGCCTGAAATTTATACCTTACAGAGACACACAGGGCCTGCACGGATCGGTGCTCACACGGCCGGCTATGGCCGGCAGGAAAGTCCGTGGCTCCGGCCTACTCCTGGAGGTCGGCGGCCATCTTGGTGCTCCAAATACTCCCCATCTCAACCTGTGCCATTATATTGTACACACAGCTCCTGTTCTCCCACACTTTAAGTAAGCTGACTCACCTAATCCTCTCTTACAGTCACTGAAGTGATCATACTATTGACTGCATGAGATTATTTGCCAATCGCATCAGTGTTATGAAGTATGCACAGCACTAAGCTAATGTGAGTGAGGTGTGCCCTGTACAGCTATCGGTCCTACAGTTTCCAGTGATGCCCGCCAAGACGCCTAAACCCTGTCCAGCACCTGGTAAAAAATGGGGTAAGAGGTCTCTATCTCTGCCAGTCTCTGCAGGCTCCATTCAGCAATACTTAGCCAACGCACGAGGTGATCAGGCTGGAACCTCTAGACCGAGCGTCTCCCCTTCATCTCACGTAGCCTCTGCGAGGGGGAGCTCTCCGGCCTCCTCATATTGTTCGGATGTAATGGATGATCCCGGATCCCCTGCTGGGTCCGAAATGTCATCGCTAATGAGCGGTCTTAAAAAAGAACTCGCTGGTATGTTTCACAGCTTGGAAAAATCTATTAAGAAAGAGAGCTGTGAGAGCTGATATGTCACACATCTTGGTCAGAGTGGAGGAAACGGAACAACGGCAGGACTCACATGCTCTAGCCATAAAGGAACTGCAGGACACTGTTACTCAGCTAGCATTAGCCCACCGTGCCTCTCTATATAAACTTGAGGACCTCGAGAACCGCAACCGTAGAAATAATATATGTGTCAGAGGTCTGCCTGAAGCAACCGGAGATAATGACCTTGAACCATCAATACGAGGTATCTTTAACACCATACTGGGCAACCCTGTTACTGATCCGCTGTGCTTCGACCGTGTGCATAGAGCTCTGCGACCCCGTAATGCTAACTCGGACCAGCCCCGAGACGTCATTTGTCGCCATCATGGCAAAGATGCAGAGCTTGCCTAACATAGACTTTGACGGGGCTGTCATCACCATATTCCCAGATCTTTCCAAGGATACTTTAGACCACCGCAGAGCCCTAAAGCCGCTTCTTGAACACTTACGATCAGGCGGGATCACGTACAGATGGGGTTTCCCTGCCTGCCTGATTGCTACAAAACATGGCCGTTCCCATACTGGGAGGAACTCCCAGTTTTCCTGCAAGATCTTAATCTCCCACCCATGGAGCTCCCGGGCTGGCAGGACCCAATCCCCAAATTCTCGAACCAAGTGGATCCACTGTGGAGGAAAACCCCTTCAAAGAAAAGGCGTACCTCACTCCCAGGCTCCTCACAAAAGCATGGATGAGCTGTGAATTCCTCAACCAGTATCATTCTACCAACACAGATGCACAATCTCATACATTTTTCTTTTACAAAGTCAGATTTCGGCTAGGTTTCATCCTCTTTTTCCAGACTATACTTTGCTAAAGCCATCCTGTCATTTGCTCGGCCACTGGGGCATTTTTTTTCCCACTCTTACATGACTATATTTAGCTGTAGCTGACATGTCCCTGGACTGGCCACTGTTCTCTTGTTTTTCCCCTTTTTTGTGTTCTTCTTTTGTTTTTTTGTTTTTCTCTGGTTGCCGCACCAGTTTGGTTTAAGCATATATCGCCTTGCAGGATTCATACTGTCTTTGTTTGGGTTGTTCCTGTTTGCATAACTTTCTTATTTCACTGGAACTAATTGTTCACTTATAGTTATAAGTTATTTGTTATTTACAGGCCGTGTGCTGTCGGAGTACGCTTCTCTCACCCACGTTCCCTTACAGCGTTACCCTGTCCCCCTCCCCTTTTGGGGTAAGCGATTGCGAGCGGTCTTAAAGGTGCTTTATTCAATCTCTGTTCAGAGATCTGAATGGCTGCTCGTTCTCTCTCTCCCCAATGGGACCACTGCAGATTTCTGCGTGTTATACAAATGTTTCCCACAAGTTCATTAATTCATGTGTATGATCTTTACATATGTTTATTCCTCTCTCCTTCTCCTTTTTTTTCTTTCCACTCTATCCTCATCTCTACCCCTCTCCTTTCCCCCCCTCATGTTGGCATGCATGGAAAAGTAAGCTGAAAGACCCTACTTTGCTCTAACAATGGCTACGTTAATGATTACTTCATACAATGTTAGGGGTCTTAATGTTGCCGCAAAAAGGCACCAAATACTACGTGAATTCAAGCAATCTGCATGCTCCTTTGCCTTTCTTCAAGAAACGCATTTAACCCACACAACATCTGTTAAATTGACCTCACCCCACTTTCCACAATGGTATTACAGCTTATCAGACACCAACAAAGCTAAGGGAGTAGTTATTGGGTTCAGTGGAAGTGTTTCTTTTCGTTTGACTGATATGTTAGCGGACGATCATGGTCGCTTTCTTTTCCTTAGGGGCTTCATAGGCAACACCCAGTATACTCTTGCAAATGTCTACTGCCCAAACCAGAATCAGCCTACTTTTTTCTCACAAATCCTAACTAAATTGTCACATTTTGCCAAGGGTCTTATTATCCTAGCGGGAGACATTAATATGCCTCTAGACCCGACAATAGACACGTCCCAAGGCCGCTCAAATATCTCATTTAAACGCCTGAAATTTGTCAAAAAGAGGCTTCTAGACCTTCAATTAGTGGATGTTTGGCGCATACTCCATGCCACAGAGAGAGATTACTCGTATTTCTCCACAACACACCAATCATACTCTAGAATAGACAACATATTCCTAGATCACTTCCATCTCCCTCTCTTAAAGTCTACACATATTGGCACTGCATCTGTTTCGGATCACGCACCTGTTTCAATGAAGTTGACCATGCCCTCCCTAACATGTCGTACTAATAATTGGAAACTTAATGATTCTCTTCTCTCTAATGAAGCCAAGGTTTCCATGTTATCCTCCTCTTTGTCACAATACTTTAAAGAAAACAAACCTACGGACAACTCTCCCTCCATTGTGTGGGAAGCTCATAAGGCTACTATCAGAGGTTGTTTCATTTAGCCGGGTGCCATAAAGAAAAGGGAGCATGGTCAACAAATTAAACAGGTCTTACAACAAATAGCTGATCTTTACAAACAACACAAACTTTCCCTGCATATCTAGCACCTTCAATCCCTCACACTTAAGCGAGAGGAATTGAAGGCCCTTCTCAATATAGACACTAAGAGGAAATTTCAGCGCTTATCACAGAAATTTTGTGAATGGGGGAACAAACCATGTAAAATACTTGCTAGATCACTAAAAGTTAAGCAGTCACAGTCATTTATTTCCAAAATCAAACTTTCAACAGGAGAACTTGCTCATGCAACTCCAGACATTGCTAAGGCTTTTAGAGAATTTTACGCGGACCTATACAATGTCAAAAATGATTTATCTTCTCTACCTCAGAAAGAGCGTCGTAGCTTCATGCTCTCTTATTTGAAAGACGCCAACCTACCTAAATTGCCTGTATCCGCCCTTAAGGAAATGGAAGCAGTTTTCTCGGTTAAGGAATTCCAGGCCGCGTTGAAATCTTCCCCCTCAGGTAAAGCACCTGGTCCTGATGGGTTCACTATTTTATATTACAAAACATTTAGCGACATTTTGCTCCCCCGCCTTACAGCTTATGCAAACTCAATCTCTAGCTCTTCAGGCTTACGTCCAGAATCTCTCTCTACTCACATCACAGTCATTCCCAAACCCAACAAGGACCCCACCCTCTGTAACAGTTTTAGGCCGATTTCATTAATAAATACTGACATTAAGTTATTCGCCAAAGTAATGGCAAATCGTCTACTCCCTCTACTACCCGGTTGGATCTCTGCAGATCAATCGGGTTTCATACCCACTAGAGAAGCTAAGGATAACTCCCTTAGGGTGATCTCCCTAATCCAATATGTACGAAGGTGTGCCCAGCCCACCCTTCTCCTTTCCACTGACGCTGAAAAAGCTTTTGATAGGGTGGACTGGGACTATCTTAAGATGACATTTTGGATTAGGACCTAAGATGTTTCATCGTATCTCTTCCCTTTACTCTAATCCCACGGCTCAAATTCGAATAAATGGGACGTTGAGTGACCCTTTCGTCCTCCATAATGGTACCAGGCAGGGTTGCCCCCTGTCCCCCCTCCTCTTTTACCTTAGAACCCTTCCTAGCTACAATTAGGCATAATGTTAATATTCAAGGCATACAAGTAGGTAACCGCTCCCATAAATACGCATGCTGACGACATACTATTTTTTATTCAGCAGGCGCGCATCTCAATACCTAATTTAATGTCGGCATTTTCCACCTTTCAATCAATCTCTAGCTTTAAAATAAATCTCTCCAAATCCGAAATCTTAAACATAAATATCCCCAGATCTGGGGCTCTCTCCCTGAAACCCCTTTTTCCCTTTAGATGGGAACCAAAACATCTAAAATACCTAGATATCTAACTCACTTCTAATCCCCACTCCCTTTTTCAGAATAATTATATTCCCTTACTTAACAAGATCAGGAATGACTTATGGAATTGGTCCAGCTTATCACACACCTGGTTAGGGAAAATAAATGTCATTAAAATTAATATTCTACCTCGTATCCTCTTTATTTTTCAAATGCTCCCACTGGGTGTGCCTGTAGGTTTCTTCCCCATTTTGCAAACCTTGAACTCCCGTTTTATTTGGAAGAACAGCCATCCCAGGATTTCCAGAGAGCTACTGTTTCACCCCAAATCTTCTGGGGGACTGGCACTTCCAAATTTTAAGGCTTACTATCAGGCGGTTGTCTTATCCAGGTTGGCTGATTGGAAATATGCTTTTAACTCGAAATTGTGGGTTCAACTGGAGTACTTTTTGAGTAATGTGGATCTTTCAGTAGTCCCATGGATACCCCGCTCTTGCAGGAATCTTGCACAAACTACCTCAGCACTCACAATATCTTCATTGGATATATGGGATGCCTTACATAAGAAATTTTCATGGGGTTATGATTCTCCTTTGATGCCTCTCCTCAACCACAAATATTTTTTACCAGGTCTACTAGACCCAGGTTTTAAATCATGGGGTTCAGCAGAGCCTATCCTACTACACCATGTTCTCAGTGGCAACACACTTAAACCATTAAATATGATTCTTGACCCTAAGCCCCCCACGTTTATGGATAAATGGAGATTCCACCAACTACAATGCTTCTTAAGTTCCCTTCCCATCCGCTTAGAGGTTTACAAGGATTAAATAGCATAGAAGAGATATTTTACCCAAAGGACCCCCCTTTACATGGCATATCTCTATTCTATAAAGCTCTTATTGCTCTTCAAACTTCTGCCTCACCACCTTTCCTAGCTAAGTGGGAAATTGATCTAGACTCCCCTCTCACAGACAAAAGAAAGGATAAGGTCCTACAATTAGCCCACACTTCTTCCATTGCCTCAAAAATGGCAGAGGTCAACTATAAATTACTTACCAGGTGGCACTACACCCCAGCTAGACTACACCAAATGTTCCCCTCCAGCTCCCCGTTATGTTGGAGGAACTGTGGGAACAAAGCCACTAATGCACATGTCTGGTGGTTTTGTCCACTCATTCGACCCTTTTGGGATACCATTTGTAATCTAATTCTACAGATTTCGGAGGTCAATTTACCCAATGATCCATGGACTGTTCTTTTCCATGCCACAAAAGCCCCCATAGGCTCATATAAACGCTCACTCATTCCTCACCTGTTGAACACCCACAAAGCTTTAATTCCTACTCTATGGGGCCAATCAACAACCCCATCTATAAAAGTCTGGCTTCAAAAGGTAGATGAAGTTCATCTCATGGAAAATATTACCCACAACATTAAAGGTACTTCCAAGAAGCACTCGTTAACTTGGGCACCCTGGGTAAAATTCCAATCCACTTCCTCCTATAAGGATATTATAATGCAAAGCCCTTAAGTTTATCAATTTAAGATTGTCTGTATACATTTCAATATTTCACTATTTCTCAACATATTGACATGCATGCCAACAATTCCCCCCCATCCCCCTACCCTCCCCAATTTACCCCATACCCTCTCTTCTATCCCTTTTCCTTTATTTATTTTCTTTCCTATCATCTATTCTCACTTGTCTCCCCTTTTCTATTCTATCTTTCTTCTTTATCTTCAAATTAAAGTAACAATTTCTCTTCACCCATGTTCTGTTTCATATGCACAAATAGATAGAAGCCTCTGTTTATTTAGTCGCTCATATTTTCCCTTTTGTATTTCCAAACTTATAAATTTTCGGACAAACGTTGTAGATTTGTGTGCTTTGAAACTTATGTTGTTTTCTCTTTAGGACTGTATCTATTTTGTGATATATGTATATCTTTTATCTATTTTTCTTTAATAAAAATGTATTAAACAAAAACAGGTGTCTCACACACACTCATATTCCCCTGACATCCCTGGTGTGTGCAGTGTGGGTCTCTGTCTCAGTGGCCAGAAGACCTGCTGAGCCATCCACCTGGGGATCCTAAGTTCTGCACACACATAAGAGCAACCTAAATATGATATCAGACTATCTATCATTGTTTTTAATAAAGTGAATTCTCTTCTTGTTCTTTTTTTTTTTTTTTTAATATTTTTTTTTTACTTATTTGAACTAATAAGGCTACCTTGCTTTTTCTGCTTGCAATTCCTGTAAAAGCTCAGTATATGATGTGGACTCTCTGGGACACACTGGGTTGACTGCTTGCAGTGACAAATTCCTTTTTTACACATGAATTTGTGGACTGTAACATTTCAGTGGTGTTATTCATGGACTTTCAATTTAGATTGATTTAATTTAATTTAATTCAATCTGATTTAATTTTATTTATTTAATTATTTATTTGTCTAATTAATTGTCATCAATTCAATTCAATTTAATTGATTTATTGTATGTATTTGTTTTATTTTTTTGGTTTTTTTTTTATAATAGATAAAATATTTTTTAAATATTTTTTATTTATTTAAATTGTTTTCTCCTTTTTCGTTTTTGTGAAAGTTTTTTGCTGGCTGAGAAGTAACTTTAACTGTAGTTTTGTTAGCAGAGGGCCTGCCATGATCTCCAAATTGTAACCTTATCATTGCCGGTGTCAGCGATGGCTGCTGCCATGGCTCTGCCTCTACCCACCGCCCAGCTGTGAGTCATTTAATATTACAATGTAACAAGAGAAATAATGCACTTCAATCACCCTGACACCATAACAACCATGGTGCCTTGATGATTGAAGCGCGCACCCCCTGCCCGGCCTGCAAAAAGGTTGGTGACCGCTGTTTTGGGCTCTAGCCACAGATCTTTTGCAGACCTAGTAACGCCCCTGGTTGAGGCACTCTATAGTTCAATCCCCCATGACCAGGGCCTGGCCTGTATAAAACATACTATTTCTCAGACAAGTCAAGATGATCACACACTGAACCAATTTGTCATTGATGCACTGTATTTTATATTACAACATAATTATTTTTCCTTCAGTGGTTCCCACGCCCTTGACTACCTCTAGGTGCAGGTGACTTGCTGTGCCCCATCCTACGCCAATCTGTACCTGGGGGAGTGGGAACATATGATTGGTATATCAGAGAGCCTCTCTCCTTTCATAAAGTGTGTGGTACTCTGGTATAGATATATCAACAATATTTTCATGGTTTGGAATGGTTCCATCAAACTACTTAATTTCTTTTTTCAGTCCATCAACGACAACACTTTCAATCTGCACTTTACCATGAATCATTATACAGGGTAGTGGCAGTGGCGGTCTGCTAACCAGCAGCCTTTTTTGAAAACCTACGGCAGGTAACTGTATCCTACATGCTAACAGCTTCCATCCTCGACCCTTGGTCACCTCGATACCTTATAGTCAGTATCTGAGGATTAGATTTAACTGTACAGAAGATATTGTCTTTAAAAGGGAAGCAGACACATTAAAAACAAGACTGCTAGCACAAGGTTACTCACATACTTGCCTGAAAAAATTCTTTAAGCTAGCATGTGCCAACGCGAATCACAATCTCTTATACAATAAAACCAAAAAATCAAAGACAAGTGGTCTTCTTTGGATCATTACAAGGTTTTATAACCAGCATAAAGAAATTAGGAGGATCGTGAAAAAGTATTGACACATGCTCACTATGGATCCAATTGCGGGTGCCTTTGTCCCTGAGACTCCGACATTTACTTTTCGAAAAGCTAGATCAATCAAGGACAGTCTTTTCTCTAGCGAATTCAAAGGTAGTTCAGGCAGGGACCCTTGTAAGAGATGGGGCACCTTTAGGTGTGGGGGTTATAACTATTGCAGGTTTAGGCATATAAACTATCCTACCACTTTACCAAATGGAGAAAAATATCAACCAAAACACCACGCCAACTGTAAAACAGGAGGCATAGTGTATTTACTTCTCTGTGAGTGCTCTTGTTTTCTATGTGGGCAAGACTAAAATGGAGTTTTGGCAATGGGCCTAAAGACACATTCATGCCATGAAAGCTTGTGATCTTGATTTACCCTTGGAGAAACATGTTACTGCAGTGCATGGGAGCTTTTTTCTTAAAATATCTTTTCTAATTCTAGATCTGATTCATCCAGGGACACGTGGTGGTGATTGGAACAAGATTCTGCTCCAACATGAGCAGAAGTGGATATTCCATTTAAACGCCACGTCTCCCCCAGGATTGAATGAGTCTCTATCTTTCAGACCCTTTCTAGAAGGATTTAAGTCAGGGGTCTCAGAAATAAAGCTATAATTAATGACTTTCCTCCACTGCTCTCTCTCTCTATTTCTTTTAGGTATCTCTTACTTTATTGCTATCGTTAACAACTGGATAGGTGATTATTTGCTAATGTTGGTGACTATGATCCCTTTATAATTATGTTTGTACATATTTTATATTTGGGGTCACATTGTACTAAACGTTTCCATTCCTTGTCTTCCTTGTCAACTGTAATTGGAATGCTAATTATGTATTTCCTGTATTACCACTTTTTTACTAGCATTTATGTTTTTTGTCCTTCTTTGCTCCATTTTTGCAGTGTATGGCTGTGCTTGCCTTCTCCTCCTTGCCCACTATATGGGGCTGGGTTCCATGCCTGCCCTGTGACTGCCATCCAGCGCACAAAGACCGTCGGGTAACTACGTCATCAAGCCGGCCTTTGTTTACCAGTTGCCATGCTCCCGGATAGCTTTCCGGTCGTCATGGCACCACCTGCACTGGTGGGCAGTTGACGTGGGGCTCTGTTGCTCTGGCGTGGGGCGTGGCTTTCACCTCCATTGGGCGGTGTCTGAGCGACTCGTGTTTCTGGCGCCTTACACCATGCCCACCATGGCTGCTTGCCTGCGCTCTTGCGGTGGTTTTATGCACCACTCGCCCGGAGGGGAGGCACTTTGTGGACGCTCTCTCCCCCACTGACCACATCCACACCAATGTGGATGCCCCACCCCTCGGCTGTGGGTGCCTCTCCCCTTTTGCCCCCCACTTCCCTTACTCAAAGCATATACATTCCAGAAAATGTAACATACACTCTTGCTGGCTCCCTGGTAAAAAGAAACTCTCCCAAATCTGGGATGTTCATATGAAAGATCATCCACTTGGTAAGCTCCATCTATATTGCTTTATGCTTGGTTTGAAGAGAGGATGTATTTCTATTTATTTGATTGTGGCTTGGCATTCCTTTTTTGCATATGCCTTATTATGATATTTTTTTGCTTTGGATGCCCTGTATGAATTCACTGGATGTATACAGGCACACTGATAGGTCTTTTGTGCATGTATGTATGCATAGACCTTATATGCAGTGAACACCTGATTATGACAATCATTGATTGTCTGTCACTCCTTTTTAGGTATACTTCACTATTAAAGATATAGATATATACAATAAAGGTGATCCCTCAGACCCGTTTTCAGTGGACATCATTTTCCCGTAACATCAATCTCTAAGTAAACAGATATATACTTTTTTATTGATTTTAGTCCCTCGGCTTTAAACTGTAGCACTGTAGCAAAAATGCACAAATATATGTATACTGACTTCTATATACCAATATTCCATTGTTTTTTACTTATAGATTAGATATACCCATAGTACGTTTCTTACTTTTTGGTTCCTGGATCCTCCAATTTGGAACTATCCCAGCTTTTATGCTATGCTCCTATTGACTGAGGTGGGTTCAGGCACACTCTTTGGAGTGGCTATGGGGTTCACATATGTTTGTGTATGTATGTGCATATTACTCACATGTGCATATATACCGTTCATTAACTCATTCTCATGTTTATTGTTAGATTCTTGTCATCGTCATTTTTGGTGTGGACTGCTTGGTCTGGGTCGGGTTTCCCCTTCCTTTGCCCCCCCTTTTGGCCATCATTCAGGGTGGTCTTGCCCGTCTCCTTTCTCCTTTGGCGTTGGTAGGGCCAGTACAGCCATACTTTCTTGCTTTTTTTAAAAATTCTTGATGTGACATACCAAGACACCTGCTTCTACATGGTCAGTAGACACTGTATTTAATGTATTGATTGCCTGTCTGTATATCAACTTCTGTATAATTATCTGTATGCATATATCCTTTACTTTTTGTTTTTCTTTTTTGCCTTATAAATTGTACATATCATAGATATTCATACCCCTTTTTCCTGATGAAGAGGAATAACGCATGACCTTGAAACGCGTTGAGTATCACTCTGTCCAAATGTACGAGTGATGTAAATTAGTGGTTTCTGATCTCATTATGAACAATATGTTACATTAGTTAAATTAGTTAGTGTCTATATTTTTAGATCTTGTATTATTATACTTATATATTTTACATACATATTTTTGCATACACATTCTTTGGAGTCATTGCCCTTTAAAGTCCCACCAGAGGGTCCTTTTCTGTTTCTATTATACATTATCAGTGTTTTATTATGCAGTACTAGTGGGGAGCACTGTACCACAGATCTAATTTTTATCAATGTCCAAATCTCACTGCCTCAACCTCCGCAACATCTCCAGAATATGCCCCTTCCTAACCAATGATGCCACAAAGCTCCTAGTTCACTCCCTGGTCATCTCTCGCCTTAACTACTGCAACTCCCTTCTCACGGGACTACCTATACATAGGCTATCCCCCCTTCAGTTCATCAGACTCATCCACCTTACCAACCGTTCAATGCCTGTTCTCCTCTCTGTCAATCCCTCCACTGGCTTCCATTCACTCAACAAATTAAATTCAAAATACTAACAACTACCTAAAAAGCCATCCACATCGCGGCCCCCAGCTATATCACTAACCTAGTCTCAAAATACCAACCAAATAATTCTCTCATAGGACCTCCTTCTCTAGAGTTCCCTTGTCAGCTCCTACCATGCTCGCCTCCAGGACTTTTCCTGAGGTTCTCCCATCCTCTGGAACTCCCTACCTCAATCTATCTGACTATCTCCCACTCTGTTTGAGTTTAGATGATCCCTGAAAACCCTTCTCTTCAGAGAAGCCTATTCTTCCCCTACATAACAACTGTACTTTTATTTTCTCCATCAGATCATCCTCCACAGTTATTACCTTTTGTATCTCTTGACCCTCCCTTCTAGATTGTAAGCTCTAATGAACAGGGCCCTCTGATTCCTCCTGTATTGTCACGGTACTGTCTGCCCTCATGTTGTAAAGTGCTGCACAAACTGTTGGCACTATATAAATCCTGTATAATAATAAAGTGTGTGTGTGAGTTTCTGAATTCTGGATAAGGTGTAGTTATCTACCCTAGGGCATGGAAAAATACATGAACTGTTATGTCTTTGCTCAGTCTAGCTTATTTAATGATTATATATAATAGTGAGGTATACTGTCTGCACAATCAAATTGGTGTAATGAGTGCTAGAAAAAAAAAACAGGTTTTACTCTACCAGCACCCATTCCAAATTATCTCTGCACCACAACATCTAGGCATTTGCACCCCAATGCCTAATATCTAGGCATTTTGCAGAATTTGAACAATCATAGTTTTATCTTCAATTTTTAGTTATAGATGGTGTACACACAGGAGAGGGGGGAAAGAATTTTTGCATGAATTAAGTGAAGTATGGTGGAATAACAAGCTGAGGTTATTAGTAACAATTCTCATACATTTGTTTTTTCTTTTTTCAGGACATCAGACTGTATACTGGTGAGTGACTCAAGTTATCTGATAGCTCTGCTAGTAGGCTATCAACAGCAGCTATCCTATTGTGGATATGGACTTTGCTACTTAATATAGGAAGACAATGTTGTAACAGTTTGATTTTGAACAATCATAGTTCTTTGACATTTAGAATTATGAATGATATATATATATATATATATATATATATATATATATATATATAGAAAAAGAGTCCAAGAGGTTGCTGCACTTAAAAATTTCTTTGCTTTATTGAAGCACATCTTCAATGGATCTTAGGAAGGGCGTAAGCTGACTAGCCCGAGACGTAATCCATCCATCCATATCTGAATCTACTTGTGTCTGAAACTGTGTAGGCATTTCGTGCCTGTGATTTTGGATTATACTTGCTTTGTAAATCCCTGCTGAAGATATTGTGAAATAAAGCAAAGAAATTTTTAAGTGCAGCAACCTCTTGGACTCTTTTTCTATATACAAGGTCGGTGGGAAGACCTGATTGCTGGCACTAAATTGTAAGCAGAGTGCGGTTCTCCTCCACAAGTGAATATATATATATATATATATATATATATATATATATATATATATATATATATATATATATTATAGAGAGAGAGGGAGAAAGAGAGAAAGAGAACAGATGTTCGCTTAATAATAACTATCAACAACAAAAACATTTACTCTCAGGTGAGTACCAAAATATAACAGTGCTCTATCATATGGAAATTTAGACAAGATGATTTCAGTAATTTAATTTGTTTCAGTAGAAAGCTTTTTAAGGATTCATTTACTTAGATATTACCTAGATTCAAAACTGTAAACTTTGAGACTGAAAATGATAAAGCTTTATAGTTGTGGATAGTTTGTCACTTAAAATACTTATTAGCTTAATCACTAAAATCTCATTAACGTGTTATTTTCATTTTTAAAAAATTTTTAATCAATCTTCATCTTTTAATAAATTAATAACTGGTATTCCTGCCATGAAGTTTCTTGCTCAAGCACTTTCTGTCATAGGATGACTGTCTCCCAACTGTGCTCCTGTGTTGCCACATGAGTATATGGTGGAAACTACAAGTGATCAACACACACTGAGGTTGATGTACTGAAACTGGAGAGTACAAAATCTGGTGTAGCTCTGCATAGAAACTAATCAGCTTCCAGTTTATTTTCTTTGTCAAAGTTTAAATGAACAAGCTGAAGTTAGAAGCTGACTAGCTACCATGCACAGCTGCAACATTTTGCACTCTCAAGTTTTAGCAAATCAGGAGAAAACCTGCCCTATAAAATTCCATGCAGGTCTTGCTGGGGAACATACTGTACATGTAGACAGGAAATGGGTGCAAGGAGGCCATGCAAGGAGGCCATGGGAGATAGGCAGCACTAGGATGCAACAAAGTTTGAAAAACAAAAAAAAACATGTATTTAACTTACTAAATGTCCCTCATTAAGAGTTTACATCTATTTCACAATGTAGTCACTAGTAGCATATGCTTTAATTAAAGCCTTATGCCCTGTACACACGACCGGTTTTCCCGTCAGAATAAACTCTGAAAGTTTTTCCGACTGAGTTCAGAATTCCGCTGAAACTGTCTTGCGTACACACGATCACACCAAAGTCCGACCGTCAAGAACGCGGTGACGTACAACACGTATGACGGGACTAGAAAAAGGAAGTTCAATAGCCAGTAGCCAATAGCTTCTGTCTCGTACTTGCTTCAGAGCATGCATCGTTTTTGTTACGTCGGAACAGCATACAGACGAGCAGTTTTCCCGATAGGAATTGGTTCCGTCAGAAATATTTAGAACATGTTCTCTTTCTAGGTCCATCAGAATTTTCGACTGAGAAAGTCCGATGAGGCATAAACACGATCAGAATATATACGATGAAAAGCTCCCGTCTGACTTTTTCTGTCGGACATTCCGCTCGTGTGTACACGGCATTACTCACCCTCAAACATGTGAGATACTAATAAAAAATAAAATAAATGAGGGGGAATATTCTGTCTTGAAAAAACTATCACTATGCATGCACAGGGCGGCTGGCATTCTCATGCATACCCCTCAGTGTGTTCACAGGCAGGCTCACATGCTCACTATAGTCATAGGTGCCAGACAGGCTATTTAAAAGCTGAGCTCATGCCTGACTTAGTGCTAAATGGTCTTCAGATATCTTTTTTTTGACCAGAGATCCTAAATCTCACCCCTGTCATTAACTTGGTTAAAATCTAACCCGCTTCTAGATTTCTCCCTGGCCTATTTTTGCTTATACATTTTTACTATTGACTCTGGCCTGAACTCCTGACTGTCTATGTGTCTGCTACTGATTCTGTACCTTGCTACCCTGTCTGTCCCAAACAATGACTCTGTTCCTGATAAGGTACCGGTTATTGACCCGGCCTGTAATCTGACACCCTTATCTTATGTGTCTTTGTAGTACTGCTGGATAGATACCTGTATATTTCCTCTCATTTTGATCGTGCCTCCCCATTGCCCTGGGAATTTCCAACTGAGGGGTCTACTTAAATCTATGTCATCTATGTCTGTGTGACTACCACAGACTCCACCCGCATGTGCATTTGCCTGCCATATTGACCTTTGAAACTCCAACTGAGAGGCCTACCTTAATGATATCACCTTCTAAGCCCCTGAGTACCCACGCCAGAATGTTTTGCTGAAGACTGCAGTAAAAGGGGGCGTTTGAAAATGTTTGTGAGCTATACTTTGCACTGAAACGATGTACCTACTTTATAGACTACCAAGGTGGGCTTCATCATCTAACTGTAATAAGATATACTGCAGTCCTGGGCACATCAGTTGTTAGAGCAATACAGTCCTCTTAATAATATAGTTACTTGCTCTTTTGGTGCCATTGACAAGTTTTTATGAGGACTCTCAATGCTTTGCTACAACCAAAACCAGCCTTTATTAATTTCAGCTGTGCCAGAGGCCAGATGAATGCCACCTGCCAGAGAGATGAAACCATGATTCACCAGACCCTGGAAGAATTTATACAAGCATCTGTCCAGATTGACCACTGTATGAAAAAAGTAAGGCAAATGAACAACCTAGTTCCTTCTCACCTGAATGATTCCCGCAGCTCCTTGACTTCCATGCCTTTCACTGAGACATCTAAACCAATGCATCTGAACTACATGAGACCATTCTTAAGGAACATGCTCCAATGAGATCTGTTTTGCTCTCCCTGCAGCCCACTTAAGAGCTATTCAGTAGGACAGTCCTGCAGGAATTTATGACTCGATTGGCAGGTAATGCATTTTATTTAAGACTTGTCATGCAAAGTGATACATTGACAACATCCTTCCTGGAAAGAAAAGATGCATATAGCAATAGAATTATTATCTATGAGGCCTTGCAGGTCCCATGTGCTAGAATTCCATTTTTTTATGCGTTACCAAAAATCCATAAGACTATAGTAAGCCCACCTGGCCATCTGATCATTTTGGGAATAGGAGCCAAAACAGAAAAAGGAAGTAGTCTAGTTGACACATTTTTGCGACAGCATGTACTTGGTCTTCCGTCATACATTCAGGATACCATGGAACTATTGAACATATTGCATGATATTATAATACCATCAGATAGTATATTAGTCTCCTTAGATGCTGAGGCTTTATACTGCAGTATCCCCATAAATTGGGGATTTCTGTGGTGGAGAAATTCTTGAATGGAAAGGATGTTTTAGCTAAACCCTACAATGCCTTCATTTTGTGTCTGCTGTTTCATATTCTTACTAAAAATGTATTCATGTTTGATGGCTCCTACTAAATCCAGGTACAGGTGGTTGCAATGGGGATATGCCAACCTGCACCTGGGGGGTGGGAGCGGGAATTGTTTTCCGATGACTCTTTGTGTGTATACCTGTCCAGCATTTTAAGCTGGTACAGGTTTATAGATTATATATTCATGGTGTGGCACTCCAGTAGGACAGTCCTGCAGGAATTTGTGACTTAATTGGCTACTAATGCATTTCATTTAAGGTTTACTATGCAAAGTGATCCATTGACAATATTCTTCCTTGACATTAACATATTTAGACATGGGGATGGCACACTAGGCACATCCTTATTTAGGAAACCCACCATGGGAAACACTATACCCCACGTGACCAGTGAAAACCCCCAGCCTTTAATTAGGAGCATTCCATATTAGCAATGTTTGCGGAATAAACAGAATTGCTCCAATGTTGAGCAAATATGAATGGAGGCCAAACTTTTGAGGTCCAGATTACTTCAGAAAATATACACAAAAAACACTTTTAAGAAAGAATACAATAAAGCATGCCAAAAAGACAGACATGAGATGCTATTTGACAGTAGAACTAGCAAACAACTGGACACTGTAAGAATTGTTACCACATATTCCAGTCATCACCACTTAGTAGAGGAAGCCATAGGCAATCATTGGCACCTCCTAACCTGTGATTCTATATTGAGGAAATACATCAAAGAGTATCCTCAACTAACATACAGGAAGGGTAGATCGCTTAAGGACTGGCTGGTTCAAAGCCATTTTCAGGGGATCCCCCCTGGATTGACACTAGGAAAGGCATGTACAAATATGGGGCATGTGAATATAGCAAATTGATTTTGGAAGGGCCATCATTTGTCTTGCCAAATGGGTACAGGCATACTGTAAAGCATTATGTTGACTGCCAAACTCAAGGCATCATATACATTATGTTTTGCAGATGCAGGAATTCTATGTCGGCAAGACAATCAGAAATTTTTGGAGAAGGATATATGATCACATCTACTACATCCAAAAGAATCTTTTGTATACTCCAATAGGAAGACATGTAGTCCTTAAACATAAACACGACACATCTATGGCCCATTTTATGGTTCTGGAAAAGGTTCTAGTAGACCCAAGAGGGGGTAATTTTAATTAAACATGATTGCAGCGAAAGGCAAGGTGGATTTTTAATTTAAATGTCACCTCCCGCCAGGCCTGAATGATGCCTTGAACTTTAAGCCCTTTTTGTGATTGGTGTACATTGTTTGCCACCTGATCGGGGCTTTTTTTTTTTTTAAATGCCAAAAATGTGTACTATAGTTTTGATAATTTTATGAATTGTCTAGTTTTTTGTTCTTTATTGTTTATGTTGTGTTGTTTTTACATGGTTAATATATGCATTTTTGAAAGTACATATATTATCAGTGGGGCACACAATTTGATGTGCTGTGCCTCTTGGGTGGATATGCATTACCCAAGGTTTTGCCCGTGATGGTGATGTGCTGAGTGTGCTGCGGATTCTTGTTATAAGAAATTGTGCTTTATATTTGGCGTCCATGTATGGAAAACATCTGGGAGTGCACATTGTTGCTTCTTTCTGCC
Organism: Lithobates clamitans; assembly: GCA_037952925.1. Lineage (NCBI taxonomy): Eukaryota > Metazoa > Chordata > Amphibia > Anura > Ranidae > Lithobates > Lithobates clamitans. The sequence continues at coordinate 3,358,634 of JBBGZY010000316.1, forward strand.
TGGCCAAGGAGGTGGTGTTGAGATGGTTGATAACATGGGAAGCCCCCTTATGTTATGAGGATCCTTGTTAAGTGGTCTCTTGTTGGCGGACTTTCCCGTTTTTGTTTATGTCCATGTAGTTGCGCCCCACTTGGCCCTTAATGTAATATACCTGGCCCCGAATATGACGTGTGGGCTCAGAAATGCCGCCACTCACGCACGCACCAGTGGCTTTAGTTTTGCTTCACACTTGCATGATTGATGATGTATCTTGCATGCGCGAGGCAGCGATGGTTACTCACGCGGTCAAACTGGCTAGTGACTGGCTGCCTGCTATGCAGGGGCAGCTACTTGCACTAAGAGGTGTACGCCCTCTCATGCACAGATACACAAACAACTCAGACAACATTAGTCTGCAAGATGCGGCGCACGAGGACACACATATCGTTAGCCTTTGATTGATAGCAATTAGGGAGGGCGCAGTGTTTGGACATCATTTTGGCACCAAAACTCGCTATAAATGTGGAAGCTCTCAGTGGTGTATTTGTGGATGGTGGTAGGCAGCTGCTACAGACTTGCTGGTAAGTGCATACTTGCTTGGTTACTAGGGATGAGCCGAACACCCCCGGTTCGGTTTGCGGCAGAACATGCAAACTGACAAAAAGTTGTGCGAACACCGTTAAAGTCTATAGGACCCGAACGTGAAAGATCAAAAGTGCTAATTTTAAAGGCTAATATACAAGGTATTGTCATAAAAAGTGTTTGGGGACCCCCGTCCTGCCCAGGGGACATGTATCAAAGCAAAAAAAAGTTTTAAAAATGGCTGTTTTTTCGGGAGCAGTGATTTTAATAATGTTTACAGTGAAACAATAAAAGTGAAATATTCCTTTAAAGATCATGCCTGGGGGGTGACTATAGTATGCCTGTAAAGTGGCACATTTTTCCCATGTTTATAACAGTCCCTGCAGCAAAATGACATTTCTAAAGGAATAAAAGTCATTTAAAACTGCTTGCGGTTGTAATGTATTGTCGGGTCCCGGCAATATAGATGAAAATAATTGAAAAAAACGGCATGGGTTCCCCCAGCCCATTACCAGGCCCTTTGGGTATGGGTCTAGCATGGGTAATATGGGTATTAAGGGGAATCATAACCAGGGGGCGTGGCCTGAAGCTTCATGGAGTGAGGTGTGCGGTGTGAGAGCTCCGGCTACCAGTATCCTGAAAAACCGTCCTGCGGGGCTACATCACCCCTAAAACTTGGCACTAGACACCACAAATCATTCGGCAGCCTCCCGTGACCATGTCGCCTCCTAAACGCAATACCGGGACACTCGGGAAGCTCGACAAGTACCGCCATGAGGAGCGGGAGTCGGCGGCCGAAGATGGCGCCCCGTCGGACTCAGGGGAGAAGGCCCAGACATCCGGAGATACTGCTCGGATCCTGGAGGCGGTTTCGAATTGCCAAACAACCCTTACCTCCAAGATCGAAGAGGTCAAGGTGGACATCTCGCTTATCCGGCAAGATATCCACAAACTCAGGGAGAGAGTGTCTGAGACGGAGCGCAGAATCGGCCAGGCAGAGGATGAAATCCCGCCACTACAGGTTAATGTTGAGAGACTACAATATCAGTTAAACACAGTCCTTAGCAAACAGGACGAGATGGAGAACAGATTGCGCCGATGTAACCTCCGCTTTGTGGGACTTCCAGAAAAAGCGGAGGGCTCAAACCCCCCAACATTCCTGGAGAATCTCCTGATAACTAACTTTGGCAGAGAGGCCTTCTCCTCTGCCTTTGTTGTGGAGCGCGCGCACCGGCTGGCGGCGCGGCCGCCTGCTCCTGGAGCCCCCCCGAGAACCTTCATAGCGAAATTAATGAATTTCCGCGACAGAGACACCATCCTGCACCTAACCCGGGAAAAGGGGAATATTCCATTTGGAGATGCACATGTGGCGGTATATCCCGACTTCTCCGCCGAGGTGCAGAAGAAGAGAGCACAGTTCTCTGAGGCCAAGCGCCAGCTGCGCAACCGCCACCTAGTCTACGCCATGCTGTTTCCAGCGCGCCTCCGTGTGATCCGGGACGGAAAGGCTCACTTCTTCGAGGATCCCTCGGCGGTAATTTCCTGGCTGGAGGGCTGAGCAGTGACCGCTGATGACACCTTGATCCGAGCACTGAACCGCTGATCCTTCACCCCGCGGTGTGCAGGAGCCCCTTACTTCGGAGCTACTTACCACGCAAACAATGAGTCACCCCTTCCCCCATATCGAGGGCCGCCTATGCCGTATGACCACATACCTCTTTCATCCACCCCATGTTCCAGATTTACAGCCACTCAACTCAGTTATTACTTTTTAGCCCCCCACTTGCTGAAATGCTTGCCCAGCCGGGCTCCGGCACTTTGAAACACCCCCCTCAGACGTTCGGATGCTGTTTTGTTTAGCATCGCCATGTTCTTCAGATAACTTTTGTTCGCCCTCAGCGGCTTGCGGGATGGCTTCTGCCCCAACCACAACCATGCACCTAAGCATCCTGCTTGGATCACCATCTGACTGGGGTGCTACCCTGCAACCGCACCAAGTAATGTTTCCCTGGCCAGCAGCAGCCCCCACGGATGCGGAGGGTTGCCACAAGTTTAATAAGCCACGCTGGTCCAGAGCTGGCACAGTTTTAGTTTTTGTTTTCGTTTTTGTTATTTTATTGGTTAAAGGTATCGATCTTCTTTCAAATGAGCAATGTCATACATTACATGCCATAAAACTCATAGCTGATGCGTGCATGTTTGCATCCGTCGCCTTGGTCGCACGCGGGGTTTTCCGCAGGTCGGTGGGGCCCACTTCAGGGGTCTGTTCAGCCGCCATGTGGGGCCGCCCCGGTGAGACCTATGCGACTGTAACTGATTATTGTTTTAATGGAGTGCCCTGCAGGGGGCTAATTTTGTCGGATGGGGTGGGTGGTTATCTCCTGCTGGTCCGATTGGCCACCACATTTCACTCACATAGCTGATGGCTTCCTTAAAAATTGTGACGTGGAATGTGAGGGGGCTATGTGACAGGTCCAAACGCCTTGCCGTACTGTCTCATCTCAAGCGCATGCATGCGGATGTATTTGTATTAGTGGAGACCCACATAACAGGGCAACTTCAAATGGCTCTCAAAAAGCCCTGGGTGGGCTGGACATATCAAGCTCCATTTACTAACAACTCCAGAGGCATAGCTGTCCTCATAGCCAAAACGGTTAATTTTCAACTGCATAACTTAAAGTCGGACCAGCAGGGGAGATTCTTATTCCTACATGTAACAGTGGGGGGGCTTGAACTTCTCTTGTTAGCTTTCTATATACCCCCACCCTTTCAATTCACTGCCCTCAAAGAGGGCCTGGCTTTCATGTCTGAGCATCCCACGACACCAGCGATCTGGATGGGGGATTTCAATACAGTGATTGACCCCATACTCGACAGGCTCCACCCATCAGACACACCACAGAACAGGCCGACTCTCACAAGATTTGGCAGATTCCTCTCGGAGTTTGCCCTATCCGATAGCTGGAGACTCAAATATCCCGACACACAGGCATACTCCTGTTTCACGCCCGCACAAAACGCAATGTCTCGCTTGGACATGATTTTGCTCCCTCCCACTCTCATCCCGAGCCTCCTTGCAGCGGGGTTCGGCTTGAGGGTTCTCTCAGACCACTCCCCCTATTGGATTACCCTGAGGCTACCGTCCTCCACGCCATCTCGCCTCTGGAGGCTAAACCCATTTTGGCTAACAATCCTCAACGACGTTGAGATCATACAGCGAGAGTGGTCCTATTATTTCCAGATTAACCAGGGGTCGTCCTCGCCCGGAATGGTGTGGGAGGCCTTCAAGGTTCATGCCCGCCTGATCCTATCCACACACATCAACAGGCACAAGGCCTCCTCAAACAATACTTTGCTACAGGCCGAGGAGTATTTAGGCTCCCTCGAACAGGCTTTCCTCTCCAACCCTACACCCTCCAATTCCGCCCAACTGCGCTTGCAATCTAGACTCACAGACAGCTTACACTTTGAGAAAGCCAAAAAAGGAATCTTCTTTAAAAAACAAAGGGTCTTCGAGCATGGGGAGCGGGCTGGGAAACTCTTGGCCTACATGGCCCACTTAGACCATACGCCTCCGGTGGTGGTCCGGCTCCGCTCACAAGATGGCACCATGCTCACGGACCCTGAACAAGTAGCCCAAGAATTCAAAAGGTTTTATGCTGATTTATACACCTCTAGGGCTAATCAATCCATGGACGAACTGCACCTTCTTTTAGATAGTGTAGACTTTCCCTCCCTCTCAGATACCCAGATCGAACTATTGGAGGCCCCTATAACAGAAGAATGCATTAAAATGGCGATGGCGAACCTCCCCTCATCCAAGGCTCCGGGCTCGGATGGCCTCCCTCTGGAGTTCTACTCCCAGTTCCAAGAGGTCCTCATCCCCAGACTAGAGGCCCTATACACACACATACATACGTCCGGGACACTCCCACGCACTATGAGTGAGGCATTGATTGTCCTCATTCCCAAACCAGGCAAAGACCCCCTTCAGCCCGAATCCTATCGCCCGATCTCTCTCCTCCAACTGGATGTGAAAATCCTCGCCAAAATTCTTGCCATGAGACTCAACAAGGTCATCCTCAGCCTCATTCACCCCGACCAAACAGGCTTTATGCCTAATAAGAATACAGCGTTTAACCTAAGAAGGCTATTTACAAACTTACAAGCCACGCATGATGAGCCTGGGTCCAGAGTGGTAGTCAGCTTAGACGCCGCCAAGGCATTCGACTCTGTGGAGTGGGGCTACCTGTGGGAGTGCCTCCGCAGGTTCGGCTTTGGCCCCAGGTTCATCAGGTGGCTCCAACTTCTCTATCAGGACCCTACTGCTAGGATCCAGGTTAACGGCAAACTATCCACCCCATTCTCACTGTCCAGGGGAACACGTCAGGGGTGCCCAATATCCCCCATGTTGTATGCGTTAGCGGTCGAGCCATTGGCCATAGCTATTAGAGCACACCCTAGCATCAGGGGCCTCCACCGGGGGCAGCTGACTGAGGTGCTCAGCTTATATGCGGACGACATGCTACTATACTTATCGGACGCGGGCCCCTCGCTGGCCTCGGCTCTGCGGCTCATTCAGCAACATGGGACCTTCTCAGGGCTACAAATAAACTGGTCTAAGTCCCAAATACTCCCCATTGATGTTTCTGTCCCAACGCATACTCAGGTATCCCTCCCATTAATAGGGACTAGCCAATTCAAATACCTAGGCATCCAATGCTCGAGATCCTTAACTGACTACATACTCCTGAACATTGAACCAATGTTTGCGTATTTGAAAAACAAGACACAAATCTGGTCCAGGCTCCCGCTGGGGGTGATGGGTCGTAACAGCTTGGTGAAGATGATTCTCCTTCCCAAGCTGCTATACCTATTCTGGCACGCCCCACTCTATGTCCCAGCTCACATTTTTAGGTCCCTCGAGTCTATACTCAACACGTTCATTTGGGGCACTTCCAGACATAAGCTTTCATGGCAGACCCTTAAATGCCCCACTCATCTGGGGGGCACCGCCACCCCCGACCTCACATTCTACTACTTGGCTTCACAGCTATCCCACTTCTACTATTTCAATAGGCATGACAAATTCCGCTATACAACTCTGGTATGCACACATGCCTCTGATGTCGTGGCGCACCCCTTCCAGATACTCTTCTGCAAACATAGGGGCAACTCAGGTCCTGTGGGAGGTAATCAACTGATGCAGCACCATAGTAGAACATGGCAGCGCACACTTCAAATCATAGGAGCCCCTCCTATCCATGCTCATACCCCATTATGGGATAATCCTCAGCTCCCTGAACTACTGAACATCCCTGACTATAAGCTATGGATTATTTTTAAAGTCATATAACTCTACCAGGTCGTGGCGGGAGGGGAGGTCAAACCATTTCAGGCTCTAAAAGATGAATTTGCCCTCCCTAACCACATGTTTTTCAGATATCTCCAGATTCGTCATGCCCTCCAATCCCAATTCAGCAATAATATCCCCGCTCTAGAAGTAGTGACTGTCACTGACCTTCTCTTAGGCGACGACCCGAAAAAGATGATCTCCACCCTATACAATACCCTCCTGACACCCGTAGCCACTAACCATACTCAAAACTTAAGGGTCCAGTGGGAGACTGACATTGGGACCCTGGATGACGACCAATTGGGAGACGTGCTAGGGACCAGCGCAAGAGTATCCCCGAAACTATCAGATCGCCTCACCCACTTATACATTCTCCACAGATCCTATCTCACCCCTGCACGCATCCGCAAGTACAGGCCAGACGCCAACTCGGCCTGTCCTCGCTGTGGTGACACCTCTAGTACCTTCTATCACCTGATATGGTCTTGCCCATTCATTCAAAATTACTGGCTGCAAATAGTTAAATTTCTCCATGATCAAATGGGCTCTCCTCTGACGCTGTGCCCTCGCCAATGTTTGCTTGGCCTGCTCACAGTATCGGAGGAGGAGAAATACTTATCAATATTCATGCAGGAGACCCTCTTCATGGCCAGATTGCAGATCGCGCAACAGTGGCTTCGGCCTAACCCCCCAACAGTGCAGCAGTGGAAGAGGGCGGTGAACAACGTCTTACCCTATAAAAAAGCTCTGTATTCCCATCGTGGATGCCCTGCCAAATACCATAAAATATGGGACAGATGGATAAAAGAAGCCTCTACATGCTCAGACTAGCATTTCACAGCACCGGCATGTGCGAAGGCACAATGTCTCCTACCTCTACATATATCCAAACTCTTAGCATCCCAATGTAAGATATGTACCCTATTACTGGCTTGTACTGACATGTCGCAAATATAAATGTAAAAATCTGTACCTTTGAATTCAACATTCATTGTGAACTGTTAACCATCACCTTTAAGATGTACTGACTATTATGCTCAATAAACTTTACTCCTGATTAAAAAAAAAAAAAGGGGAACCATAACCAAATTAAAAAAAAAGGCGTGGGGCCTCCAGGCCCTATATACTCTGAACAGCAGTATACAGGTGGTCCCCGGGTTACAAACAAAGTAGGGACTGTAGGTTTGTTCTTAAGTTGAATCTGTTTGTAATTTGGAACAGGTACATTTTTCAAGTGTAGCTCCAGCCAAAAAATCTATTTTTAAGCTTTTTGGATAACATAGGGAATGGTTATCAACCCTGTAACATTTGTTTTGCTGTCTGTGCTCCTGTTCAGAAGATTTCACCTCACTTTCTGTCCCAATGACAATTGGATTTTAAAAATTTTGGGTTATTAGGGAAACAAGGATTGGTGATAAAGCATCAGTGGAGACACCTTTTTCACATATTAACTCTTACAGGAGAGAATTTCCCTTCCTAGGGGTAGATTTCCTCTCACTTCCTGTTGTCTCCCTCCGTTTTTAAGTAGGAGTCGTTTGTAAGTCTGATGTTTGAAAATAGGGGACTGCCTGTATATACTATACGGCCTGCCCTATATACTCTGCGGAAAATTGGGCCTTAGGTGTTGGTGGTACCAGAACACTGTAAGCCCTCACAGTTACTCTTGGTGGGAGCTGGAACGGGCCCTGCTGTAAAATATTATATCAAGAATTGTAATTACATGCCACTGTTAAACAGGGGCAGAAACAATGGGCCTTTGGTGGTGGTGGTGGTGCCACAACACTGTAAGCCCTCACAGTTACTCTTGGTAGGTGCAGGAACAGGCCCTGCTGTGAAATATTATTTTAAGAATTGTAATTACATGCCACTGTTAAACAGGGGCAGAAAAACTGGGCCTTTGGTGGTGGTGCCACAACACTGTAAGCCCTCACAGTTACTCTTGGTGGGTGCAGAAACAGGCCCTGCAGTCAAATATTATATCAAGAATTGTAATTACATGCCACTGTTAAACAGGGACACAAAAATTGGGCCTTAGGCAGTGGTGGTGGTGCCACAACACTGGAACCCGTCACAGATACTCTTGTTGAGTGCAGGAATGAGCCCTGCTGTGAAATATTTGAGCAAAAATTGTAATTACACTCCCCTGTTAAACAGGGGCAAAAAAATGGGCCTTAGGTAGTGGTGGTGGTGCCCTGAACCAAAAATATTCCTAGAAGCTATCATCATAAAGATTGAGGAGGAATAGGATAGTCACTCAGCATAATAGGATAGTCACACAGCATAGGCAGTCTTCAAAGGATCCCACATCCATAGAAAAATCAAATGGTTACATCAGCATCAGGTGCTTGGTAGCTAGTGATACAAGACTGATTCATTTTTATGAATGTGAGACAATCAACAGAGTCTGTGGACAAGTGCACTCTGTGATTGGTTACAAAGCCTCCAGCAGCACTGAATGTGCGTTCAGAAAGAATGCTGGATGCAGGACAGGCCAGTAGCTCAATTGCTTATTGAGCAAGCTCTGGCCAGTGGTCCATCCTCAAGACCCAGTAACCCAGTGGATGTTCTGTTGAAAAGGTCTCCAAGTCTGATCTCTGATCTTGCCCCTAGATATTCCTGCACCATGTAATTCAGACACTGGTGTGGGTTGCTGGAACTGATCAGACCTTGGCGCTGAGGATTGAAGAATTGTCTAAAGGCATTGGTCAGCCGGTCACCTTCTCCACCACTCTTTTTTTAACTGAACGAAGCCTCAGCAACATGTTGTCCAGCACCAGGAAATTGTAACCTCCCAGGCTCTGGAAACACATTGCACAAACCTTTCTGCAAGGCCTCCCGAAGATGTTTCATCCTCTGCTCCCTCTGCGAAGGCTGGATAAGTTCTGCAACCTAAAAAACAAAAAACAAAAAACAAAAAAGGAGGTTGTCCCCCAAGGGGGCTTTCTATGCAGCAAAAAAAGAGATAACTATATCAAAAAGTTAAATATGGTATAAATACTTTATTTGAATGTTACAAAAATATCATATATTGGCATGATTATTTAAAAATAATTGTTATAAAATATATAACATAGATATCATCAAAACATGAGCTGTGGTACATGGATAAAAAGTACCACCCCCCTCTCTCCTTGTCTCCCCCCTCCTCTCTTTCTCTTCCCTTCCCTCACATCCACCACTCCCCATTCCTACATGGATCTTCCAGCCGCAACCAGAGTTATAGAATCATAAAACAACTTAGTGTATAGACATACAACCTTATTTTCTCACCATCCCTTTCAGGCTGCTCGACTAATGCACCCTATATACAAGACCTTGACTGCAGGCTCCACTTGCTCTCCTCTCTGGGCCTCCCCTAACCACCCAGGACTCCGTATGGTGTGACTCCTCGTAAGGCGTGCAGCAGCGGTGTACTTGTTCTCCCCCCCCTTTTTTGCTGACTACGCTGACCATCGAGAAACGCCGAGGGAGTTTTTCTACACAAGAGAATACCATACATGGTTCAATTCATCGTGATTGGTAAATATATGTAATTAACATTGTTCGTTTACTTTTTAATCTTTTGCTATTTATCTAATATTTCAATTTATGTTAATGCTTTCACAGTTTATATAATCCTCTGTAGAAGACCCGTTGGGGTGGAAACGCGTCAGGATTCCAGTATAACTCTTATAAAAACATGTGTATACGGTGTTTGACCATTATGCTTTTTTACTGTGCATTGCCATGGTGATGGTGCTGCTTTTTATCCATGTACCACAGCTCATGTTTTGATGATATATATGTTATATATTTTATAACAATTATTTTTAAATAATCATGCCAATATATGATATTTTTGTAACATTCAAATAAAGTATTTCTACCATATTTAACTTTTTGATATAGTTATCTCTTTTTTTGCTGCCTAGAAAGCCCCCTTGGGGGACAACCTCCTTTTTTGTTATTTTTCTGGGGTGTGCAGCCACTGTGTCTCCTCTTCTATGAGTGTCCTTTGCTTTTTGCTTAAGTTCTGCAACCTTACCCTTGTAACGTAGATCAAGAAGGGCTGCCAGCCAGTAATGATCCCTCTCCTTGATACCACGAATCCTAGGGTCCTTTGACAGGCTTTGCAGGATCAGGGAGGTCATGCAGCGTAAGTTTGCAGAAGCATTTGATCCTGAGTTCTCAGGGTCACTAAGGATCACATGATCCTCCACCACCTCCTCCCAGACTGCTGCTGATGCTGTGTTATCCTCCACCTCCATGCTGAAACAATCCTCCTTCTTCTTCCTGTGTGATCAGCGGGCCCGCAGGAATACTATCTGGATAAAGGGGGCCTTGAGAGGTAAGGAAGTCCTCCTCTTCCTCCCGCTGTTCTGCCTCAAGTGCCCTGTCCATTATTCCACTAAGTGTGTGCTCCAACAGGAAGACAAGAGGGACAGTATCACCAATGCATGCAATGTCACTGTTCACCATCCTCAGATGGTGACAGGACAGTGCATGCATCCTTGATCAGTAGCCACTGGCATGGCAAAAAAAGCCAAGCTCCCCTGACCCTGTCCTTGTGCCATACTCACATAGGTACTCGTTGATGGCAAACCTGCTGCATGTGCACGCGCTGTAGCATTGCCAATGTTGAGTTCCACCTGGTGGGCATGTCACAAATAAGGCAGTTCTTGGGCAGGTTGCATTCCCCTTGAAGGTCAGCCAGCCAAGCACTGGCATTATATGACCGGCAGAAATGACCACAGACTTTCCTGGCCTGCCTCAGGAGATCCTGTAAGCCCAGGTACCTGCTCAAGAACCGCTGCACCACCAAATTCAGGACGTGAGCCACACAGGGAACATGGTTGAAGTGTCCCTGTCGGAGGGCGGAGAGGAGGTTGGTGCCATTGTTGCATACAAATATTCCTGGCTGAAGCTGGCTGGCAACCACCTCTGAGCCTGCCCCTGCAGAGCTGACAGAATCTCTGCCCCAGTGTGGCTCCTGTCCCCTAAGCAGACCAACTCAAGCACCACATGGCATATTTTTGCCTGAGTGCTTGCGTAGCCCCTTGAACACCTACGGAGCACCGCTGGTTCAGAGGACAAATCTGCAGAGGAAGAGGCCATAGAGGAAGAATAAGTGGAGGGGATGGAGGAGAGAGCTTTGGCAGAATCACCACTAGAATCACCACTATTTTGAAGGCATGGGGGCAGAACAAGCTCCAACAATACTGAACCCTGTCCTGCATCCTTCCCAACTGCCAGCAGAGTTACCCAGTGCGCCGTGAAAGAAAGGTAACATCCCTGTCGATGCCAGCTGGACCATGAGTCAGCGGTAATATGCACCTTACTGCTGACCGCCCTGTCCAACAAGGCCAAGACATTGCCTTCCACATGCTGGTTGCCTTCTGTGAAAAGAAATGGCATTTGGGAACCTGCCACTAAGGTACCGCACATTCCACAAATTTACGAAAGGGGGCAGAGTCTACCAGCTGAAAAGGCAGCAGTTGCAGTGCTAGCAATTTGGCCAAGCTAGCATTGAGATGCTGAGCATGTGTATGGCTGGGACCGAATTTCTTTTGATGGTTTAGCAACTGGGGTAGGGAAATTTGCCTGCTAAAATCGGATGTTGATGTACCACTAGCAGATTGGCCACAAGTACTTGGGACACCTATTTCTATACTTTCATTCCTCTCATTGCAGGTTTCTGAGAGGACTGGAGGTATAGTGGGGTTGGAGATCCCTGCTGATGAGGAGCAAGGAGAGGTCCGCCTTGTTCTTTGATGTGGGTCTTTTAAGTGCTCTTGCCAACAGACTGCATGGGAGGTCGTCATATGTCAGGTCAAGCATGTGGTGCCCAAGCGGCTGCTGTTTTAGCCACGCTTGATACGCTTCAGACATATATATCAAACAGCAACGGTGAGATCTGCTGCACACGTGTCAAAAAAGGCCCACGCCAAAAAACTTTTCAAATTATGTGGGGAGTCAGCAACCCCCCATCACCTGCTTAGCTCTGTGGTGTGATGCAATCGGGTGGCTGCCCTTAAGCTTCTCCTTGGAGGACATCCTGCCTTGTTGGAAATGTGCCTCCTCCTCCTCTCTTCTATCAAGCACCCAAGTAGAGTCAGTGACCTCATCATGCCCTCCCTCCTCATCACTGGAGAAAACTTGGCAGTATGATGCAGCTGGGGGAACATGACTACCAGTTTCTAGGCCTTCTTGGGAACTCCTTCTCTTTAAAAGAGCCTTCAAATCGCTGCGCATCCTCGTGCAGCATGTACCCGACACTGTGGTTGAATAGTTCGGGGGACTCCTCCGTGCATGATGGTGGGCCTAGGGAAGGAGTAACTGTTGACATGGAGCCGATGGAATAGGCCACTTTGGCAGCTGCATTAGCAGGAAAACTACTCTGAGCCTGGGTGACAGAGGATGAGGAGGTTGAGGACGGCTTTGTTATTCATTCCACCAACTCTTCTGCATGTTGTGGCTCAATAACATGGCTAGGTGCAGAAAAAAAGGACAAGCGTGCCCCACGGCCACGTGCTGAGGATGCACTGTGTCCATGACCAGCACTGTTGACTGTAGATACAGAGCCTGCTTGTCCTCTTTTAGTGGCCTGTGAGCGTCTGCCTCTCCTTGGCCTTCCAGACATGTAAATTTTGTTTAGCAAAACCACACTACACTGTTTTGTGTACTGCGTACACCACCAAAAAAGTAGTAGCAACTGCACTATGGGTGCACGATACTGTGTACACCAACAGAAGTGTAATAACAACTATGGGTGCACTGTATTGTGTACTGTGTACACCGCCAGAAAAGTAGTGGCCACTGCACTATGGGTGCACGATACTGTGTACACCAACAGAAGTGTAATAACAACTATGGGTGCACTGTATTGTGTACTATGTACACCGCCAGAAAAATAGTAGCCACTGCACTATGGGTGCACGGTACTGTGTACACCAACAGAAGTGTAATAGGGCGTACACACGGTCGGACTTTGTTCGGACATTTCGACAACAAAATCCTAGGATTTTTTCCGACGGATGTTGGCTCAAACTTGTGTGTCTGTGGGTCGCACAAAGTTGTCGGAAAATCCGATCGTTCTAAACGCGGTGACGTAAAACACGTACATCGGGACTATAAACGGGGCAGTGGCCAATAGCTTTCATCTCTTTATTTATTCTGAGCATGCGTGGCACTTTGTCCGTCGGATTTGTGTACACACGATCGGAATTTCCGACAACGGATTTTGTTGTCGGAAAATTTTATCTCCTGCTCTCCAACTTTGTGTGTCGGAAAATCCGATGGAAAGTGTCCGATGGAGCCCACACACGATCGGAATTTCCGACAACACGCTCTGATCAGACATTTTCCATCGGAAAATCCGACCGTGTGTACGGGGCATAATAACAACTAGTAGTAGCAACTGCACTATAGGTGCACGGTACTGTGTACAAAATCAGAAGTCTAATAACAACTATGGGTGCACTCCAGTGCATCCCTGGGCACAATACAGTGAAATGGCTAATGCGCGTGCGCAATTCGGCTAAACAGCTAATGTTTGTGTGCAATTCAGCGAAACGGCTATTGCGTGTGCGTGATTCAACGTAACAGCGAACGTGTGTACGCAATAGCGCGCACAGCATGAGCCTCCCACTGGCCTATAAAAGCCACTCTGTGCCATGACCAGATTGCTGGTTTGTCTTTCAGCTCCCCGTGTGTTTCCTGCTTTGTATCCTGATTCTTGATTACCTGTTGTGACCCGGATTGACCTTGACCTGCTCTGATCTCTACCTGCATCTGACCCTCGGCTTGCCTCTCGGACTTCTCCACTTGCTTACTGTGTTTGACCCTCGGCCTGTCTATGGATATTGCTTCCTGTCTCCAGTGATTGACCCACAGCCTGCTCCTGGACTTTGCTATTGTCTTCAGTGCTCGACCCCTGGCTTGCACACAGACTTTGCTTCCAGTCACCTGTGTTTGACCTTCGGCCTGCCTACGGACTTTTGCTATCAGTCTTCAGTACCAGTTATCAGCCTGCTGACAGACCCGCTAACAGTCCTTGCACTAGACGGTTTTCTAGGGACTCTTACTAGTCAATGGTGTTTGACCCTCAGCCTGTTGTTGGATCAGCTGTTCATCCTCCTTCCTGAGCTTCAGCATCTTCCAGTCCTGCACAGCTCTCTTCTTGCCAGTGACCTTCACGCAAGACCTGCCCAGCCTGCTGGTGACTCATGCCTCTTTGTGCCCTTCACCCCCTGTACCATCTCCAGGAGTAGAGTGCACTTAGTCACAAGAGGTTACCACTCTCAGCATCTCGGCCTCGGTGAGTACCCTTATCTGACAAGTATATTATAAAAAGTACACCAGGAATGGCCTGCAGTCAGATATAGGCTACACTGGATGCAGTGTATATGTGTATATATATATATATATATATATATATATATATATATATATATATATATATATACAAGGCTGACTGTATATATATATATTAAATACACTGCAGCTAACTGAATAACCTGCCTGCCTGAAGTATATTAGAAAAAGTACACCAGGAATGGCCTGCAGTCAGATATAGCTACACTGGATGCAGTGTATATATATATATATCTATATATATCTATATATATATAGATATATATATATATCTATATATATATAAAATACACTGCAGCTAACTGAATAACCTGCCTGCCTGCTCAATCTAAATTACACTCTCTCCCTGTCTCTCCCTGTCCACACCAACAATACACTACACAGGGCCAATGTGCAGGCAGCCTTATATAGTGTGGGGCGTGGACTTAGTCCTCCTGAGCCATAATTGGCCAAAGGCACCCTGTCTTTGGCCAATTATGGCTCTCTTAGCTGAGGGTGCTGGGATTGGCCAAAGCATGCAGGTCATGGTGCATGCTTTGGCCAATCGTGATCTCGCAGTGCATTATGGGGCATTACGCGGTGCTCGAATTTGCCGCAAACGCCCCATAATGTTCATTTTTCAGTGAACACCCGATGTTCAAGTCAAACTCATGTTCGACCTGAACATAAAGCTCATCCCTATTGGTTACTATAGCAAATCCCTTCAACATGCTAATTGTTTTACTCAGACTATGATATCTTACATATGGTTGTTATTATCCCCAGATGGATTGCCATACTTGGTCAGCCCAGATTGTGGATATGCACTTATATACTAATTGGCACCTGGGAGAAATTGATGTCTTCTTTTTGGCTATCTTTGTGTAACACCTTAAAGAGGAAGTCCCGAAAGTCAGCAGCTACAAATACTGCAGCTGCTGACTTTTAAAATATGAACACTTACCTGTCCAGGGCGCCCGCGATGTCGGCACCTGAAGCCGATCTGTCGCTCGGCTCTCGGGTGCTGCCGCCGCCATCTTCAGTAAGGGAATCAGGAAGTGAAGCCTTGCGGCTTCACAGCCTGGTTCCTTACTGCGCATGCACGAGTCATGCTGCCATCTCTCTTCCCTCTTGTTCTGTCTTGAGGCCGTCTCTCAGAAAGGATGCTATGGTCTATATCTGGGTCTGTGAGAGCTATGCATGGTCAAATACTGTCAGGACTAGGGATGAGCTTCGAGTTCGAGTCAAACTCATGTTTGACTCGAACGTCGGCTGTTCGCAAGTTCGCCGAACAGCGAACAATTTGGGGTGTTCGTGGCAAATTCGAATGCCGCGGAACACCCTTTAAAAGTCTATGGGAGAAATCAAAAGTGCTAATTTTAAAGGCTTATATGCAAGTTATTGTCATAAAAAGTGTTTGGGGACCTGGGTCCTGCCCCAGGGGACATGGATCAATGCAAAAAAAGTTTTAAAAACGGCCGTTTTTTCAGGAGCAGTGATTTTAATAATGCTTAAAGTCAAACAATAAAAGTGGAATATCCCTTTAAATTTCGTAGCTGGGGGGTGTCTATAGTATGCCTGTAAAGGGGCACATGTTTCCCGTGTTTAGAACAGTCTGACAGAAAAATGACATTTCAAAGGAAAAAAGCCATTTAAAACTACTCGCGGCTATTGCATTGCCGGTCCGACAATACACATAGAAGTTCATTGATAAAAACGGCATGGGAATTCCCCACAGGGGAACCCCAAACCAAAAAAAAAAAAAAAAAAAGACGTGAGGGTCCCCAAAAAATTCCATACCAGACCCTTCAGGTCTGGTATGGATTTTAAGGGGAACCCCGCGCAAAAAAAAAAAAACAGCGTGGGGTCCCCCCCCGAAAGTCCATACTAGACCCTTATCCGAGCACGCAACCTGGTAGGCCGCAGGAAAAGAGGGGGGGATGAGAGTGCGGCCCCCCCTCCTGAACCGTACCAGGCCACATGCCCTCAACATTGGGAGGGTGCTTTGGGGTAGCCCCCCAAAACACCTTGTCCCCATGTTGATGAGGACAAGGACCTCATCCCCACAACCCTGGCCGCTGGTGGTTCTTCCATGCGGATGTTGGTAGGAAGAGCATTCCATAGTCGGGGTCCTTGGACTGCGAATCTTCGTTCTCTCTTTGCTTTGTAGCGGTATTTTGCTGTCAGACTGTTCTAAACACGGGAAACATGCACCCCTTTACAGGCATACTATAGACACCCCCCAGGTACGAAATTTAAAGGGATATTACACTTTTATTGTTTGACTTTAAGCATTATTAAAATCACTGCTCCTGAAAAAACACCGTGCGTCAGAGGGGGGCGGGGTCACCGGGGGGCCGCGCCCCCCGTTATTTAAGAGCCATCAGACGAAGAGACGCCGTCACACAGCGGGAGCCTCCCTCCATGCCAGCATGGGTGCGGAGCGGCCCGGAGAAGAAAATGAAGAAGAGAAGAAGGAAGAAGAGAAGAGGATGAAGAAGAAGATGAAGAGAAGAGCGGGAGCCTTCCCCCATGCCATGGGTGAGGAGCGGCCCGAGGAGAAGAAGATAGAAGACGCCGTGGAGGAGATGCTGGATGAGGACGCCGGAGGATGAACCAAAAGAGCCAGAAGAACCAGAAGAAGATGAAGAAAGAAAGAAGTCTCTTGTCATTTTTAACATTTTTGACAGTTTTTTAGTGAAATGGTAGGGGTAAGTACCCCCTTAGCATTTCACACAGGGGGGGGCCTGGATCTGGGGGTCCCTTTGTTAAAGGGGGCTTCCAGATTCCGATAAGCCCCCCGCCCGCAGACCCCCACAACCACCGGCCAGGGTTGTGGGGATGAGGCCCTTGTCCTCATCAACATGGGGACAAGGTTCTTTTGGGGGGCTACCCCAAAGCACCCTCCCAATGTTGAGGGCATGTGGCCTGGTACGGTTCAGGAGGGGGGGCGCACTCTCGTCTCCCCTCTTTTTCTGCGGCCTGCAGGTTGCATGCTTGGATAAGGGTCTGGTATGGATTTTTGGGGGGACCCCACGCCGTTTTTTTTTTTTTTGGCGCGGGGTTCCCCTTAAAATCCATACCAGACCTGAAGGGTCTGGTATGGAATTTAGGGGGAACCCCACGTCATTTTTTTAAAATTTTTGGCCGGGGTTACCCTTAATATCCATACCAGACCTGAAGGGCCTGGTATGGAATTTAGGGGGTCTCCCACGTCATTTTTTTTTGGGTTCGGGGTTGCCCTGTGGGGAATTCCCATGCCGTTTTTATCAATGAACTTCTATGTGTATTGTCGGCAATGCAATAGCCGCGGGTAGTTTTAAATGGCTTTTTTTCCTTCGAAATGTCATTTTGCTGTCAGACTGTTCTAAACACAGGAAACATGCGCCCCTTTACAGGCATACTATAGACACCCCCCAGCTATGAAATTTAAAGGGATATTACACTTTTATTGTTTGACTTTAAGCATTATTAAAATCACTGCTCCTGAAAAAACGTCCGTTTTTAAAACTTTTTTTTGCATTGATCCATGTCCCCTGGGGCAGGACCCAGGTCCCCAAACACTTTTTATGACAATAACTTGCATATAAGCCTTTAAAATTAGCACTTTTAAATATTAATTTGCTTATCCCATAGACTTTAACGGTGTTCGCGTGTTTGAGCGAACTTTTTTCCTGTTCGCATGTTCTGGTGCGAACCAAACAGGGGGGTGTTCGGCTCATCCCTAATCTCAAGCTACAAGTTAGTGCAGTGCGTCCTGCTCACAGTGTTTAGCTAAAACTATAAGTTAGTGCTGTGCGTCCTGCTCACAGTGTTCAGCTAAAACTACAAGTTAGTGCTGTGCGTCCTGCTCACAGTGTTCAGCTAAACCTACAAGTTGGTGTAGTGAGACCTCTGCACAGTGTTCATCTAAAGCTACAAGTTAGTGCAGTGCGTCCTGCTCACAGTGTTCAGCTAGATCCGTTCCTGTTATCTTCTTACTGACAGGCAGGCTTGTCTTGTTACAGTATTTACAACTACCTGAATAAAATTGCTGGTGTTTTTTTGATCCTATTAGTACCACAGTCAGGCAGCTAGACTATTTACAGTTAGTGCAGTGCGTCCTGCTCACAGTGTTCAGCTAAACCTACAAGTTAGTGGGGTGCGTCCTGCTCACAGTGTTCAGCTAAAACTACAAGTTAATGTGGTGCGTCCACCTCACAGTGTTCAGCTAAACCTACAAGTTAGAGCGGTGCGTCCTGCTCACAGTGTTCAGCTAAACCTACAAGTTGGTGTAGTGAGACCTCTGCACAGTGTTCATCTAAAGCTACAAGTTAGTGCAGTGCGTCCTGCTCACAGTGTTCAGCTAAAACTACAAGTTAGTGCTGTGCGTCCTGCTCACAGTGTTCAGCTAAAAATACAAGTTAGTGCTGTGCGTCCTGCTCACAGTGTTCAGCTAAACCTAAAAGTTGGTGTAGGGAGACCTCTGCACAGTGTTCATCTAAAGCTACAAGTTAGTGCAGTGCGTCCTGCTCACAGTGTTCAGCTAAAACTACAAGTTAGTGATGTGCGTCCTGCTCACAGTGTTCAGCTAAAACTACAAGTTAGTTATTTTTTTGCGAGCTCTGCACAGTGTTCACCTAAAGCTACCTGTAGAAGGTTGGTGGTGTTTTCCTGATCCTATCACTACCACAGGCAGCTAGAAAAGCTACAAGTTAGTTTTTTGCGAGCTCTGCACAGTGTTCAGCTAAAGCTACCTGTAGAAGGTTGGTGGTGTTCTCATACTACAGGCAGGCAGTTAATTTTACTAGCTGCAGTATCAGTACAAATATATATATATATATATATATATATATATATATATATATATATATATATATATCCCAGCTTAGTGCAGCTACAGGCCATTAGTATGTCTGGAAGGCCAAGAAGGAGAGGCAGACAGTCACAAGCCAATAAGAGAGGGCAAGCAGGCTCTGTGTCTAGTGCTGGTCATGGAGACGGTGCATCCTCATCAGCACGTGGCCGTGGGACACGCTTGGGCTTTTTTTCAGCAGCTGGCCGTGTTGAGCCGCAACATGCGGAAGACTTGGTTGAGTGGATGACCAAGCCGTCCTCATCCTCCTCATCCTCTCTCACCCATGCCCAGGGTACTTTGTCTGGCAAAGCAGCGGCCTCTTCCCTCGGCTCAATGTCATCAGTGACTCCTTCCCTAGCCCCACCATGTCCTCCTGAGAAGTCCCTCGAACTGTTTGACCACAGTGTTGGGTACATGCTCCAGGAGGATGCCCAGTGTTTGGAAGGCTCTGATGATGATACTGAGCTCGATGAAGGCAGTAACATGAGCACGGACAGAGGGGGTGCCCAAGAAGGACAGCAATCTGGCAGTCATGCTCCCCCTGCTGCAGCATACTGCCAGGTTTGCTCCAGTGATGAGGAGGGAGGGGATGATGAGGTCACTGACTCAACGTGGGTGCCTGATAGGAGAGAGGAGGAGGAGGAGGCAGGATGCCCTCCAGGGGCCAGCCTAAGGGCAGCACATTGACTGCATCACACCCCAAAGCTCCACATGTGCAGGGCGCTGCAGTCTCTGCGCGTTATTCAAAAAGTTCTTTGGTGTGGGCCTTTTTTGAGACGAGTGCATCAGATGGCACCGCTGCTATTTGCAACATATGTCTCAAGCGTATCTCGCGTGGCCAAAACATCTCCCGCTTGGGTACCACATGCTTGACCAGACATATGTTGACCTGCCATGCAGTTCGTTGGCAAGCGTATCTAAAAGACCCACACCAAAGAACAAAGAGGAGCTCTCCTTGCTCCTCATCAGCTGAGATTTCCAACCCCACTATACCTTCAGTCCTCTCTGAGACCTGCACTGAGAGGAATGAAGGTGTAGAATTAGGTGTGTCACAGCCAAGTACTTGTGGGCAATCTGCTTTTGGTACACCGACGTCAGATTGTACCAGGCAAATTTCCCTGCCCCAGCTGCTGCACCGCCGAAAGAAGTTTGCTCCCAGCCATCCACATGCCCAGCGGTTGAATGCTAGCTTGGCAAAATTGCTAGCACTTCAACTGCTGCCTTTTCAGTTGGCAGACTCTGCCCCCTTCCGTGAGTTTGTGGAATGTTCGGTTCCTCAGTGGCAGGTACCCACTTTTTCTCACGGAAGGCGATTCCGGCTCTCTACCGGCATGTGGAAGGCAATGTCCATGCCTCGCTGGACAGGGCGGTCAGCGGTAAGGTGCATATTACCGCTGACTCATGGTCCATCAGGCATGGACAGGGACGTTACCTAAGTTTCACGGCGCATTGGGTGACTCTGCTGGCAGCTGGAAAGGATGCAGGACAAGGTGCAGTAGTGTTGGAGGTTGTTCCACCACCACGCCTCCAAAATGCTAATGATTGTGACACACCTCTCTCCTCCACCCCCTCCTCTTCTTCTTCCTCCATGGCCTCTTCCTGTGCTTTGTCCTCGGAACCAGCGGTGCTCCGTAGCCGTTCAAGGGGCTACGCAAGTACGCAGGCCAAAAGATGCCATGCGGTGCTTGAGCTGGTGTGCTTGGGGGACAGGAGCCACACTGGGGCAGAGGTTCTGTCAGCTCTGCAGGGGCAGGTTCAGAGGTGGTTGACGCCACGCCAACTTAAGGCAGGAATGGTGGTTTGCGACAATGGCACCAACCTCCTCTCTGCCCTCCGACAGGAACAAATGACCCATGTGCCCTGTTTGGCTCACGTCCTTAACTTGGTGGTGCAGCGGTTCTTGGGCAGGTACCCGGGCTTACAGGATGTCCTGAGGCAGGCCAGGAAAGTCTGTGTGCATTTCCGCCGGTCATATAATGCCAGTGCTCGGCTGATGGACCTCCAAAAGGAGTTTAACCTGCCCAAGAACCGCCTAATCTGTGACATGCCCACCAGGTGGAACTCAACGTTGGCCATGCTGCAGCAGCTGCACACGCAGCAGAGGGCCATCAATGAGTACCTGTGCGACTATGGCACCAGGACAGGGTCAGGGGAGCTTGGGTTTTTTCCCCACGCCAGTGGGCCATGATCAGGGATGCATGCACTGTCCTGTCACAATTTGAGGAGGCCACCAGGATGGTGAGCAGTAACAGTGCATGCATCAGTGACACTGTCCCCCTTGTCCACCTGTTGGAGCACACGCTGCGTGGAATAATGGACAGGGCACTTGAGGCAGAACAGAGGCAGGAAGAAGAGGACTTCCTTAGCTCTCAAGGCCCCCTTTATCCAGACAGTGTTCCTGCGTGCCCGCCGATCACACAGGAAGAGGACGAGGAGGAGGAGGAAGTTTGTGTCAGTATGGAGGTGGAGCCTGGCACTCAGCATCAGCAGCAGTCTTTAAGGGATCAGTCCCAAGAAACACATGGACTTGTACGTGGCTGGGAGGAGGTGGCTGCAGACCATATCGTCCTTAGTGACCCAGAGGACTCCGGACCGAATGCCTCAGCAAACCTACGCTGCATGGCCCCCCTGATCCTGCAAAGCCTGCGTAAGGATCCTCGTATTCGTGGTATCAAGGAGAAGGACCAATACTGGCTGGCAACCCTCCTTGATCCACGTTACAAGGGTAAGGTTGCGGACCTTATCTTGCCATCGCAGAGGGAGCAGAGGATGAAACATCTTTGGGAGACCTTGCAGAAAGGTCTGTGCAACGCGTTCCCAGAGACTGGGAGGTTACAAACTCCTGTTTCTGGACAACGTGTTGCTGAGGCTTCGGTCAGTCAAAGAAGGATCGGTGGAGAAGGTGGCCGTCTGACCGATGCGTTCAGACAATTTTTTGGTCCGCAGCCCCAAGGTATGATCGGTTCCAGCAACCATCGCCAGCATCTGTTTTACATGGTGCAGGAATACCTAGGGGCAAGATCAGACTTGGACACCTTTCCCACCAAAAATCCACTGGGTTACTGGGTCTTGAGGATGGATCACTGGCCAGAGCTTTCACAGTATGCAATTGAGCTACTGGCCTGTCCTGCATCCAGCGTTCTTTCGGAACGCACATTCAGTGCTGCTGGAGGCGTGGTAACCGATCACAGGGTGTGTCTGTCCACCGACTCGGTCGATCGACTGACCTTCATAAAAATGAATCAGTCTTGGATCACCACCAGCTACCAAGCACCTGATGCTGATGTAACCAAATCATTTTTTTGGAAATCTCAGATCCCTTCAAAGACTGCCTATGCTGATGCTAAGTGACTATCCCTGAGTAATTATCCTCTTCCTCCTCAATCATCATGCTGATAGCTTGTAAGAACATTTTTGGTTCTGGGCGCCACCACCAGTGCCAAAGGCACAATTTTTCAGCCCCTGTTTAACAGGGGCGTGTAATTACAATTTTTGATGCAATACTTTGCAGCAGGGCTCGTTCCTGCGTTCCAACTAGAGTGTCTGTGAGGGGATGCAGTGTTGTGGCACCAGCACCACCACCACCACCACCACCAAAGGCCCGATTTTTCTGCCCCTGTTCAACAGGGGCATGTAATTACAATTCTTGATCTAATATTTCACAGCAGGGCCCATTTCTGCACCCACCAAGAGCGAGTGAGGACTTACAGTGTTGTGGCACCAGCACCACCACCACCAAAGGCCCAGTTTTTCTGCCCCTGTTCAACAGGGGCATGTAATTACAATTCTTGATCTAATATTTCACAGCAGGGCCCTGTGAGGGCTTACAGTGTTGTGGCCACAACAACACCTAGGCCCAAATTTCTGCTGAGCATATAGGGCGGGCCCCTACTTTCACACATCTAACTTACAAACAACTCCTACTTGCAAACGGAAGGAGACAACAGGAAGTGAGATGAAATCTACCCCTAAGAAGGGAAATTCTCTCCTGTAAGAGTTAATATGGGAAAAACATTTCTCCTTTCCACTGATGCTTTCCAATCCTTGTTCCACAAAAAACCCCAAATTCTCAAAAAGCATTTGTCATTGGGACAAAAAGTGAGGTGAAATCTTCTAAAGAGGAGGAAAGACAGCAAAACAAATGTCACAGGGGTGATAACCCTTCCCTATGTTTTCCAAAAAGCTTAAAAAAGATTTTTTGGCTGGAGCTAAACACGTTAAAAATGTACCCGTTCAAAATGACAAACAGATTCTACTTAACAACAAACCTACAGTCCCTGTCTTGTTTGCACCGCCTGTATACTGCTGTTCAGAGTATATAGGGCCTGGTGGCCCCACACCTTTCCTTATTTTAATTTGGGTGCGGGGTTCCCCTTAATATCCATACAAGACCCAAAGGGCCTGGTAATGGACTGGGGGGTACCCATGGTGTTTGTCTCACTGATTTTCATCCATATTGCCAGGACCCGACATTACATTAAACCCGCAAGCAGTTTTAAATGAGATTTTGTTCCTTTAAAAATGACATTTGGTGCAGGGACTGTTCTAAACACGGGAAACATGCGCCACTTTACAGGCATACTATAGACACCACCCAGGTACGATATTTAAAGGAATATTTCACTTTTTTTTTTTACTTTAAGCATCATTAAAATCACTGCTCCCGAAAAAACTGCCGTTTTTAAAAGTTTTTTTTGCATTGATACATGTCCCCTGGGGTAGGACCCGGGTCCCCAAACCCTTTTTAGGACAATACCATGCAAAAAATAAAATGAGCACTTTTGATTCCGAACGTTTGAGTCCTATAGACATCAATGGGGTTCTAACGTTCGTGCGAACTTTCGGTCCGTTCGCAGGTTCTGGTGCGAACCGAACCGGGGGGGGTGTTCGGCTCATCCCTACTGGTGACCCCACAATAGGGATAAAACTTTTTCACGGAAGAGAGTTTAATAAGACTCGTGGCCACTCATTACAATTAGAAGAAAAGAGGTTTAACCTTAAACTACGTAGAGGGTTCTTTACTGTAAGAGCGGCAAGGATGTGGAATTCCCTTCCACAGGTGGTGGTCTCAGCGGGGAGCATTGATAGCTTCAAGAAACTATTAGATAATCACCTGAATGACCGCAACATACAGGGATATACAATGTAATACTGACACATAATCACACACATAGGTTGGACTTGATGGACTTGTGTCTTTTTTCAACCTCACCTACTAAGTAACTATGTAACTATGTAACTATACAAAATAGGGAATAGATTTATGGCATTTTATTGCATTTTTATTATTATTATTTTTTTTACTAGTGATGGCGGTGATCTGCGATTTTTAGCGGGACTGCAACATTGCGGCGGACAGATCGGACATTTTTGACACATTTTTGGGACCAATTACATTTATACAGCGATCAGTGCTATAAAAATACACTGTTTACTGTGTAAATGTCACTGGTAGGGAAGGGAGTGACACTAGGAGGTAATCAAGATGTTAAATGTGTTCCCTCATGTGTGTTTCTAACTGTGGGGGGATAGGACTGACTAGAGGGGGAGACAGATTCACTGTTCCTACTTAGTAGCAACAGACGACGTGTCTCTCCTCTCCTGACAGAATGAGGATTTGTGTGTTTACACAAATGTGATGTGTGTGCATTTACACATGCGTGCCCAATGAACATTGCGGCCACCGGCCACGTGCATCGGGACCCCCCGCCGTGCAGCTGGCGCGTGCGCCTGCTAGAGCTGTTTATAGGGCCGGTGTACAGCTACGTCGATTCGTGGGATCGTGCCGACCTGCTGCTGTATAATGACAAGTGGTTAAATGTCACAAGCCAGGGTTCTGAGTTTCAATTGGAGTGTTAGGTTTTGCAACATAATTATAACATATGCTGTCATTTAAAGTGATAACATCACAGCTACGCAGGTGCAACATCTCAAGGCAAAGCAGGACCTTTGACAGGCTAATTAAAGGTCTTGTGAGGTCTTGCAACACTGTGTCTGCACTTTCTGTGATGTTATGGCTTGAAATAAACTCTTGGACTTTTGACCACTGATCCATGGTGTGCTGGTTACATATGTTCTTATTTAGGCTGATCACAGATAAGCTGCTGGCAGTTGTTATAACTTCAGACCCTGTCCTGGAGCATGTGCAATGGGAATATATCAAGTGAAAGGTTCAGCAAAACAAAATCCCTTTAAAGTGTAACCATACCTTTGGATTGGGGAAAAGTGGGGCCATAGGGAGTGGGAGACACTACAACAGTGTTGTTCTAAGCTAAGACTTGCTTTAGCCTGCATGTACACAGACATATTATATTACTTCCATCTAGCAGCTAGCAGAAAATTATAGAATAAAAAATGCTTGTTTTGGCGCATAATTATGCAGGTTTATGTGTGATTATAAGCATAGGGCATTCAGAAGTGTATGTGCATAAACTCATTCTATTCGCTAGGATATCTCTTTATTCTAGCTACTGTATTAAAATGTAAGGACATGCATGCTCATTTACATGTGTTTATATGTATTTACATGCATATGTGTATAAATTATACCAGTAATCTCCTCTCCAAACATAGATTTAGGATAGTTTTTTATGCCTCTGAACGCTGCTATACAATTAGTACTTTAAAGTAGAAGTATAGTTCAAGCTAGTTTGGCTGTACTTCTTCTATGGATCACAAGATGCAGTTCGTTCTGCACTCCTGTGACCCTTTTTCAACCAACAGTGGGTTGAAGCCCACTGTCGGCTGACATAACTCGAGGTCCAGGCTCGAGAAAGATCCCGACCATATGGTGAGGACCCACCCAGATGCCTGGCCGACACCTGGCTCAGCCTCTCAGTGATTAACTGAGAGGCTGAGCCAGCCCCTCCCCCCTCTACAGCCCAACACTCTAATAAGCACTGGAGGGGAGAGCAGAGAGCCACTGTCTAACAGTGATGGTTAGAGTGAACGGGGAGAACTAAGCGATCAGCTGTGTATAATTCTTGAGGTAGAGTCGGCAGGGGACAGCTGCATCTCAGATCCATCCTGCAGCCATCTAGGTGAGTATGATTTTTTTATTTTGTTGATTCCCATACTTCTCTTTTAAATGCCACAGTATGCTTGACACATTGGCTGAAATAGAGGCATAAGCAGAGGCATAACAAAAATGAAAATTGCCTGTAAAAGCTATATTTTTTCCTGCCCATTTGCTTGAGGCCTTATTGCTTTACAACATAAGTGTGCAGTTACACCTTAAGGGATAAGTTTTTTTTTCTAAATTCCATATCCCCTATGTACCAATATAGGAATCATGTACTTGTTTGCAAAAATATCAAAGCTTTCCGAAAAATTACCAACACTTACCTTACTGTCCTCCCTCCATGTTTCCAAACGTATCCATTAGTCATTTCTTATAGTACAGACCTACAGACCCCAAAGAAGCTTCAGAACTTTTTTTTAGAGTGGAGTGCGTTGGTGCATTTTTCTTTTCAATCTTAGTTTATTTCAGAAAAAAAAGGAGAAACATAATACAAATGGAAATATAACAGAGAGAAAAAGTTTGCTACATTGAATTCTTACATCACGTGAATACATGAATTGTGCATAAAAGGAGAAATAATGATACACAACTATACCATATATGAGCATCTGTATATAGTTTGACATAAAGTCTCTGGTTAAACAACGAAATATCACATTGTAAACAAAGGTCTTTAGACACATGGGCAGTGTGTTATATGCGTGGGATCCAATATATGTTTGCTCATGTGGTTTTGCATATTGGTAATATCGGAGGGATCTCCCCCTACATGTTAAGCTGTCGGGACCTTTTTTGCTCACTTATATAAAGTATTTATGTCGTTAAACTAATCTGGGTATATGGCCTTTGTTCATATACTAAGAAAACCTAGTTCAAAACAGAGAGAGAAATATATAAAAGAAGGGATGAGAGAATCACTGCGAGAAAAGGTAAAAGATGATGAAAAAAGTGGGGAGCACCCCAGCATGGCTAGCCAGTAGATGGTAATGGGGCATCTCTGACCCATACAGAAAAGTCGTCGGAATAACGAAACATTGCCCACGCGGTCCAGGTGATGGAAAATTGTTCCTCCTTACCCATTTCCTGCGCCAACAGACGTTCCAGATCTCTAATCTGATCCATCTCCACAGCTCAGTCGCCCAAAGAGGTTACCACTGTTTTTCTCCAGTGGCGGGGAATCACTGTCCTGACTGCGGCTAAAAAGTGGCGCAATATATCTTTTTTAATCGTTTTGAGGGGGCCTGGGAGCAGAGATAGTAGGGCTATCTCTGGAGTAGGTTTAATTGAGGTCACCATCAGCCTGCCGTATAGATCAAAGACCTTTTGCCAAAGTTTCCTGATTGGAGGACATTCCCACCAGATGTGGAGCATTGTCCCTCTAGAGGACATGCACCACCAGCAGGTATCTGACAAGGATGGATTGAACTGTTGGATAGTCGCTGGGCATCTGTACCACCTCGTTAGTAGCTTAAATCTTTTTTCTTGGGACTTAGTCGCTAAGGAAATCCTATGTGTCAGTACAAAGCTTTTTTGCCAATCAGCAGGGGAGATGGAGTGTTGTAGATCTATTTCCCATTTCTGCATGTATGTTGGAAGGTCTGGGGCAGATATGTTTAGTAGTATGGAATATAGCAATGATACTACGTGGGCGGGCGGGTCTGATTGTAAAAGTAGTTCGTCAAAGTCTGATGAGTCAGCCAGGATCTCAGAGATGGAGGAGAAAGTACGTACATATGACATTAATTGACCCCTCTGTATCCACATTGTTGGGGGCCCTCTGTTCGTCTGGGGGGGTATGTCTGTTCTCAGAGATGGGTCAGCTCGTAAAACCTGCGCTAAGCGTCTATGACTATCCCTATTCCATGGTCCAAATCTGTTACTGTGAACTGCCGGAGGAAAGCCGGAGTTCCAAAGAGAGGTGTCATTGGGCCCTGTTGTTTAGATAGTTTACCAGTTAAAATCAGATGATCTCAAATCCGAAGGGTTTGCCGAGTAACAGCAGTAGAGAATGAATTGTCCTTACGCTGTGCCATAGGAGTCCACGGCAGGGCGCAAAGATCACCCTCATTGAGATGCTCCTCCAATTGGACCCATAGCTTGGAGGAGGAGTGGTGAAACCAGTCTACGATACGCGTGAGTACCGCCGCCTTATGATACGTAGAAGCATATGGGACCCCCGCTCCCCCCCCGGACCTTCGGGAGGGTCATGGTGTCATATTTTATCCTGGGGTGGTTTCCCTTCCATATGAATTTGGAAAAAATCTGTTGAAGCTTTTGAAAGAACGAGGTGGGAATATATATGGGGATGGTTTGAAAAAGATATAGGAATCTAGGGAGAACATCCATCTTCAAGACATTTACCCTACCCAACCAAGAGAGCTGTTTAGACGCGTATGAAGCCAGATCTGTTTGTGTTCTGAGAAGTAGAGGGGTAAAGTTACTGGAAAATAGTTAGGATGCGTCTGTTGGAATATGGATTCCCAGATACCGAATAGTAGTAGAGCTTGTCTTAAAGGGGAAGGAGGCTGAGAGCTGTTGGAGAGCCGCTTTTGGAAGTGAGATGTTGAGAATTTCTGACTTACTATGATTAACTTTAAAGTTACTAACATTTCCATATCTCCTAAATTCTTGCATAATAGCAGGCAGGGAAACTTGCGGTTGGGTGACAAACATGAGCAGGTCATCTGCAAATAAAGCCATTTTGGTATGTATAGGGCCTATATTAATACCATGCATAGCCGGATAGTTTCTAATGGCAATGGCCAAATGTTCCATAACTAGAACATAGAGAATGGGGGACAAGGGGCACCCCTGTCTCGTTCCATTGTGGATAGTAAATTTTGGAGATAGGGAACCGTTTAGTCTAATCCTAGCGGAGGGCGTTGTATAAAGGGACATTATTCTGGAGATCATGTTCCGGCCTAGGCCTAACTGCTGTAGGGAGAGGCAAAGGAATTGCCAGTCGACACGGTCAAACGCTTTCTCTGCGTCAACCGTAAGGAGGCACAATGGGACATTATGTGTCCGAGCATAATCCGTAATGAGAAGTGTTTTCAGGGTGTTGTTAATGGTCGTGATTGATCAAATAAATGCCAATTGAATTGTTGGATTTACACCATGTGGAGGCTCCTTTTTTCTTTCTTCATACATGGTTACCACTTCTGACCAAAACGGAGATCGTGCGGACCATTCGGGTAGGATCCTGGCACCCCATTTGGAGGAAGAGGTTTACCAGCACATGACCTGTTCCCATACTGTCCTCCATTCTGAGACAGTGCAAGCCTTTCCGACTCACCGCCAATGGCCTGTGAGTCCACCAAAGTTGGTAAGAGTACCTTATCTTTTGTGTTGATCAGATCTCTATGGAGGAGACATTTATGGATCATTTGCATTGTATGGAATCCGCCTTATTCGCATGATATATCACTGAGATTAGAATACTTTCAGACCCATTTGGTGGCTACACCTCCTAATTTTGGACATTTTTCTAATAATATCATCCCCCAAGTTTTTATTTATATTCCTTTGGAATGTGGACACTTTAAGCTTATCATGTTATTTTTTGTATTTTTCCATTTTATATTTTTCTCCTATCCTCACTGATACATGAGTGTTCTTTTATATGTTGTTACACTACACATTTGATATTTTTCACAAACATGTAATCCAGAGACAAGATAAGATTACTCTTCACTTCACTGTGGAATAATTCTTTTTCCCCTTTTGAACATCAAATTGTTATACAGAGGTCTATATTTTAGCGCTACACTATTTATGTTTATATATTTTCAGGGTGTTATCCCTCGCCTCTCTTCAACTCACAAAGCCCACCTGATCTAGGTGTATTAAGCTGGGTAATAATGGTTGTAGTCTATTAGCTAGCACCTTCGCATACATCTTTAGATCTACTCCTATCAGCGATATGGGTCGGTAATTAGCACAAATAGTCGGGTCTTTGTCTGGTTTTGGAATGAGGGTGATATGAGCCTCTAGTGTTTGCGGCGGGAATACTGAGCTCTCAGATATGGAGTTAAACACTTTTGTTAAGAAGGGGGTAAGGAGGGGGCGTGGCCTGGACCGGCATGGCGTAGGGAGCTAGAAACGAGAGCTCCGCTTGCCCACTATCCGTACTTTAAGATCCTGGAGGTACTACTGCTAAATCAATATCCACGAGTGGACGCCCTGACTCTCCTGGCCCCCGGGGAACATGTCGCCGCCGAAACAGAAGACGGACCCGGCTGCAAAGCTGGCCAAATATAGGAACACAGACAAGGAAGCTGGAGGAGAAAATGGCGCTGGCTCCTCTCCCCATGCAGACTCAGCGGCGGAAGACACAGCGCGAGTGCTGGAAGCAATATCAGATTGTAAGAGCACAATAACCAGCAAGATCGAGGAGGTTAAGGTGGATGTCTCACTAATACGCCAAGATCTGCAAAAATTGAGAGACAGAGTCACTGAGACTGAAGCCCGCATTAGCCGCGTGGAGGATGAAGTACCGCCCCTACAGGTTCACACCGAGCGATTGCAGCACCAACTCCACATGGTGCTGGTTAAGCAGGACGACATGGAAAACCGCCTGAGAAGGTGCAACCTGCGGTTCATAGGCCTGTCTGAGGGATCAGAAGGCTCTGACCCCCCCTCATTTCTAGAGAAATTGCTGATCGACACGTTCGGGAGAGCTGAGTTCTTCACCTCCTTTGTGGTTGAAAGGGTGCACAGGCTGGCGGCTAAACCTCCCCCCCAGGGCGCCCAGCCGAGGACATTTATTGCTAAGCTGCTCAACTTCCGCGATCGAGACGCTATACTGCGACTGACGAGAACAAAGGGTAACATACCCTCAGGGCCGTCTTTACTATTGATTGGGCCCTGAGCAAAAAAAATTCTTGGGCCCCCCCCCCATATACAAATTGTCTCTCCACCCCAACATTCTAAAAACAAAACACACACGTAAACTTATGTATTGCATTGTATTGTAACTGTACTGTCTGCCCTCATGTTGTAAAGCGCTGCACAAACTGTTGACACCATATAAATCCTGTATAATAATAATAATAATAATAATGATGGGGGGAAGAGATAGAGAAGTCCAGGATTATGGGTGGGGGGGGGGAGATACGGGAGTCCAGGATGATTGGGGAGGAGAGATGGGGGAGTTCAAGATGATGGCGGGAAGGGGGAAATAGGAGTCCAGGATGACACACGGGGATTGGGGGTATGTACTTTGAGGTGTTTGTATCATGCAGGGCACAGAAAAAAAATCAGCACAAGGGGCAGTACTTGCATATCCTCCTCCCTCCCGCAAAGTTACCATCTATTGGTCACCTCTGCACATCACTTTGCTTACCTCTGCTCCCTCATCCACATCTCATCTCTGTACCCCCCTCCACCCACAGCTCACCTATGTATTCCACGTTCACGTCTGTACCCCCCTCCATCCACAGCTCACTTCTGTATTCCACGTTCACGTCTGTACCCCTCCATCCACAGCTCACTTCTGTATTCCCTGTCTACCTCTTTCTCCCCCCCCCCATACACAGCTCACCTCTGTACCCCTCTATCCATAGCTCACTTCTGTATCCCCCATCCACCTCTGTACCCCCCCCCCATGTTCACCTCTATATCTTTCCGTCCACCTTTGTACCCCCCATCCAACTCTGTGTTCACCTCTGTACCTCCCCATGTCCACCTCTGTACCCCCCATCCATGTTCACCTCTATATCTTTCTGTCCACCTCTGTACCCCCCCATGTCCACCTTTGTACCCCCCATCCACCTCTGTAGTACCCCCCATCCATGTTCACCTCTGCATCCCCCCATCCACAGCTCACTTCTGTATCCCCATCCACCTCTTTATCCCCCCATCCATGTTCATCTCTATATCCTTCTGTCCACTTCTGTACCCCCCCCATCCCCCTCTGTACATCCCCATGTCCACCTTTGTACCCCCGTCCACCTCTGGGTTCATCTCTGTAACCCCCCTCCACCTCTGTACCCCCCTCCACCTTTGTACCCCCTTTCCATCACTGTGTACACCTCTGTACCCCCCCTCCACCTCTGTACCCCCCCATCCACAGCTCACTTCTGTATCCCCCATCCACCTCTGCATCCCCCATCCACGTTCATCTCTATACCCTTCTGTCCACCTCTGTACCCCCCCATCCACCTCTGTACATCCCCATGTCCACCTTTGTACTCCCGTTCACCTCTGGGTTCATCTCTGTATCCCCCCCATGTCCACGTCTGTACCCTCCATGTCCATCTTTGTACCCCCGTCCACCTATGTTCACCTCTGTACCCCCTCATGTCCACCTCTGTACCCCCTCACCACCTCTGTACCCCCATGTACACCTTTGTACCCCTTCCACCTCTGTACCCCCCATGTTCATCTCTGTACCCCCCCATGTCCACCTCTGTACCCCTTCCACCTCTGTACCCCCCCACCTCTGTACCCCCCATGTCCATCTCTGTACCCCTTCCATCTCTGTACCCCCCCATGTCCACCTCTGTACCCCCCATGTCTATCTCTGTACCCCTTCCACCTCTGTTCCCCGCCCCCCTGTCCACCTCTGTACATCCCCATGTCCACCTTTGTACTCCTGTCCACCTCTGGGTTCATCTCTGTATCCCCCCCATGTCCACCTCTGTACCCTCCATGTCCATCTTTGTACCCCCGTCCACCTGTGTTCACCTCTGTACCCCCCCACCATCTCTGTTCCCCCATCCACCTGTGTTCACCTCTGTACCCCTCATGTCCACCTCTGTACCCCTCATGTCCACCTCTGTACCCCTTCCACCTCTGTACCCCCCATGTCCATCTCTGTACCCCTTCTATATCTGTACCCCCCATGTCCACCTCTGTACCCCTTCTATCTCTGTACTCCCCCTTTCCATCTCTGTACCCCTTCCACCTCTGTACCCCCCATGTCCATCTCTGTACCCCTTCCATCTCTGTACCCCCCATGTCCATCTCTGTACCCCTTCTATCTCTGTACTCCCCCTTTCCATCTCTGTACCCCTTCCATCTCTGTACCCCCCCATGTCCACCTCTGTACCGCCCATATCCATCTATGTACCCCCCATGTCCACCCCTCACTTCTGTACCCCCCCTCCGTCCACCTCTGTGCCAGCAATTCTCTTCAGTCTGAACATATGGATCACCTGCCCCTTCTCTCCACGTTGTTCTTTATTACCTGGTCACACGGCGGTGCAACACAGTCTCCGCCTATCAGACCCAGCACACAGCCAGAAAACTTCACTCGGCTGTGTGCTACACAGGTCTGCCAGGCGGGGGTGGGGGCGGGAGGAACACAGAGTGCCGCTCTCGCTCTGTCATTGACTCTGGTGCGCAGCTCCTGACAGAGGGAGAAGCGGGACGAGCGGGCTCAAACACATGAAGCCCGCAGCTGTCCCGCTCACCTGTATAATTAATGTAGCCGCTTGGGAGAGCAGGGGGGATCGGCTCCCCCCGCTACTCCGCAAAAACTGCGGGCAGCGCAGGGCTTAAGTGGCAGCTGCTTTGGGCCCCACAGCAATGACAGGGCCCAGGGCAACTGCCCCTTTTGCCCTGCGTTAAAGACGGCCCTGCATACCCTTCAAAAATGTGGAGATTAAGGTATTCCCAGACTTCTCGGCGGAGGTCCAAAAGAAGAGGGCCCTGTTTACAGAAGCGAACGCCAGCTACGAATCCGCCACTACTCTTACGCAATGCTTTTCCCAGCGCGGCTGCGAGTTGTTGGAGAGTAGGGATGAGCCGAACACCCCCCTGTTCGGTTCGCACCAGAACATAAAAAGTGTTTGGGGACCTGGGTCCTGCCCCAGGGAACATGGATCAATGCAAAAAAATTTTTTAAAAACGGCTGTTTTTTCAGGAGCAGTGATTTTAATAATGCTTAAAGTCAAACAATAAAAGTGTAATATCCCTTTAAATTTTGTACCTGGGGGGTGTCTATAGTATGCCTGTAAAGGGGCGCATGTTTCCTGTGTTTAGAACAGTCTGACGGCAAAATGACATTTTGAAGGAAAAAACTAATTTAAAACTACCGCGGCTATTGCATTGCCGACAATACACATAGAAGTTCATTGATAAAAACGGCATGGGAATTCCCCAAAGGGGAACCCCGAACCAAAATTAAAAAAAAAAAAAAGACGTAGGAGTCCCCCTAAATTCCATACCAGGCCCTTCAGGTCTGATATGGATATTAAGGGGAACCCCGGCCAAAATTAAAAAAAAAATGATGTGGGGTTCCCCCTAAATTCCATACCAGACCCTTCAGGTCTGGTATGGATTTTAAGGGGAACCCCGCGATCAAAAAAAAAAAAAAACGGCGTGGGGTCCCCCCAAAAATCCATACCAGACCCTTATCCGAGCACGCAACCTGGCAGGCCGCAGGAAAAGAGGGGGGGACCAGAGTGCGCCCCCCCTCCTGAACCGTACCAGGCCACATGCCCTCAACATTGGGAGGGTGCTTTGGGGTAGCCCCCCAAAACACCTTGTCCCCATGTTGATGAGGACAAGGGCCTCATCCCCACAACCCTGGCCGGTGGTTGTGGGGGTCTGCGGGCGGGGGGCTTATCGGAATCTGGAAGCCCCCTTTAACAAGGGGACCCCCAGATCCCGGCCCCCCTCCTGTGTGAAATGGTAAGGGGGTACTTACCCCTACCATTTCACTAAAAAACTGCCAAAAATGTTAAAAATGACAAGAGACAGTTTTTGACAATTCCTTTATTTAAATACTTCTTCTTTCTTCTATCTTCCTTCATCTTCTGGTTCTTCTGGTTCTTCTGGTTCTTCTGGTTCTTCCTCCGGCGTTCTCGTCCAGCATCTCCTCCGCGGCGTCTTCTATCTTCTTCTCCTCGGGCCGCTCCGCACCCATGGCATGGGGGGAGGCTCCCGCTCTTCTCTTCATCTTCTTCATCTTCTTCTCTTCTTCTTTTCTTCTCTTCTTCTCTTCTTCTCTTCTTCATTTTCTTCTCCGGGCCGCTCCGCACCCATGCTGGCATGGAGGGAGGCTCCCGCGGTGTGACGGCGCTCCTCGTCTGACAGTTCTTAAATAATGGGGGCGGGGCCACCCGGTGACCCCGCCCCCCTCTGACGCACGGTGACTTGACGGGACTTCCCTGTGACGTCACGGGGAATGCCACAGGGAAGTCCCGTCAAGTCACTGTGCGTCAGAGGGGGGCCCCGCCCCCCGTTATTTAAGAACTATCAGACGAGGAGCGCCGTCACACAGCGGGAGCCTCCCTCCATGCCAGCATGGGTGCGGAGCGGCCCGGAGAAGAAAATGAAGAAGAGAAGAAGAGAAGAAAAGAAGAAAAGAAGAAGAGAAGAAGATGAAGAAGATGAAGAGAAGAGCGGGAGCCTCCCCCCATGCCATGGGTGCGGAGCGGCCCGAGGAGAAGAAGATAGAAGACGCCGCGGAGGAGATGCTGGACGAGAACACCGGAGGAAGAACCACAAGAACCAGAAGAACCAGAAGATGAAGGAAGATAGAAGAAAGAAGAAGTATTTAAATAAAGGAATTGTCAAAAATTGTCTCTTGTCATTTTTAACATTTTTGACAGTTTTTTAGTG
This sequence comes from Lithobates clamitans, assembly GCA_037952925.1. Lineage (NCBI taxonomy): Eukaryota > Metazoa > Chordata > Amphibia > Anura > Ranidae > Lithobates > Lithobates clamitans. The sequence continues at coordinate 3,394,310 of JBBGZY010000316.1, forward strand.
AAATGGTAGGGGTACTTTTGCAATGCAATAGCCGCGGTAGTTTTAAATGAGTTTTTTCCATCAAAATGTCATTTTGCTGTCAGACTGTTCTAAACACAGGAAACATGTGCCCCTTTACAGGCATACTATAGACACCCCCCCAGGTACGAAATTTAAAGGGATATTACACTTTTATTGTTTGACTTTAAGCATTATTAAAATCACTGCTCCTGAAAAAACGGCCGTTTTTAAAAACATTTTTTGCATTGATCCATGTCCCCTGGGGCAGGACCTAGGTCCCCAAACACTTTTTATGACAATAACTTGCATATTAGCCTTTAAAATTAGCACTTTTGATTTCTCCCATAGACTTTTAAAGGGTGTTCCGCGGCATTCGAATTTGCCGCGAACACCCCAAATTGTTCGCTGTTCGGCGAACTTGTGAACAGCCAATGTTCGAGTTGAACATGAGTTTGACTCGAACTCGAAGCTCATCCCTATTGGAGAGGACAGGGCACACTTCTTTGACACGCCCGAAGCTGTTTTTACATGGCTTGAAAACAAGGAAGCTCCGCGCCGTGACCCTGCCTGAAACCTCCACTTGATGTCCAGCAAAGGAGGGAATAGGTCCCGCAGCAACTTCACATCTCTCTGAAATCTGCAAATTTATCATCCTACAGGTACTCTTACAAAAATATATGCTATCCACAATAATGTTCCTGTGTCTGGCTCGGCGGCACCTGCACTTCCCCTATTTAAGGTCTATTTGTTTCCTGGCACCCGTGGATGTGGTCAGGATGAACCCTTTGATGCTATCTGGGCATTTTTTTTGGCCACTATAAATACCCACAGGACTTGCGTGAGTCTCCACATGAAAGGGACTGCTCAGAAACTTGCAAGAGACACAGCTAGTATTCCTCACAAGTTTTACAGTCAGTGGCAAGCGGTCACCCGGTAAGACACTCGCAATGGGGAATACGGAACTATCCCCCAGTTCGGTGCACTGGTTCCTGATGCTTTTGCTTGCTTTACAGCAAAGTATCGCCCCCTCCCGCATGTTCTCATTTTTTGTTTTTTCTTAGCAACAGTTGCCTTAGGGCACAAGTGAAGTTTCCCTGGTACGCCCGGCATCAGCAAACTGCATGTACATCTAAATGGATGCATTGCTTACCCGGGTACGCCAGTGTGTTAATGCAGAATATCTCAGGCTGCTATGTTGGTGTTAATGTTTGGTTAAAAAGTTTCATATTGAAAGGTAATAGCTCGTGGTGTCCACTTCCTTCTATACTGCCCTTGCACTCCAAGAAATATATCAAAGGCCCCCATATACCACCAGTCCGGTTTTCCCATCTACTTGGCCCTATATATTTAAAAGAGAGGGAGGGGGAGTAAGGTCTTTGTTGCATATGAGAATGATATTAGAGTCTTAGTGAATGTTTATATTGCATGCAAACATAAAACAACAAAACCATGTTGGATATTAAATGTTTAACCTGGAACGTGAGAGGTGTCAGGGCCAAGCCCAAACGCAACGCAGTACTGGCATATCTCAAGTCCCAACATGTGGACATTGTGGTGTTTGTTGAGACTCACCTCACGGGGCAACTTCAAACGACACTCAAGAAACCCTGGGTGGGATGGCTATACCAGGCCCCATACTCTACTAATTCCAGAGGTGTAGCCATACTTGTGGCCAAAACAGTACAATTCATGCTTCTTGCTCCTAGATCCGACCCGCAGGGTAGATTTTTATTTTTGCATGCTAAGGTGAATAGGCTAGAAATGTTAATTATGGAATTTTATATACCACCTCCCTTTCAACTAAATGCCATACATGAGGGGATAATGTATATTTCTCAATTTCCCACGGTTCCTGTGTTGTGGCTGGGCGATTTCAATAATATAATGAATAGGGAGTTGGACCGTATGTCAACGGCGCCTCAAGATGGTTTCGCCCAGCCGCATACTAGGTTTAGTAAGATGATTACGGACCTGGCCCTTATAGACACATGGAGACACTGTAATCCATCAAGAAAGGCATACTCCTGTTTCTCCACATCACTCAACACCATGTCACGTATCGACCTCATATTTATTTCAGGTACTCTCACCTCCCTACTTAACAACTTAGGATTTAACCCACGCATCCTATCTGATCATGCCCCATACTGGATTATGCTTAGAGTTGACACCCCCCCCGGACATATAGCTGGAAGCTAAATCCGTTTTGGCTAATGGTTGTCCCTGACCTGGAGGAGGCGGCCAGTGAATGGGAGTTCTTCTTCCACACAAACAAAGGCACAGCACCACCCGAGATTATATGGGACACTTTCAAAACCCATGCCCGAATGATTTTATCGCAACGTATATCCCGGTACCGCAAAACTTCTTCCCAGATTCTTACACAGGCAGAACACTCCCTGGTGGAGGCAGAAAAGAACTTCACAAACGACCCCTCGGCACTAACAGCAGACCAATTAAAACTACAAGCAAGAATAGTGAATAACTTATATTTTGAAAAGGCTGACAGGAAAATCTTTTATAATAAACAAAGACACTATGAGTGTGGGGAGCGGGCGGGTTGACTCATGGCATATTTAGCACAGCTGGACCACAGACCTCCCATGGTGGTGGCACTTCGGGCTGCGGCCGGTGGGATGTTGACTGATCCTGATGACGTAGCCAGGGAGTTTCGCGACTTTTATGCATCCCTATACTCATCCAATGCAGATGCCTCTGTGGAGGCAATAGCGACTTTGCTATCCAACATTGAACTTCCCCACCTCACACAACTCCAAATAGATCAACTAGAGGCCCCCATTAATGAAAGCGAAGTTTCCAGGGCAATTTCACTGCTCAATACTTCAAAAGCTCCGGGGTCTGACGGGCTGCCTTTGGAGTTCTACAAAACGTATAGTGAGGCGCTGACCCCCAAACTATGTGAACTATTTTCTTATATATTTAAATCTGAAACCCTCCCCCTGTCTATGCGCGAAGCCAATATAGTGCTGATACCCAAGCCAGGGAAAAACCCAGAACTCCCGGAGTCTTATCGCCCGATATCCGTCCTTCAACTAGATGTAAAAATCTTGACCAAGATCCTGGCGCTTCGCTTAAATACGGTGATCCTTTCACTAATTCATCCGGACCAAACCGGTTTCATGCCAGCTAAAAACACGGCATATAATTTGCGTAGGCTTTATATGAATGTCCAAGCTGAACATGACACCATGGGCTCTAGAGTGGTGGTGTCCTTGGACGCCGCAAAGGCGTTTGACTCTGTTGAGTGGACGTACTTGTGGGAGTGCCTCACGAAATTTGGGTTAGGACCCCGCTTTATTAAATGGATCCGACTATTATATCAGAGTCCATGCGCCAGGATCTTGGTCAACGGAAAGATCTCGGAATCGTTCTCTCTCTCCAGGGGCACTCGGCAGGGGTGCCCACTTTCTCCCCTTTTGTATGCCCTAGCGGTGGAGCCTCTCGCCGCATCCCTTAGAGCCCACCCAGGTGTTATAGGACTCACTCGCGGTACCTTGCTGGAAAAGATCAGTTTATATGCTGATGATATGCTACTATATCTTGCAGACTCAGGCACGTCTTTACAACTGGCCCTAGAAGTAATTCAAAATTTCGGCAATTACTCAGGACTGAAAATTAACTGGGATAAATCCCAGATCCTCCCGATAGATGTCAGTGTGCCTACCAGAGAACAATCCAACTCCCCACTTCTTAGGGTCAGCGAGATGACTTACCTAGGGATAGTGATAACCCGATCACCAGAAGATTATGTCCGCCTCAACTTAGAACCCCTAATAACAGTACTGAAACGCAAAACACAGATATGGGCCAAACTGCCCCTGGGGGTGATGGGTCGAGTTAACCTAATTAAAATGGTCCTTCTTCCCAAATTTTTATACGTGTTGTGGCACGCCCCGATCTACTTACCCTTGCGAATATTTAAATCCGTTGAGGCTATTCTTAACTCATTTGTATGGGGATCGGGCCGCCACAAATTATCCTGGCAAATGTTGAAAAACCCGACAGAATTGGGGGGTGCGGCTCTGCCGGATTTCAACCTCTATTACCTGGCGGCGCAATTGTCCCAGTTTTTCCACCTAGATAAACATGACAAAAAGCGTTGTTTATCTCTGCTCTGTGCTCCACAGGGACGCCGAACCTCACACCCCTTCCAGATTCTTTTTCTAGGCCCTAATAAAATAAATAACAGGAAAGGAATGCTACACCATTACTGCAGGGTATGGGAAGTGGTAAAACACAAACTCAAATTGCCGCCTACACACTCCCACACGCCACTATGGGATAATCCTGAACTGGGAGAACTCCACAAGGTACCGAACCCCGAAATATGTCTTCAATACGGCATAGGATTCCTGTCAGATGTTTACCATGACAATGTCTTACAGTCTTTCCAACACCTCAAAACAAACTTTAGCCTCCCTAACAATATGTTCTTTCGTTATCTCCAGCTCCGTCACGCCCTTCGTGCCCAATTCGGTGGGACCCCTCCTGACGTGGAACGTGCAGATGTCTTGCACATTATGTTGGGCACTGAACACCGCAAGCTCATTTCAGAATTCTATAACTTGCTGCTAAGGCCCACTGCAGTCTCCATTGCATGTAAATTAAAAGACGTCTGGTCAGGGGACGTGGGGGAGCTGGAGGATGATGAATGGGAGGATGCCCTGGAGACTTGTAGAAAGATCTCTACCAAGCTGTCGGACCGCCTCCCACACCTGTACATTCTGCACAGGTCGTATTTAACCCCCCCATCGTATAGCCAAATACAAACCAACTCAAAACCCCAACTGCCCCCATTGTGACAGCCCATCTAGTACCTTCTTTCATCTTCTGTGGCAATGCCCAGTGGTACAGGACTACTGGTCCCAGATAGTTAGATTTATCCACGATGAAATGGGATCCCCACTCTCACTATGCCCCAAACAATGTCTATTAGGAATATTTCCAGACCCAGACTTGGATAAATATCGCAAGATGTTTCTTCAAGAAGTGCTATTCATAGCTAGACTACTAATAGCCAGAAAATGGTTACAAGCTGCTCCTCCCACACGCCAACAATGGATATCCAACATTAACAATGTTCTTCCTTATAAAAAGGAAATCTATGCCCACAGGGGTTTCCCAACCAAATATGGCAAAGTATGGGATGCCTGGCTGGAAAATGCCTCTACTTGTAACACATCCTCAGAATAATTTATCTTGCAATAAAAACTCCCTCTGAAATATTATATTGTGGACGTACTATCCATGTCTTATAGATGTGATGTAACACACCACTGACTGATGCATGTTCGGTAACTCTTTTACATTTATATTTTCTTTTATTTGCCTGTATGCTTATCGCCCAAATTATTCTCAGTTGTAACTTGAATATTACTCTCCTGTATTATTGATGAATATGACCTGTATGTACAACTCCTTTTGTTTTTCCAATAAAACACCACGTTGAATGTAAAAAAAAAAAAAAAGAAGGGAGTAAGGAGGGGGGCAAATTGTTTGTAGAATTTTGGGGTGAAGCCATCAGGGCCCGGGCTTTTTCCAGATGGGGTAGATGCAATGGCGCGGGCTACCTCATCTTCCGATATTGGATCCTCAAGGTCCTCTATCGTTGCATTATCTAAAGTAGGAAGTGCAGTTTGTGCAATATATGAGGCCTGTGTTTCTGCTGTACCGGATGTAGATTCATTGGGGTTTGTTAAAGGTATGCTATACAGGGATTGGTAGAAGTCTCGGAATACCTGTCCCATCTCGGCTGGCGCTGAGACAGTCTTCCCGATCCTATCTTGAATGTGAGGTATAAAGGTGTTAGGTTGTTTGGAATGTAGGGTGCAAGCTAGCAATCTACCACATTTATCTTTAAATTTGTATTGGTGAAAGGCTAGTTTGTTCGCAAATGTACGTGCTGAAGATTCGTCTAGTTCCTTAAGCTGAGTGCGAGCGGTAGAAACCTCCGCAAGCACCTCCGCCTCGGGGGAACGCTTATGAGTAGTCTCAAGCATTTTAAGTTTGTGTACCGCCATAGTTATTGCAGCTGAGCATTCTTTTTTCATGCGAGTGCCCAATTGGATAAATCTACCCCGCAAGACCGCCTTTAATGCCTCCCATTGAATCGGTGGTGAAGTGTCGTCAGAGCTGTGGTCCGCAAAAAAGTTTGTTATAGTCTCTGCTATCTGTGCGTCGAAGACTGGTTCAGTTAGTATTGAGTCATTTAACCTCCAGGTCCATTCTTTTATTGGAGTAGAAGGGACCGCAAGCGTCAGGGATATTGGTGAGTGGTCGGACCAAACCATAGGATCTATTTCACATTTTGAGAACCAGTCTAAGCAGCCATGGTCTATTGAAAAGTAATCTAGATGGCTGTAGGAATAATGCGCGCTGGAGAAGTGTGTGTAGTTTCGATATTCTGGATATAGTATCCGCCATACATCAACAAGATGCATGTTATATATGGCACGTTTTATAGCCCGTAGTTTAGGAAAGGAAACAGGGGAACGGGATGTTGAGGAATCCAATAATGGATCCAGGGGAATATTGAAGTCCCCTTCAAGTATGAGTTTACCCTCAGCAAAATCTGCCAGAGTCTTTAAATACTGCAAGGCTGATGGGACTTGATGTGTGTTAGGTAAATAAATATTGGCTATTGTAAATTTAGTCCCCCAAAGGGATATCTTTACAAAGACGTATCTGCCCTGTGGGTCTGTCATATAGTCAAGCAATTCAATAGGGAGTGTTTTGTGAAATGCAATAGATACTCCCTTAGATTTTTGTGTCAGGTTGGTACTGTGGAACCACTTATTAAAGTATCTGTTGGAGCAGGAAGGGGTGGAGTCAGATTGGAAGTGGGTCTCCTGCAGCAAGAGCACGTTAACCTGTCTTTTGTGCATCTGATATAGAATTTGCCCAGGTTTGGAGGCAATGTTAAGCCCATTTACATTATATGAACAAAATTTCACCTGTGGGTGTGAGGTCACTGTGTGAGCCATGCTGGGGTGCTATAGGCTATAGAAAAAAAGAGGAAGGTTTGCAGAGTGGAGAGCAGTACTGAGCAAAATAATAAAAAAGTGAATACGTAAGTGTGGGGAGGGGGAGAAAGGAATAGGGCAATTTGGTAAGAATAAGGATAAGAGAAGGAGAAACACAAAACAAAAACAAAAACAAAAAACAAAAAAGGAAAAAGTAAGGTGTAAAGGAAAAGACACCTAATAATATGTGTCTGAGATACTAATGTGTCTGCTAACGCAAAACACTGCGTGAAATATCACGCGCTAGGCACAAACAGTGCCCTTCCTATCGTGGGGGGGAGGTCGAGACAAATGGACCTGAGTCGTGGTCCTGACAGCGAATCAGGCAAATAAAAGTTATATGTCGCACACTGAACATTTGATCCACTTGTGAAGCAAGCGACAACTTTTTCCTATAAGAATAAGGATAGTATCTTCTGGGTGGGATTGAAATGACTCCCACTGCAACACAGAAGTACATGGGTGGGGTGAGGGTCTGTAAACTAAGCCTTGCTTTATTTGTTATTCCCCTTCTGGTACATAGCCTCTATTCCTAAATATCATCAGATATATAAGGCCAGTTGGTTAAGACTCGTGAATGTGTTTGTCTTTACCTATTCACCAAACTAATAGAAACCCATTCCTATGAACTACTTTTGATGATAACAGTTGGGAACAGCCAACTAAATTTGTGGATAAGATTCAGGTATTTAGCCTAGGGGCACATAACTAGAACACTTATATTAGTTCCTGTGTGTAGAAAGATTATTCAGCCAAATCCACCATATACATATATATAGGGCAGGGGGGGGGAGTGGAGGATCCGCCCACGGATGCCACCAACCACCCGTGGGTGGCACCCTAAGACCTGTATCTCGCGAAGCAGAGATTAAGTAAAACCGGTGGTCAAAGCCCCCCAGAGCGGTATCCCCCACCCCCACCACCAACCCCCCAGCACATATAACATAGGGGGGGTGAGAGAGAACAATTTGAAATGGAACATAAAAACATAGAAAAAACAATTTAGTGCATATTGGCATTACCTGGTGCCCGTCACAGTGAGGGTCACAGAGTGACTATTGCCTATGCTCTCTCCCGAACCCCAGCCAGTTATTAAATCGGCAAAGAGCAGGGAAAGAGCTAGTATTTCCAAGTCCTATACTTACAAAACCTCTTTCCAAGACTACTAGAGAGCTCCGGTTTTAAAGAAGAGGAAAGACACAGTCTGAGGGTCATATATAAAACATGACTCCAGAAATATGGCAAGACCACCGGGACCCCTCTGTAGAATGAAAGACAGGTCGAGGCGATACAAGACATCAGTCCCCAGCAAGCTGTTGTATCAATCTTCTAGGGAGGTAGGTCCCCTTATCCCCGGGCCGGAGGAGACTGATCTAGATCTAAGACGTCTACGGTGCTGTGGAAGTGAGCCAAGTCCCATCTGTCATACTCGATCGTCCGGAGGATCCAGCCAGTTTAAGACCTCTACCGGTTCTTGCTCGATAAAGAGGAAAAAGTCTGGCAGTTGATCTGGGTCTGATAGCGTGAACCTGCTGACTCCTCTGGTCACCTTGATGCTGAAGGGGTGTCCCCATGTGTATGAAGCTCCGGCTTGTCGTATAAGGTCGAGGAGAGGACGCACCACACGACACATGTACAGCGTATTGCGAGACAGGTCCGGGTACAGGTGTATAGGGGCTCCAAAAAAGTCTAATGAACCCAGGCTCCAAGCCTTTCGCATGACCTCTTCCTTCAAGGTGAAGTAGTGGACCCGACAAAGAACATCTCGGGGGCGACCATCTCGTGCCCCCTCCAGACCTCCCACTCTCTGAACACGGTCTATTTCAATTGGTGATGTTGCCTCCCTCCCCAGTACTTTATTGAGAATAGCTATGACAGTGGGTTTCAACTCTGTTCCAGATGTTGCCTCCGGTATGCCTTGCAGTCTAATGTTATTTCGGCGACTGCGATTTTCGCTGTCTTCTATGCGGAGTTGCTGATGGCGTAGGCGACGGAGGTGTGTCACGTTTGAGGTTTCAAGTGCTGTTATACGTGCTTCATGGTCATCTTGAGCAGTGGTTAAGACTGACACTGCTTCCTCATTTGCTGTGACTTGTTGTCTAAGAGCATTTAGCTCCACGTGAAGGGATTCTTCCATTTTGCTTGCCCATGATTCAAAATCTATTCTGAAGGCAGAAAGGAGCGCTGTAGCTTCCGTTCTGATGGGCTCTCCTGACAGGGGATGTGTGGATGACTGAGATTCCCTAGCGCCTGCGTCTAGTGGTGCGACTGAGCTCACCGATGAGGCTGACAGTTCTCCCCCGGGGTATTTGAGTCTCGTATTGTTATCTTCTACCATGCCGGCTGAAGTGGTAGGTGGAGGTTTGGTCTTTCCTGTGGTATGGCCAGGCGCCATCTTGTCTTTGGGGGTCCGAGGATCGTTGGGTGCCGTTCTAAGAAGATATCTTTGTATGGTGCCTTGATGAGGGTCAGTGAGTTCTGAGGAGTGTGAGCCAGTTGTCGCGATGTATGTCTCGGGTGCGCTATGCTGTAAACATAGCCTGTCACTGTCGGGGTGGCACGGTACTCAGGGATGGGTGTCCTCAGCCATCCATACTTAGGATCTCACTAACTGGGCCAAACTTCCAGGGGGGTGAGGGGGGGGCTGGAGGGGAGAGGCAGAAGCCCAGGTAATGTCTCCAGGAGGGCAGTAAGAGACCCTCAGGACTCAGATTATGGCACAGGGAGAGCGGCTCTGTTGTAGGGGAGTAAAGAACCTGAGTCTGGAGGCTCTGTCCGGGCTAGTAGGCCTCAAGATGGCGGCAGCAGTCCTCCAGGAGCGGCCTCTGTGTTCTACCCAATGTCCGTTCGGGCCCCCTCACCCTGCAGCACCTTCCCAGGGATGCCCGGCCTCTTTATGTAGCGGTCCGCTGTCTCTCCATCCGCGGATCGCGGAGCCGGAGGTCGGGGATGCAAAAAGTATAGTAGGCCCCAAGATGGCAGCGGCCGCGGCCTCCAGGAGCGGCTTTTGTGAGCCTCCTTACAACTATTTAGCCCCCTCACCTTGCAGCACCTTCCCAGGGATGTCCGGCTTCCCTTGTGCGGCGATCCGCTTCCTCTCCGCCTGTGGATCACGGTACCGGAGGTCGGGAGTGTAGGAGGCACAGTAGGCCTCAAGATGGCGGCGGCCTGTAGCAATTGTAGGCCCGGCTGCGGGCCTGAGGACTCCAAAGCGGCTGGTCAGATGTAGTAATCCCCTCTGGGAATTAAGCAGGTGTCTCCTGGGGATGGCTGGGGAGAGATCTATGCTCTCCGGTCTCTAGAACCCTTTGGATGGCTGTGGATAGCAGCTAGCTAAGCGGAGCTCCTCTGGAGCACGTCTTTCTTGTTCGCCAGTCGGCCACGCCCCCCCTCGTTGGTGCATTTTTTACTGCAATTTTTGGTGCTGCGCATTGAAATGCAAGGAAACGCACAGATGTGAATGGAGACTAATTGTTCTTGTGTTACCAATTTCACTTTCAGGCCCCATTCACATCGAGCATAGTGGGAGCGAACATTTTGCAGCTCATTTTTCCTTTGACTAGCATAGGGCAGGCTGCTGATTTCAATTAGCTATGCTATATGTGGCTTAAAAGACATTTTGACGTTTTGTGGGTTGCCTGTTTTTTACTGTGTGTTTTTCAGTATTTGCCCCGTCTTTTTTTTACATGTCAAAATGTGTGTTTGCTTCTGTGTTTGGTGTGCCATTAACAATTAACCACTTCAGCCCTGGACCATTTGGCTGCCCAAAGACCAGAGCGTTTTTTGCGATTCGGCACTGCATTGCTTTAACTGACAATAGCACGGTTGTGCGATGCTGTACCCAAACAAAATTGACGTCCTTTTTTCCCCACAAATAGAGTTTTCTTTTGGTGGTATTTAATCACCTCTGTGGTTTTTATTTTTTGCGCTATAAACAAAAAAAGTATGCAGTATTTTTTTATTTTTTACTTTTTGCTCTAATAAATATCTCCCAAAAATATATAAAAAACTATTTGTTTCCTCAAATGAAGGTATGGCTAGGTAGGTTACATAGGATACGGCACCTCATCCCAAAAACATTTTTTTGATAAATAATAAGGGGAATGACCAGAGGGATTATAACGGAGCCAGGGAACAATATAGAAGTAGAATATTGAGAATAAAATTGCAAAATTACTTTATTATACAAATTTAAACACATACAAAATAACATGTAGATAAAATTTTAGATGCAGTTTACATCAATTGTACAACGTCAAGTGCAGTGAAATGGGCCAGGTGGAAACGGCCTTCAAGACATGAGGAACGCCTGCTGCTAACTCTGCCATGGTTGTTAGGTATGTCCAAATTACTTTTCATCCTTCGGTATACTTAGGTACTCTCTCTCCCTCTTCTTAATCCAGTCTTTATCTATTATATCTCAGGATGCAACATCTCTCTGCCACCCATTATTTCAATTCGTAGCCTTGAATTGTGGGAAGAGCAATTGTCTCTAACACCAACACTAACTTCTACAGTCTTCTAGGTAAGCCTTCGTGTCAATTACTATCTGTACCCCAAATAATAGTTTTGCTATTATCTTTTTCTCAAAGAGCATATAGTACCCGTCTAATAACTTTTTACTATATTTCTCTTAGACATACACCTACAACCCTCATTTTCCACTCTGAGTACCTTCTCCCAACATTCTCCAGGCGTTCCCCTTTTTCTACATAATTGTTTTTAAATGTAAGTCTTTGAGGCTTTGATGCCCTATCTATTTTTGATGTGGTGTATATTATTCCACTCATTTCTAACAACATTGTGCATGACACATATATCTTTCAGCTCTCCCCTTTTTCTGACCAACTACTCCTAATCTATATTATATTTGATTGCCAGGTCATTCGTAAGCCCCCTGCAGTCATAGATACGGTGCAGCCTGATCTTCCTCCAGCTGGGGGGTTCCCTGCCGGGCCTACCCCGGGTGGTCAGTTTCCAGGTACGTCCTTGTGTGCGTGGAGGTTCTGTTAGGTTGCCCCCCCCCCCGGGACACAGTCCAGCCATTTATCACAACCTTTACTACATGTTCGCCTTTATTGTTTTTTCTTTGTTCTATTGTTTACTTGATTTTTTGTATTTCTGTGCATAGATCCTCATCATTGCAACAGGCTCATATTTTTCCCTGATGAAGCCAATGTTTTGGCGAAACATGTAGGAACTGAGCTTCTGTCTTGAAGGCCGTTTCCACCTGGCCCATTTCACTGCACTTGACGTTGTACAATTGATGTAAACTGCATCTAAAATTTTATCTACATGTTATTTTGTATGTGTTTAAATTTGTATAATAAAGTAATTTTGCTATTTTATTCTCAATATTCTCTTTCTATATTGTTCCCTGGCACCGTTATAATCCCTCTGGTCATTCCCCTTATTATTTATCAAAAAAATATTTGTTTCCTCAGTTTAGGCTGATATGTATTCTTCTACATATTTTTGGTAAAAAAATCGCAATAAGCGTATCTTGATTGGTTTGCGCAAAATTTATAGCGTCTACAAAATAGGGGGTAGTGTTATGGCATTTTTATTTTTAATTTTTTTATTAGTAATGGTGGCGATCTGCAATTTTTCCTTTTTCCTTTTTCCTTTCTCTCCTTCACCCTCTGGCAATGCCCTCCTGCAGATCCATGGACTCATAATACAGTAAGCACATTGAATTCCATGGTTGGTAAATTTCCCAACTATATGGTACGAACCAACTGACCCTTCAACATTTTCCATTTTTGATTTGTAGCATTAACGTGAATCCTACCCGGGTGCGGTTCTGGACTGCCCGTCTCGCCCCCTCCCTTCCCTCCCTCTCCCACATGGGGGGCTGGTAAGCGTGATCTCTCGCAAGGCTCATCTGGTCCATCACCCGTCCCTGGGGGAACTGGTCTGACACGGGGGAGACAGGGGAGCGAAGGAATAAGTGTATTCATCCTAAACATTTTGGCAATGCCAAGAATGACACTGTAGTGTCACAATCTCTGTGATAGGTAACTATACAATTTATTCAGTCACATTACAGGGTATGCCTGCATGGTTTCTGGCACTGTGGAAATTGGATGCTATGTTTGATATGTGATATATGTTACCCCCTCTCTTTTAGTGTGGACAGCCATCCTCTGAAGAAGACCCGGGAAGGGTCGAAACGCGTCAGGATTATTATACACAATTATTGTTGTCCCACATATACTGTATGGCCTTTTGTTTTCATTTAGAGGCTTTTATTGTTATCTAAAACGCTTACAATTGGGGAAATACAGGCTGCCTTCATACATTGTGTCACACATTGGTTTTCACTGCAAGTTGCTGTCTGTTGCATATGTATGCCATACTCAGTTCGTGTCCTGACTCTAACAGTCAGTATTCATTTCTATGAATTTTTTCTTTTAATGTTATTTATATATTTTTTGTACTAATAAAATCCAATTTTTTCAACTATTCATTGTACTCCATTGGCTGTTTAAAAGCCCCGATAGGGGGTTCTCTCTGGTTTCTTTCATGCACTGTATGGGGTGTGCAGCCTACCTGTCTACACTCATGGGAGTGCTTTTTATTGTTGCTTAAAGTAATTTTGCTATTTTATTCTCAATATTCTCTTTCTATATTGTTCCCTGGCACCGTTATAATCCCTCTGGTCATTCCCCTTATTATTTATCAAAAAAATATTTGTTTCCTCAGTTTAGGCTGATATGTATTCTTCTACATATTTTTGGTAAAAAAATCGCATTAAGCGTATCTTGATTGGTTTGCGCAAAATTTATAGCGTCTACAAAATAGGGGGTAGTGTTATGGCATTTTTATTTTTAATTTTTTTATTAGTAATGGTGGCGATCTGCAATTTTTATCAGGACTGCAACATGGTGGACACATCAGACATTTTTGACACATTTTTGGGACCACTATCATTTATACAGCGATCAGTGCGAATAAAAATACCTTGATTACTGTGTAAATGACACTGGCAGTAAGGAGGTTAACCACTAGGGGGCAGTGAAGGGGTTAAGTGTGTCCTAGGGAGTGATTCTAACTGTGAGGGGGCTGGGCTTGAACACACAGGACAGTGATCACTGCTCTCGATCACAGAGAGCAGTAGCTCACTGTCCTGTCACTAGGCAGAAATGGGAATGCTTTGTTTACATAAGCATCTTCCCGTTCTTTCACTCTGTGACATGATTGCTGGCACCCAGCGGACATCGAGTCCACGGGACCCGTGGTCACGGAGACCGCTGCGGTGCGCACGCGCTCGTGACACCGCTTCTTAAAGGGGACGTACCTGTACGCCCTTTTGCCTGCGAGTGCCATTCTGCCGACGTACATCAGTGTGCGCTCGTCAGCAAGCGGTTAATGGCACTGAAAGGGCAACTAGTAATTCTAGGTGTATAAATCTGATTGTACAATCTCCTTTAGATCTGCCATCAATTATGTAGTGCAAGAGTCTGCCTGATTGGATATAGAGTGATTGGCTTGATAGGTGTTTCCTTCTATTATATATATTTGGTAAATCTAAAGGAGATTGTACAATCAGATTGTATAGTGTATGGTCACCTGTATACACCTAAAATTACTAGTTGCGCTTTCAGTGCCATTAGTTGTTAACAGCACACCAAACACAGAAGCAAACAAACATTTTGCCATGTAAAAAAAACTATTGGAAAATGCGCACAGTAAAAAACACGCAACCCACAAAATGACAAAATGTCCCATTAACCACATGTAGTGCAGCCAATTGAAATGAACAGGCTGTCCTATGCATGTCACAGGAAAAAAAAGCCACAAAACGTTCGCTCCCACTATGCTAGATGTGAATGGGGCCTGATGTGAAGTTGGTGTTAACACAAGAACAATGAGGCTCCATTCACATCTATGTGTTTCCTTGCATTTCAGAAATGCGCTGCACCAAAAATCACAGTAAAAACTCACCAAGCTCCGCTCTAAAAAAAGTTCTGAAGCTTCTTTGGGGTGATTGCTGTGTGTAGGGCAGCCCATCCAGATGGATGGAATGCCCTATGTGTGATGAGTGAAAATGCTCCAAAACACCTCCCTACCTCGCAAAAAAAAAACGCATGTGGGAATGCAAGTTTCCACTATGCAGAGATGTGAACGGGGCTTGACAGCTGAGTGTTTCTGTCCACTCCCTCCTATGTACTTGTATAAAGATGGCCATACACTTGCAATCTTATTGTATATTGTGTATTTAGTGATCACTGATTGATTGCATTTCATTTAAAAAACATGCAGCTGGGAGTGGGAAGGTGGATGATGCAGGGTGTGTGCTAATGAGGTCAGCTGGTCAACACCTTCCTGTGTCGTGACCTACAAGTCTGTAAGGAAGTAAGACAGAAGCAATAGATACATTTGGAAACATGGATGGAGGGCAGTAAAATAAGTGTCTGTAAATTTTATGGAAACCGTTGATATTTTTGCAAAAAAGTACATGAATGCTATATTGGTACATAGGGGAGCTGGTATTTAGAAAAAAAGGGAACAAAGGTGAACTTATCATTTAAGCAAGCAGATATTATTTGCTTATATGTATTAAAATCAAACATCAATTATAAAACATTCAAACTAAATTGAACCAAGAACATTGACTTTGGGCTTTAATAATCCATTACATTGTGTAAAAGTTACATCACAGCATTATCCTTGTACACAGGAGATTTTTATAATTATTTTTTAGGTGAATATTTTGGGTAGAATTTAACTTGTAATCAGGGCCGGATTAACATAGGGGCTATTGGAGCCGCATCTCCAGGCCCCTTAACTTAAATAGGCCCATTTGCCAAAAAAAAGAAGAAAAAAACAAAAAAACAACTATCGGACTTAGAGGGTCGTGGCTCGGCCTACCCCACCAAAATGAGGGGCTCCTATAATCTATGGTTCCAGGGATATGAGGCTCCTTGCACAGCCTGTCAGAAGCTACATACAGAGCGGCCAATTGAAGGAGAACTCTAGCCTAAGTTTGTTTTGGCTTGGCTTCTCCTATGGGTCACAGGAGTGCAATTCATTTTGCACTCCTGTGACCTGTTTTCAGTGGAGAGCAGTCTGAAGTACGCTCTCCGCTGATGTCACTGCTAGCAGTCAAGGCAGCGTGTCATCCTGACTTCCATAGTCTGGATCCACCAGGTTGCTGGACTGATGGCAGTCTCAGCGACCCACTGAGACGGCTGCTCCCTGCCCCTCCACAGCTCAGCAGCCTTCCTCTCGGGGATCTGTGAGAACCGAGCCATCGGCAGTGTTCGGTGGCTCGGTTCTCAGTGCAGAGGTGGCGGGGGACAGCTGCAGCATCAGTCTGATGCTGCATCCACCTAGGTAAGTATGAATCTAAAAAAAAGAAAAACAAAACATACTTCTCTTTTAAATACAAGCTGACACACTCTGTTTGCAGCAGACTGAGAAGATGAGATCACAGTGCCTCTCCTCACTTCTTGTCAGAGGCAGCCAACTGTGCCCATCATATGCAGCCAACTGTGCCCATCATATGCAGCCAACTGTGCCCATCATATGCAGCCTCTGTACCCATCAAATGCAGCCAACTGTGCCCCATCAATTGCAGCCTCTGTGCCCATAATATGAAGCCACTGTACCCCACAAATGCAGTCCACTGTGCCCCATCAATTGTAGCCTCTGTGCCAATAATATGCAGCCACTGTGCCCCCCCATCCGCTGTGGCGAGCTGTGGGACGGGTAGCGTGGCGATGGCTCCTGTGTTCTCCATGCTTGTCTTCTTCCTGTTCTGCTAGGCGGCCAATGGCAAACCAAATATTCATTTGCTTTGCTAACATACCTGGGTGGACTGTGGACCTGAATAGGGGGTGGCTACAGGGCCCATGGATAGATTCATGTAATGCATGAATCTAGCCATTCTACAGAGGGGGGTGGGCTGGAGAGAGGGGGCGGAACCCTGTGCACCCTTAATGCATGCACCGCCACTGGCCATACCCCCCACACTCCTCCTGTACATACTGCCCACTGTCTTACCGTCCCCAATTGTCTCCTGTACATACTGCTTACTGTCATACCCTCCACACTCCTCTCCTGTACATAGTGCCCACTGTCTTACCCTCCACACTCTTCTCCTGCACATACTGCTCAGTGTCATACCCTCCACACCCCTCTCCCGTACATACTGCCCACTGTCATACCCTCCACACTCCTCTCCTGTACATACTGCCCATTGTCATATCCTCCACACTCTTCTCCTGCACATACTGCCCACTGTCATACCCCCCTGCGCTCCTCTCCTTTACATACTGCGCACTGCCATACCGTCCACACTCCTCTTCTGTACATAGTGCCCACTGTTATACCCCCCACATTCCTCTCCCTTACCTGCACATACTTACCACGTATTATACCATCCATACTCCTCCCCTATGTCTCTTACCCACAAAAATTTTTTTTTTAATTATATTGAATATCCTTAAGGTTACAAGCTCTAGAGTGGGCACACTTTTGTTAGTTCAACTAAAGGAAATCTTCTCAGTCCTCATATTTGTCCTGCCCATTATTAGTACTCATTGAATTTTGTGATTACTACTGTGATGTATAGAAGAACATAGGAGATCTCAGCTACTCTAAATATACCACTGTTAAAAAAAAGTGTCCCTTAAAATATTTTTGAAATGTTGGCAACTATGCACTTGGGCACTGTCCAAGGGCCACCGGGTCAGTAGGGGGCCCCATGAGAGGCTCCTGGGATCTTATGATATTAAAGCGGTAGTAGTTTGGTTAAAATTACTACTTTTTATAGAGGCCCTGAGGTAGATTATGCCATAATGTACAAGTATGCCCAGCATATACCTCTCTCATCTCCTTTCTCTCTCTCTCTCTCTCATTCTCCCTCTCTCTATTTAATTTAATTTGTTATAACAAAAAAATTGTTTGCATTTTTATTTATTTATTCATTTTTATAAAAAGCCCCACCAAAATCCTCAGCACAAGGCCCATGATGTTCTTAATCTGGCCCTGCTTGTAATGTCTATTATGTGAAGTGTTTAAAATAAAAAAATTGCAGATGCCAATGGCTTTAGAAATTGCAGACAAATACAAAAAATTGTAGTGTAATTGCATTTATCATTTGTCTTACAAAAATCATGATCATTTTTTATATATTTATTACATTTTAAAATGTACAAAATCAATGTTAGTATATAAATCCAATGTATACAACGAGGTGATGGCCATATGAAAGAGAATTAGGTACATTCAGCATTCAGACACCAATATGTATAACAGATAGGCTTACGATATGTCTCAAACAATGAGCAACAAACATATGTGACTTAAAGGCATCATACAGAGAAGTTGTCCTACGTATAGCAGAAAAAAAAAACAGCTAGAGGCTTGGATATCTGTCAAAATGAGTTGCCTAGGAAGATATTTTGAATACACACTGTCTAAGTACTATATAAAAAACTATCCATACACCACTTTGAGACAAGCAGAAGCAGTTATAAGTATGAAGTGGGAGAAAGACAGCATACACCAAACAAAACCAACAGCAGAAAAGGAGTAGGAAATAATCCACTAGTTAAAGAAGGGAGATGAATTCTGAATAGGAACATTTGATTTGTTCCTGTTGTTCTGCCCACAAATCAAAATTACATTTAGCTGTGTGCCAATCTTTTTTGTGTTCTGGAGTAGTAGAAGTAGTAATATTCATTTGAGTTACCCTGAGTGCTTCACTAGTCTTCTAATGCCCCGTACACACGGTCGGACATTGATCGGACATTCCGACAACAAAATCCTAGGTTTTTTTTCTGACGGATGTTGGCTCAAACTTGTTTTGCATACACACGGTCACATAAAGTTGTCGGAAAATCCGATCGTTCTGAACGCGGTGACGTAAAACACGTATGTCGGGACTCTAAACGGGGCAGTAGCCAATAGCTTTCATCTCTTTATTTATTCTGAGCATGCGTGGCACTTTGTGCGTCAGATTTGTGTACACACGATCGGAAATTCCGACAACGGATTTTGTTGTCGGAAAATTTTATAGCTTGCTCTCAAACTTTGTGTGTCGGAAAATCCGATGGAAAATGTGTTATGGAGCCTACACACGGTCAGAATTTCCGACAACAAGGTCCTATCACACATTTTCTGTCAAAAAATCCGACGTACGGGGCATTATAGTTGCACATGGAGGATGTTTTAAAGAGGTAAAGTAAGCAATAATTTTGCCACAAATAAAAGCTTTACCAGTCTCACAATATAAATTAGGATCACTCATGTGACCGTTATTGAAGGATTCATATTCCCACCAGTGCATAAAACATGCAAAAAATCCTCCTTGGGGGCTAAATAAGCAGGGAAGCACCAGTTTAGGGACCTCCTGTGCCAATGGGTCTGTCAAGATTAGAGAAATAGGGCTATGGTTCTAAATGACCAAATCGTGGATGGTAGTATCTTGAGTAATAGAAAAAGGGGGGAGAGAAAAATAAATAATCAAGCCCGGCTAAGGAATCCTGGGACGGAGAGTAAAAAGTGTATTCCCTGTCCACCGGCTGGGCTAAATGCCAGACATCAAATTTAATGCGGAAATGATATGGGTAAGTGAAATAAGTGTAGGTACCGATCTGTCCTGGGATTGGGGGCAGGGCTGATTATGGGACTTACGATCTTCTCAAGAATGCAACACTGTGTTGAAATCCCCTCCCAAAAATATGTAACAGCGAGGGATTTGCAAAATCCAGGCTGGCATATTATTAAAAAGAGAATTACCCAGAGAATTTGTGGTGTAAATTTTAGCTATCTGGATAGTTTGAGATGCCAAGTGAGGGCCTATAGAAACTTTACGGCATAACTTCTCCCTGTCAGTGACTGAATGGCATAGGAAAGGTGTATATGAAGCAGAATGATGCCGCATACACACAATCGGAAATTTGGCCAGCAAAAGACCAATGAGAGCTTTTGGTCGGAAAATTTGACCGTGTGTATGCTCCATCGGACTTTTGCTGGTGGAATTCATGCCAGCAAAAGATTGAGAGCAGGTTTTCAATTTTTCGGTCGGAAAAAGTTCCTATCCGAAAATGCGATCGTCTGTACAAATTCCGATGCGCAAAATTCCTACGAATGCTCGGAAACAATTCAACGCATGCTCTGAAGCATTGAACTTCATTTTCTCGGCTTGTCGTAGTGTTGTACGTCACCGCGTTCTTGGCGGTTAAAAGTTCTGAGAACTTGTGTGTGACAGTGTGTATGCAAGGCAAGCTTGACTGGAATTCCGTCGGAAAAAACTTGGAAAATCCGCTCATGTGTACGCGGCATAAGGACTCCCGTGAGCTGAGAAGCCCACAAATGTATCCACCCATAGATTCTTCTGGTGGTGGAAATCAGCCTCTGCTAAATGGACTCATTCTCATTTTCATTCTAGCCGGGGGGGATTTGAGGGCATGAACAAAGATGATTTAAGGAGCACAAAGAGCTTCCCCCAGGCATAACAATTAGGGATGGGCGAATGGTTCGGCTTGAGCATAAGTTTGGGACAAACTTTTGTTGTTCAGACGTTCGTTTAACAGCCGAATAAACGGGTCGTTCGGCCGTTTGTTTGCCCCCCCGAACTAACCACAAGGCATTGCGGCACTGAACAGTGCATTGCAAGCCGTGATTGGCTGAAGCAGTAAAAGCTTCAGCCAATCTGGGCACAGAGCATTGTCAGGGTCATGATTGGACACTGTCATCATGACTTTGTCCAATCATGGCTCATTCCTGCCCCACAGTATAAAAGCATTTTTCCAATGGCAGCCATTTTCAGTGTGATCTTGGTGTAGAGAGAAATAGAACAGGGCTCTGTTCAGTGCTATTAGTTAGTTAGTGTGCTATACTGTGCTATTTTGCTTCAATTGTCAGTGGAGAATATTAGTTTAGTGTCAGTCTAGGGATAGTGTGAGTGTAGTGAGGAGGACCATCATTCAGCTTTTCATAGTGTGCAGCTAGAGTAGGGAAAGCTCAGATAGTTTCAGTGTAGTGTAGTGAGACCATAAGACCTGACCGTGAGATTGTGTCAGTAATCTTGACATTAGTATATAGCTAGAGTAGGGACAGTTCAGATAGCTTATATCTAGTGACGGTTGAACACCGTCTATTTGATTGCGTTACTGCCAGTTTAACGCCATATCATTTTGCGTGCGTTACTGCCAGTTTAACGCCATATAGTTTTGCATGCGTTACTGCCAGTTTAACACCATATCGTATTGCGTGCATTACTGCCAGTTTAACGCCATATAGTTTTGCGTGCGGCACTGCCAGTTTAACGCTATATAGTCTTGCGTGCGTTACTGCCAGTTTAACGCCATATCGTTTTGCGTGCGTTACTGCCAGTTTAACGCCATATAGTTTTGTGTGCGTTAATGCCAGTTTAACGCCATTTATTGTGTTGCGTGCGTTACTTCCAGTTTACAGCCATATAGTTTTGCGTGCCTTACTGCCAGTTTAACGCCATATAATTCTGTGTGCGTTACTACAAGTTTAACGCCATATAGTTTTGTGCATTACTGCCAGTTTAACGCCATTTACTTCTGTGTGCATTACTGCCAGTGTAACGCCATATAGTTCTGTGCGTCACTGTACATTTGGCATCTACGTACAGATTTCAACTTCTCCTTTACATTTGCTTATAAGCAGCGCCACCTCCCTCCCAATAATGTCTGGGAGAACAACAAGGAGATGTAGATGTTCCCTTGGCACTGTAAGGGGGCCAGCAACAAATGTGTCCACAGACAAAGGTGCTATCCAGCCACAGCATGCAGAGGAGGTGGTGGACTGGCTTACTAAACCTTCCTCATCCTTCACATCCTCTGTCACACAAGCAGAGACAAGTGTGCAGTCCCCTGCAGTTACCAGAGTGGATAAACCTGCCTCCTTGTCCACATCTATTCCTGCCATAGCCCTAACATCAGCCATTGAGGAGTCAGCTGAGTTATTTGACCACAGTGTCAGCCACTTGATCCATGATGATGCCAAGACATTACTGGATTCAGATGCTGGTTCTGAGGTTGAGGATGACAGGAACATGAGCCTAGAGAGAGGGAGGAAGACTGGTAGACAAATTGGCATTAATGTTCCCCAAGCTGCAGCGTATTGCCAAGTTGTCTCCAGTGGTAATGATGAAGATGGAGGAGATGGAGATGATGAGGTCACTGATGCGACTTGGGTGCAAGATAGAGCAGAGGAGTAAACTGAAGGTGAGGCAGCACAACCCCAAGGAGGTCGGCATCAAGAAAGAGTAGAGAGCAGCCACCCTATTCCATCACATTCTGCAGCTGTTATCTCCTGGCCCACTCCCCACAGCTCAGCTGTCTGGGCCTTTTTCAGCACATCTGCAGCAGGACGCACTGTTGCTATCTGCAAACTGTGTCACAGGCACATCAAACGTGGCAAAAACACCAACCATTTGGGTACCACATGCCTAACAAGGCATTTAACATCCAACCACTCAGCCCGTTGGCAAGAGCACCTAAAAGACACACAAAAGGGGCACAAATCTGTCCCTCCTCCTTGCCCACTTCAGTCTGCCCCTGCAATACCGAGTCATTACCTTTCAGCAGCCTCCACTGACAGGGATGATGGTATAGCACAGGGTCTCCAAGGTCCTAGTAGCTCATCTACTAGCAGTACACCACCAGCTGTAGACTGTAGCTGGCAAATTTCTCTGCCCCATCTTCTGCAGCGGAAAAAAAATACAGTCCCTGCCACCCACATGCCCAGTGCCTGAATGCAAGCTTGTCAAAGCTGTTGGCTCTCCAACTTGTGCCTTTCAGCCTGGTGGATTCTGGCCCATTCCTTGAATTCACACAATGTGCTGTACCACAATGGCATTGTTGGGCAAGGCAGTCAGCCATAAAATCCAAATTACTGCTGACACATGGTCCAGCAAGCATGGGCAGGGATGATATATTTAATTCACAGCACACTGGGTAATGCTGCTTACAACTCGAAAGGATGCAGAACAGGGCTCAGTGCTGCAGCTTGTTGTGCCCCCACGTCTCCATACAGCTGGTGGTGATGATGCCAGACCTGTGAGCTCTACCCCCTCTTCCTCCTCCTCCGCCACTTCCATGCCCTCCTCTGCAGAATTGTCCTATGAACATCAGGTACCCCCTAATCATTCAAAGGCCTTTTTCCAGAGCCAGGCTAAAAGGTGCCATGCAGTGCTTCAGCTGGTGTGTTTAGGGGACGGGAACCACACCGGAGCAGAGATTCTTGCAGCTCTGCAAGGACAGGCCTAGAGGTGGTTCACACCACGCCAGCTGGAGCCAGGAATGGTGGTGTCCGATAACGGCTCAAACCTCCTGTCCGCCGTTAGACAGGGAAAGTTGACACACGTGCCATGCCTGGCACATGTCCTCAATTTGGTGGTGCAGCGTTTCCTAAGTATGTACCCTGGGTTGCAAGATGTACTAAAGCAGGCCAGAAGAGTCTGTAGCCATTTCAGGTGGTCATACACAGCCAGTGCTCGGTTGGCTGAAATTCAGTTGGAATTGCACCTGCCCATAAACCGCTTGACTTGTGATATGCCCACCAGGTGGAACTCAACTTTGGGAATGCTGCAGCGGCTACACATGCAGCAGAGGGCCGTCAACGAGTACTTGTGTCAGTACGGCACAACGACAGGCTCAGGCCACCTCGGCTTTTTTTCCCCATGCCAATGGCTGATCATTAAGGATGCATGCACTGTATTGTCACCATTTGAGGAGGCCACAAGGATGGTGAGCAGTGACAGTGCATGCATCAGTGACACAATCCCTGTTGTGTTCCTGCTGGAGCAGACTCTGCGTGGCATTATGGACAGAGCACTGGAGGCAGAGCAGCAGGAGGAAGAGGAGGACTTAATTTCCTCTCAAGGCCCACTTTATGCAGACACCATCATTCCTTTGTCACAGAACACACGGGAGGAGAGAGGGGAGGAGGATGAGGAGCAGGATTCTGGCACTTTCATATGCTTTGAAGAAGAGGAAGTCATTCATCAATCTGTAAGCAATGGCTTTCCAACCCCAGAACCCTTGGGAGTAGTACATGGCTGGGAGGAGGAAATTCCAGATGCTGTCATCTTGAGTGACCCCAAGGAGTCTGCTTCTCAAGCCTCTGCGAATTTGAGGCGCATGGGAAACCTAATGCTTCAAAGCCTGCGAAAGGACCCAAGAATATGTGGCATAAAGGAGAAGGATGATTACTGGTTGGCAATCCTCCTCGACCACTGTTATAAGGGGAAGGTCTCTGAACTCATCCCATCCCCACAAAGAGTGCAGAGGATAAAATCTCTTGAGGACACATTAAAGAGGATTTTATTGAATGTTTTTCCTGACTCTAGTAGGTTACAGTGTGGTGAAAAAACGTTGTTTTGAGTCTTCCATTGGTCAAGACAGGAGGGTTGGAGAAGGCATCTGCCTAAGTGAGGCATTTCAGAATTTTTTTAGTCCTCGCCGCCCAGGGCTGTCAGCTTCCACATCCCATCGGCAGCGTCTGCATCACATGGTGGATGATTACCTCGGGGCCAAAACAGAGATGGAGAGCTTTCCAGCTGACAATCCAGTGGCTTACTGGGTTATGAGAATAGACCACTGGCCAGAACTTGCCCAGTATGCTATTCAGTTGTTGGGTTGCCCTGCATACAGTGTGCTTTCAGAACAGGCATTCAATGCTGCAGGAGGTTTCGTTACTGATCATAGAACGCGTCTGTCCACAGACTCTGTGGACCGTCTGACTTTTATAAAAATGAATCAGTTCTGGATTACCAGCTATGAAGCCCATGATGCCGATGTCACTGATTAGGTCTTTTTGGGATGTGGAATCTCTGCAGGACTTTGAGGCTGCCTAGCTTTGAGGGTGTTCAATTATTTCATCTGGAAGAATGTTTTTGTTATAGGTTTCATGGGCACAATTAACACCCAAATACCAATTTTTCTGCATCTGTTTGACAGGTGCATATCATTGCAATTTTTTACAGCAATGCAAATTCTTGCTTACATCAAGAGTACCTCTATAGGGTTATGGTGGGAAGGCACCACCGACACCCAAAGACCAATTTTTCTGCACCTGTTTGACAGGGGCATATCATTGCAATTTTTTACAGCAAGGCAAATTCTTGCTTACATCAAGAGTACCTCTATAGGGTTACGGTGGAAAGGCACCACCGACACCCAAAGACCAATTTTAACGCACCCGTTACTTCTATCCAAAGTCAAAGTGACACCAGAATGTATGCAAAAAATCTCTAATCTTGTTCCCAGTGCACTACATTGTGGCCTCATCATACACTCTGGTTCCCCAGCCGTTGGTGAGCAAAATAAAGGCAGCTTGCAGGAAAAATGTCTTTTTTTTTGGATTTATAAATTCAATTATTACTGCAACAGATTCTAGACATGGAACAGATCTGCCACTTTACAGTTAGACTAAGGGGACCCCCCTGGTACTATATTGGAAGGAATTTTTAGGCTTTCACTATAAAAATCAAAAAATCACTGCTCATTTAAAAATTATGTTTTTTCACATACTTTTTTTTTATTGATCCATGACCCCCAGGGCAGGACCCGGACCCCTATAACCATTGTATGCCTAATTACTTGCATTTAAGTCTTCAACATTGGCACCTTTGATATTTGGCATTCGGGTCCCATTGACTTTAATGGGGTTCGTTATTCGGGTCCGAACGTTTGTGGTGTTCGGACGTTCTGGTCCGAACTGAACAGGGGTCCATTTGGCCCATCCCTATATATGATCACAGATTATTTATTTAAATTTCATATAAATTGTATATAAGCACAATAACCAGTCCTGCATATTTGTATTATGAGAACCATATTACACTAGTGAAGAACTTTTGCACTTGGCACATTTATAATTATTTATTTACTGTATTTATTGGCGTATAACACGTACTTTTTCACGCTAAAAAACGGGTGCAAAATGTGTGTAGGAGGGGGGCGGGACGAGAGCTGTCAGATTACATACAGCCAGAAACTCCTGTTTAATCAGCACCTCTGTAATAGGAAGTCCCATCTCCTGGGCCGGCATTGGACCAGTGTTCTGTCTATCATAGAACTCTGTGTTAAAGAGGATGCAGAGGTAACAGGAGATTCTCGCTGTATGTAATCTGACGGCCCCCCTCCCTGTCCCCTCTGAGGCAGCAGTAATCTGAGGTGAGGCTGCAGTTGGGCACTGATCAGGCTGCATTCATGGCAATGGTGAGGCTGCATATGGGCATTGATCAAGCAGCAATGATGGGCAATTGTGAGGCTGCAGGTGGGCATTGATCAAGCTGCATTGATGAACAATTGTGAGGCTATAGATGGGCATTGATCAGGCTGCATTCATGGCAATGGTGAGTCTGCATATGGGCATTGATCAAGCAGCAATGATTGGCAATTGTGAGGCTGCAGATGGGCATTGATCAAGCTGCACTGATGGGCAATTGTGAGGCTGCAGATGGGCATTGATCAAGCTGCATTGATGGTCAATTGTGAGGCTGCAGATGGACATTGATCAAGCTGCATTGATGGGCAATTGTGAGGCTGCAGATGGCATTGATCAGGCTGCAGATGGGCAATAGTGAGGCTGCAGATGGGCAATGGTGAGGCTGCATTGATGGGCACTGACCCTTATTTTGCTTCAAAGTGCTTTATTTAAAATTTAAGTTTTTTTCTTGAAACTTCCCTCCTAAAATGAAGGTGCGTGTTATACACCTGTGTGTGTTAAATGCTGATAAATACAGTATATTATTTATATATTGTTTGGAGCATAATTTTATTATTTTCAATTAATTATTTTGGTTTCACTTGAGAATTAACACAAGGTCACACAGAGTGTTGCACAGTGATATCCCAACCCAGGCAGTAATTACATCCTAGAACAGCGCCATACCTACTTTTATTCACCCTTCATTTGGGCTTAGGCCCGATCACCTAAGATATTTTTCATTGCCTGTTTCTCTCTCCGGCCCCCAAGGTGATATGTATGTAATACTGCGGTCTTGATGCAGGGCTTTATTTTTGCTCATTCTGTTGTGATGAATTGGTAATTTCTTCTATATTCTTCCTGACCTTGATCTTGCTATTTTTTTTATTGTTCTATATTGGGATGAGCCAAACACCCCCCTGGTTCGGTTCGCACCAGAACATGCAAACAGGCAAAAAATTTGTAGGAACAAGTCTATGGGACACGAACATGAAAAATCAAAAGTGCTCACACCTGAGGGTCTGGTATGGATTTTAAGGGGAACCCTGTGCCAAAATGAAGAAAAAATGGCATAGGGGTCCCCTTAAAATCCATACTAGACCCTTATCCAAGCACGCAACCTGGCAGGCCGCAGGAAAAGAGGGGAGATGAGGGAGTGCCCCCCCTGAACCATACATGGCCACATGCTCTCAACATGGGGGGGATGTCTTAGGGTCCCCCAAAAACATCTTGTCCCCATGTTGATGGGGACAAGGGCCTAGTCCCCACAACCCATGCCCAGTGGTTGTGGGGGTCTGCGGGTGGGGGTCTGATAGGAATCTGGAAGCCCTCTTTAACAAGGGTACCCCCAGGTCCCGCTCCCCCATGTGAATGGGTATGGTAACTTGCATATAAACTTTTAAAATGAGCACTTTTGGTTTTTAATGTTAGTGTCCCATAGACTTTAACGGTGTCCTGCGGTTTTTCGATGCGCCGGGAACACTGCGTAATGTTCGCTGTTCATGAACAGACGAACACCCAATGTTCGAGTTGAACTTATGTTTGTCTCGAACATGGGGCTCATCCCTAGCCCTGTATGTACATTGACTGTGTCCTGGCTGATGTGCAATCCATAGCTAACCTTTTTAGATACCTCTTTGCATGAACTGCATTGGACTTTATAAGAGAGAGAGAGATGCCTTCCTAACTGAAGGTGGTTCTTTCAGAAGATTGACATGGCTAGAATGCAGAAATTGTTCTGCATCTGATGGTGAGCAAAAAGTGAGAGTGTCCCCATCTGGGATTGTAAGGTGTAGGGTGGCCGGATAGGCAAGGGTACATTTATTGCAATTAGGAAACAGAATAGAGCATACCTGAGCAAAAACGTTATGTCTGCGAGAGACTTCCAGAGAGTAATTTGCAAAAATCAATATGAAGAGTATGATGGTGCTGATAACATTGCAGAATCGACTGATAATCCACATAATAACTAGCCTTTGGAATTTCCTATTCTTGTTTGGAGGGCTGAGTCGACTATGTAGCAACTGTCCATCCCCAGCGCATCGACAATAGTGATAGAACATAGGCTCATTAGTGAACTTGTTTTATAAGATTCTGGCAATCCAATAATGTGGAGATTGTTCCACCAGGATCAATTTTCCAAGTCCTCCAATACATCCCGGAGAGAGGGCCTGTACTTTATCATGTAGGTGGAGAGTTTTTGTCACTTGCTGTAGTTCATACTATAAGGAGGAGATCTTGTGCTCAACTTCGTCAAATGCTGGGATTGTCTTATGCAGCTGCTCAATACCTTGGGTCAGAGCCCATAGCAGCAGTAATAGTGGGTGTAGGAAGTACAGCCACTGCCTCAGCTATGTGGGCATAGGATGTGTCTGTCTCAGTGGCAGAAAAAGCTGGGGGACAGGGGAGAGCACCGCCGCTCCCTGTGACAGCAGCAGAATCTGCCATGATGTTATCTGAGCACTGCTCCATGTGACAGGACTGATGAGGCAGGGAATTGGAGTGGGGCTGAGATCGCTACACAAAATGATCCGTGCAGGCACTCAAAGCTGTGGTGGTGCTCCTGTGTAGGCTTTACAGGCTGTTTTCTATCGAGCTCAGCAGGAGCTCCACTGCCTCACCACTGCTCCATGTAGAGCTGGAACTGAAAGCCATTACATTAGTTTTATTAGTACACATTTTTTCTCTCACATATTATTCATTAATTAATGAAGATTTTGTTTTTATGTGTTTATTTTGTTATTCGTATGTGTATGTTTTTGTTGTTGTTTGTATGTTGTTATTTTGGTAATTTTCAAAGTGAATAAAATATATTTAAAAAAAGTAAAAGAAA
The DNA here is from genome assembly GCA_037952925.1 of Lithobates clamitans. Lineage (NCBI taxonomy): Eukaryota > Metazoa > Chordata > Amphibia > Anura > Ranidae > Lithobates > Lithobates clamitans. Next base: position 3,423,386 of record JBBGZY010000316.1, read on the forward strand.
AGTGTATTTCCCAGCATAAAAGGTATTAACCAAATAAAGATTGCAAACACATTTACTGTAGCTGGTTTTATAATTTGAAAAATTATATGAGAACTTCTCAGCCACCTACCAAATCTGAAAACAAATATTTCAATTCTATTGATCTACTAGCATTATCTCAAGCGTAATTCAACAAATGAACACCCAATTCTCAACAACTGAGATTATAAAGGTTATCAATTATCTACAAGCCAAGAAATCCCCAGAAGTTTATAGTACTTCAAATGAGTACTATAAAAACTTTATTCTAATTCTAAGTACATACTTATGCTCTATTTTTAATTTAGGTGCTTAACTGGGATCCTTTCCAAACAAAATGCTTCAAGCCACAGTGGCTTGTGAACAAAGTGGATTAACTAAGTGGAGATAAAAACACAAGAATTGAAAACAAAAGATGTTTAAAACCTTTATGTAATATGATAATTTTTCTATAAAAACCCAGGGATTTTAAACAAACACTTTCCTAGTAAGTGCACAGTTAACTTTTACCTAACATACTATTACATACACTGGTGCAACAATATAAAATACTAATGTGCTACTAAAATACAAACACACTTTAATAGTATAAAACCATGTAAAGTGCTACCGTATAATTCACTTCATCCAAAAAGCTATAATGCAGTTATTGCATTAAATTATCATCTTTAATATCACACACACAGTCCAATTTGATTTCTTCTGTCATGTTTCCAATCTCCAATACCGCAATCCCCATTGGTGAATCCAATCCATGGAATCAGTTGTGCCAGTTTAAAAATGTAAGCAATATTTTCCTTTTTCTATAAGAAGCGTACATGCATTGGAACTGGGATAATGAGTGATAGCCAGGTTGAAGTTGTTGTTTTTTTTTCAATGCCCAGTATGTCACATGTATGTATAAATTAAGCAACAGCTTCAGAATGAGTGCTTCTATGGCAGATATAAGTAAGTCAACCCTTTAGAAAATTGAATAAAGATCAGAAGGAACAAAATGCGGTACAGAAAGAATTTGCTAACCTTGACAGGAATCTAATGCTCACTGAACAGACAGTTAATGAGTACATGTGGAAGGTTGAGATGAGGGCAAGTCAGACTGGGCATCGGGTACTTAAAACCGAACAGCGGGCACATCAGAGCAGACAGCGGGCACATCAGAGCAGACAGCGGGCACATCAGAGCAGACAGCAGGCTCTGGGTCGTCGAGCTGGGCAGCAGGCTCTGGGTCGACGAGCTGGGCAGCAGGCTCCGGGTCGTCGAGCTGGGCAGCAGGCTCCGGGTCGTCGAGCTGGGCAGCAGGCTCCGGGTCGTCGAGCTGGGCAGCAGGTTCCGGGACAACGAGCTGGGCAGCAAGCTCCGGGTCGCCGAGCTGGGCAGCAAACTCCGGGTTATCGAGCTGGGCAGCAAGCCCAATGGGCACCGGTTCAACAGACTGGGTAACGGGCACCAGTTCAGCAGGCTGAGACACGGGCACCGAAACTTCAGGCTGAGATACCAAAATCACAACATCAGGCTGGAAGGCAGGCAATGAGACACCAGGCTGAAAGGCAGGTACCAGGATATCAGGCTGGAAGGCGGGCAAATCAGACCGGAAAGCGGGCTCATCAGGCTGGAAAGCGGGCACATCAGGCTGAAAAGCGGGCACGTCAGGTTGGAAAGCAGGCACATCGGACTGGAAAGCGGGCACGAGACATCAGACCGGGCAGCAGGTACTGGAACTTCAGGCTGGGCAGCAGACACAAGCACTGGCACATTAGGCAGAACAGCAGGTGCTGGCACAACAGGCTGAACAACAGGTACATCGGACTGGACAGTAGTCACTGGAGCATCAGACTGGAACATGGACACTGGGATGTCAGGCTGAGCAGCAGGCACTGGGACCTCAAACTGGGCAGCGGGCACAGGCATTGGCACAACAGGCTGAGTAGCAGACACTGGCACATGAGGCTGGGCAGCAGACAGGAACACATCAGGCTGGGCAGCTGACAGGAACACATCAGGCTGGGCAGCAGACAGTGGCACATCAGACCGGAAAGCAGGCACATCATGCTGGAAAGCGAGCACATCTGACTGGAAAGCAGACACTGAGACATCAGACCGGGCAGCAGGTACTGGAACTTCAGACTGGGCAACAGACACAGGCGCTGGCACATCGGGCAGAACAGCAGGTGCTGGCATAACAGGCTGAACAACAGGTACATCAGACTGGACAGTAGTCACTGGAGCATCAGACTGGAACATGGACACTGGGATATCAGGCTGAGTAGCAGGCACTGGGACCTCAAACTGGGCAGCGGGTACAGGCATTAGCACAACAGGCTGAGTAGCAGACACTGGCACATCAGGCTGGGCAGCAGACAGGAACACATCAGGCTGGGCAGTGGACAGGAAAACATCAGGCTGGGCAGCGGACAGGAACACATCAGGTCGGGCAGCGGACAGGAACACATCAGGCTGGGCAGCGGACAGGAACACATCAGGCTGGGCAACGGACAGGAACACATCAGATTGGGCAGCGGACAGGAACACATCAGTTAGGGCAGAGGACAGGAACACATCAAGCTGGGCAGCAGACAGAGGATCATCAGACTGGGAAGCGGGCACATCAGACTGGAACACTGGCAGCAAAACTTTAGGCTGGAACATGGACACAAGGTCATCAGACCAGTCGGCAGGTACTGAAACTTCAGACTGGGTAGTATGTACTGGGATGTCAGACGGGGTAGCAGGCACTGGGATGTCAGACTGGGTAGTAGGCACTGGGACATCAGACAGGGTAGTAGGCACTGGGACATCAGACTGTGTAGCAGGCACTGGGATGTCAGATTGGGTAACAGGCATTGGGACGTCAGACTGGGTAACAGGCACTGGGACTTCAGACTGGGTAGCAGGCACTGGGACGTCAGACTGGGTAGCAGGCACTGGGATGTCAGACTGGGTAGAAGGCACGGGGGCGTCAGAATTAGGTGGGTCATCAGGCTCAACTGACGTGAAAGTAGACTGGGGCAGGTTGGTCAGTGTGGAGGTAGACTGGATTACTGGCAGAATTGTGTGGGTTGGAAAGAACTTCCATTTCTTTTTTGGTTTAGCCACTGTAGCTTTGTAGGTAACTGCAGGGCTGTAAGAAAAAGATGTAACTGGGTAAAAGGAAGACCAGGGAGTAGTGGCTGGAGGAGGGTTTTGTGGAATTGTTACAGGTGGAAGAGAAGAGGCAGGTGGATTGAAAGCAGGATAGGTGCAGTGAGTACAGACTCGGTAATAGTACCTGGTGGGAAGCTGTTTATACTGGGCTGTAGCTGAGGTTGCCATGGGTGACGGGGAGATAGATTCTTGGGAAGGCAGGTGACTAATGGCAGGGCTGGATTGTTGTGGCTTGGCTAAATACAAGAGATCTGACCATGCCTGTAGCACAGGTTGAACAAAAGTTGGTTCACATACAGCCTGTTTAATCAGAGATTGTACTGAACAAATGCAATCAGATAACACCTGCTGGGGACAAGAGGAATAATGTTCATAAAAAAAACAGATCATCCTCTAACAGCCATACCAGGGATTCAACTTGGCCACAATTGAAGGGGGGAGAGAAGTCATCACTTCCTTCGGGCAAACATGACAGGGCTGGCTTTGCACATAACTGAATCAAAGGCTGCACATCCTCAAATAACATATGACCCTGATCTACTAGGACGTTTGGATCCTTTCCAGCAGCTGGTCACTGGACCAATCTTTTCACTATCCTCTGCCGCCAGCAGAGAGTAATAGACAATTTAATTGAAATCCATCTTTAGCAAGCCCAGCAAACCAGGAGGATTCCTCAATGCAGCCATGTCTGGTCAGGGGTGGCCTTGGAATACTCTCAGGAGAATTAGTAGACCAGACTGTGTGGACTGCACAGAGATAACCCAAAACGCATGTAAAGTGAATAATGATATTTATTAAGATAAATAAGAAAATACAAACAGTGCACAACCAACCCAACAAACCCACCAACAACAACAATATATATAGCAAGGGGCAGTACCAAAATCACAGATGTCAGCCAGGCCAGGGTCATACACAGGAAGATCAGTAAATGAGGGACAGGGAACCAACAGGACAGAGAGGCAATGGATCGGGCCGAAGGGTTCAGGAACACAGAAGGAACCGAGTCATGATAAGCTCAGGAACAAGGTCGGATGCAGGCTCAGGATCGGTGAACAGGCGAACAAGGTCAGGGCTCAAGGAGAGAGATACAAAGGCAAGCATGTGAGGGCTTGCCGGGTATTTATAAGGCTGCCAATAATTGACCTCACGTAACACCTGAGCGCAGAAGGTGCTGTCGCTCCACACTGCTGGAATACACCCACTGGTGGACAAAGGTACTACGGCCCAAGGATCCAACAGTGCCACCAGCAGGTGAGTCCTCTTATTATAGGTCTTAGGTGTTGGAAGACCCCTGCTGGTGGACACTGGTACTGCGATCCAAGAGACTGACAGCGCCACCAACGGGTGAACCTTTTCATGACAGGTCATGAGCACCTAAACAAATGTGCCAATCTGACTGAACAGGTACTGTATGGGGGTAAAAACAATAAAGTCATTAAGCGCTAAAAACTGGCAGTCATAAGAGACATATATAGTCTTGTCATAAACAATGTAAATAAATGACCGGACACCAGTGCAGCTGCCAACTTCTGGAAAAAGTAGACAAAATTAAGCAACAAATGCAGCGCTCAATGGGACCAGTAACAAAAGAACTTTGGCAAAAGTAGCACTCAATATAGTTCATTTATTGGATGCACAATTAAATTAAAAAACAGCTGTCCAATGAAAATGATGTTGTTAAAATCAAACAAAATAAAATAAAAATCATTCTCATAGTTGAAGTACTCCGAATTATAATATATGTGATACCACCACACTTCCTGGTGACAGAGGGTTAACATCAATAGGTACACTCCATTGTCCAGATAATGACCGGATAGCTAGATAGCTCAATGTGTAGGGAAAACCAGAGTGGAGAGACACAGCTCTCTAGAGTACAACTACTGGTTACTGGAGATGTCAAACTCACTGTGCTGCAGATGGTGTACTGTAGTCCATGCTGCTGGGTGTGGCTCAATGTGTAGAGAAAGACCAGAGTGGAGAGACACAGCTCTCTAAAATACAACTACTGGTTACTGGAGCTGTCACACTCACTGTGCTGCAGATGGTGTACTGTAGTCCACACTGCTGGGTGTAAACAAACAGAGAGGCAAGCAGGCTGGTACAGAGATCCAGCAAGCTACAATCTGCTAAAATCCGATGTCCTGGATGGCATTCAGAGTGACGTGCACTAGCTCCAAAGACCCAGAGGCAAAGATCGAGGCCGGAAAGACCGGAAACAAGGCTTGTCCTAGAGTGGTGTCCTGGTGTTAGGCGGGTCACAGGCTCATTGTTACTGTGGAGACTGTGATGTACATGTTTCACGCCCTGCGCTTTATCAAAGTCCTTATAATTCAGAGTACTTCAACTATGAAAGTGATTTTTATTTTATTTTGTTTGATTCTAACTACATCATTTTCATTGGACAGTTGTTTTTTAATTTAATTGTGCAACCAATAAATGAACTATATTGAGTACTACTATTGCCAAAGTTCTTTTGGTACTGGTCCCATTGAGCGCTGCATTTGTTGCTTAACTGTATGGGGGTAAACCTAGAAGAGGCAGACCTTAGATGTTATTGGTCCTATTAACATCTGGGAGAGCATGCCAACCAGTGGTAAGAAGAATAATGCAGGAAGACTTAAAACGATGACAGTTATAAGGAATTCTATAATCAGAAAGATGATAGAATGATTTGTCAGTAGTATTTACCTTAACCAAATCTCCCTCGTGCCAGGGGTTGGCATGTGACTTGGTGGATAGATTACTGGTAAGGACTGTACATAACCCAGCTTTCTTGGTCTAAAATACATGGAAAATAAAGAATCATTATGAGATGATTTAAATAACTTGGCTATATGTTTAAAGGGAATGCCCTCCAAAGTTATAAAAGGTGGAAAATTGCCTGTTGTGTGCAACACAAAAATAGGTCTTAGTGAAAGAAAAAAAGATTCTGGTTTCTAGAGCACTGGGGTAACTTTTTGTTGAGGTGCAACCTATGCAATAAAGATGGTTTGCACCTAAATGGAAGGGAATTCTGCTGTGCTATGGTCGAAGTTTATGAGAAGATTGGAGGAGTACTTAAACTAGGATGGGTTAAATACTCTTTCAGGGGGAAAGGGGGAGGCAGTTTGGTCAGAAAGAAGTCAGTCACTGCTGACAGATGAAATGGGAGAAGATGGGGAAGGGTTATTGCAGGTAATAAGACCATCTCAATGTTACAAAAATATGATGAATGATGAATAAAGTTCTAAATGTAGAACAAACATGATATAGAATATCTAACTGCAAAATGTAATGATGAGTGATGGGTGTTATTTTCAAATCTGACAATCAAAATGGGAAAACTAGGTGTTATGAACATAATTATTTAAATAATATTGCAGAATCTTGGCTTGTTTTTTATATGATTGGGCTGTTAATATTCTGTGCTATTTGCTATTTTAGAGAGACAGGGCATAAAAAAAGTGGTGGTGTCCATCTCCATGTGAGGAAGGCTCTAGAAGTTTTCATTTTGGATAGAGTAGGAAATGGTTATAACCCATGTCAAATGTTTTTTCGACATTCCATTGTGGAGATTTCCCTTCACTTCCTGTCTTATAGCCAAACACATCTCACACTTTATACAGCCATGTTATTAAAATATTGGGTACCAATTAAGATTAAATAGTTTTTACATTTTCACCTACGAGTTTTGGAAAGCACAGTTCTCTTTTACTTATAATTTAGAAACATACATGAACAGGGGTACATGTGGTGAGCTGCAGTTTTATATATATTTGTACTTTTTCATACATTTTAGTCACAGGTGTTCTGTATATAATTCATAATTTTCTAGGCCTATCGGAAATAAAAAATTTTCTACTTGCTCAAATCTCTTTTTATTCCAAGTTTCTCTCAATTTTCTTGGATTGTGACCCCCACATGTCTCTTCATTGACCATTCATGTGCAAAACATCTGGGCATTCCTCTTCTTTGCAACACCTTTTCTTGCTTCTAAGGTTAAGGTCTGTTATATAAACCCTCAACTTGGCCTTAATGTAGAGGCCTTACATCAGCAATGTCTGGCCTTTTGGGTCATCTCATCCCTATCCTAAACCATCATCCACTGCTACCCTGGTTGCAGCAGCATAAATCATTGACTTGATTGGACGTCATTGCAAATTGTATGTCTGATCCAGTTTAGCTAAAAACACAAACATAAAAATCAGCACAAGGGATATGACTTTGTGTTGATCCTGTTTTAGGAGAAATTTTCATCTTTACTAACCTCCCCAACCTGTCCCTACAACCATAATCTTCCAGTGCGGCGGGGGTTAATAGAGCTAAAGAGCTGCCAGAAGCTCTCATCAAGATAGCTCAAGTATGCCTACCATTTCCTTCCAAAATAGCCATTTATAGAAGACATAATGCAACTTCAAAGGATGAGACATGATTTCTGAATAGGCAACTAGCAAATGATTGATAGCGCCACCCACTCCATTAATAGATCCTGTATAGGGCTTCTGTGAATGGCAGATCTGCCAAGAAAAGGGTGGGCATAATTGAGCTCTCTTGATGAGAGCTTCTAAAGGTCCTTTAGCAGTATTAACCCTCATGGCACTGGAACATTATGACAGCAGGGGCAGAGGGTCCTAGGAGATTTCTCCTAAAACAAAAAGAATCAACACAAGGGACACATCATATTAAACTGTAAGTAATGCCCTTTGTGCTGATTTTTATGTTTGTGTTTTTAGCTAAACTTAGACGTTAAGAAAATTCTCTATATCAGGTTATCCTAATGCATGTTCCATACCTCTGAAGTTATATAGTTTCAGACCCTTGGATGGCCATGGATGCAGCCTAACTCCAGGCAATTCTGCAATGGACTTGTCTTTTGCAGCTTACCAATTCTTAGATGTAATGGCTGCATTTGTTTCCTTTCTAGGCTTTCTTTCTTTTATTTTCATGTGGTGACCCTACCAGCAAGTCTGTCATTTTTCACAAGCTCTTCAGCAGAATGTATCAATTTACATGGATGAGACAAACCATTTAACACTACAAGGGGTGTGGCATGGACATTCACTGTACTGTTCATTTAAGCACAAGAGACTCCATTTTGATCTCACTGTTGAACTGTGTTCTGTAACCTTCACCTAACACACAGACACATCTCCTACTAAATGCTATCTACTCCCCCCTTCCTTCTCAAGGTTTTACTTTTGCAATTGTTCTATTCGCTAGCTCTTAATAATATATTTCTATTTGTTAGCTTTTAATAATATATTTCTATTTGTTAGTTTTTAATAACATCTCACACCACCCCTTTCTTATCTATGTATAAAGTAACATATAATATTACATTTTGACACTGAACGGACATTTTCTTTTCATTGTTTTTTATTAAGATTTCCACTTTAACAACAGTAGAACAGTACAGTAAATTTCAACAGTTATTAGATACAGGATACGTTTCTTGGTTCTTACTATAAACATAAGAGAATCCAGTGGATTTATACATCCTAGTGTACATTATACTTTAATTTATAACTAAGTAAGATGAACTTGAGTGTTTCAGGTTAGTTCCGTTGGTGAACAGGAACAGGTCAGGGATTAGGAGCCACCCCCCCAGACACCCCATCTGGGAACAAACTGTGTCCTGGGAGGCGCCCCCCTCCCCCCCCCATTCAGTTGCACAATCAAGCTTATAAAATGGTTGTTTCTTGATTTTCTCAATTTTCTTTTAAAGTATTTGTGTTACAAACACTTATGTGTAAAGGTATGGGTAACCTGGATTTTCTAAAGATATTCACCATCAGAAAAGTATGAGTTCAGATATACGGATAAATGTTTAAGCTTTCCCTTGACGAACCAATACATAATGAGTAAGTATACAAAGAAAAGGGAAAATTAGGAACAAAAACTATTATAAAATAAAGAAAGGAACATAAAACTGAACATAAATTTATAATGACAACATTCTACCACCGGTTTTTAACCCAGCTGGAGTGCTTGAATCAGGATATCAGCGAGAAGCCTCTGGAAAACTTGCGCACCATGGAGCCCATTCGTTTTGTACTTTTGCCAGTGCATTATTTGAGTAAGCGAAAAAATTTTCATACTTATAGTGGATATTTACTCTATGTATTACTTCACTAATGTTTTGATATAGTATCTGATTTCCATTTTGAAGTAATAGATAAGCGTGCAGCTATCAATATATGGGTAGTTATGCATCTATGCTTTGAAGGTATCTTATCTATCCCTAAGTTGAGAAGAGCTAATGCAGGATTGGGGCAGATGACATTTCCAGTAATTTTTGCCATTAGGGAGAAAACTGTATTCCAGAAGCTTCTCACAGATTTACATTCCCACAAAATGTGGAATATCGTTCCCTTAGTGCCACACTTCCGCCAGCATAGTTTATCAGAACTGCTAAAGATTTGTGAAATTCTCATCGGTGTTAGGTAGCTTCTGTATAATACTTTAAGGGAGATGTCCCAGTGATTAGTACAATGGGAATATAGGTAAGTGGCTTGAATAGCTTTGTTCCAATCGGATAACGCAAATTTACTTTTAATGTCTTTTTCCCAGTTTAGCATGCCAACCGTTTTAGCTTGACTGTGCGTGTTTTGTATATTTTTGTAGAACCATGAGAGACCTTTAGGTTTGTTGGAAGATGTGGTGAGGTATGTCCACACTTCCGGATTATGGCTAAGATAGGGGTAAGGGTATTTTATATGATAATGGTGTAGCTGGATGTTTGCAAATGAGAGTGTTGCTGGACTTTGATCTTTAAATTGTATATATGTCGTATTTTTTGGGAAGTATTTTTCATTCATATTTAAAGAGGAAATAAGGAATTCGTACATGCCTAAGTGATTGTTCTCTTTTGTTCGGTTTTGTTACTCTCAGTATGAGCATTAAATATTTGCCAAGGTTTAACTGTTGCCGTAATAGAAGGAAAGTTGGGGTAAAATAATGGTCTATTTGTTAATGCAGCTAATAGAAGTGATGGTAGGTCCCTATGGTGTACTATTGCTTTTTCTATTTGCACCCACAGTTTATCAGTTGTTTGATTAAACCAAGACTTGGCTTGGTCCAAAAGGGCTGCTACATAATAGTTGCGTATTTTGGGAAATCCTATTCCACCTTTATATTTTTGTTTTTGTAGCGTAGAGTATGATAGTCTTGCTATTTTACCAGCCCATATAAACTTCCTTAGTAACTTATCGATTGTGGTAAAAAAATGGTCGGGTATTGTGATAGGGATGGTACGAAAATAGTATAATATTTTTGGTAGAACAGTCATTTTAAACGCGGCTATCCTCCCTATCCATGAAAGTTCGTGTGAGGAGATATGTGTGAGATCATTTTTGTTGATGTTTATCAAAGAGGGGTAGTTATGGTCATATACAGAGCTGGAGGGGTACGATAGATTTATCCCTAAATACTTTAAATATTTATGGGTCCACACAAAAGGAAACTCAGCTTTTAGTTTTTTAAGGTTAGGGTTGTTAATGTGTATAGGAAGAATTGAAGATTTGCTGATATTCAATTTGTAATATGATATCTTCCCAAATTCGCTAAGAATATGTTGGGTTCTTCCGAGCGATGTGGCTGGTGAGGTTAGTGTTAGTACCACGTCATCAGCAAATAGTCCTATCTTGTGATCTATGTCTGAAACCCTGATACCCTTGATATGTATATCTTTTCTAATGGTCTGCGCCAGGGGTTCCATCACCAGAGAAAATATCAATGGCGATAGAGGGCAACCCTGGCGAGTTCCGTTTGTTATATAGAATTTGTTAGACATAGCTTTAGAAGTATATACTTGTGCAGTTGGGACTGTATATAATGCTGATATAGCAGAAAGGATAGGACCCTCAAGACCAAACTTAGTAAGTGTCGCTGATAGGTACCCCCAGTGGACCCGATCGAACGCCTTTTCGGCATCTAATGTCAGGAACACTGTGGGCACCTTTCTTGTTTCTGCTATTTTAAGGAGATTATACATCCTACGGGTTCCATCTGGAGCTTGCCTACCTTTAACCACTTGCCGACCGCCTCACGCCTATATACGTGAGCAGAGCAGCACGGGCAGGCAAAATCACGTACCTGGTATGTGATTGCCTTCCCGCGGGCGGGGGGTCCTATCGGACCCCCCCCCCGGTGCCAGCTGCGGTCGGCATTTGGCTGGGAGAGTTGAGAGACGAGGGGGAGGCCATCCGATCGTGGCCCCCCCCTCGCGATCGCTCCCAGCCAATGAGAAACATCCCCTGCCTCTGTATAGTACACAGAGGCAGAGGATGTGATGTCATCTCTCCTCGGCTCGGGAGTTTCCGTTCCAGCGCCGAGGGGAGATGACATGTAAGTAAGTGCACAACACTACACAACACAGTAGAACATGCCAGGCACACTAAACACCCCCGATCCCCCCCGATCGCCCCCCGATCCCCCCCCAATCACCCCCCCCTGTCACAAACTGACACCAAGCAGGTTTTTTTTTTTTTTTCTGATTATTGCATAGTGTCAGTTTGTGACAGTTAGCAGTGGTAGGACAGTGAGTGTTAGCCCCCTGTAGGTCTAGGGTACCCCCTTAACCCCCCTAATAAAGTTTTAACCCCTTGATCACCCCCCCTCACCAGTGTCGCTAAGCGATCATTTTTCTGATCGCTGTATTAGTGTCGCTGGTGACGCTAGTTAGGAACGTAAATATTGAGGTTCACCGTCAGCGTTTTATAGCGACAGGGACCCCCATATACTACCTAATAAATGTTTTAACCCCTTGATTGCCCCCTAGTTAACCCTTTCACCACTGATCACCGTATAACTGTTACGGGTGACGCTGGTTAGTTCGTTTATTTTTTTTTGTGTCAGGGCACCCGCCGTTTATTACCGAATAAAGGTTTAGCCCCCTAATCGCCCGGCGGTGATATGCGTCGCCCCAGGCAGCGTCAGATTAGCGCCAGTACCGCTAACACCCATGCACGCAGCATACGCCTCCTTTAGTGGTATAGTATCTGTACGGATCAATATCTGATCCGATCAGATCTATACTAGCGTCCCCAGCAGTTTAGGGTTCCCAAAAACACAGTGTTAGCGGGATCAGCCCAGATACCTGCTAGCACCTGCATTTTGCCCCTCCGCCCAGCCCACCCAAGTGCAGTATTGATCGATCACTGACACTTACAAAACACTAAACGCATAACTGCAGCGTTCGCAGAGTCAGGCCTGATCCCTGCGATCGCTAACAGTTTTTTTGGTAGCGTTTTGGTGAACTGGTAAGCACCAGCCCCAGGCAGCGTCAGGTTAGCGCCAGTAACGCTAACCCCCACGCACGCACCATACACCTCCCTTAGTGGTATAGTATCTGAACAGATCAATATCTGATCCGATCAGATCTATACTAGCGTCCCCAGCAGTTTAGGGTTCCCAAAAACGCAGTGTTAGCGGGATCAGCCCAGATACCTGCTAACACCTGCGTTTTGCCCCTCCGCCCGGCCCAGCCCAGCCAACCCAAGTGCAGCATCGATCGATCACTGTCACTTACAGAACACTAAACGCATAACTGCAGCGTTCGCAGAGTCAGGCCTGATCCCTGCGATCGCTAACAGTTTTTTTGGTAGCGTTTTGGTGAACTGGCAAGCGCCAGCGGCCTAGTACACCCCGGTCGTAGTCATACCAGCACTGCAGTAACACTTGGTGACGTGGCGAGTCCCATAAGTGCAGTTCAAGCTGGTGAGGTGGCAAGCACAAGTAGTGTCCCGCTGCCACCAATAAGACAAACACAGGCCCGTCGTGCCCATAATGCCCTTCCTGCTGCATTCGCCAATCCTAATTGGGAACCCACCACTTCTGCAGCGCCCGTACTTCCCCCATTCACATCCCCAACCAAATGCAGTCGGCTGCATGAGAGGCATTTTTATGTCCTCCCGAGTACCCCTACCCAACAAACCCCCCCAAAATAGATGTTGTGTCTGCAGCAAGCGTGGATATAGGCGTGACACCCGCTATTATTGTCCCTCCTGTCCTGACAATCCTGGTCTTTGCATTGGTGAATGTTTTGAACGCTACCATTCACTAGTTGAGTATTAGCGTAGGGTACAGCATTGCACAGACTAGGCACACTTTCACAGGGTCTCCCAAGATGCCATCGCATTTTGAGACACCCGAACCTGGAACCGGTTACAGTTATAAAAGTTATAAGTTTGCAAAAAAAACACAAACAAAAATAAAAAAAAATAGTTGTCGTTTTATTGTTCTCTCTCTCTCTATTCTCTCTCTGGTGTTCTGCTCTTTTTTACTGTATTCTATTCTGCAATGTTTTATTGTTATTATGTTTTATCATGTTTGCTTTTCAGGTATGCAATTTTTTATACTTTACCGTTTACTGTGCTTTATTGTTAACCATTTTTTTGTCTTCAGGTACGCCATTCACGACTTTGAGTGGTTATACCAGAATGATGCCTGCAGGTTTAGGTATCATCTTGGTATCATTCTTTTCAGCCAGCGGTCGGCTTTCATGTAAAAGCAATCCTAGCGGCTAATTAGCCTCTAGACTGCTTTTGCAAGCGGTGGGAGGGAATGCCCCCCCCACCGTCTTCCGTGTTTTTCTCTGGCTCTCCTGTCTCAACAGGGAACCTGAGAAAGCAGCCGGTGATTCAGCCAGCTGACCATAGAGCTGATCACAGACCAGAGTGGCTCCAAACATCTCTATGGCCTAAGAAACCGGAAGCTACGAGCATTTTATGACTTAGATTTCGCCGGATGTAAACAGCGCCATTGGGAAATTGGGGAAGCATTTTATCACACCGATCTTGGTGTGGTCAGATGCTTTGAGGGCAGAGGAGAGATCTAGGGTCTAATAGACCCCAATTTTTTCAAAAAAGAGTACCTGTCACTACCTATTGCTATCATAGGGGATATTTACATTCCCTGAGATAACAATAAAAATGATTTAAAAAAAAATGAAAGGAACAGTTTAAAAATAAGATAAAAAAGCAAAAAAATTATAAAGAAAAAAAAAAAAAAGCACCCCTGTCCCCCCTGCTCTCGCGCTAAGGCGAACGCAAGCGTCGGTCTGGCGTCAAATGTAAACAGCAATTGCACCATGCATGTGAGGTATCACCGCGAAGGTCAGATCGAGGGCAGTATTTTTAGCAGTAGACCTCCTCTGTAAATCTAAAGTGGTAACCTGTAAAGGCTTTTGAAGGCTTTTAAAAATGTATTAATTTTGTTGCCACTGCACGTTTGTGCGCAATTATAAAGCATGTCATGTTTGGTATCCATGTACTCGGCTTAAGATCATCTTTTTTATTCCATCAAACATTTGGGCAATATAGTGTGTTTTAGTGCATTAAAATTTAAAAAAGTGTGTTTTTTCCACAAAAAATGCGTTTGAAAAATAGCTGCGCAAATACCGTGTGAAAAAAAAAATGAAACACCATTTTAATCTGTAGGGCATTTGCTTTAAAAAAATATATAATGTTTGGGGGTTCAAAGTAATTTTCTTGCAAAAAAAAATAATTTTTTCACGTAATCAAAAAGTGTCAGAAAGGGCTTTGTCTTCAAGTGGTTAGAAGAGTGGGTGATGTGTGACATAAGCTTCTAAATTTTGTGCATAAAATGCCAGGACAGTTCAACCCCCCCCCAAATGACCCCATTTTGGAAAGTAGACACCCCAAGCTATTTGCTGAGAGTCATGTCGAGTCCATGGAATATTTTATATTGTGACACAAGTTGCGGGAAAGAGACAAATTTTTTTTTTTTTGCACAAAGTTGGCACTAAATGATATATTGCTCAAACATGCCATGGGGATATGTGAAATTACACCCCAAAATACATTCTGCTGCTTCTCCTGAGTACGGGGATACCACATGTGTGGGACTTTTTGGGAGCCTAGCCGCGCACGGGACCCCGAAATCCAAGCACCGCCTTCAGGCTTTCTAAGGGCGTAAATTTTTGATTTCACTCTTCACTGCCTATCACAGTTTCGGAGGCCATGGAATGCCCAGGTGGCACAAAACCCCGCCCAAATGACCCCATTTTGGAAAGTAGACACCCCAAGCTATTTGCTGAGAGGTATAGTGAGTATTTTGCAGACCTCACTTTTTGTCACAAAGTTTTGAAAATTGAAAAAAGAAAAAAAAAATTTTTTTTTCTGGTCTTTCTTCATTTTCAAAAACAAATGAGAGCTGCAAAATACTCACCATGCCTCTCAGCAAATAGCTTGGGGTGTCTACTTTCCAAAATGGGGTCATTTGGGGGGGGTTTGTGCCATCTTGGCATTTTATGGCCTTCAAAACTGTGATAGGTAGTGAGGCGTGAAATCAAAAATTTATGCCCTTAGAAATCCTGAAGGCGGTGCTTGGTTTTCGGGGCCCCGTACGCGGCTAGGCTCCCAAAAAGTCCCACACATGTGGTATCCCCATACTCAGGAGAAGCAGCTGAATGTATTTTGGGGTGCAATTCCACATATGCCCATGGCTTGTGTGAGCAATATATCATTTAGTGACAACTTTTTGTAATTTTTTTTTTTTTTGTCATTATTCAATCACTTGGGACAAAAAAATAAATATTCAATGGGTTCAACATGCCTCTCAGCAATTTCCTTGGGGTGTCTACTTTCCAAAATTGGTTCATTTGTGGGGGTTTTGTACTGCCCTGCCATTTTAGCACCTCAAGAAATGACATAGGCAGTCATAAACTAAAAGCTGTGTAAATTACAGAAAATGTACCCTAGTTTGTAGACGCTATAACTTTTGCGCAAACCAATAAATATACGCTTATTGACATTTTTACCAAAGACATGTGGCCGAATACATTTTGGCCTAAATGTATGACTAAAATTTAGTTTATTGGATTTTTTTTATAACAAAAAGTAGAAAATATCATTTTTTTTCAAAATTTTCGGTCTTTTTCCGTTTATAGCGCAAAAAATAAAAACGGAAGAGGTGATCAAATACCATCAAAAGAAAGCTCTATTTGTGGGAAGAAAAGGACGCAAATTTCGTTTGGGTACAGCATTGCATGACCGCGCAATTAGCAGTTAAAGCGACGCAGTGCCGAATTGTAAAAAGTGCTCTGGTCAGGAAGGGGGTAAATCCTTCCGGGCTGAAGTGGTTAACAAAACCTACTTGGTCTGCTTTGATTAAGTGGGGAGTTACTTCTGCTAGGCGATTAGCTAAAATTTTTGAGTATATTTTTAAATCAGTATTAAGTAAAGATATGGGTCTAAAGTTTTGTGGGGCGTCCGTTTTTTTTCCTGGTTTGGGAAGAGCTACTATGATGGCTTGGAGCATTTCTTCTGGGAATGCGCTATCAATAGTAGCTTTGTGAAAAAGTTTATTCATATATGGCACTAAAATATCAGAAAAGGCTTTGCAGTATTCGGCTGAGAAGCCGTCGGCACCTGGCGATTTGTTTTGGGGTAGGGAATTAATTACCTGAGCAATTTCATTTTCTGATATTGCAGAATTTAAATAGTTTAGTTGGTCACTATTTAGGGTAAGGAGGTTGACTGAATGGAGAAAGTTATTGATCCCTGTATTGGTAGGTTGCTGCGTTGCTGGGTCTGTTTTTAAATTATATAGTTTTTTATAGTAATTACAGAATGCATTTGCTATATCGTTAGGGTGGTATACTACCTGCGACGTAATAGGGTCTTTAATATATTATAGTTTGGACTTTTGCTGTTTTTTGCGAATGTAGGCCGCTAAAAATTTGCCCGCTTTGTTTCCTTGGGTATAGTGTGTAGCTTTAAATTTTTGCAGGTGAAACTGATGTTCTAAAATTAAATAGGTTCTAACCTCTTGTCTTATTTGGTTTAATTCTGCAGTTGTTTGTGAGGAGGGATTTGCTTTGTGCTGTTGTTCTAGGGATGAAAGTTTGGTCATTAGTGTGGTAAATCTTTTTAATCTCTTTTTTTTTCCCTTGATGCTGTCTGTAATAATAGGCCTCTACTAAAAGCTTTATGTGAGCACCACAGCATAAAAATATTTATATCTGGAGTATCATTAATTTGAAAGAATTCCTTGATCCGATCACACAAACCCTCCCTATGTTTAGGATTCTTCAAAATTGATATGTTGTTTCGCCACAGATGTGTAGGTGGCGCTACATTATTTTCTTTAATTGAGAGGGACACGGGAGCGTGATCAGACCAAGTAATTGGATGAATTTTAGCCGATACTGCATTATTCAGACAATGTAGATCAGCTACAAATAAGTCGATTCTTGAATAAGACTTATGGGGAGCTGAGTAGTAAGTAAAATCTTTTTCACTAGAATTAACACAACGCCATACATCATATAGATTAGAGGAATGTAAAAATGATTGGAGTTCAATTCGTGTAGCTTTAGATTTATGTGGAAATGAACAATCTAGTTTTCTATTAGGAACACAATTGAAATCCCCGCAGTACAGTACTAAGCCTTTTCTGATGCTCTCAACCTTTTTCTTGAGGGCACCCAAAAAGGACAGTTGTCCCTGGTTTGGAGCGTATACATTGATAATAGTGTACATGGTATTATTTAGTTCACACACCAAAATAATATATCTTCCAGCTTTGTCATATAGTACATCCTGTAATTTAAATGCTACATTTTGATTTATAGCAATCAACACTCCAGCTTTTTTCTTTGGGCCTGAGGCCATGAAAATGTGTGGAAATTGTTTGTCTTTGCATAAGGGATGTTTCTGTTGGACAAAATGAGTTTCTTGGATGCATAATACATCGCTCTTAAGGGATTTTGCTTGCTGCCACATTGCTCTTCTTTTGAATGGACTGTTGAGACCATGGGCATTAATGGTCACAAAATTAAGGACCATTTGATTGTTGAGCTAAGTGCTTGTTTGTAGATGCTTTCAAAATGTGAAATGCGAGGTAGAATATGAAAGTACCTGTGGTTAAAGGTGTCTTTGAGTTGATTGAAGGGTGCTCATTCAAGTGGAGTGGAATTGCAGAGAGACTATACTTCAGATCGATGTCATCAAGCTTGCCGTAGATTGTTGCCAGTGGTAGAATAGAAAATAAAAAGTAAAAAACGTCAACATTTAAACAAAAAACAAAACTTAAAAAATTGAGGAAGTTTTCCTCAAAGTGCGAATAGAATCGCATAAGAGCACTTGGGGGTGCATGCTCCTATAAACCAGCTTCAGCCCTAAAGATGAGTGGGCAAACCTTGCGTAAATTATTTCTTTTTATTGTGTGGGAGGTCAGTCAAGTTTCTTTGTTTGATTTCCATTCAGGGGATATACTCCTTGGGGGTTTGGTAGTAAGGTTGTCTTCCTCTTCTATTGGGAGAAGCCCCCATTTTCTTGAAAGTTGTAGGCCTTCTTATAAGGATCTTATGGCGAATGTACGGTCATCTTTAGTTACAAGAAGTTTCATAGGGAAGTCCCAGGAGTATGGAAGTTTGTTGTTACGCAATAGCTTTGTTAGTGTTATTAGCTTCTTCCTTGCCAGCATTGTGTGCTGGGAGAGGTCGGCATATATATTGATGCCTGAGTAAGGGTTGGGTAGTGGGGAATTTTGCCTTGCAAAACGCATCAAGTCGTCTTTGACGTGAAAAAAGTGTATGCGAGCTATGACGTTGCGGGGTACTTTCTCTGGTAGGTTTTGTGGCTTAGGTAATCTGTGAGCTTGGTCTACCGTGATTTCCCCATCTGGCGTGTCGGGAAGTAGCTCTTTAATTAGTTGTTGTACATAGTTCCGGAGTTCGGAGGGGGGTACAGACTCCGCTACCCCCCGCAGTTTGACATTATTTCTGCGGAACCTATCTGCTAGGTCTGCCATTTTGTTTTTTAGGGCTTCCAACTCCTCCTCCTTTTCATTATGTGCATCCACTAACTCATTATGTGCCGTTGAAAATTCTGCCATTTTGTCCTCCACGTGACTGACTCTCTCCCCAATTTCATTAATGTCGGTTTTTATTTGTGATATGCAGTCCATGAGGTCCCTATGCATGGACCCCCTCAAAGAGACCAGCATCTCTTTCATTGTGGTATCACTCAGGGGCTGTCCAGATGTTGGGATCTCCTGAATCTGATCTATGAATTCAGTAGTGCTGTCATAGGATGAACAATTTTCCTCATTCCTTTCCCCAGCATATGTGTGGGCAGATGAGCGTTTAGGGGGCGCTTTCTGTGGGCTCTGTGATGGGGTGTTGCAGGTAGAAGAGCGGCTGCTATGGCCTGGAGAGAAGGACGGGGGCCTGTTATCCTCTCTCCTATTTCCCCTGGTGTCTGTCTGCCTGGCGCGCTGCTGCCTGTGAGCGGCGGCGCCATCTTGGATCTAAAAGTCTGTCAGTTTGTGGGGACCCCCTGTGGGTTTTCTCTTACCCATCGCCGGCTTTATGTTGCTGGGACCCCTGGAGCTTTGTGCTGCGTGTTTGCTGGCTTCAATCGTCGCTGTGTACGGGCCGATACTGCTGGTTCTCACGGAGCTCTCTCCTTATGCAGCCATCTCCTTCCGCTGCTGGCCACGCCCCCCCCTGAACAGACATTTTAAACACAGTGATTGAGTCCTGTGAATTTGTTCCTGCAGCTGCAGTATTAACTTTTGTTTTAGAGTCCCAATCAGAAATTAGTCATAACAGTTTGGCAAGTCAGATATCAGGTATCAGATATGCCAGTTTGGCAGAGTCTGCAGAAGGAACCGTGCTTTGATCAGGATCATCGGGAAACGCAGACCTCAAATGCTGGCTAGGTAAGCTGCCCTTAAGCTTGCCATATTTATGCCTTTCCTATGTATCCTATCTGTCGGCTCTCAAGGAAACCAGATCACTCTCGGACCTTTCTGGTTGGATATCGTGTGTGTGTGAATGTGTTTGTGTCCCCCTTCATGGGTTGGACTGTGTGTGGATAGGGAAAATCCTCTGCAGTTCCCTGCGTTGACTCCGTGTGGGCGACCTGGGTCAGAGGTGAATGGTAGTATCAGATAAAACTCACAGAGTAGAGAAGAGACGAGGAGGGTCTCTTAATGAGTGTTTTGTCTATTGTCATAAACCCCTTCTATCCATGTATATAAGTGGAGACTATTCTTGTAAATCTGCAGATTTGCTGTACTATTTGTTTTAGAGGCAAGAGGGTATAGGCACAAGTAGAGAAGACTGGCCAGTCATTATGGGCATTAAATTAATTAAGGGAATGAAGGGTGAGAGGCCTTCAGAAAATGCCCATTCGCAAGATAAGCACTAGAGAATATGTGAACCAAAGGTATGGTTCCGACTATACTGAGCCGATGGATAAATGGGTAGAATGGACAAAGGGAACAGCTAAACCTTTAAAATCCGAAGGGACTTTTGATTTACAAACTTTTCTGCACGATTATGGTCCACTACTGTGCAGTGAAGGAACGTGGAGAATAGCTTGCACATGGGAGACAGAAGCTAAAGTAGCAAATCAAACCTGCTTGACGGAGATGTTTAATAAAAGTACTGCCCAAATTTACTACGTTTGGCCAGAAGACTCTGTAGAGGAGGACCCCCCACCTTATGTGGCTGCCAGTTTGGCTTTAAGGGGTCCACGCACAAAAGCAAAAGAATAAGATTACATGGAACACACAAAAGATGAGCTGGGCAATATAGTAGAGAGCAGAGGTTTAACATCCCCATATCAACCTACAAAGAGGGTTTTGGCTCGTATCCTAGAAACAGATGATTGGCATGAATCAAAAGGCACATATGCAAAACTAGATCTCTCTGAACTTAAGGCTTTGGCCAGAGAAAAAGTGATAGAGTCTGAACTTCCGGAGCAAACCATAATTTCTAAATTGTGGCAGCAAGATGAAGAGAGAAGGAAGGGAGATGCCACCCCCTCTGCCCCTGGCACAGAGCAAACTGTTGCAGTTTATCCTGTCAGAACGCAATTAGTTTTTGAAGGTAATGCTGTTGACAGTAAGTCTCAAATTAAATGACATGTACCTTCTAGTCCCCAAGATATGAGAGCCATATTAGAGAGATTGGGAGATCCTAGAAAGAATCCAATTGGGTTTGCAAACAAATTTAGCACTGCACAGGAAGCATATGAGGCTTCTGCTACTGACATTCATCAGTAGGGATGAGCTTTGAGTTCGATTCGAACTCATGTTCGACTCGAACATTGGCTGTTCGCCGAACAGCGAACAATTTGGGGTGTTCGCTGCAAATTTGAAAGCCGCGGAACACCCTTTAAAAGTCTATGGGAGAAATCGAAAGTGCTAATTTTAAAGGCTTATATGCATGGTATTATCATAAAATGTGTTTGGGGACCTGGGTCCTGCCCCAGGGGACATGGATCAATGCAAAAAAAAGTTTTGCCGCTGAGGAAGATGCCAGATGAGAACACCGGAGGAAGAACCAGAAGAACCAGAAAAAGAAGAAGATGGAGGAAGAAACCGAAGGAAGATAGAAGATAGAAAAAAGAAGAAAGAAAGAAGAAAGAAGAAGCATTTAAATAAAGGAATTGTCAAAAACTGTCTCTTGTCATTTTTAACATTTTTGACACTTTTTTTGTGAAATGGTAGGGGTACTTTTGTACCCCTTTACCACTTTACACAGGGGGGAGGGCCAGGATCTGTGGGTCCCCTTGTTAAAGGGGGCTTCCAAATTCCCCAGGGTTGTGGGGATGAGGCCCTTGGCCCCATCAACATGGGGACAAAGTGCTTTTGGGGGCTACCCCAAAGCACCCTCCCAATGTTGAGGGCATGTGGCCTGGTACGGTTCAGGAGGGGGGGGCGCTTTCTTGTCCCCCCTCTTTTCCTGCGGCCTGCCAGGTTGCATGCTCGGATAAGGGTCTGGTATGGATTTTTGGGGGAACCCCACGCCATTTTTTTTAAATTCTGGCGAGGGGTTCCCTTTAAAATCCATACCAGACCTGCAGGGTCTGATATAGATTTTTGAGGGGGACCCCATGCCATTTTTTTTTTTACATTTTGGCCGGGGTTCCCCTGTGGGGAAATCCCATGCCATTTTTTTCAATGAACTTTTATGTGTATTGTCGGACCCACAATTCATTAATAGCCGTGAGTAGTTTTAAATGACTTTTTTCCTTTGAAATGTCATTTTGCTGTCAGACTGTTCTAAACACGGGAAACATGCGCCCCTTTACAGGCATACTATAGACACCCCCCAGGTATGAAATGTAAAGGAATATTTCACTTTAAGCATTATTAAAATCACTGCTCCCGAAAAAACGGGCGTTTTTAAAACTTTTTTTGCATTGATCCATGTCCCCTGGGGCAGGACCCAGGTCCCCAAACACTTTTTATGACAATAACTTGCATATAAGCCTTTAAAATTAGCACTTTTGATTATTCATGTTCGTGTCCCATAGACTTTAACGGTGTTCTCGTGTTCGAACAAATTTTTTGCCTGTTTGCATGTTCTGGTGCGAACCGAACAGGGGGTGTTCAGCTCATCCCTATTCATCAGCTTCTTATTAACCACTTCAATACCAGGCACTTAGACACCTTCCCGCCCAGCCCAATTTTCACCTTTCAGTGCTGTCGCAATTTGAATGACAATTGCGCGGTCATGCTACACTGTACCCAAACAAATTTTTTTATCATTTTGTTCCCACAAATAGAGCTTTCTTTTAGCGGTATTTGATCACCTCTGCGGTTTTTATTTTTTGCGCAACAAATAAAAAAAGACCGAAAATTTTGAAAAAAAACAAGTTTTTCTTTGTTTCTGTTAAAACTTTTTGTAAATAAGTGCATTTTCTTCTTCAATGACGGGCACTGATATGGCTGCACTGACGGGCACTGATACGGCGGCACTGATGGGCACCGATGAGGTGGCACCAATGAGGTGGCACTGATGAGGTGGCACTGACGGGCACTGATGATGGGCACTGATAGGCGGCACTGATGGGCACTGATAGGTGGCACTGATGGGCACTGATAGGTGGCACTGGTATGCGGCACTGATGGGCACTCATAGGTGGCACGGATGGGCACTTATAGGCGGCACTGATGGGCACTCATAGGTGGCATTGATGGGCACTCTTAGGTGGCATTGATGGTTACTTATGGGTGGCACTGATAGTTGGCACAGATGGGCACGGATGGGCACTTATAGGCGGCACTGATGGGCACTCATAGGTGGCATTGATGGGCACTCTTAGGTGGCATTGATGGTTACTTATGGGTGGCACTGATAGTTGGCACAGATGGGCACAGATGGGCACTGATATATGGGCACTGATGGGCACAGATGGGCACTGACAGGTGGCATGAATGGACACTGATGGGTGGCACTGATGGCACTGCTTGTTTGTAGTGATGCCCCTAAGGGTGGCATTGCTGGGCATCACTGCAACATGATGGTGCCAATCAGTGCCCATTTGTGGGCACTGATTGGCACAGATTTGGCACATTGGGCACATGTGGATGGCCATGGGGTACATACCTGGCCATCCACATGTTGCCCCTCTCCCTGGTGGTCCTAGTGGCGATCCCTGGTGGTCCAGTGTGGTGATCTGCGGGGGGGCTGCGCTGATAAACAATCAGCGCAGACCCCCCCTGCCAGGAGAGCCGCCGATCGGCTCTCCTCTACTCGCGCCTGTCAGACGCGAGTGAGGAAGAGCCGATCAACGGCTCTTCCTATTGACAGCGTGATCAGCCGTGATTGGACACTGCTGATCACGTGGTAAAGAGCCTCCGCCGGAGGCTCTTTACCAAGATCGGTGTAGCTGTGTGTCAGACTGACACACCGCTCCACCGATCGCTGCAATGCGCGCCCCCGGGGGCGCGCTGCGGCATGTTATCCTGCTGGACGTTATATGACGCCCAGTCAGGATAACAGAACCACTTCCCGGACGTCAATCCGCCATAGGGCGGGCGGGAAGTGGTTAAAGCAATGGGAAGCAACATGTCTGGCTATATACTTAAAGAATGTGGCGTAGACTTCAAAAATCTAGGTAAGATGGTTAGCGGATGGGAGGTTTGTGAGAAATTGAAAGAAAAATTGCCCCAAATATATGCACAAACCAGACATGCTGCATTTATGAATGCTAAGCAAGGGAAAGAGGAAGCAGCAGGGGCTTATTGAAGGCGGTTAAGTGATATGGCTGAGGAAGCAGGCATTAAAATAGAGGAAGAGAAGGCGGGAGAAACTGCAAGTCCATCTACACAACTGGTGAAACAAAGGTTTCTTGATGGTTTAATAACCTAGTTGAAAGAAAAGTTGTAAACAGCAAGGCCTGAGGCAGGCAATATGTTTATTTGAGATGTCCTGCCTATCCTGTTATCCATAGAAAACAGAATTAACCAAAAAGACAGCAAACCCAAGGTTATGTACATGGGGAAGCAGAGAGGAAGAGGAAGAGACAAAGGCAATTTCAGAAATCATGGCAATTGGGGACCAATTATATGCTACAATTGTAATGGGGAAGGACACAAATTCTGCCATCTTTCTGACCGTAGACTGGAAAAGAGCTTAGAAGCACCTCATGCTGATCCCAGTTCTCTGCCAAAAGTAGTGGACCAGGCATAGGAAAATGGCATGCCAGTATCAATCATGTTAAATAGGGGAGACAATGGTCAAGAGGCCAGAGTAAAAGTATTTTTGCAAGAACTCTCCTATCCTGGAGGAGAAACAGAATTAACCTGCTTAATCGATACTGGTGCAAGCCGAAGTGTTTTTAAAATTGAGGACTTACCTCCAGGATTATTATCTACAAATGTTATCTCTGGTGTTGGCCTAACCGGGACCTCTACTGATTTGGTTGAGTCCAAGCCACTTAAACTCAGGCTAGGACAGCAAACAGAAATTGTCACTAGTGTTAGTTTCAGACACAGTTCCTACCAATCTTTTGGGAGCTGACATTTTGAACCAAATTTTAGCAAACATAGACTACACTCCTACAGGAGTCCAAGTGGTAAGTAGTCTGTCAGGAGAAGTTTTAAATTCTGCCTGTGGAGTATTTTTAATCCAAGACTCCACTCCGCCATTTCCACCAGAATTTAAAGTGAATTGAAATATGATGTAGGTCTGCTGGATTGCACCCCAGTCATGATAAAAATTAAACCAGGAGCCCATCTCCCACAAATTAAACAGTACCCATTGAGTATTGCTCAGACTGAGGGGATAAAGGATCAAATCACTCAACTGAAAGCAGCACGGGTTGTTGTACCAATTAAGTCACAAATCAATACACCCCTGTTCCCAATTGCAAAGAATCCAGACAAGAAAGGTGGGCAGGTGACAAACCGCATGGTGCATGATTTGAGAGCCATTAACAATATAATTGAGGCAGATACCCTGATCGTGCCCAACCCCCGCACTTTACTAAGTGGAATACCTGCCTCCAGCACCTGCTTTACAGTGATTGATCTTGCAAATGCTTTCTTTTCAGTGCCCCTGCACCCAGATTGCTGGCACCTTTTTTCATTTACCCATGATGCCCAAAAGTTAGCATGGACAAGATTGCCCCAAGGCTGTGTGAGTAGCCCCTCTGAATATAATACTGCGTTAAAGCAAGTATTGGACCAATGGTCCCCCTCACACCCAAAAACAGTTTTGCTTCAGTACATAGACAATTTGCTTATTTGTTCTGATACAATGGACATTTGTAGCAGAGAAACAGTGCGCCTTCTCATGTTTCTTTATAACAGTAACAACAAAGTTAGCAAAGATAAGCTACAATAGTGCCGAGAGAAAGTGATCTTCCTGGGTCACTGCATTTCACATGGAATCCGTCACCTAACCCCAGATCGAGTTAAAACTCTACAAAAATTTGAAAAGCCAAAAAATGTACAGAAACTACGTGCCTTCCTGTGGTTAATGGGATATTGTAGGGACTGGATTCCAAATGCATCAGAACCTATGGCTGCTCTATATGAGGCTACCACTAGACACCCTTTCAAACTCACATGGGACAATGAATTGCAGATGAAGGAGCTTATTCAAATTTTGTCTGAAGCTCCCGCCATTGGACTTCCTGACTATACTAAAACTTTCTCGTTGTTCTGTCATGAAGTCAATAGATTTGCTGCAGGTGTATTCACCCAGCTACATGGAGACAAACAGAGGTGATGTATGTATCAGCCTCATTAGACCCTGACATCAAAGGCTCCCCCAGTTGTATGAGAGCCATAGCAGCCTGCATTTTGCTGCTAGACAAAGTAAATGAGCTTGTACTAGATTCGGCTCTGATCCTGTATGTGCCACATGCAGTACAGGAAATCATGAATCAAGTAAATACCAGACATGTGTCTGCCAGTAGATTTGACAAGTACCAGTCTGCTCTTTTTGCTCCATCCAATTTAACAATCAAACGATGTATTACTTTAAATCCGGCTACTCTTCTTCCTATAATTGATGAGGAAGATGCAACAAATGGTACTGATGTAGAACCTGAAAGTTTTTCTCCTGATTATATGGCTCTGATGGAGGTAGAAAGGGCCTCTGTCACACCAGCAAAAGATGAGCTTTTATCAGATTGTGACACACACTTATTCGTAGATGGTTCCAGATTTTACACTGATGATGGTCAGCCACACACAGGATTTGCTGTAACCACTACAGACACCATTTTACATCAGGAAGCATTGACACCCCAGATGTCAGCACAGGAAGCAGAATTGTGTGCTGTAGTCAAAGCATGTCATCTCCTAGAGAATCAAAGGGGAAATATTTACACTGAAAGCAGATATGTGTTTGGAATAGCCCACGATTTTGGGCCTATTTGGAAAGCACGGAGCCTCCTGACTAGTGCAGGGAAGCCAGTGAGACATGCAAAACTCATAGAGCGGCTATTTGAGGCCTTTCAGAAACCAACAGAAGTTGCTATCTTGAAGGTAAAAGTGCATGCAAGGGGAAATTACATAACAGCCAGAGGAAATGCTTTAGCAGCCCTTAAGGCATTTGGAGTCACACCCACTGTAGGGGTCGCCCAGGTAGCGGGGACAGATTCCCCTCATCAAGAACAGTGGGATGTAGAAACTCTAATTCAGTTGCAGAACCAGGCCCCTGATGAAGAGAAGGATAAGTGGATCAAATGTAATGCTACCCAAAATCAGCAGGGCCTGTGGACAACAGGTGGTGTTTACCAAGGAGTTTGTACCCAGTTTTAGCACAAATGGCACATGGCGTCATTCATCTTGCTAAGGGTGCAATGGTGGCACCTGCTGACTGCTATTGGATAGCACCTGGATTTAGTGCATTTGCAGCCAGGTTTTGTGCTTCATGTCTCACTTGTGCTCTGTACAATGCAGGGAGGCCTGTCCATGTTCTCCAAAAGCATTCTCCTAAGCCATATTTCCCGAGAGCTAGCCAGTAGCTAAAGCAAATGCAAAAACAACGGCAAAGAAAATTTTGAATGAAATAGTTTGTAGATATGGAGTTCCTGAAACTACTGAGAGTGACAGAGGAACCCATTTTACTGGGGAAGTAATGAAAGAGGTAATGGAAGCCCTTCACATACAGCAAGCTTTCCATATACCTTAAAGTAGTGGTAAAGTTGAGAGACTTAATGGAATTTTGAAAAACAGATGTGCAAAAATTAAAGCAGATACAGGAAAAGGATGGGTGGAAGCTTTGCCATTAGCCCTATATTCTGTACGAACTACCCCTAAACAACCACATGTGCTGTCCCCCCATGAGATTTTATTTGGAGGGCCACCCAAAACAGGGCTATATTTTTCCCAACAGTTGCAGGATTCTCACTGTTAGAATATGTTCAGATTTTTGCAAAGAACATTGAATAAAATACATGAAGGCGTTTATAAATCTATTCCCGACCCAGATTCTGTTTCAGGTATTCACTGAAATCCGACCAGGTGACTAGGTGGTGGTCAAGCGACACATCAGAAAGCTGCTAGAACCAAAATTTGATGGACCACAATTGGTGCTTTTGACAACCGGTTCCGCTGTCAAGTTGGAAGGAAAGCCCACCCGGATTCAAACCAGTCACTGCAAGAAAAACCTGAAGTGATGATATCCTTTGAAAAAATGATGATGGTTTTTCTTTTCTTTTTGTTGTTTGTGAGAACTGAGACATGGAAAAATAACCCTTTCATACAAATGTTAAAACTGTATGCAACCCATAGCAACGCTAGTAACTGCTGGGTGTGTTCTCACTTACATCAAACAGGAACAATACCCATGAAAGCAATGCCTCTCAACTTCACTGATCTAAACAGGACCAGAATAAATGGCTCATACATAGTCTCCACATTTAATGAGCACAGATCAGTAACTTTGATGGTTTGAAAACAGATAAACACTCAGATTTGTTTAAACATTACATGCCCGTTTAACACTAAATGTACACGGTTGGGCAATTCAGATTGCAACAGAGCAAAAATTACAGTTTATGGAGGAAACTATGGTCAATATTATTATACCCTAGATCCAGAACTAAATAGAACCCTTTATAGTACAAATTGCTCACAGTTCCCAATATGTGAAAATATCCGTTACTTGAGATTCCATGTCATTGCTTCCAGTTATTTTAGGAGCAGGCATACCATCCATACGTAGAGGAAATAAAGCTTGCGCCTGGCTTCCTACTAATGTTACAGGTAAATGCTATATTGGGAAGTTAGCACCTGCTTTGGCTGTGTGCAAAGATACAGTGCGACCAGATCAAAGCCCAGAATACCAACTTCAGTCAAATCTGGTGGTCAATTCTACACGTTCTTCAACTTTCAGATTACTTATCAGCCTGCAGCCATAACACCAAGGCCTATGCTAAATCTTGTAGCTTTGAGCTATGTTCTGAGGAATGCCAGGATATCCATAACAGTCTGCCTCCATCGATTGTCATTGCAAACTTCTATAGATCTTTCATTCTCCATTTTGTAGCCTCAAATTCTGCTGGTGGAATCAACCTGCAGAGTGGTGAATGACAGATTGGAGAAAGAACATGTTCTGGGGTGTTTACTATAGATGCAGAAGGGAAAGCAAAAATCAGTGTCTCTGATTTGTATATGAAAACTTAGCCCAAGGTAGAAAATAGGCACGTTCTGTCTATTAGAGTCAAGCAGCTGCAAATTGTCTAAAGACTAGTTGGTGGGTTCAGAAAAGGAAATAGAAAGATAAATACCAAGAATAGAACAAAGGGCTTTCCAAAACAATGTGAGTTCCATGATCAGAGGTGATATTAACTGGAAAGCCATAAATCCTGAAAATATCTTTGATGAGACTGAATCAGGCTGATGAGCAGTGGGGAGCCTGAAGAGAGGAGGGAAATGTGACACCTTACTGAAACTGTCAACAATAACCCTAAATAATAATAGTGCCCTGAGATGGAGGGAGATCTACAAAAAAATCAAATCAAGTCCACAGGTAAGTAGGAATGAATAGAGGTAACAGGTAGCCAGCAGATCTGGTCCTAGGAGATTTGGAACACACACAAACTTCAAACATTTCACAAAAAGAGCCACATCCTTATTAAGGGAGAGTCAGACCGGTGGATGTGGATGACCAGACGATTTACTAATATAGACGTCAGACAGAACCTTAGGTACAAACATCTTACCAGCAGGGATGTCCCAGCTGATAGTAGAGACATGATTGACCAAATATGCAATGTAATGTGCCAGTGATGGTGGCGGTTGCTAGGGACACAGTGGGTTCCAGCAACCATTGCATTTGTCTGAACGCCTGAATAGCCAACGTTCTAAGCTCATCCCAAATCTTTATTAAACATAATGATTTCCTGCCACAATGACCAACTATATGACAATCCTTCTTCACTGCTAATCGTGCTGCAAATGACAGACCCCATCTGGCTTTTGTTTGTAAAAAAAAAAAAAATTAAGGGATGATAGGTGACATAACAGACTGAAAATGGTCATGACCGTACTTGGTCACTGACGTCACCCAGTGTCTATGGCTGGTTGTTTTAGGGGCTGCCATTGTTGATGTTCTACTGAAAATGCTAATCACATGTCTGTTATGCTGAGCCCACTAGTTTCATTACTTTTTGAACCACATACCTGAAATCACTAATTATGCAGATAAGTAAAGTCAGGCAAAAGTCAAAATTGTTTAATATCATAGTTATATGGTCCATATTTGTTCCAGGTCAGTGATTCAGCACAGGAATATCAGCATGACATCCTGAAAACTAGCATTTACCTTATGTTATCATTGTAAACTAAAACCATTTAAGGAACTAGAATATGTCACATACAGTGGCATCGACAGGGGGGGCTAACGGTGGCCGGAGCCCCGAGTGGGTCCCCAGAAAGCCCCGGGTCTTGGGCATGCACGGTTCTATTATTAGCCCCGAGTGCCGCCGCCAAGCCAGGACCGATCTGACCCAGAGCGCAGCTGAGTAATATAGCAGGTCCTGCCTTCTGGAGCCTGCAGCGCCTATGATGGACGTCCCACTGGTCCAATGCAGGGACCATGGGATGTGTGATGCTGCAGGCTCCAGAAGGCGGGAATTACAATGTGCCCACCATGCCACTATCAGAAGATCCCCACTTGGTGCTCGGCTCTCCTCTTCTGTCCTGTCCTGTCATCATTGCTCTGGCTGCCTGGAGTGCCTGTTGTGTGCGATGGGCATGCCTCAAACTACAGCTGAGCTGCAGGAGGAGGTCACCTGAAGTCTGGTCAGGTAGGTCAGAGTGTGTCAGGTAGGTCAGTGTAGGTCATTGTGGGTCAGTGTATGTCAGGTAGGTCACTGTGTGTCAGGTAGGTCAGTGTATATCAGGTAGATCAGTGTGGATCAGTGTCAGATAGGTCAGTGTGTATCAGGTAGGTCAGTGTATGTCAGGTAGGTCAGTGTATGTCAGATAGGTCAGTGTGGGATGGTGTATGTCAGTGTATGTCAGGTAGGTCAGTGTGGGTCAGTGTATGTCAGGTAGGTCAGTGTGTGTCAGGTAGGTCAGTGTGTGTCATGTAGGTCAGTGTATGTCAGGTAGGTCAGGGTGTGTCAGTGTCAGGTAGGTCAGTGTGTGTCAGGTAGGTCAGTGTGGGACAGTGTATGTCAGGTAGGTCAGTGTATGCCAGGTAGGTTAGTGCGGGTCAGTGTATGTCAGGTAGATCAGTGTAGGTCAGGTAGGTCAATGCAGCTCAGTGTATGTCAGGTATGTCAGTGTATGTCAGGTAGGTTAGTATATGTCATGTAGGTCAGTGTGGGGCAGTGTATGTCAGGTAGGTCAGTGTGTGTCAGGTATAGGTCAGTGTATGTCAGGTAGGTCAGTGTGGGTCAGTGTATGTCAGGTAGGTCAGTGTATGCCAGGTAGGTCAGCATCAGATAGGTTAGTGTACGTCAGGTTGGTCAGTGTGCGCCAGGTAGGTCAGTGCGTGTCAGGTAGGTAACATCCCCACACCTCCCTGGTGCTGGGCTCGGACTTTGGGCTGAAGCCCCTGTTTTTTTTGTCACCTAGCAACGCCCCTGGTCACATATCTCTTAAAGTCCAGTTGGTAATGGTAGAATGTAAACTTTGATCCTTTGGAAATTATTTGCTAAAGATGTAGACAATGTTCATTTTTATATAAAAAACCTAGCAGTTTAACCCCTAACTCATAAATTAAATATTTTACACATTTTTTGGGTGATTTTTTTACCTTGATAGCAGCTTCCTTTCAGAGAATGTAAAAAGACTGATAAAAGACAGAAGAGGGATACAGGCTCTAATCACAAATGGTTTAATGACAATATTTACACATTTTTATGGAAATATATATTTTGGCAGTTTTGTCCAGTTATGAGGGTGCACTACTTCCTTTGTTTTTTGTCATAACTCAAGAAAAGCAAAAAGGTATTTGTGAATAAGAAAATCAACAGTGCTAATTATTAACTGATTTTATGCTAACAAATTAAATCCACAATAAAAAAAAACTCTAAACCACTGAGAGTTAAATATTCCATCCTTTTGTCGGTTACTAGAACATTTGTTGCAAAACATTTACCAAATTATGGAAGTCCTGCTGTATGGCTTAAGTTCCAAGGTTTAAGGTATAGCTGTACTAATAACACAGGAGATTTGTCCAATATATAACATTTTCACAAATACTTTTCCAAATAATTAAGCTACCTCATGCCTGGTTTAGTTTATAACTGAAGAAGAGGCATAGAGAGAAAGAGCAATCCACCTGATCTTTACTCAAGATAAGAACTGAAAGGGTAAACTTAGTAACCAAATTGTATTTTTTGGGTAAAGATTTTTGGTCGCCCTACACCTAGTTTAATCTATTAAAGTTAGTTCAGTGTGCCCCTGTACCTTTTAAGGAGGGGTGAGTTCCTTCCAGGCTCACCTACCCTCTGCCTATCCATTAAAATGCATGTACTTCCATTGTGGAGACTCCCATAAGTTAGAGTTGGGACTACAGAAAACAGGGTACCTTGATGGGACCTGTAGCTTACGCATTTATTTGCAAATGTGTGTGGACTAATTTGCAGACTAAATAATTTGGTTGGTCTCTGGCTGGTTGGTAAACATGAGCTTGGAAATCACTTTGCATTTGTTTGACCTACTGTATGTAATGCTTGGTGGTTAAAAAGGTGAACATGCAAGAAGTACTGCCTTGCAGCTTAAGAAGGTACTGTACTTTCCAGAAAATAATACAACTTTGAGTTCTGTAAAAGGGAGGGAGGAGGAACAATAAAAGTATAGGTTGGGTGGAAGTCTGATTTAAGGTGGTATTATTGTGGTAGGAATTCTGGTGGTGAATTGGTGCATAATTCAGCTAAATTAAAATATTATTTTACTGTCTTTACAAACAGTCCCATATTTACTATTTTACTGTACGTGCATTTCATCTGAATATATGGATTTTTAGCAAAGGTGTTCACATTTATGCTAACGAAAATAAGCTATAAGGTATAGTTTTACTGTTTCCTAGATAATTCTGTTTTGTTCTATTAAAGTGTATCAATCTAATTTTCTCTGGAAAATATTTGAAACTATGTTAACTACATCAGTCACATTTGTTCATATATACAGTGTTATTTGTTCATCTGTGTTTGAATTATATTTTCCCCATGGAAGTATAATAGCAAAGTAATTACTTTTCCTGCAGAAGCTTGTTACATGCAAGTGTTAAATCATATATATTTATAATTAAACTATTACAAACAGTCAAAGTCATAATGTTTCTAGAGGGATTTTACAAATCTATGCTTGCACGTAACATTTTAGTTATTCTCTGCTGCCTTAAATTGAGAAATTTCAACACCATTTAATGGATTTTGTTAATACTAAGCTTTACCAGCTCTGAATAAGTTTTTACTGTGATTCTGTTTGTTATTTTTAAATCAATTTAATTATTGACAGCATGGATTCATGAAAGACAGAAGTTGTCAAACAAATCTGATTTCTTTTAATGAGGTGGTAAGTAAAACCTTGGACAGAGGGATGGCTGTGGACGTGGTATACTTGGATTTTGCAAAAGCATTCGATACAGTTCCCCACACACGACCAACGTGTAAGGTAAAGTCTACAGGGTTGGAAAGATCAGTTTGTAAATGGATGGAAAACTGGTTAAAAAACCGAATTCAGAGAGTAGTGGTTAATGATTTTTTACTCTGAATGGTTGAAGGTTATTAGTGGTGTACCCCAAGGTTCAGTGTTGGGACCCTTACTTTTTAATACCTTTATAAATGATATAGGGTCTGGGATTAAAAGTACCATTTCAGTCTTTGCAGATGACACCAAATTATGCAGTGAAATAACATCCTTACAGGATGTCTCCAATTTACAAGCCGACCTTAATGCACTGTCCAATTGGGCGACTATGAGGGTCATTTACTATAGCGCGGGGAAGTACTGGGCACTATATACTATATACTATATACTATATACTATAATAGTACCCATTTTAAGCAATTAAGATTTCAACAGGCAAATGTGCGAATAAAAAAGCGATATTAGCGGCGAACATACGTTAGTAAATTCGGAAATCAGCGCTAATTAGCAATTCCGCGTATATGTAAATGCCAATTTCTACTAAGTTATTATATAGCACTGCACTGAAACCATGATCCATGTATGTGAAAGAAACATTTTTATGTGAGATGTGCTCTACCTCATGTGCATCTATTGATGTATATTGCAATTAGTATTTCTAGTTTTTTTCCTTCTTTTGCTAATGAATGCAGTTATGAATGATTATTACAGAGTAATGTCTGCTATTCTGTAAAGTTACATGTATTGAACATTTAGGCTACCTATTTGTTGTATGTTGCTTTTTTCATTTTTTCATTTTTCTTTATTTAGATGACTATAAAGCGGTAATTATTTATGTTCATTCTTTAATCATACTACACTATTATGCAGGTCACAGTGTACTTAGCACAATGGCTTGGTGGTCTGCTCAGATGTCTCCACAGCACTCATGGTATGAGTCCAAATCCCAGCCAACCTACCATCCACCAGCTGTGTTTATTTTTTCAGTGCACAAGCGAATTAAAATAAACAAACAAAGAAATGTAAACTGCCCGTTAGCTAGTGTGTGGTGTTTGGAATTCCACACCATAATATGATTGAATACTTACATACCATTGCATGCATTTGAAGAGTTAATATTATAGAATCAGCTAAATTAAAGTGCATTGGCTATTTGGCATTCACCTATTTTCAGCATATGCTGCTTTGGCTAATTGCCTAATAGTCATTCGCATTTTTTTTACTAATGCAGTCATTTAGTATCTTTCTGTTGGATTTGAATCCAGGAGTCCTTTAAAGCCCTAGTTTTTCAAGGTAGAAGTGCTGACCACTAGCCTATTGGGCTCAGCACAATCATACATAGAAAATACATTTACTAGTGTTTGATGTTTCTTCTCCCCGAGTTGTCTTCTCCCCAGGCCATCTCTCATGCCACCGCCATCTTCACCTGCTGCTGTGTTCTTCCACGCAGCCGGTTACCAGCTAATAAAAAAAAGCAGCTCTTCTTCTGTGGCAGTCTTCTGTGGCCATCCGATGAAGTCACCCAGAGAGCCCGCCCCATGGCTATGTAAGAAATGCCACACAACGGAGGGCGACCACCACAGAAAAGAAGCAGCTTTTTTTATTAGCGTGTAACTGGTGGTGCAGAAGAACACAGCAGATGGAGAAGATGGTGACGGCTGGAGAGACGGGTCAGGGAGAAGACAGCTCAGGGAGAAGATGGCGGTGGGAGAGACAGCGGTAGGAGAAGACGGCTCGGGGAAGAAGACAGCTTGGAGCTATTTTACAATAAAGGACTTGTCAAAAACCGGCTATTGTTTTATTTACATTTCACTGCTTTTTTTGGTAAACAGGTAGGGGTACTATTCTGACTGTTGTGAAGCAATTTATGCCTTGTGAGACCTCTATGCCTGACCTGTATAAGATATAATCACTGAGGACAGTCCTCATCAGATAGTTTGAACTCACCAAATACCGATTCCATCCACAGAGGTGCTTTTATTCTGAACATCAGGATACAAACACATGAATAGGTTGTGGTATTTATGCAGTCAAAAGATGATATTGTCTGTAGCCTTCTATGCAGAATACATGTGCCCTGCTACATGTGGCTTGTAGCTGCATCCATGACACAGGAAGTGAAATCACAGCAAGCAGGGTGGAGAATTATATACAAAGGAAGTTTGTAATAACATCAGGGAAAATAAACTTGAGAAAACAAGTGCATTACCACAAAAGGTGGTGATGGCAGCATGTGAACTAAATATAAACGGCCATAGAAAATGGTTAGGAAAACAATCTATATCAATTATATGCCCCGTTGGGGCAGCACACTCCCCGTCTGGCATGGTAAATGTCACTATATACATCAGAACGGTAGTAATGCAACTGCAAATAACAAACAGTGTAATTTGCTAGATTTCTTAAAGACCTGAAAGACATAAAAAGAGCATGCATATAATGCAATAACAATTACTCTTAATTTAAGGCTTCAAGTTATGTCAACTAAAGTTCAAGATACTTTCCTCTTGAAGTCATAGGTAGGATCCAGCAGCTTAGGCAAACAAGTTCATTCAACGAGTTCATTCTCCAAAGGGCAAGAGCAGAATAAGTTCTGTGATAGGTCTGATGAAAGTCTTTACAGTCCCTTATCTTGAAACCTTCACCTCCACCTTACGTACCTTACTGTCATAACTAGGAACGCTTTTTACAATAAGTCCCATGGGCCATTTGATTCTTTCAGCTTGCTGGTCCTTAAGCAGAACAAGATCTCCAGCTTGTATATTAGGGTTCAGCCATTGCCATTTCCTGCGTCCTTGCAGAGTAGAAAGATACTCCATCTTCCAAAAATTCCAGAAGCAGTTGGCGAGGTGTTGTACTCGCTTCCACTGGTCATAGCACAGATTTCCTGTTTTAAAGTTTCCAGGTGGAACAGGAACAGACCCAAGCCTCTGGGTAAGAAAAGTAGCAGGGGTAAGGATAGTTGGGGTCTCTGGGTCTTTGGACACTGGAGCAAGTGATCTTGAATTAATTATGGCAGATGCCTATGCCAGGAAGGTAGTTAGAATCTCGTGAGTAAGTCTTGTAGGAATTAAATCCATAGAGTCCAATATTTAATGTGTGATGCCTATCATTCTCTCCCATGAGCCACCCATGTGGGAAGAATGAGGAGGATTGAAAATCCGTGTACGGTGGGGGAGATGGGCGGAGCCTAGCGGAGCAGTCATGCATTGTTAGAGCTCCACACCGCTGAGGAGAGAAGAGAAGGACAAAGTGGAGCCTGCAGGCTCAAAAGGTATCCATTTGAACCTTTTTGCCCCAGGGAACAAACTGTGAAAGTTTGGGCAGGAAATACGGTACTGGGAGGAAACCGTGGCAGAAATAAAAATCACCTCACAAAGAGCTCACAGGCACTCACTGCAACTAAAGCAGCTCCAGTCACCTCACAATATACAGCATCAGGGCGCTCTCACAGACAGAAAATGTCACAGCAAGACTCTCCATTTGAGTCAGATACAGAACAAATCCTCTCACAAACTTCTCCACAAGCCTCCTCAGCATCCCCAGTAATATTATTACAATTTGAAAAGATGCTTCATAAGGCTTTAAAACAAACATCAGACCAAAT
Source organism: Lithobates clamitans (assembly GCA_037952925.1). Taxonomy (NCBI): domain Eukaryota; kingdom Metazoa; phylum Chordata; class Amphibia; order Anura; family Ranidae; genus Lithobates; species Lithobates clamitans. The sequence continues at coordinate 3,460,467 of JBBGZY010000316.1, forward strand.
AACAAAAAGCCTAACCAAAGAAATAAGAGAGCTGGGAAACCGCACCGCAGCCTTAGAAATAAAAATGGATGAAATTGAAATTACAACCCAAGTAAATATAACAGAATTGGAACAATTAAAAGAAGAGAATTTAATACTTCAAACTAAGCTCGAAGATTACGAAAATAGAGCCAGACGTTCAAACTTGCGCATAAGGGGAATACCTGAAACTGTGACAGACCTGCAATCTACTATTACTGCTCTATTACAAGAACTAAAGCCAGAAATCCCTATTGAACGTTTAGAACTGGACAGAGTACACAGAGCCCTCACAACCAAAAAGAAAGATGGACCCCCACGTGATATAATCACAAAATTTCATTATTACAGAACAAAAGAACAAATACTAATTGCTGCAAGAGAAAAAAAGGAACTTAGTTTTCAAGGACACAATTATCAAATTTTTGCTGACCTATCCCAACTTACTATTACTAAAAGACGATCCATGAAACCCCAACTAATGGAACTGCAACGCCACAACATTATGTATCAATGGGGCTTCCCCTTTTCAGTCAGATTTAACTACCAAGGTACAATTTACAGAAGCAGATCAGCAGATGAACTACAACAAACCCTTTTAAAATTAAATCTGACAGAACCCACAAGCAGCAACTCTCCCACACGCAGAAGAATGGCATCATCTTCACCTTCAGGCAGCACCCAGGAAATTTCAGAACAAAATGGGAATCATCATTCTCACAAAAGAGGCAGTTATGCCACATCATCCATGGACCAAGAAGATTCAATGGACTGACATCCTAATTCCTGATATCTCTTCATTTATTATACTAAGAGATGGTTCTCTATAAAAAAAACCTGTATTTATAACTGAATGTAACTGCATTCTGATAGTCACACACTGTGTGGGATCATGTTACATTCCAGTTATATTTCTTATTACTTCTGATTCATATAGCCTTAGAATATATAAGTGAAATAAGGAAATACTTGTTCAGTTATATATTATCAGGTAATAACAATAGATTTATTACTTTTTAGGACAAATATGTTCAATAATGCAGAAGTAATGGAAGCTTTTTCTTTCTTTTCTTAAAACAAATATATTATTACCTAACTAGTTCCTAGAATTATGTTTTTGTTTATTCTAATCTGAAGCAATACAACCTCAATTTTATGAGTTAACATATCTAAACAGTTACATATGAATAAAATATGTAATTGTTTACTCTAAAAGGGTTAAAATCCCAAAATAATTGTTCTTCATCAATACCAAAGTTATTAACAGTACCTTTCTAACTGAATTATTTAGCCTAGGGCAAGACTAACCATATACAACCACCCTGGAATAAATAATTTCAACAAAAACTATATTCTGCACTCCAATTAATGAAACATCATTTTGATGTCTTTTGACATAGCACTTCTCTCCTATAAGCGGAAGATCCGTGTACCCCCATTAGCCCTCCTCATTCTCCCAACCATATTATGTGGGAGTGTGACGAAGGCACTTATTCCCCTGAGAGAGATATTTACTCTCTTTCACGGGTAAATTGTGATTACTTGCAAAAAATAATTTATACAATGTATCATCTAATCTCATATGTTTTTTGTTTACTCTTTACTCCAGAATTCACTGGTTTCTTTTCTATCTATTCATCTCTTCAGTCCACATAGGTTGATCTGCGCAGTCAGCTCTGCATAACAAAAAGTAAGCCAAAACTATTTGATCTGTTGCCATGGCACCACTGAATATACTTTCCCTGAATGTTCAGGGAATAAATGTCCCTCAAAAAAGGACCAAAGCCTTCCGTACTTTCCATAACAAGAAGGCTCACATAGTAAGCCTCCAAGAAACACACTTCACCAAAGAATCTACTCCAAAATATATTTCTCCTTTTTATCAACAAATTTACACGGCTTCTGCCTGTACCAAGCAAAGGGGAACTCTAATTGCATTTCACCGATCCACACCATTCACCTTATCTTCAGAAATTAAAGACCCAGAAGGTAGATACCTGATACTCATGGGTTATATAATGGATACAGCAATCATGGTGATTTCCTACTACGCTCCTAACAAACAACCTACACCATTCCTCTCACATATATTACAAGTGATTAATACACACAAAATAGGAACAGTGATAATGTGTGGGGATTCGAACCAGGTCCTCCTCCCATTTCTAGATAAATCACCTTTTACACCATCCAAAATAACCTCTAGATTACCTTTTTCTCAACTTCTTTCCAAATACAATCTGGTAGATTCGTGGAGAGAAAGTAACCCAATGAAAAAGAAATTCACTTATTTCTCGCACCCTCATCAAACCTTCACCAGAATAGATCATATTTTTCTAACAATAGGAATGATACCAGAAATTATTGCATCAGATATAATTCCGATTCCGTGGTCTGACCATAATGCAGTATACACTACTATGGCCTCAGCCATACCAAAAGCGCATGACCCAACGTGGTACTTACCGGACATAATGCTCAAACACCCACTACATCAGATGGCCATTGAACAAGCTTTAAAGGAATACATATCAATTAATAATACAACAGACATCTCCCCAATAACACTGTGGGAATCTCATAAGCCTGTCTTACAAAGACAAATGGCACTATTTAAACGGGAACGCAAAAATCTAGCAAAAAAACTAGAACTATATTTTAATGCAGCCTACATATCATTTCAAGATAATCCATCTCAGAGTACAAAATCTCATCTGGAAAAATCTAGATTGGAATACGATCTATTTCTCACTGAGTCAGCTGATAAATCCCTCAAACGCTCCAAACACAATTTCTACATGAATACAAACAAACCAGGTACATATTTGGCTCGGGCATTAAATTCAACTAACAAATCTTTCAAACCAATACGTTTGAAATTATCAAAAAATGTTTACACTTGTAATCCAGTTAAAATAGTCCATAAATTTCACTCACATCTCGCAACTTTATACAAGACAAACAATGAATTTAATCCTACAGAGGCTGAATCCTTCTTCTCAAAAATAACCTTACCTGAGTTATCTCAGAATCAAAAAAGCAGTCTGGATGAGCCTATAACTATAGATGAAGTTGCTAACACCATAAAAGACCTAAAACTTAACAGAAGACCAGGCCCAGACGGCTACTCGGCTTTATACTATAAAACATTCTCAGAAATACTCTCTCCCATTCTCACTGAAACTTTTAACAAACTTCTAGATGGACATTCTTTTCGGCAAGAAACACTAATGGCAATTGTTTGTATGATCCCAAAACCCCTTTCTGATGATACTTCCTGTGTGAATTATCGGCCTATCTCTCTGTTAAACCTCGATATTAAATTATTAGCAAAAATAATAGCAAAACGCCTCAATAGCATTATAGGAAAATTAATACATAGAGATCAAGTAGGCTTCATGCCAAATAGACAGGCAGGCGATAATATACGCAGCGCAGTGTTATTGGCACATATTGCTAAAAAATGGAAAATCACTTTATGTTTTCTATCTCTCGATATTAAGAGGGCATTTGACACAGTATCCTGGCAATATATGCAATATTCATTACAAAAATGGGGTTTTGGACCCCACTTTTTAACATGGATCAAAGCATTATATAATAAACCCAAAGCCTATATAAAATATGCTGGATACAAATCTGAAGCCTTTAATATCGAAAGAGGTACCCGACAGGGTTGCCCATTATCTCCCTTATTATTTGCCCTTATACTCGAACCCATGGCCCAATACATCAGAACAAACCAAACTATAACTGGCATTGAAGTAGGAGGTATTACACACAAATGATGTATATTTGCAGACGATATATTACTTTTTCTATCATCACCACAGGTCTCTGGTCCTAACTTAATACCAGCTATTGATGGATTTGCAGCCCTATCTGGCCTTATGATTAATCCTAAGAAATGCCTAGTGCTTAATATTTCACTCACAAACATGGAATTGATCCCGGCTAGGGCTGCACTCCCATTCACATGGGCAGAAAAATCAATCCCATATCTTGGAATTCATTTAACAGCATCTCATTCTGACTTATTCTCAACCAATTATCCTCCTGTATTAAGACAGATCACAAATCTAATAAAACAATGGTCGCAACTTCCTTTATCCTGGATAGGGAAGATTAATGCAATCAAAATGACTATTCTACCCAAATTGCTTTATCTATTCAGAGTCCTCCCTATCCCAATTCCTTCCTATTTTTTGAGAATAGTACAAAAAAGAGCAACTTCGTTTATATGGGGCTCTTCTAAACCACGTATACCTATACACACACTACATCTTCCCAAAAATAAAGGAGGCCTGGGATACCCTAATTTTACTAACTACTACAGAGCAGCCCAATTGGCCAGTCTGTCCAAATACCATGCAAAACAGGAAATCCCATTATGGGTATTTATAGAGGCTTCAGGAAATGATCCTCTATTAATATCAAATTTATTATGGCTTGATCCTAAAGACCGCTTTAAAATTCATAATCCCATAACTAAACACTTCTTATCTCTCTGGGATAAACTAAAAACCAAATATCAGTTACAATCTCCACACAATCCTCTCCTTTCTTTTATCAGAAATCCAGCCTTTTACCCGGCATGGATCTACCCAAATTCTTTTAAAGCTTGGACAACATCAGGCATTCAGACACTAAATGACTTCATAGCATCTAATTCATTCCTTTCATTCCCATCGCTTAGAGAAAAATATGATCTACCAAACTCTGAGATATTTAGATATCTCCAAATCAAAAATTTCTATACACCATTCCTAAAGGGGGATACACCATTATCCCAATTATCCATTTTTGAATCAATCTGTACAAAAGATCCATTTGCTAAAGGTACAATTTCATCACTTTATAATCAATTATATGGAGTAGCAAATCTTAATAGACCCTCTTACGTTCAGAGGTGGGAGGAGGACCTGGGACGAACTTTAGAAGACACGGACTGGTCTAACATATGGCTCACATCTAAGTCATCTTCACCCAACATCTTAGCACTGGAGACAAATTATAAAGTCCTAACTCGCTGGTACTTTGTACCCGCTAGAGTGGCAAAATATTCACCTAATACCTCAGCTCTTTATTTTCGAGGATGCCCAGAAATAGGCACATATTTACACATATGGTGGACGTGCCCAGTAATCCAAACCTTCTGGAACGAAGTCTTCGTGATTGCATCTAAAATATTTAAAAAAATAATACAACCAGATCCATATTTAACTTTACTTAATCGAAAACCGGAATGGTTAACACTCTCTCAATTCAAACTTATGATCCAACTAATAACGGCTGCAAAACAAACAGTGGCCAAGGCATGGAAATCTCCTACATTGGTACTAGCAGAAACAATTCACAGAATGAATAATACAATGTCCCATGCTAAGATGGTAGCCATCGATCAAAATCAAATTCCAAAATTTGAAAAACTTTGGCATCCTTGGATAAAACAACAGTTCCTGTCAAATTTCAATGACTCTGTCCTGTTGCCATGGTAACAGATTAAATGACTTACAGAGACACCCATTCTAAGGCTTCAAAGAGAACTAAAAAGAATAATAAACTGACGAGCGGGACAACCTTGTGGACCATACCTCTACCTTTCAACCCTTTTTCTTCTTTCTCTTTCCTTTTCTCCACCTTACGACTAAAGCTCATTATCAGTATTTATTTGACCTATATACACTCTACTTGTAAACAATATGTATAGTAGGTATAAATCATTTAAATACCTACAAAAGTAACTAAGGAAATGATATATATCTTTAATTTAGGTTTACGTGAACCCAATGTTTAATATTTCAAATTTCATGATATTTACCTATATAAACCCTACTGTAAAACAATGAGCTTACTTTACAGATCCTTGTAAACTTACTTTATGTATCTTTATAACATTGTATACTCAATAAACTTCTTTTGACAAGGAAAATCCATGTACAGCCCTTTTTCAGCTAAAAGGTCTTGGATTGGCCTAGAGTTGAGCTGTAACTCTCGATAGGCTCCAACTAAATTAGTTCCACAGTCAGATCTTAGTGTCTTGACTGGCCCTCTGATGGCTAGGAATCATCTTAAAGCATTGATGAAACTTGAAGCAACCATAGATTCTATTATTTCAATGTGTACTGCATGCACAATCATGCAAGTGAACAGCACTGCCTATTGTTTGCTATTTGCTTGGCCACCTCGAGTTCTGCAGGCTGTTACCATTCATGGCCCAAAGACATCCAGACCGACATGGGTGGAAGGTGGGTCAGTACTTAAACAAGATGATGTGGGATCCTCCGCTCAAAGAGGGGCTTAAACCGGAGTGCTTGTGTCTCATTACCTCCAGGAATAGAAGAGCCCCAGGTGCTGGCTGAATGCTGATGCAAGTAGAAGAGAACAAGGAGACCTTGACAGCCGCACACTGGAATGGATAAATCCGTCTTTTTATTCAAAATACAGGATCATGGGGTACACAGAACACGACTGTGGGGTGGTACAAAAATAACTGACGCGTTTTACACTTACACCAAGTGCTTACTCATGATTTTTGTACCACCCCACAGTCATGTTCTGTGTACCCCATGATCCTGTATTTTGAATAAAAAGACATTTGCTGTTGCTGGTGTTTCCCTCTCAGTACAGTGTAGCTGTGATCTGTCTTTTTGCTCCTATAATTCAAAGGCCTGCAGCTCTTATGGCACCCTCTGTGAACTGTCTACCTTGGTGCTTAACTCCTTCATGGTAGCGCCGAATGAGCAAAGTGGTGAGGTGATGGCGAGCAGGTATAATGAGAGGATTCTGTTCTTGCTAACTCAGCCTTGTTTAAATGTCCACCAACCCTTAACATACCATCATTGTCAATGAATGGATTCAGGTTGGCAATTGGACTGTTTTTTGCAATGTCCCTCTTGTCACTGATACATTTAATTTCTGTAGATAAAGGAAATGCGCTGCGCTCAGGTATGAACCTATGTATGCATTCACCTCATTAGCATAAAGGTGCCTAGTGCCTGTGCTTCAAATCCCAAACCAATCCGTATAGCCAGAAAACAGTGCTACTATATATTACATCCAAAAACACACTGTGCCAAATATCAAATAGTTCTGTATAATTAAATACACTGTGCTGCTGGATATCCCACTTCAAGTATATTGTGCTTAATGGTAAGTGATCTTGTTCATACACAAAAAATAAATTATTCACATACTAATCAATAAAATAAGGAACTAGTAAATGTGCCTAAAAATAATATTAAAGCGCCATGCATGTATTCAATCCAAAGTGCAATGTGCCAATAAAATCTTCTTATAATCAATATGGTAAGTGAAAAAAATGAGCACAACCAAAGCACGCAGGGCATGAGATTCTGGGGTTTGGAGGCTCCGAAACCAAATTGGAGGGGCTCCAACTATGTCAGGGATATTAGTAAACGCGAGTCCTGGTGGATCTATCAGCTCGGCTCTTTATCACCAGGTGGGTTGAATAAAGAGTTCGATCTCGCATGCTTCTTGAGCAATTCCTAGTCTCGTATTGTACATCATACGTTTATTTTTTCTATTCATACCACCCTTGCTTATATGAGCCGGGAGATTGATATATAGCACTTAGCTCCCCACCCTGTCCTGAACATTATTGTTTAACCACTTGCCGACCGCCTCACGCCTATATACGTGAGCAGAGCGGCACGGGCAGGCAAAATCACGTACCTAGTACGTGATTGCCTTCCCGCGGGTGGGGGGTCCGATCGGACCCCCCCCCTGTGCCAGCTGCGGTCGGCATTTGGTTGGGAGCGATTACAGACGAGGGGGAGGCCATCCGATCGTGGCCCCCCCCTCGCGATCGCTCCCAGCCACTGACAAACATCCCCTGCCTCTGTATAGTACACAGAGGCAGAGGATGTGATGTCATCTCTCCTCGGCTGTCAGTTTCCGTTCCAGCGCCGAGGAGAGATGACATGTAAGTAAGTGCACAACACAAACACACACAGTAGAACATGCCAGGCATACATTACACCCCCGATCCCCCCCCGATCGCCCCCCGATCCCCCCCCAATCACCCCCCCCCCCGTCACAAACTGACACCAAGCAGGTTTTTTTTTTTTTTTTTTTTTTTTTTCCTGATTACTGCATAGTGTCAGTTTGTGACAGTTAGCAGTGTTAGGACAGTTACTGTAACCCCCTTGTAGGTCTAGGGTACCCCCCTTACCCCCCCTAATAAAGTTTTAACCCCTTGATCACCCCCCCTCACCAGTGTCGCTAAGCGATCATTTTTCTGATCGCTGTATTAGTGTCGCTGGTGACGGTAGTTAGGGACGTAAATATTTAGGTTCGCCGTCAGCGTTTTATAGCGACAGGGACCCCCATATACTATCTAATAAATGTTTTAACCCCTTGATTGCCCCCTAGTTAACCCTTTCACCACTGATCACCGTATAACCGTTACGGGTGACGCTGGTTAGTTAGTTTATTTTTTATAGTGTCAGGGCACCCGCCGTTTATTACCGAATAAAGGTTTAGCCCCCCGATCGCCCGGCGGTGATATGCGTCGCCCCAGGCAGCGTCAGATTAGCGCCAGTACCCCCCCTAATAAAGTTTTAACCCCTTGATCACCCCCTGTCGCCAGTGTCGCTAAGCGATCATTTTTCTGATCGCTGTATTAGTGTCACTGGTGACGCTAGTTAGGAACGTAAATATTTAGGTTCGCCGTCAGTGTTTTATAGCGACAGGGACCCCCATATACTATCTAATAAATGTTTTAACCCCTTGATTGCCCCCTAGTTAACCCTTTCACCACTGATCACCGTATAACTGTTACGGGTGACGCTGGTTAGTTAGTTTATTTTTTATAGTGTCAGGGCACCCGCCGTTTATTACCGAATAAAGGTTTAGCCCCCTGATCGCCCGGCGGTGATATGCGTTGCCCCAGGCAGCGTCAGATTAGCGCCAGTACCGCGAACACCCACGCACGCACCGTACACGCACCATACACCTCCCTTAGTGGTATAGTATCTGATCGGATCAATATCTGATCCGATCAGATCTATACTAGCGTCCCCAGCAGTTTAGGGTTCCCAAAAACGCAGTGTTAGCGGGATCAGCCCAGATACCTGCTAGCACCTGCGTTTTGCCCCTCCGCCCGGCCCAGCCCAGCCCACCCAAGTGCAGTATCGATCGATCACTGTCACTTACAAAACACTAAACGCATAACTGCAGCGTTCGCAGAGTCAGGCCTGATCCCTGCGATCGCTAACAGTTTTTTTGGTAGCATTTTGGTGAACTGGCAAGCACCAGCCCCAGGCAGCGTCAGGTTAGCGCCAGTACCGCTAACACCCACGCACGCAGCGTACACCTCCCTTAGTGGTATAGTATCTGAACAGATCAATATCTGATCCGATCAGATCTATACTAGCGTCCCCAGCAGTTTAGGGTTCCCAAAAACGCAGTGTTAGCGGGATCAGCCCAGATACCTGCTAGCACCTGCGTTTTGCCCCTCCGCCCGGCCCAGCCCACCCAAGTGCAGTATCGATCGATCACTGTCACTTACAAAACTCTAAACGCATAACTGCAGCGTTCGCAGAGTCAGGCCTGATCCCTGCGATCGCTAACAGTTTTTTTTGTAGCGTCTTGGTGAACTGGCAAGCACCAGAGGCCTAGTACACCCCGGTCGTAGTCAAACCAGCACTGCAGTAACACTTGGTGACGTGGCGAGTCCCATAAGTGCAGTTCAAGCTGGTGAGGTGGCAAGCACAAGTAGTGTCCCGCTGCCACCAAAAAGACAAACGCAGGCCCGTCGTGCCCATAATGCCCTTCCTGCTGCATTCGCCAATCCTAATTGGGAACCCACCGCTTCTGCAGCGCCCGTACTTCCCCCATTCACATCCCCAACCAAATGCAGTCGGCTGCATGAGAGGCATTTTCTTTATGTCCTCCCGAGTACCCCTACCCAACGAACCCCCCCAAAAAAGATGTTGTGTCTGCAGCAAGCGCGGATATAGCCGTGACACCCGCTATTATTGTCCCTCCTGTCCTGACAATCCTGGTCTTTGCATTGGTGAATGTTTTGAACGCTACCATGCACTAGTTGAGTATTAGCGTAGGGTACAGCATTGCACAGACTAGGCACACTTTCACAGGGTCTCCCGAGATGCCATCGCATTTTGAGAGACCCGAACCTGGAACCGGTTACAGTTATTATAGTTAGTTACAAAAAAAAGTGTAAAAAAAAAAAAAACACAAACAAAAATATAAAATAAAAATAGTTGTCGTTTTATTGTTCTCTCTCTCTCTATTCTCTCTCTATTGTTCTGCTCTTTTTTACTGTATTCTATTCTGCAATGTTTTATTGTTATTATGTTTTATCATGTTTGCTTTTCAGGTATGCAATTTTTTATACCTTACCGTTTACTGTGCTTTATTGTTAACCATTTTTTTGTCTTCAGGTATGCCATTCACGACTTTGAGTGGTTATACCAGAATGATGCCTGCAGGTTTAGGTATCATCTTGGTATCATTCTTTTCAGCCAGCGGTCGGCTTTCATGTAAAAGCAATCCTAGTGGCTAATTAGCCTCTAGACTGCTTTTACAAGCAGTGGGAGGGAATGCCCCCCCCCCCCAACATCTTCCGTGTTTTTCTCTGGCTCTCCTGTCTCAACAGGGAACCTGAAAATGCAGCCGGTGATTCAGCCAGCTGACCATAGAGCTGATCAGAGACCAGAGTGGCTCCAAACATCTCTATGACCTAAGAAACCGGAAGCTACGAGCATTTTATGACGTAGATTTCGCCGGATGTAAACAGCGCCATTGGGAAATTGGGAAAGCATTTTATCACACCGATCTTGGTGTGATCAGATGCTTTGAGGGCAGAGGAGAAATCTAGGGTCTAATAGACCCCAATTTTTGCAAAAAAGAGTACCTGTCACTACCTATTGCTATCATAGGGGATATTTACATTCCCTGAGATAACAATAAAAATGATTTAAAAAAAAAAAAAATGAAAGGAACAGTTTAAAAATAAGATAAAAAAATAATAATAATAAAGAAAAAAAAAAAAAAAAAAAAAAAAGCACCCCTGTCCCCCCTGCTCTCGCGCTAAGGTGAACGCAAGCGTTGGTCTGGCGTCAAATGTAAACAGCAATTGCACCATGCATGTGAGGTATCGCCGCGAAGGTCAGATCGAGGGCAGTAATTTTAGCAGTAGACCTCCTCTGTAAATCTAAAGTGGTAACCTGTAAAGGCTTTTAAAGGCTTTTAAAAATGTATTTAGTTTGTCGCCACTGCACGTTTGTGCGCAATTTTAAAGCATGTCATGTTTGGTATCTATGTACTCGGCCTAAGATCATCTTTTTTATTTCATCAAACATTTGGGCAATATAGTGTGTTTTAGTGCATTAAAATGTAAAAAAGTGTGTTTTTTCCCCAAAAAATGCGTTTGAAAAATCGCTGCGCAAATACTGTGTGAAAAAAAAAAATGAAACACCCACCATTTTAATCTGTAGGGCATTTGCTTTAAAAAAAATATATAATGTTTGGGGGTTCAAAGTAATTTTCTTGCAAAAAAAAATTATTTTTTTATGTAAACAATAAGTGTCAGAAAGGGCTTTGTCTTCAAGTGGTTAGAAGAGTGGGTGATGTGTGACATAAGCTTCTAGATGTTGTGCATAAAATGCCAGGACAGTTCAAACCCCCCCCAAATGACCCCATTTTGGAAAGTAGACACCCCAAGCTATTTGCTGAGAGTCATGTTGAGTCCATGGAATAATTTATATTGTGACACAAGTTGCGGGAAAGAGACAATTTTTTATTTTTTTTATTTTTTTTTGCGCAAAGTTGTCACTAAATGATATATTGCTCAAACATGCCATGGGAATATGTGAAATTACACCCCAAAATACATTCTGCTGCTTCTCCTGAGTACGGGGATACCACATGTGTGAGACTTTTTGGGAGCCTAGCCGCGTACGGGACCCCGAAAACCAAGCACCGCCTTCAGGCTTTCTAAGGCCGTAAATTTTTGATTTCACTCTTCACCGCCTTTCACAGTTTCGGGGGCCATGGAATGCCCAGGTGGCAAAAAAACCCCCCAAATGACCCCATTTTGGAAAGTAGACACCCCAAGCTATTTGATGAGAGGTATAGTGAGTATTTTGCAGACCTCACTTTTTGTCACAAAGTTTTGAAAATTGAAAAAAGAAAAAAAAAATTTTTTTTTCTCGTCTTTCTTTATTTTCAAAAACAAATGAGAGCTGCAAAATACTCACCATGCCTCTCAGCAAATAGCTTGGGGTGTCTACTTTCCAAAATGGGGTCATTTGGGGGGGGTTTGTGCCACCTGGGCATTCCATGGCCTCCGAAACTGTGATAGGCAGTGAGGAGTAAAATCAAAAATGTACGCCCTTAGAAATCCTGAAGGCGGTGCTTGGTTTTCGGGGTCCCGTACGCGGCTAGGCTCCTAAAAAGTCCCACACATGTGGTATCCCCATACTCAGGAGAAGCAGCTAAATGTATTTTGGGGTGCAATTCCACATATGCCCATGGCCTGTGTGAGCAATATATCATTTAGTGACAACTTTGTGCAAAGAAAAAAAAAAAAAAAAAAAAATTGTCACATTCCCGCAACTTGTGTCAAAATATAAAACATTCCATGGACTCAACATGCCTCAAAGCAAGTAGCTTGGGGTGTCTACTTTCCAAAATGGGGTCATTTGGGGGGGGTTTATGTCATCTGGGCATTTTATGGCCTTCAAAACCGTGATAGGTAGTGAGGAGTAAAATCAAAAATGTACGCCCTTAGAAATCCTGAAGGCGGTGCTTGGTTTTCGGGGCCCCGTACGCGGCTAGGCTCCCAAAAAGTCCCACACATGTGGTATCCCCGTACTCAGGAGAAGCAGCTAAATGTATTTTGGGGTGCAATTCCACATATGCCCATGGCCTGTGTGAGCAATATATCATTTAGTGACAACTTTTTGTAATTTTTTTTTTTTTTTTTTTTTTTTGTCATTATTCAATCACTTGGGACAAAAAAAATGAATATTCAATGGGCTCAACATGCCTCTCAGCAAATTCCTTGGGGTGTCTACTTTCCAAAATGGGGTCATTTGTGGGGGTTTTGTACTGCCCTGCCATTTTAGCACCTCAAGAATCGACATAGGCAGTCATAAATTAAAGGCTGTGTAAATTCCAGAAAATGTACCCTAGTTTGTAGACGTTATAACTTTTGCGCAAACCAATAAATATACACTTATTGACATTTTTTTTACCAAAGACATGTGGCCGAATACATTTTGGCCTAAATGTATGACTAAAATTGAGTTTATTGGATTTTTTTTAGAACAAAAAGTAGAAAATATCATTTTTTTTCAAAATTTTCGGTCTTTTTCCGTGTATAGCGCAAAAAATAAAAACGGCAGAGGTGATCAAATACCATCAAAAGAAAGCTCTATTTGTGGGAAGAAAAGGACGCAAATTTCGTTTGGGTACAGCATTGCATGACCGCGCAATTAGCAGTTAAAGCGACGCAGTGCCGAATTGTAAAAAGTGCTCTGGTCAGGAAGGGGGTAAATCCTTCCGGGGCTGAAGTGGTTAATTTGGTATATATGTCTGTGGAATTCAGGCAGTTTATATGTAAATTTACAGTAATAGTGTTTTGATGTCTGTTATTTTGGATGTTTTTGGGGGGACTCTGAAGTTCCCAAAGTAGGTTATCTTTTTTACCCCTCTTTTTCCTATTCTTGATATTCCAACTAGAGTGAATTACACTCCCCCCTCCCCTCTGAGGATTTTAATTAGAGATATATATGACTAATTTCTTAGGTGTCCACTGATTTTTGTGCTCCTTAAAAATGGTTTATATAAAAAAATGTTTTTTATTTTTAATTTTTAAATTTTAAAATAAATATTTTTATACTAAAGATTTTAAATAAATATATTATGTGTCCAATATAGGATTTTTAGGGTTAATTTTAATATTGGTTAGCAGTTTTTTAATTTATGAATGATCCATATTTAGGCTTTGCGCCTGTGTGTATATATAGGATCTATGTTAGTGGTTGATCTATATGCATTAGAAGGAATTTTAAATATGGATGCCTGCATGCGTTGTTGGTTTTAAATATGGGATGAGCATTAGTTGGGAGGGTGCTCCATTTACAGGCATTATGCAGTATTAAACCTTTTTTATCATACACACTATCATTCACTTTTAAGATGGATATGTATAAATAAACACTGACATTATCTGTAATGTGGTTTGTATAAAGATGGGATCGCTATAGTAGATATATGTGGGATTGCCCCTTTTTATATTTGTTTGTATGTCTGCTATGGGAATGCTGTGGTGTTATGGTTTAGTTCCCTCCGTGACTCCGTCCTGGATATAGCTATAGTTAGCCTGCGTGATTGATTCCCCTTATTATATACCTGATTAGCATGGATTAATATGGCTAAGCGCTATGCTGTGCATAGAGGAGTGGAGCCTTATACAGAATAGTCTGCGGTCACAGGGAAAATGGCCGCCGTTAGTGTATTTAAACTGCAGAGCGCCCGTCCAATCATATCCCCCTGATGAAGACACGTGACTCCCTGTGTCGAAGACGCGTAGGGCAGGGGCCAGGACGGAGCGAGCTGCACTGAGCTGGGCTGGGAACTTCTAACACCCCACAGCACGTCGGATAGCAGCACTCGGTTTATATCCTGCTTGTACTGTTTGGTGCACATTAAGCACCTATGCAATGTGAGTACCCCAATGTGGGGATTGTTTTATACATAGTATTATTAAAAATTTTGGCGATATTACACTATGCAGTCCCTTCTCTCTTTTTTGGTCTGATGCCTATGGAGTTCTAAAGAACCTGGTGGGAGATCATCTGGTGTCCTAATATTGAGCCCAGGGGTGGCTCCAAAGCGTGTTTGGACACAGCTAAACCCTGTGTCACATGCTCTGAGGTGAGTGCAGCTACTTTGGGGGTCACCAAGGCACATCTGGGCACTGTGGTTCCACGATTTGGTTTTCATGTGAAGCACCTTTATGCACTGTAGTTCACCTTTGGAATCCTTTTCCATTACGCATCGCTGTGTGACACGGTTTTTGGAAGATTTTTTTCACGTTCAAAAGGACTATTATTACCTTAAAGATTACATAATATTTTTATATGCTTTTTTACCACGCATCACTTGTATGATTTATTGCAGTTTGTATATAATTGTTACCATATTTGTAGTGCATATTCATAGTGCATGTTTTTTTCACTTACCATATTGATTATAAGAAGATTTTATTGGCACATTGCACTTTGGATTAAATACATGCATGGCACTTTAATATTATTTTTAGGCACATTTATTAGTTCCTTATTTTATTGATTAGTATGTGAATAATTTATTTTTTGTGTATGAACAAGATCACTTACCATTAAGCACAATATACTTGAAGTGGGATATCCAGCAGCACAGTGTATTTAATTATACAGAACTATTTGATATTTGGCACAGTGTGTTTTTGGATGTAATATATAGTAGCACTGTTTTCTGGCTATACGGATTGGTTTGGGATTTGAAGCACAGGCACTAGGCACCTTTATGCTAATGAGGTGAATGCATACATAGGTTCATACCTGAGCACAGCGCATTTTCTTTATCTACACTTAATGCACGGCTATGAATACGTGACCTGCGTTTGCAGCTGGGTATATACATATTTTCTTTTTTTGTACCATTTATATTGATTATTACATTTCTGCAGTAGGGCATAGGGTCATTGTGGCTCGCAAGACTTTCTCTCTCTTGTTTTGTACATTTAATTTCTGAGCCAAAGACACTCTGTTGTACACTGCGTATTTAGATCAGGTCACCTTCAGCAATGTCTTTTGCAGAAAGAAGCTTTTGGCACACGTGTCAACCTTGACAGTGAGCATCTGTGGGTTTTGTGTGGAAGCAATCTGCAATATGAACTAACCTTGCGGTGGTGCAAACAAGCCTTCTCCAACGTTCAAAGCGTTGACAGCCTAAGACAAGTCTTTGTTCAGCTCTGGCAACTAGTGTTTTAACTTCAGGATGAATCTCTGGATCCTTGTCAGGTTCTAGAAAACTGAAGACATCAACTGTGGTTTCTTCTGGATGATCCAGCAGGAATTCAGGCCCTGTTAACCAAGAAGAATTTGCAAAGATACTTGCAGACACTGGCCTGGTGGCATGATCTGCAGGGTTAATTTCAGATGGAACATAATGCCATTGTTCAGGTTTAGATGATTTCCTGATTCTCTCTACACGGTTGCTGACATAGACATAGAAACATTTAGTCTGGTTGTATATGTAGCCCAGAACAACTTTGCTGTCTGTGTAGAATCTGTCATCTGTCTGAATGTCTAGCTCACACAGTATGAAATCTGCTATTTCTACAGCTAGCATAGCCCCACAAAGTTCAAGCCTGGGAATCGTGTGCTCAGGCCTAGGTGCTAACTTAGCTTTCCCAAACAGAAACCCTATGTGAGCTTGATTAGAAGAATCTCTTACCTTGAGGTAAGTGACAGCTTTTATGGCCTCAGTAGATCTGAGAAGATGTGAAGCTCTTTCCTTTGACTTGTGACAAGGGAGGCAGAAGTATAGCAGCGTGGTATATGGATTCCATCTAAGGCATGTAGAGATTGTTTCCAGGATTCTCACTTTGAAAGCTGGTCTATTGGTAGTGGAGTTGGATCGGAGTGATCATTGTCAAAGATCCTTTTCATAAAGGCGATGAAATGGTCCTTCATCTCAGGCCTGTTCTTTAGTGTTCGTTGAAGTGAGTTGAATCTGGATAGAGCCTGTTCACAATTGGTTGGGAGTTCAACCCTTGCAGCACAAAGAAGTAATGGTGCAACCCAGCTGTTAGACTCATCCTGGAAAAACTCTTTGTCCATTATTTTGATGAACTCTCTGTCTTCGACTGACAAGGCTATGTTGTTGTCATTACTTGTAGTACAAAACACTGTGGTACCTAAATGGTCATCGCAAAGGTTAGGAGTGACATCAGGTACTTGGATGATGTCAAGAGGCTGCTCTTTTACTTCATAATGGCAAGGGCACTGTTTGAAGTGAGATGCATGTCTGTTTCCTAACATGTATGTTTTGAAGCATTAGATCTCAAATGACATATGCATTCTATCCAAGCATACATCTCCCACGATTACCCAGCCTAGATCATATTTGTGCCTAAGGGGAATCATCAGGTCCATTGCACTGCTTGCATACTTGCGTACTTTTGTGCACTCTGAGAACATCTCTTCCTAGCAAGATCAAGATTTCAGCATTCATATCCATTGCAGGAATTTCATTAACAAGGTGCCTCAAGTGAGAATGGTGATATGCGGCTTCTGCGAATTTCTTCCCTTTCTTCTGGTATCTGGTCACACTCAACTAATGTTGGTAGGGGTATGCCCTCTCCCTTAATGATATGAGAGACCATGGACCCATTGGCCCTTCTACCGAAGGTCTCTTCACTACCAGAACAGGTTCTAAGAGTATAGGGTGATGCATGTCCCTCTATACCAAAGATCTCAAAAAATTTTGGCTTAACCAGGGATCTGTTGCTCTGTTCATCTATTATGGCATACATCCTAACAGCTTCCTCAGGTTGACCCTTTGGGTATATCTTGACTAGGCATATCTTAGCACATAGCACAGCATTTGTGATCTAAGCCTTCTCCACAGACTTCTGTGCATGAAGAAGAAACATTAACTGTGGCTGGAGCATGATCTTGTTGCTCTCCGCCATGACTTGAGACAGGGATGGAGGTAGGAGGCTGCTGTGAATTGTCTGAGGGTGGGCCGGGATGCATAGCTGTGACATGTCTGCTGTGAATTGTCTGAGGGTGGGCATAGCTGTAACAGTCTTTAGCAAAATGTCCATAACAAGCACAGCACCTGTAGCATATTCCAAGTTTCTGAAGAATCTCCCTGTGCTCTTGTAACGCCTTTGCCCTAAGCCCACAACATTTCTTTAGGGGGGTGAGGCTTCTTGTGAATAGGGCACTGATGATTAGGGTCTTTATCTCTGTCACCCGAATTGCTCTGGTGAGCAGGAGAGGATACGGGTGGTGAGATGTCTGTCCTTTTAACAGATATTGCTCTATTATGCCGCGTACACACGGTCGGACTTTTCACCTACAAAAGTCCGACAGCCTGTCCGACATACTTCCGACGTACCTTCGGCGGACTTGCGGCAGACTTTCTTACGAACGGACTTACACACACACGACCACACAAAAGTACGACAGCCTAGTACGCGGTGACGTACACCAAGTCCGACGAGACTATAAAACGGAAGTTCAATAGCCCGTACGACACCCTTTGGGCTCCTTCTGCTAATCTCGTGTTTATCTCGTGTTAGTAGAAGTTTGGTGAGAGACGATTCGCGCTTGTGAGACTCGTATTTTTCAGTTCGTTTTAACTGTTGTTCAGTCTGTGCTTGTGAGGTTTGTATCTGCTTTTCAGTGCGTTTGGTCAGTTGGCATTGAGAAATCTTTGTTTTATTGGCCGCTCGTTCCTGATTTTCAGGTCGTTCTTCACAGGCCTTGCTGTTCTTCAGTGCGTTCTGTTTAGTGCGTTCTGACCAGCCGACCGTTTTGAAGCCATGTTACCTGTACGTACTCGTCGTAGAGCTCGTGCATTGTATGTGCTTGGTGCTGTAGTTTATTCTTCAGCCCAAGACCAGTCCATGAACAGGGCGAGGAGGAGTTCATGGACCAAGAATTGGTTGCTTCAGCGTGACCAGTTCTGTCACATGCCTTTGCTCCGTGAGATCCGTGAGAATAATCCTGAGGATTTCAGGAACTTTCTCCGGATGACGGACCCCGTTTTTGACCGTTTGGTGGCTTTGCTGACCCCCTATATCAGCAGGCAGGATACCTGCATGAGGCAAGCCATCACTCCGGAGCAGAGGCTGGTCACTACCTTGCGGTATTTGGCCACAGGGAAAAGCCTGCAGGACCTTAAGTTCTCGACAGGCATCTCCCCCCAGGCTCTGGGGATCATTATCCCAGAGACCTGTTCTGCCATCATACAGGTCCTGCAGAAGGACTATATTAAGGTAAGATATTTTTCTTTTATTAGCATCACATGTTCTTTTATGTAATCTTTGATAATGTAATGTATTTCTTGCTTCAAACACTACTTACCATCATTGCAATATAGTGTGAATGTCCCCTTTTTATCCTCACACATGCTGGAATTTTTTCCTGTTATTTTTTGTCATGCATGTATATTTTCCTTCAATAACCTTCCCAGCATGAAGTGATGGGAACATATCCACCTAGTCTACTCATTTTGAATGTATTTTGTTGGAGTGTATTTAGTGTGCTCATAATTAGCAATTATCTAGATTTCACAACCCCCCCACCCCCCCCCACCTAAACTCACTCCAAATAGTGTGCTGCTAATGAGCAATTATCTAGATTTCACAACCCCCCCACCCCCACCCTCGTTAAAATTTGCTTGAATGTTCTGTGGTGTTGATTTGTCTAAAGCAAATATATGTTGCAGTTTGCAAAATGCATGT